>CM042253.1:12442269-13042269 GCA_023566225.1 Romanogobio albipinnatus | reverse complement strand
TGGCTGATTATGCGTTAAATCACGCGATCGCATAATCGCGTTTTTCTGGAGGGACTGATTGATGACATCATACCCTCGGGTAGCAGATTTCGTCATAGTCATTGCTGTGTTGCATTTACCAGAAATCAGTTACTGCACCTTTAAACTGCTATCTCTGCAGTTCTGGTAATTGAGGAAGAATGTTTAATGGATGGATGGATGAATTCTAAACAGCAGATGAGCTGTATACACGCACACTTGTTTTTCTCAATTGTAAACTCTGTCTTTCTGTGATTGTAAACTCTGGTACTTTACCGGCAGCCATTTGTTGAAAGAAAATTGATTAAAGCGTTTTCCCCTTGTTTTTATCATGGCATTTGTCTGGTGTTATTGACGAGGTTTGCAAAATATATTGTTTATTTCAAGCATACTTTTTGTGAATCAATGCATCTGACAAGTATTTTGCTTTCTCTTCTGTATTTCCTGTTTTTCTTCATGGTTGTGGGCTTTTTATTCACTTTCGGCAGCATCGCTGACTTCAATTATGACGTGGTGAAATCTCTTGGCAAGTAATGTAAACAACAGTGGTTTTATTCCAAGTAGAGGCAAACTGTCAACTGGAGATTTACTGACAGAATCTATCGCCCTTAGCAAAGAAACTTAACCCTAGGTTCCTCAAGAGACACGGCCCTCTTCCTCTGGATGAAAAGCATCTGTTAAGTGACTGAGTGTGTGCTAATTTAGTGGCTGGTGTCCTCTAGTGAGTAATAAAACTGTTGTTTACCTCCATTCTTTTAATGCCGCCAACTCCTCTTCCCCCATAGTAGGACGCGTCGACTGTGGGCCATTTCTTCTTCGGAGTGCCATCCTCTTCATCGTCCTTATAGAGAAAACAAAATGAGACAATTAATATGTGACCAAATAGAGCTCAACCAGCAGGGAGCAAAGCTATTATGGTCAAGGACAACAGGTAAAGATTTTGGTGCCAATTTCTAAGGTAGCCAAATTAAGATGCCAAATTCCTTATCCTCAAAAACCATCAACAAAATGACACAAGGTAAAAACAAAATACGACCCAGACCATATTAAGTAGGGGTTACAGGTTTCATACTAAATCTGTTTCCCAGTTCTCTCTACGCAGAGGACTGATACACACATCTTGTAGAATATAACAAGACCACTATTGTGAAGAATTTTTGTTTGTTCCAAAAACATATTTTTGGGGTCTTATTCAAATGGCACAGCATTTTCCTAAATGAGGTGTGACTCACTCTTTTAAAACATGACTTTTTCATTTATTGCCTCTCAGAAAGGCACAAGCCATGCCTTACGCCCTCCCTAGCTCTTCCTGATCCAGTAAAATAAGTCCAACTTGGCTCACTCAAGTTATGACTTTATTTTTCCAGCTCTGAAGAAATTTAACCCTGTTTAACAATCAGTCCTTGGGATTTGAACAGCCATCTTCTATCAATGCCTCCATACTTAATTCAAAAAGGTTAACAGCTGTCCCCTCCCTTCATATTTCAGACCACCCACTTGATTCCGCATCATGCTTTATATCCTGAAAAAGTAGCGTAACTTAAAGAAACCTTTGGGGAAAAATCCCCAACCCATAGCCATTCCACGTATGACATTCCTATGGTCTTACAAAAGTGACATCACTAATGAAAGATTTATAAAAACAAAATATAATATCATATTACAGGTCTTTAGTAAGGCCAGACTGAACTAATTCATTTTAGCACAGCAGAGCCAGCACGGTTAAACAAAAGCCTACAAAGATCTGGATAGTTTTATAGAGTTTCCCAAAGTTCCTGTTAAATAGCTGAAACATCCTGGCCTTCAGAAAGAGCTTTAAGTCAAAATAACATTGTTACAAAATAACATAAAAAATTGACCCTTTTTACGGTCTTAATACACATTTTTCATGTGTGGATTTGCACATTGAGACCTCAGGGATTGTTTCATAAAGATGGATTAAGCCTAATCCAAGATAAGCAAATGTTAAATAAAACAATCACCATAAACTCAGCATTTTAATCTGGTAAACACTTTTTGTTTCCACACTATAACAGCAAAACTATACAAGTCATTATCACAAACTTCTTTAGGGTGATAAAACACCCCTCTGTCTTAAGTCATTATCTGGTCTGAGTTTATTTAAGCGATAATGACCAGCTGGCTATGCGTTATCCTACTTATGACAGCTTACCAGGATATCTGTCATCTTACTTACAGATACACATCCTATTTACTTGTCTTTCTCTGTTTTAAGTTCTCTTTTTTTCAGCTCTTTGTGTCTCTACACTGCAAAATCTAATTAGTTAGACTTACTTGCTTAAAAAAACTACGTAAAGTGTAATAGGAATTGTATGTTGTACTGACAAAATCTTAGTTAGTATAGTTTACTTACACAAGAGTTCTCATAACTAAAAAAGAACTGTAGAGAGTACTTGATCATTTACTTTAGATTTAATCTTGACTTAGTTTAGCTACTTGTTACCATTGTTGTGTTGCTGAATGTTGTCTCTGACTCAAGCATATTCACTTGCATGATATAGTCACAAAAATAGAGTGGTTATACAGGGAGTGCAGAATTATTAGGCAAGTTGTATTTTGAGGATTAATTTTACAACATTAATAATTAAACAACAACCATGTTGTCAATGAACACAAAAAACTCATTAATATCAAAGCTGAATATTTTTGGAAGTGGTTTTTAGTTTTAGCTATTTTAGGGGGATATCTGTGTGTGCAGGTGACTATTACTGTGCATAATTATTAGGCAACTTAACAAAAAACAAATTTATACCCATTTCAATTATTTATTTTTACCAGTGAAACCAATATAACATCTCAACATTCACAAATATACATTTCTGACATTCAAAAACCAAACAAAAACAAATCAGTGACCAATATAGCCACCTTTCTTTGCAAGGACACTCAAAAGCCTGCCATCCATGGATTCTGTCAGTGTTTTGATCTGTTCACCATCAACATTGCGTGCAGCAGCAACCACAGCCTCCCAGACACTGTTCAGAGAGGTGTACTGTTTTCCCTCCTTGTAAATCACACATTTGATGATGGACCACAGGTTCTCAATGGGGTTCAGATCAGGTGAACAAGGAGGCCATATCATTAGATTTTCTTCTTTTATACCCTTTCTTGCCAGCCACGCTGTGGAGTATGCGTGTGATGGAGCATTGTCCTGCATGAAAATCATGTTTTTCTTGAAGGATGCAGACTTCTTCCTGTACCACTGCTTGAAGAAGGTGTCTTCCAGAAACTGGCAGTAGGACTGGGAGTTGAGCTTGACTCCATCCTCAACCCGAAAAGGCCCCACAAGCTCATCTTTGATGATACCAGCCCAAACCAGTACTCCACCTCCACCTTGCTGGCGTCTGAGTCGGACTGGAGCTCTCTGCCCTTTACCAATCCAGCCACAGGCCCATCCATCTGGCCCATCAAGACTCACTCTCATTTCATCAGTCCATAAAACCTTAGAAAAATCAGTCTTGAGATATTTCTTGGCCCAGTCTTGACGTTTCAGCTTGTGTGTCTTGTTCAGTGGTGGTCGACTTTCTGCCTTTCTTACCTTGGCCATGTCTCTGAGTATTGCACACCTTGTGCTTTTGGGCACTCCAGTGATGTTGCAGCTCTGAAATATGGCCAAACTGGTGGCAAGTGGCATCTTGGCAGCTGCACGCTTGACTTTTCTCAGTTCACGGGCAGTTATTTTGCGCCTTGGTTTTTCCACACGCTTCTTGCGACCCTGTTGACTATTTTGAATGAAACGCTTGATTGTTCGATGATCACGCTTCAGAAGCTTGGCTATTTTAAGACTGCTGCATCCCTCTGCAATATATCTCACTATTTTTGACTTTTCTGAGCCTGTCAAGTCCTTCTTTTGACCCATTTTGCCAAAGGAAAGGAAGTTGCCTAATAATTATGCACACCTGATATAGGGTGTTGATGTCATTAGACCACACCCCTTCTCATTACAGAGATGCACATCACCTAATATGCTTAATTGGTAGTAGGCTTTCCAGCCTATACAGCTTGGAGTAAGACAACATGCATAACGAGGATGATGTGGTCAAAATACTCATTTGCCTAATAATTCTGCACTCCCTGTATAAACATAATAATAAGTTTCTCATGGTGTTTGTGACAGGTGTTAGTAATACATTTTTAAAAGATCATTATTTGACATGAATATTAGTTAATCATTTAGTAATTAAAAAAGTTAGGTCACATTTTTAAACCTAGTTATTACTTACATTCCTTTTAAACCAAATAACTGTAAATTCTTGTTACATCGCTGCATCAATAGGAAGAGAAATACAATCATATAAATTAAGTTTCAAGTGCCCAACCAAAAGGAACATTAATCTCCATAATGGTGAGTTCAATTAAAAAATGTTTTTTTAGGAAAATCAACTAGACTGGGTAAACCCAGCCTGATCTGCCTGTGATTTGATTTCGCCCTGCAACTCAGTCTGGAAACCTGTACATTCATTTCTACTGCTTCTGTTACACTTTTGCGGGAACCAATCACAGACTGGCTTATCCACCTGGCGCGCTATTGGCGGGTTTAACACGATGACGGATAGAGAAGTGATGGGTCGTTGCCCGTTGATCACGCCTCTTGTGGTCTGATTGGTTGAAGGACTATCCAATTGCGAGTCATTTCATTTATGCTCGTTTATCATGCCTCTTGTGCAGTAGAAAATACAAAGCAGACTCCCCAGACCAATGTTCAACCTTAAATTGAGCTTGGTCTAGTGATAGCCAGACGAAAAAAAATCAACATCAATTTATGAAATCAGCTTATGTGATGTTCTCTCAAATGTTTCAGTTGTATTGACAATTAACAATACAAACGAGTGAATGTGACTATAACTGCAGAAGTGGAGGACATTTTTTTGCTAGACAAAATGGCACTCAAACCAAACAATTAATCTTAATCTTTAAACAAGGCATAGTATGTGAAATATACAGATTACTAGATTTGTACAATTAAGTTAAGACATTAAGTAAAGTTACCTAAAAAGTGTTAGTTAGTACAACAGTTGGATTTTACAGTGCATGTCAGAAATACAGAGATTCCGACTTGTAAAAAGCATTCACCTCCTTACAAAATTTTTTGCAAAACTCGTAACATGACATAAACATAGTAATTTACCTTTTTTTGAAATATTTTTTTGCTTCAACTGTGGCCTTCTAATCTTATAACCATCTACCAACATTTTATGCTGACCATACATAATATATTAAAATGTAAAAATGTATATTAAAGTTTGATATATATACTGTGCTTTGGGTCATTTCTATTAGTTCTATTAGTCATAGTAACCATTGGTCAATGCTGCCATGGGCAACAGCAAAATATCCAGATTAAAAGTCAATAAACAACAATACTTGACTGCGCAGTTCTGTAACTGACCAATCAGAGTCAAGTATTCCAGGATGCCATGATAAAGTGCTGATATTTAGTACAACAGCACTAAGATTCCACATTTTGTATCACACCACACGTTCCAGACCAGAGTATGTGAGCGGTGGCGTGATTATGGAACACTTTGAGCAGAAAAGGGAAATCTCCTTCTTTCCATTCCAATGATATGCTGTTTCAGAGCAGCTTTGTATCTGTGTGCTGTTTCGTGACAGGCAAAACTTCTGCAATTATTTTTGTTGGCGGAGAAGAAATAAATGACCTAACTAGCCAGTTTTTGTCTGAAACGTTGCATGCCTATGATCTATGGCTAGATCATAGTCTTGCTGATAATCAGTATGACAACACAAATGCAAGTGTGATACTGCTTAATTAGATTGTGGCAATTATGTGGCAATTACAATAAATAAAAAAGTTCTTACCGAACTATCTTCCACTATTGGTGGTGGAGGTTCATGGATAATCTGCAGAGAGAGAGAGAGAGAGAGAGAGAGAGAGAGAGAGAGAGAGAGAGAGAGAGAGAGAGAGAGAGAGAGAGAGAGAGAGAGAGAGAGAGAGAGAGACAAAAAACAATCATAAACAATCTCAGATGAGCCCACTCATGCTGGCATTACAGGCCACATGCTCTCCAAAGTAAAAAACAAAAACACTGACAAGTCAAAGGACCCAAGTAATGTTTTCAATGTGTGCCAAAAATCAGGTTACACAAAAACACATGGCTAAGGAATTTGCACCCCTCCCCTCCTCGTCTTCGGTGTTTACAAGCAAGTTTAAATGACCTAAAAATCTGGAGGCCAGATCTAAATGCTAAAAGGCAGAGCTCAACATTAAGCTTTTCCAGGTATGCGCCTTTCAGGGTAGTAAAACTGTTTATTTACTTGTCCAGAAGTCACTTGTATAACAACATTTTAACAGTACAGTACACTACAGTAATGATCAAAAATCCCATCAGGGATACAAAGTCAAACGTATTATAAATATATTAATTATGTATGATTCAGTACTGCCATGTGGAAAAAAAGCCCAGATTAATGTTCCTCTGGGTATGTCACTGATCATTATCATTTATAATAATAATAATAGTTCTCTTACGAGAGGTTCTCTCGTATTGCGTAAGTTCCTTACGCTACGGGAAAGTATTCTTTCTTCGAGATTTCTGAAAAACCCAAAATTATCCTTAATTTTGTAACATTGTCAACGCAGTGCGGCAGCCTGGCAGACCATAGCAGGCTATTCCAGCGTGCTATTGGCTGCTCTGCTGGCAACTGCAGCAGCCTATCGGTGAGCCCGCGTGACGTGGCGACCAATGAGGGCGCTTCGCGCCCACCTGGCTTCATTTGCCTACAGGTGGGGCGTGGCCACGTGTATATAAGCAGGGCTCATGGGCTGCATATTCGATTTTCTTTTCTTCAGCGAAGCCCTTCGCATCGCTGGATCTGGAACCCGCCGCCGTGAACGTGCAGACGAGCAAGCAGAGGACAGCGCCTGGAGAAGCCGGCAGCATCGCGCCACCTTCAGCCATCCGTGCCTGCTCTGCTATCCGGCAGCATTATATCCTTTCATTGCACGTGTTCTCGCCGTTGCGTCACACGTTTCATAAAAGAGCACGAGCGTTTTTATCAAAACGCCTCGTTCCACCTGCGGCTCGTGCCACGTGCAGCTCAGCACCAGAGACCGCCATGTGTCTGCGCTCTCTGTCTGGGCCGTGACCACGCCGCCGCCGCACTCCTCGCGGGCGAATGCCCCGAGTGTGAGGAACTCTCTATGTCGACCCTGCGGGCTCGACTCGAGCAGTTTTATGACGACATCACTCCGCTGTTCCCCCCCTCTGTTCAAGCCGCGCCACCGCGCCGCTTACAAGAGATGGTTGAAATGAACGGTCTCGGAGCGAGCCTCCTCCCCCTCTGTTCAAGCCGCGCCGCTTACAAGGGATGGTAGGAATGAACGGTCTCGGAGCGAGCCTTCTCCCCCTCTATTCAAGCCGCGCCACCGCGCCGCTTTCAAGGGATGGTAGGAATGAACGGTCTCGGAGCGAGCCTCCTCCCCCTCTGTTCAAGCCGCGCCACCGCGCCGCTTGCAAGGGATGGTAGAAATGAACGGTCTCGGAGCGAGCCTCCTCCCCCCTCTGTTCATGCCGCGCTGATGCGCCGCTTATATACAAGGGATGGCAGAAATGCACGGTCCTGCAGCTCTCTTTACGTTACAAGAGAGCTGTTCCACCCTCGCGCACATTTTTCAGTCCCCTCATGAGTTCAGGCGACTGGAATTGTTCATATTGCTGTACACGAGCCTGTTAAGACACGCACGCCAGCAAACATACGCCGTCATAAGACATGACGCTGACATATGCTCTCCAACGAACCCGCACTCCCCCCTCTTGGACCGCGCAGATTGCGCCGTTCACAAGGAATGTGAGTGCGCTCGGTCACGAGCACGTTCAGCGCGCGCGCCCGTGCGCGCGCCGCACTCACCGGGAAATTAACAGAGGGTGTTTTCGTCCCGCTGTGGCCGGACGAACCGCCATTCTCTAGCATTTCTCAGCCCCCTCTCCAGTTCAGGCGGCTGGAAATATTACTATTGCAGTAACGAGCCTGTCTTTTATGCACGCATGACTGCCAACAAGCACGAGGACGTACTGCTGTATGCTCGCGCTAACTGAACGCTATTGTGTGCCTCCCGGTAGCACAGTGGCAAAATCAGCGGCTGAAACGCCGGAGACCCGAGTTCGAGCCCAGCTCTCGCGGCAGATAAAAATGTTTTACTGTCCGCTTCCCCGGGCTCGCGGCCAGCTTTTCTTACATACAGAAAGCTAACTCGCACCACGTGGTGCTCGAGTATTTTTGGACGTCTATACATAAGGAGAGAAAAGACGGTTAAGTCCCGCTGCGGCCGGACCACCGTTAAAACTCTGTTTTTCCTGTCAGTCCCCACTCCTGTGGCTACTGCAGATGTTTTCCACGCAGCCTACGAGCCCGCGAACTCGCCCTCTCGCCTGTTTCCAACTGTAGCCCCTCCAAAGTCCTCCTAGCAGAGGGGGGAAGCGACGGTTAAGTCCCGCCGTGGTCGGACCACCGTCAAAACTCTTCTTCCTGTCAGCCCCCACTCCTGTGGCTGCTGCAGATGGCTCTCACGCAGCAAACGAGCCGGCAAAACTGCCCTCTCGCCTGTCTACAACCGCCGTTTTTATGACGAACCAGAGAAATCACGAAGTTGCCTTTTTTCTGGTTGCACGGCTCACGCCGTATGTGTTTTCAAATGCAGTAAACGTGCCCACTTTTGTGTTCACCCCTGCACCCAAGCACCACAAATCCCGTGTCTCTCACTCACATAAAGCGGCCACCGGCCGCTCGAGTGCTAGAGTTAGGTCACGTGTCCGCTTATTTGCGCCCACGCCTAATCACCACACGCGCTGTCACACAGCCACTCTTAACCGGTCATGTTCCACGCGTAAGAGTTGTGCCCGCTCAAACGCGCTCACACATTTTCGCGAACATTCTGCCCCCGGCGCCATGCGCCATGCGCCGCGCCACACACCATTTGTTCTCCGCCCAAGGTGGCCGGAACGACGAGTGTAAGGCCACACACAAGCCACTCCCTGCTCGAAGCGGCAGAGATACAGTGTGTAGGGCGGCCAGCCATCGCGAGCGATCGGCTGGCCCACAGCACAGAGAGCGCGCGCACTGCGCCCGCCCCTCCTATACAGGCCGTCGAACCCGCAAAGCGCGGCGTTTCGAGCCCGGAGGCCGTTCTATCCCGTGTGGCACACGCGAGAGCGTGGGAAGCCATTCCAGGTGTATCAGAATGGGTGCTGAAAACAGTGAAGCACGGCTACACTCTGCAGTTCGCTCGCCGCCCTCCGCGCTTCTGTGCGCGTACGGAGACGAGAGTGAGCGAGGAAGTAGCACATCTACTTCGAGCGGAGATAGCCACACTGCTGTGCGAAGGGGCTATAGAACCGGTTCCCCATTCTATGAGCGAGTCAGGCTTTTACAGCCGGTATTTTCTCGTGCCAAAAAGGGTTGGGTCGCTCAGACCGATTCTGGATCTGAGGCGTCTGAACAAAGCTCTTATGAGAAGATCGTTCAAGATGCTCACGACCAAGCAGATCCTCGCGCATATTCGCCCGAGAGACTGGCTAATCTCCCTAGATTTGAAAGACGCATATTTTCAAATCAAGATAACGCTGCGTCACAGGCCATTCTTACGATTCGCCTTCGACGGCCAGGCTTATCAATACACCGTCCTTCCGTTCGGCCTGTCACTAGCACCCCGTACATTTACGAAGTGCATGGACGCGGCCCTCGCTCCCCTGAGAAGTCGAGGGATGCGAGTGTTGAACTATCTGGACGATTGGCTCATCCTGGCGCAGTCAGAGGCCGAGCTCCTCGCCCACAGGGCAATGCTGCTCAGCCATCTGGACAGCCTGGGGCTCACGGTCAATTGGACCAAGAGCTCATTAGTGCCCACGCAATCAACCTCATTTCTGGGTTTGAATCTGGACACTGTGGCAATGTCAGCCCGCCTGTCACCCCAACGCACGCGCCAAGTTCGGCGCATGGATGCGTACTTCCGGCCGGGCAAAATCGCACCTCTCAAGCTCTTTCAGAGGATGCTGGGACGTATGGCCTCAGCTGCAGCTGTGCTCCAGCTGGGCTTAATGCGCATGCGCCCGCCGCAATGCTGGTTAAACGCCCGAGTGTCTCACAGAGCCTGGGCGTCCGGAGGCTTCAGGATCAGAGTGACTCAGGGCTGCGTTTCAGCCCTAGAGCCCTGGTTAGTAGCCGACTGGTACCAGCGGGGAGTGACGATGGGAGCCATCTCACACCGCAAGGTCATCTCGACGGACGCCTCCACCACGGGTTGGGGCGCCGTTTTCGAGGGCAGATCGGCCTCGGGCCTCTGGTCGAGCGGGGAAAAGCTCCTACACATAAACTGTTTGGAGATGATAGCGGTAGAGAACGCGCTCAAGCAGTTTCTCCCGCTTATACGAGGACACCACGTGTTGGTCCGGTCGGACAATACCACAGTGGTGCCCTATGTGAACCGGCAGGGCGGTGTCAGGTCCAGGTGTCTGGGCAATCTGACAGAACGCCTGCTCGTGTGGGCACACAGCTCGCTGCGCTCGCTGAGAGCTGCGCACGTACCGGGCCACCTCAATGTGGGCCCGGACAAGCTGTCCAGGGGCCTCATTCTCCCAGGAGAATGGTCCCTGCACCCTCAGACAGTCCAGCTGGTATGGCGCCTATTCGGCAGAGCGGAGCTCGACCTCTTTGCAACAAAAGAGAACGCCCGCTGCCCGAGGTTTCTGTCCAAAAGCGAGGATGCGCTGTCCCAACCTTGGCCCAGCCTCCCGCTGTATGCTTTCCCGCCGATTTCCCTATTGCCCCAGGTCATAGCGAAAATCAGGGAGACGCGCCGCCTGGTGCTCCTTATAGCGCCGCGCTGGGAGAACCAGATTTGGTACCCAGAGCTGGTGAAGCTGTCGCACTCACCCCCCTGGCCAGTTCCGCTGAGAGCAGACCTCCTCTCTCAAGCAGGAGGGTCAGTTTGGCATCCCCATCCAGAGCGATGGTCTCTGCATGTATGGGTGACCAACGGATACCCGTTGACCTGCCCGAAGGGGTTATGAACACGATTTCACACTCTAGAGCCCCCTCGACGAGGCGGTTATATAGTTCTAAGTGGCCGGTGTTCACTGAGTGGTGTGTTTCCAAGGGATTGGACCCACAGCAATGTGGGGTCCAGCGGGTGCTCTCCTTCCTCCAAGAGCTTTTGGAACTGGGCAGGTCCCCTTCCACGCTCAAAGTGTATGTGGCGGCTATAGCAGCGTTCGCTCAGACGACGCTAGGTAGCACGCTAGGAAGGAACGAGCTCATCATCCGTTTCCTCAGAGGAGCCAGACGGATGAATCCCCCGCGGCCCCCATCGGTTCCTATATGGGATCTGGCCTTGGTCCTAGAGGCCCTGAAGGCCCATCCTTTTGAACCGCTCGAGACTGTGGAACCAAGGTTCCTTTCGCTAAAAACCGCGTTCCTGATAGCTCTGGCTTCAGTGAAACGCGTGGGGGATCTACACGCGCTCTCAGTGAGCCCGACGTGTATGGAGTTCGGTCCTAATGACTCTAAGGTCATTCTCAGACCGAGGCATGGTTATGTCCCCAAAGCGATCGGCACTCCCTTCAGGGCGCAGATTATCTCCCTCTCGGCTCTGCCAGCATCCGATGAGGGGGACGGTGGCAATTTCCTCTGCCCTGTCAGGGCATTGAGGGTTTATGTCACACGCTCCGCCGCCTTCAGGCGTTCTGAGCAGCTATTTGTTTCGTTTGGTGGGCGCACTAAAGGTCTCGCCTCCTCGAAACAGACCCTTTCCAGGTGGATAGTGGACGCGATTGCAACTGCATACGCTTCCAAACACCTGCAGTGCCCGCTAGGTGTCAGAGCACACTCCACCAGAGGCATGGCCTCTTCGTGGGCTTGGGCCAGAGGGATTTCCATCCACGATATCTGTATGGCGGCAGGCTGGGCCTCCCCGTCTACGTTCGTGAGATTTTACAATCTGGAAGTTCCTGCCTTACAGGCGAAAGTGTTACCAGTTCAATAGGGCTGTTGGTCCTGCCCAGTGATTCTGCGCAGACATAGCTCACATACTGGTAGTAAGTTCGGTACTAGGCTCATGTGAATTTGAAGGAGACCGGCGGTGCCGTTTCCTCATTTACGAGACGAGCTGTTGTGAGTTTGAAGGTGACCGGCGGTGCCGTTACCTCACTCATATAATAAAATATTGTGAATTTGAAGGCGACCGGCGTTGCCGTTCCCTCATTCATGAGACAAGGTGTGGTGAATTTGAAGGAGACCGGCAGGTGCCGTTCCCTCATTCATGGGACAGGGTGTTGTAACCACCCGTTGTAACCACCCGTCAGTTCGAATGAAGTGTCTGTAGATGTGGTGGCCCGTTTTCCTTACCGGCCACCCTGCCCGAGCAGTGTTATGGTCCCCGGTTCCCTGGGATACATATGCTGTACGCGAGGCGCGCACGGCGTTGACAATATGTTCCCGTAGCGTAAGGAACTTACGCAATACGAGAGAACCTCTCGTAAGAGAACGATACTCGGTTACTTAACGTAACCTCGGTTCTCTCTAGAAGAGGGAACGAGTATTGCGTTCCTTGCCGTGCGCCCCGCGGGCTTTTACGCTTCAGAACTACGAAAACCGAATATGCAGCCCATGAGCCCTGCTTATATACACGTGGCCACGCCCCACCTGTAGGCAAATGAAGCCAGGTGGGCGCGAAGCGCCCTCATTGGTCGCCACGTCACGCGGGCTCACCGATAGGCTGCTGCAGTTGCCAGCAGAGCAGCCAATAGCACGCTGGAATAGCCTGCTATGGTCTGCCAGGCTGCCGCACTGCGTTGACAATGTTACAAAATTAAGGATAATTTTGGGTTTTTCAGAAATCTCGAAGAAAGAATACTTTCCCGTAGCGTAAGGAACTTACGCAATACTCGTTCCCTCTTCTAGAGAGAACCGAGGTTACGTTAAGTAACCGAGTATCGTTTTGCAATATACTGTAATTATAATAATTTTGTTATTATCAGTCTTATTATTATCATATTAAATATATTATAAATCAACTATGTGCTCTTATATTTATTTCTTTACTAATAAATAAGATAAAGTTCTTCACAATTCCTACTCACATTAGACCGCAAGAAACAACTATTTGGAAATTCTGATTAAATACCATGTATAGTATAAGGTTAACAGTTAGTGTATTCTAAACTTGAAAATTGAACACAAAATTTTTTACAATTTTTATATGACGTGACATGCAATATATAATTTAAAAGTCATGAATTGAAGGTTAAGGCAGCATCAGTTAAAAGTCAGTTTTGGAAGTCAGTCACCAAATAAAACAACCAAAAGAAGCTCTTTGGAAAGCTAATAATAATAGTGCAAAAGAGTGTAAAAAAACATCTAGTATTCATCCACATGCAAAACATTTGTGAAAGAACATGTTGTTATTGTTTTGAAACTCTGGGAATTCTGGGAAACATGTGAAAAACATTTCAAGGATAGAGACATTAAAAAGTGTAGTAATAATTACAGCTAGTTTGCTCTCTCATTGGACTGAACAGGAAATTATTTGATTAATTTGAGTGTTTTTAAAAACACTTCTGTGGTCTCTTGCTGTGATGTAGTCATGTCAGGATGATTATTTATGATTGAGAGCAGATGAACAACACCACACTGCAAAACATGATTTTCTCTTTTGTTTTCCATTGCAAATATCTAACAATTCTTAATTCAAAATACTTTTAAAGGTGCATTATGTAACTTTTCCATCCGCTAGAGGTCGCCTATTCAAAACAAAGGCGTAGTTTGATGACGCCAAGTGTGAGCGCAGAATCTTGGGACATGTGGTCTTCACCTCACAGCCGGGGGAAAAGAATCGGGATAGGACTCGGGCAGAAATCATGTTCATGGATGCGATTATTAACGTTCTTTTAGTATGAAGCAGAGCAGGACCGAGTGTTGTGGGAGCTGAGCAAGGCCACTGGAGTGATGGTTAATAAGATGAACGGCACACACGACTCGCGAGCAGCGGGACTTTTATTATGCCACAGTCGCCTGCGCCATTTCTACTTTTCGGTCATGAGTATGAGGTAACACAGCTCTGTTTATCATATTAGATACATTTGAGTGTGTTGAAAATTGTTATGACGTTACTCTGTGCATTTGCTCGGCGGCTGCAATGACACTTGTTGCACACTGCAATAGGAGTAAAACATTTCTGTAAAATAAAACCGGAAACCGAGGGGAACGCAGATATGAAGCAATTGACAGGCGACTCCCTCACGCGTCCTGGTTCCTTGGTTAAAATAGCAATTTTCTCACGATTTACAAATAGTTGGAAACAATTGGGATATTGTAAGTACTCAACTGAACAAAATATATAACGCTGGCCTAGTTTTTTTTTTATTCATTTTTTTTACATAGTGCTTCTTTAATTGAGAATGAAAATTAGTTAAGATATTAAGTCTTATTTTCTGAAAACAATATCAAATTTAAATATTTATGCTTAAAACAAGATCTGTAAAACAAATATCTGAGTTTAAATAACGTTTATTTTCCTCACCCCACTAAGTGTAATTATCTGGGTTTGTTTCTATTTTAGGTTGGTTTATCACATGCTTTAGTTTTGTGTCCTATCTTTAGTTTGTTTCCATTGTTTTTCATTGTTTAATTTATTTGCACACCTGTTATTATTTTGCAACCGTAGTTGACAGACGAACAGACCATTGAAAAAGGATCTAGTGGAAGTTTGCATCCTTCTCCTATTCCAGGGGGACAGCTCCCTCGAGAGACACAAGCAGCTCTTCCTGGATTAATGCCACCTTGTCCACTATAATGATGACAGCCTGTATGTGTTTTTCTTCAAGGGAGCTTTCAGGAGTCAATGGAATGGGTCCTTTTTCACTGCAGGTCCCCCTTTACCATCAGCAAGATGGAGGAGGATCACCACTCTATAGGCTACACTGCACATTTTGTGCCACCCACCGGCACCATCCAGTCGGACATGAACAACCAATCAGAACATGACACATGCACAGGGGGAGCACATCGCAGGCTATCATGAGGAACAGGGGAAGCACAAGACAAACAGGAAGCAGGAAACATGACTTTGAGAATTTCAAATAAAAGACACCAGAACACCAACAAAACCCAAATCAACATGACAAGGATGTCGTGCCGATGAGGCCAACATTGAAGGCCTTATCGACACGACATCCAGTGATACTGATCCTCAACAAACCCGTCTCCTGCGTGATGACTCCGATCTTCAGCCAGATGGAACTGGACAAATATTTGCAATATTCCAATCTAATCTGACTTCTGACTTGTAATGTTGCCTGAATCATAATCATTTACTGTTCATTCGTTGGCCAGAGGAGAACTGGCCCCCCGACTGAGCCTGGTTTCTCCCAAGGTTTTTTCTCCATCCTTCCACCTGATGGAGTTTAGTTTCCTTGCCACCATCGCCTTTGGCTTTTGGCTTGCTTAGTTGGGGACACTAAATATTCAGCTATATTTACTGATCCGCCTGCACTGACACTATATGAGAACTGAACTGAGCTGGATGACATCACTGTTTTCTCCAGAGCAGCTGTACAGCCGAATCAAATGCTGTTGCATAATTTTCCTGTTACCACTGTGAAGCTGCTTTGAGACAATCTCCAGTACCAAATTATTGATATCTGTGTTCCTGCCCTGCCTCCCACTCCCACCTCATTTACCTGTTCCAAATCAGGCAAGAGAGCCGTTCCTGAAATGTCCGCATGTTCCGGGTTGACCAAGAGGGTCGTTTCTGAGATTTCTCTCTGTCCTGTATCGGTCAGAAAAGCCATTTGTGAAACCCCTGCCTTCACTGCCCAATCCTTCAGCCCTGCCTGCACTGCCTCTGATCAGCCATTCGTCTGCTCCTATGTTACCTGCTCAGTGCTTCATGGATCCACCTCGGGCTGATTTGCCAGCTCAGCCTTGGACTGTTGACCTGTCTGTTCTGCCTAGAACCTCCGTGCCCATCACTCTACCTCAGGCTGTCGACCTTTCAGCTGCACCGTATCTCCTTGCCCCCTCAGCTCTACCTGGGACCACTGTCCTTATAGCTCCACCAGGCTTCCTAGTCCCTCCGGCTGCACCTTGATTAGTCGTCACTCTTCCTTCACCATGGACTTCCGAGCCTTCAGCTGCGCTTCGTCCCTCCACCCCTTTGGCTCCATCGGACTCTGCCTTCCCTCTGGGTTCCTCCCATTGTTTGCCCTGCCCTGGCCCCTGTGCTTGTCACTTGTACCTGCCCTGCGCCTAATTTAACCTAATGCACACCATTTTCTCTTAATTTTGTTGCACTAGTGCTACAAAGTTTCCCGTCTTTGTTGAGATATAAAAAAGAAGAAATTGGCCAACATATTAATTTTATTACATGCAAATTCACTTCAATGCACATTATGTTCTAATTAAAATTTCTGAATGTGTAGGTAGAAGCTGCCCAAAAAGCTTGAGCATGGCATTGGCATATAGAGTGTGTTTCATATACTGGTTATCCTACAGTGAAAACAGCTTTATTCATTAAAAAGAAAGCATTTCAGTTGGGCATTTCAATATTGCAAATATGGCTCTGTACCTCCAGTAAAATGTAAGCATTAGGCTTCTTGGCAATCAATAGATTTGAATGAAATTGAGAATGGGCACAATTCCTTCTTGTTATTTCAAAGGTCAAATCCCAATTTCATTTTCCATGGTAACACAGGATAACTTTCCCAAACAGTGCAGTGCCCCCTTGAAGTTCACAGAGAGATTTCAAGTGGCAGGCAGACAAGTCTTTTTTCCGTTTTCTTTTTCAAGACTTTTTTGCTGAGCAGGTTTGAACTTCACCAACACACAAAGAACTTGTATTAATAAATAAAGCCAAACTATTTAAACATAGCAATAAGCTAATGCTAATTCAGTCCGTGATATTCAACAGCTGGTATTTATGTAAACTGATCATGGCTGAGCAGGATTTTAGCTGGTTTAGCTAGTTCAACTTTCCATGAACTTCACTCCAGAGCTAAAAACTCCTCTAACATGGCAATGACTAATTTCTTCTCCTTTCCTGGTGTGTCTTTCCAGACAAATTCCAGGCATGTCTAGTTATTCTGATATTCCTCAGTTGAACCTCACTGACAGTCTGAATTATTATATGTCCCTCAGAAATCAAGAAAAAGGCCAGGCTTGGGTCTCAAGCAGTGGAGGCACAATGCCCTGTGGAAAATGCTCTCTGTAGGATCTATAGGTCAAATTGTTCCCTACTGGAAATCTGCCTAGACCAGAGGTGTCTGATGCTATCCTGCAGTATTTCAACACACCCACATGTAAGTTTCTAATGAACCCAAAACCTTTATTTTCTGCCTCAAGTGTGTTTAATTAGGGTTGTAGCTGCAGAAAGGCGGCCTTCAATGAGCAGGATTTGACACCACTGGCCAAGACCATAGCAGGTTCTGCTGTTGATTATCTTAAATTACCAGTCAAAACCATCCTATTGACCATTATGAGGTATGTTTTGGATTTGGGCATTTTCATGCTTGTTTTAGTCATCATCATGGCAAAATTTATCAAGCTACCAATGTCTACTTGCAACAATGACCTTTTAACCAGGTTGTGCTAGTGTAACAGAGGCCAACTAGTATGCAGGTAAGCTGTTTAGTGCCTTTGTTAGTGCGCCTACCTAGGACCAGATACAAAGGCGCTGTGGGGAGTGAGGTTTAACCCTGAAAGACCCACATATAGAAAATAAATGAATTTGTAAATACATATACACTCATGTACATATACACTAATAATCACACAATATTAATAATTGGACATGTCATTTTTTTTTTTTAAATACTTTATTATAAAAAAAGATGTTCAGATTTACAAAACCTGATGAACTGAATGAAAACTTTGGCATTTATGTGATTTAGCTATGTTCATAGCCATATTCAGTTATGATAGTGTTATGATAGTCCCATAGTCAGTTCTTGTCCTCCGAGAAGCAGCGGTGGCCATTGCACTTGCTGCAAAGTGTGTTAGTGTAGCGTTTACCACAGTGTCTGCAGCGTCCTCTATTTTGTTCATATCTTCTGACGCAACTTTTGGAAATACTCCAGTGGTGTATGAAGGGAGACGGCATCATGAGTGATATCCTGACCTGAAAAATCAGTGTTGGGACTGATAAAATCCTTTATCAGCCAGTGATACCTGTCACGGGGCATGGTCTGTGTTCTTGAGTGACTTGATTTTGTTGGCATGATGTCCACATAATCATCAGATGTGTGGTCAATGGGTTGTTTATTTTAATTTTCCAGTTCACAGGCATCTCCACATTCATCTTCTTAACTTGTATCAGAATCCATTTCAAAATCACTGTTCCCATTTTGGATGCCATCAATGACATCATACAATTTGTAGATAATACATTCTTTCCTGGCTGGTTGCATTCTGAAATGGAAAAAACACTGGTTATTTTCCATATCCCAATGATACTTACACACTGTAAAGAATTCACACATTCCACAAAATCACACAATACTGTCTGGCTAGTTTATTGTGCCCTCTACTATCATGCTAATAAAATGTATAGCCCCACTTTCCAGAACATTATCACCTGTCCCTCATGCAGCAAAAAGATATCTGGGCAAACAAGCAAAGCCCAGAAAAGATAACAGAACCAGTTATGTATGTTTTATAAATTTATAAGATGCAGACAGTTTCAAACATTGCAACACAAATTCTCAAAGAAATAATTTATTCCTTAATTCAACTTGAACTTATCATTTAATAATAATACAATTTGGATTAAAACTCAAAATTGTAACAAAGACATTTTGACAAACTAGTGAATGATCAAAAAACAGTTTCTATTGGAATTTATTTCACATGGAACAGGTGAGAAGTATAATTCATCCATGTAATGTGCAAGGTGCACAGGCAAATTGTGCTACCCCTTTCACCCAGTGTTGTAAAATTACAACATTGACATTACAAGCTCAAAATTTTATATGAATAGAGCATTCAACCATACTTTAATATCTGCATGATCTAGACATTTTACTAAACACAGAAAAAAAATACTTTTGGGCATTTTACTTACTTGAATGTTTATTTATCCAGTCCAGTAAAACGAGATGATGTGCTTCAAGTCAAGTTTGCAGGTTGTGTGAGTTCATGACCAGGTAAAAAGGCACTGGACGCAACAAAGCAACCGTTGTTCTTTGTGTCAGAAGTAGTGCAAATGCTTTGAGTATGTCAGAAGAAGGGGCATCAGTGTACAGTCAGGGATTAAGAGGCACACTAGCAACTGATGCGATGCTAGAGGCTGCACCCTTGTTAGTGCAACCACCTCCCATACCAGTTAAAGGATTAGTTCGCTTCAAAATTAAAATTTCCTGATATTTTACTCACCCCCATCTCATCCAAGATGTTCATGTCTTTCTTTCTTTACTAGACGTAGGCAGAAGTACTGCCCCCATATTTACAAAGTGCAGATTTTGGTTGCAATTGAAAACCATTATGTGAAGAAAAATCCTGGAATGTTTTCCTCAAAAAAACTTGCCAAATTACAAATATGCATTCTTTTTTTTTCTATATCCGATTATATGTAAGGGTGAACTTGTGAATCAAGCTATGTTAAGCATGAATGACAACAGCAGTGGCTGGCACATGGACTTGGGTTCATGTAGACTCTGTCTTGACTCAAACTCGACCGATAACAGTACGAGTCAACCTCACTAATCGAGAACTGTTTTTTGGATGTCTAGCCACATAATCAACCATCTTGACACACCCCTAATTCAAACTTTTCTTTTTTTTCTCTAATAATCTCTAAATCCCGATACTGAAACGTTCTTTGTGTGGGAAAAAAAGGTTCCGCTGGAAATGTAATGAGGAAAGTAACTTTTGACATTTGACCTTGAGAGTTCAAAGGTGACATAAGATCCAAGAGTTGGTGGGCCAATTTGTTCATAAATCCCAGGTGGCCTTGAACATGTGTGGGTCTAAAATACTCAGTCAGGGCTTAACAAGTCATTACAGGACAAATAGGGCATGAAAACTAACTTAACACAACCTGCACTGAATGCCTGGACACCACTGGGATTTAGTTTAGAAAAAGAAATGCTCATTACATGGTCAAACAAACAAACCTGGAAGTCAACCAAAGGTCATTCAGAATGAAGGTGTACATCTTGTCCACAACCCTACCCTTTAAAGTAACCATCTCCTAACTTTTCCCATTCGTTCCTGGGCCTAGGATGTATTAAATGTCTCTTTAGGTAATTCTGTTTTGCTCAAGTCATCTCTGAGTATTTGTAAAATTATTGGGAATAGAGGAATCCAACAGGTTTGTCAGATATTAATCTTAAACGAACACATGAATCTTATATACTACTTTTTGTGAAATTCATCTTTGTATTAGATATTCATTTCCGAAAGATGAGTAATCCCCTCCACATTTAATTTCATGAGTTTGTGTGCCCATATAATCTTGGTAAAAGTGGTAAACGGATTTGGCGTGCTGTCTGCTATTAGAGGGGCTCGGAGAGGATATTCTACCCGAGCTCCGATTGCCCCCCTATAACAGGAAAAAATGTTCAAAAGGGAGGAGCCGGGGAGGAGGAGGGATGCTGCAAAAACTAACAATGGGAAGAGGTAAGCTGCTGGTTTTATACCTTGGAATTAATTGGAAGATTAGATGGGCGTATTTCCTCACAAAATTACGTTTAGTAACTTCACTAAATTAAATCTTCAATTAAATCTATTATTGGTTAACATAATGGGTCATAACATAAGAACCATTGCTGCAGTGTACTTATATGACATTTTAAATCTTTTGAATATTGTTTTCTAACCAATAGGCCCACGCAGAATCTGCTAATTTTTTGTCACAGAATGTGGGGGAAATCTGTGAGAATCTAAGAAATGGTTATAAATATGGTAAAAGACACAACTGAGAGTACTAAACTCTTAGGGGCCTTTCCCACAGAAAAAAATAGCATTCCAATACTCTACTTTTCATTGTTTTTCTAAGTAAACTAGCTAGATTGATGAGTGCACTCACATATCGCGTCTCGTGCATGAAAAAAGCATCCTAACGAAACTTTGACTTAAAAAAAAAAACTTGTCTCTAGACCTTGCTATTTTTTCATTCCACTGTCCTGCATCTCACATTTTTAAATGCAAAAACCCCTATTGACCCCTATTGCTAACTTATCATTGTTCATTATTAATAAATTACTCAAAATATTTAGTAACTGAACAAACAAAGGGACAGGAATGTGAATAACGTTGTATACTGATGGGAAAAACAAGTTAAAGAATAGCTTATTACTGATTTTAAACTGTGTTTGTTGGTTAACTTAAAGGGGACATGTTATGCAAAATTCACTTTAATGGTGTTAAAACAAAAATGTGTGTTGCAGTTTGTGTACACAACCACCCTATAATGATAAAAATTCACCCAGTGCTTTTTTTGAATCCCATAAAACCTAAACAGTCTCATAGAACGTCTCGGTTATGTATGGTAACCCTTGTTCCCTGAAGGAGGGAACGGAGACGTACGTCGGTTATACCGACGAATTGGGATCACTTCAGAGAGCCCCTATCAGCTTCGAGATTTAGAGAACGGGCCATTGGTGTGCGAGATTTGCATCTTGCGCTCCGTCTACAAATATCTGTCAGCGAGGCGCCACGAGCCAGCGCCCAGGAAGAAGCTACACCCCTGGTGGAGTGAGCTCTAACCCTGAGTGGGCAGGGCACATCTTGGGATTCATACGCCAAGACGATGGCATCCACTATCCAGTGGGCCATCCCCTGCTTGGAGACTTTCGCTTCTGCTGGCCTCCGTAACAGACGAAGGGCTGCTCTGAGGTCCTAAAGCTTTACGTTCTGTCAACATAGATGTGCAGGGTGCGAACTGGACAGAGAAAAGCCAGGGCTGCGTCTGCCTCCTTCAAGGGCAGTGCTTGCAGGCTCACCACTTGGTCCCGAAAGGGAGTAGTGGGAACCTTGGGCACATATCCGGGCCGGGGTCTCAGGGTTACCTGAGAATCGCCTGGCCCGAATTCCAGGCACGATTCGTCGACCGAAAATGCCTGCAGGTCCCCTACCCTCTTAACAGAGGCCAATGCAATCAGGAGTACTGTCATTAGAGATTTTCAGCTCAGCTGACTGCAAAGGCTCAAAGGGCACTCTCTGCAGTGCGGTCAGCACCAGAGTTAAGTCCCAAGAGGGTATAGAGGGAGGGCGAGGCGGATTTAGTCTCCTCGCCCCCCTCAGGAACCTGACGATCAGATCGTGCTTACCTAAGGACTCACCATTAACCATATTATGACTTGCGGCAATAGCAGCAACGCACACCTTGAGGGAAAAGAGAGCACAGATCTGACCGAACACTTTCGGGGGTCTTCTCGGTGAGAAGAGCACCAATCGGCGAACAGGTTCCACTTCAGCGCATACAGCCGTCTTGTAGAGGGGGCTCTGGCGGAAGTGATGGTGTCTACCACAACCTGTGGTAAGTCACCTAGAATCTCTGCGGCCTGGAATATGAATGGCACGAAGGGACCTCAGATGCTTCTGACTCCACAGGAGGAGATGGCGGGCGAGTTGGGACATGCGGCGGGAGCGTAGACCACCCTGTTTGTTGATGTACGCAACGGCCGCAGTACTGTCCGTCCGGACCAGAACGTACTTGTCTTTGAGTGGCGTTTTGAAGCGGCTGAGAGCTACGAACTGCCCGCAACTCCAGGCAATTGATATGCCATTGCAGTTGGGGCCCCGTCCACAGACCCGAAACTGCAAGCCCGTTGTACGTGGCACCCCAGCCGGTGGATGAGGCACCCGTGGAGACAACAGAATGCCTGGACACTTGTTCTAGAGGCACTCCTGCCCATAGAAATGAAGGGTCCGACCACGGGCTGAAGGTTTGGCGGCATCTCTGTGTCACTTGGACACGGAGGGACGCCCATCTCGGGACTCGGTCATGTAGCCAGCGTTGAATCTGTCTCATATGGAGCAGCCCTAGCGGCGTTACTGCGGCTGCCATATGCCCCAGGAGCCTCTGAAATTGTTTCAGTGGTATTGCTGTGCTGCGTTTGAACGAATTCAAGCAGTTCAACACTGACTGTCATGGCGACCGAGTCGATCTCCATCCCGAGACAAGAGATTCTCTGTGTGGGACAGAGTTTGCTCTTCTCCCAGTTGACCCGAAGACCCAACTGGCTGAGGTGCCGTAGCACCATGTCCCTGTGTTCGCACAACTGATCCCGCGACTGGGCAAGCTGTATCAATGGCACCACAGACGTACCCGCAGCGGGATAGCGTAGCGGAACGCAGGGACCCGTGGACGACATGGGAGTGGTCCGTGGAGGGGTCTGGGTGAGTGACACACAAACCTGCATCCGCTGAGGGGGCAGGCGAGTGTGAGGAGGCACAGTGTGTGTGTCCCGACAGCCAGCGCCCCCTGCTGGCGAAGGGAGAGGCGTCCGAGGGGAACGAGGCATGGTAGCGTCCATTGGCACCCAGAGATGTTGGAAACTGCTCTTTTATTGATAATTTGGCGGAACAGACAAAACAGAACAAAGGATTTTCCCCCGGCCATTCTCCAGGGGAAGGAGTGGTGCTGCAGCCATCTCCTGAAGAGCAGTCTCCTCCATCTCTGGGTGGCCCGTCTCAGGGTCTCTTACGACGGCGCTTGCCACCTGGCTTGGCAGTGGCCTGAGCGGGCTGGACGTCCTTTCCACGGCCAGCTCCACGCCTACGCCTGGGTGGAGGCTGCTGCTGGGCTGGGGCGGGAACGGGAGTGGGGGCGGAGGCAGGTGGACGTCCTCGGCGACGGGCAGACAGAGGTGCTGCGGCCAGCGGCGGGGTGGAGGCAGCAGAGGACCGCCGGGGCAGGATGTGCTTGATGGCCTCCGCCTGCTTCTGGGCGGCTGAGAACTGCAGGGCTAAGTTCTCGACCGTGTCACCGAACAACCCGGCCGATGAAACGGGGGAGTCCAGGAACCTGTTCTTATCGGTCTCCCTCATATCTGCCAGGTTGAGCCAGAGATGCTGCTCCTGGACCACTAAGGTGGACATCGCCTGACCAATGGAACGGGCGGTGACTTTCGTCGCCCAGAGGGCGAGGTCTGTCGCCGTCCGGAGCTCCCGGAGGAGCTCTGGGTCAGGCCTACCCTCGTGCATGTCCATGAGTGCTTGGGCTTGGTGCACCTGAAGCAGCGCCATGGCATGCAAGGTGGATGCGGCCTGTCCGCAGGACCTGTAGGCCTTCACAGTCAGACTGGAAGAGAACCTACAGGCCTTGGACGGGAGACGAGGGTCACCGCGCCAGTTGGAGGCGGTCGCCGGACACAGTTGCATCACGACGGCCCACTCAACTGGTGGGATTCTCTCGTAACCCTTGGTCTGCCCGCCGTCAAGGGTAGTGAGGAGGGCGGAGCCACCAGGTCTGTTTCTGGCACTGAAAGGTGTCGTCCACGACCTGGTAAGCTCCTCATGCACCTCCGGGAAGAATGGTACTGGGGCGGGACGCTGAGAACCAGCCCGACCCTCCCCCAGAAAGCAATCATCCAACCTAGAAGGTTCGGGACGTGGTGGAGGGTTCCACACAAGCCTGACCTTTTCGGCAGCGCGGGAAAGCATAGCCGTCAACTCAGGGTCCGACTCTACCATTGCCACTCTCCCAGAGGGAGGCAGTACAGCCGAGTCTTCATCCTCTGAGGACTGGATCTCCCCCTCCGATGCAGCGATCGACATCTGCTCGTCCGCGGGCGCGACGAAGGTCACCGCCGGCCGCCCATGGGAGGGGCCAGCAGTTTCCTCCGGAAGCACCACCGGCTGCGGTGCTTGTGAGGGTTCAGGCCTGCGGAGGTATGCTCGGCGGGTTTGCCCTGAACGTGCCCCTCAGGTCACCCCGGCCATCCGTCGAAGTAGGTCTATCTTGGGAGATAGCGCTAGATCGAGGTATGGGGAGGGGGACTCCACCTTCCTGGAGGTAGGCGAGTCTCGACCTAAGCGCCGAGATAGTCATGTTCCCGCAGTGAGAACATGAACTATCCACAAAAGCTGCCTCAGCGTGCTGAATGCCCAGGCACGTGAGATAACGATTGTGACCGTCAGCGTGCGAGAGGGAACAACCGCATCCAGAAATGCACGGGTGGAATGACATCTTGAAAAAGACGCAGTGTTGCTCTTTTGTGAGGAAATGCTCTTTCAGTAGTGCTGAAGCACCCAGGGAAGTCCGCGGCAGAATACAGGAAATAGTGCAGCCTGTATCTGACGGTATCCGAACCGTCAGAAATTGCTTGCTGTGAAAACAGCAGTTTGTTTTGGTGCAACGGTGAGCACGTGGTCACGCTGTTTTCGTGCCTTTCGTCGCCAACATGAGCATCCTCTTCTCTCTCTGATACTCGAAAACTCTTGCTAAAAAGCAGGCAGTCTGTTCTTCATCAATGCCGTTCGGCTCCGAAGTGAATGATGTCAGTGCGTTGCTCTCGCTTCCTGTTTATACCCGCGGCAGCGGAGCGCGAGATGCAAATCTCGCACGCCAATGGCCCATTGGCCTGTTCTCTAAATCTCGAATCTGAAAGGGGCTCTCTGAAGTGATCCCAATTCGTCGGTACAACCAACATACGTTGAACGTGACTGACTGAAAGGGAAGCCGTTTAATTTTCTTTCCCCGTTTAATTTTTTCTTTCCCCGCCCACGACTGCTGACAGACTCTGCCGTATTAGTATTAGCGTAACTCGCCCTGAGCGAGTTGTACATAGTCCACCATTTATAGATTATCATGATGGAACACGCTAATCGGTGACTTGAAGATAAGATGAAGTTAACGTCACATCTACTACATAAATTAATCAATTAACTATTCAGAAACGTTCTGTTGCATTCTACATGTTGTCACTTCTTCTTGAGTCTCACCATCATTGTCCGACTCCGGAATGGAACTCCGGTTTATGACATTTTCCGTGTGTAAGATTGTTTTGTTGTTGCATGTTTTGTTGTTGAGCTATTGAAGCTCTGCCCTCTTCTAGAAAGGGGGCTGGGAGCACCAACTCATTTGCATTTAAAGGAACACACACAAAAACGGCATGTTTTTGCTCAACCCCCCCAAAAGTGGTAATTTTATTTTGGGTATTTTGAGCTAAAATTTCACATATACACACACTCAGATTTCAGACTTATTTTAAATCTAGTAAAAAGGGACATAATA
The DNA here is from genome assembly GCA_023566225.1 of Romanogobio albipinnatus. Lineage (NCBI taxonomy): Eukaryota > Metazoa > Chordata > Actinopteri > Cypriniformes > Gobionidae > Romanogobio > Romanogobio albipinnatus. The sequence continues at coordinate 13,016,042 of CM042253.1, read as the reverse complement.
AGTGTCCTTTAAAGGGAGTAAAAGTCATTTCACCGGGAAACTGCAGTGAATTTTAGCTACATTTTAGCAGATGTTGAGATTTAGCAGAAATGTGTGTAGTCACGTCCCATGAGACCAGGGGTGCCTTTCCTATACAACAATGTAACTCTGATTAACTACCATAGTATTATAGCTAGCTATTCGAAATTGTTTCCTGAAACCTTAGAAACTTTGTAGAAAATCTGTTGTTCAAAGTTGGTTCAACAAGAACTGTCATGGTGGAGTAATAATTCTGCAAGTTAATCATTTCGAGATTATTATTCGAAACTAATGTGAGATTATTCCTGTAAATAATGAACATGGCATCTGAGGACTACTTCGCAGTTTTTGTTCTCCATTGTTTTTTTTGTTTCCAGACGTTTGATTTGATACATTATCCTTTACATTTCCCCTGCAGAATAGAGCATGCACATTCATCCATTTAAATTTTCATGAGTGTGCTGTGTAATTCTGCAGAGTAAGGTTTGCATACAAGTCCTAATATGTAGCAGCACATCTATTTGAGGAAACCAGCACAGAAATTGAGATGTTTCATGCAGAGGACTCACCACAGTGCAGCAGAGAGGCCAGAACCACCACAGGAGAGCCAGAATCAGCAGTAGCATCACTATCAGTAGCGCTATGGCCAGGATCGTACCATCAGACTGCAGGGAGGAACAGATGAACAACACTCTGACTGGGACCGTTTTTTGTCATCACATCAGATCCAACATCATGCAGAAAAACATTTGGAAAATGTAATGGAACAAAAAGATGATGTCAGTCCTTCAAACTCCAGTTCAAACAATGGTTCCATGTAAGGGTGCTAGCTGTGAAAATAACAGGTGATGCATGACGACAGAGATTAATAAACGAGGGAATGAACAAGTTACAAGTGATCTCACTGGGAGATCTCATAACGCATTGACTCTTTGGCTGGCGGGAAACATATTGTGCTCTTCTAAAGAGCTTTGACTGGCACCACTTTACAGGCATCAGACATTCCAGCAATCCTTTTAATAAATAGTTACTTTTTTCACCCCTTTGTTTGCACAAAAGTTCCCAGCCCGACTGTAATTGGACCCTGTTATTTTCCTTTAACACATTTTTTACTGAGCAATTTGGCTGTATTTTCAAAAGCTAAAATGCTGCAATAATGACTGTTAGCTAGAGAATCCATTTGAGTAATAATGATGCTTCTAACATTGTAATTACTGGTGGTGCGGAGTAAATAGACAACTAAACGTACCCAACGTGTAGAAGTACAGTTTGGTTAGCATCTCTTTTTAATGTAACATTGTCATTTTATGTAAAAATACACTTTCCTTAACTGTTTTATATAACCTGAAAGTTATATTTTAAAAGACATTGTCCCTTTAAAACAGTTTTGATGTAGTTAGCTACTTTTCTCTTTTCAAGCTATAGTTTAAAGGTACAATACACTCTCAGAAAAAAGGTACAGTGGAGACACAATTGTGTTCCTTGGGGAACAAAACGTATAACTGTAGGTAGCCTACACAATTGGTCCTATGGGTACAGTTATACCATTGTTTTCCTCTACTTAGAGCAGGGGTAGGCAAGTTCGATCCTAGAGAGTCGCTGTCCTGCAGAGTTTGGCTCCAAGCCTGAAAGACGTCTATAGATGTTCTTATGGAGAATTAACAGAGGTTTAGATGTTGATGTTTTATTGAAAATATTTGGTCACCATTATGATGATAGTGTTCCCTTTCATTCAGTCACTACAACGTAACGTTAGTGACTAACGAATGGGGGTTTCGCTTAGAAGCCAATTACCTTTGAAGAGTCTAACAACACCCAATGGTAGTGCCAATTCCATAGGCATGCGTAACTCCGCCCCACAGCGTAGGTATATAAGGAAGTACACTGGCAACATCGCATTATTTTTCTGCTTTGGAGCCAAGAGCATCTCTTCACTCCTTCAAGCCTGCTAACTGAGTCTTCGTCAGCCTTCGAGACGAGCAGCTTTCCAGTGGCGTTGGTGTCTACGGCACGTTCCAGCAATCACATACTTCCTGCCTGCTGATCTGCGCAGTGGTCTGCTAGACAGCTGGTGTGTGTTTCCCTGGGCGCTTTGGTGTCACTGCGAAGCTTCCTCTCACAAAAGAGCTTGCACGTGGCACGTCCTTTTCAGGATGTCTCGCCCGTGCACTTCTGGGTGCGGCTGGTTGTTATTGTCTTCTGATGGGCAATCACTGTCTGGTATGCTTGGGCGTTCAGCATGCTCAGGCAGCGTTTGTGGATGCGTCATGTTCTCACTGCGGGAACATGACCATCGCGGTGCTGCGGTCGAGACTTGAGGATCTTCGTAAAGAAGTGAGAGTCCCCTCTGCCACACCCCAATCTACCGTCTCCATGAGAGGCGGTACTTTGGCTGGTGGCCAGCGTGACCTGAGGGTGATGGTGTGGAACAAAGCCCTGATGCTCATGCCTCGGGCCACACCACACCTCTAGCGCACCGCAGGGTGCTGCTGACCGCAACTCATTTGCCGCTCCGGAGGATGATGCAATGTCGGTCGCCTCATCACAAGGTGGGCTCGAGTCTTCCGAGGATGATGACTCGGCTGTGCTGCCGACTTTGGGCGCGCCAGCATTGCCCGAGTCGGACCCGGAGCTGACAGCCATGCTGTTTCGGGCAGCTGCGAGCCTCGGGATAGAGTGGGACCCTGCGCCCTGTCCTGAGCGCTGGATGATTGGTTTTAGGGGGCGCCGCGTGCTGACACCCATCAGTCCCCGCCCCCAATACCTTTCTTCCCCGAGCTGCATGAGGAGGTCGTGTGGTCCTGGAAGTCCCCGTTGTCTTCCCGCGACTGTTCGGCGGCCTCCTCCGCCATCTCCACTCTCAATGGGGCCGCAGCCAACGGGTACACTGGGGTCCCCCCAGTCGAACGTTCTGTTGCGATGCAACTGTGTCCTCAGAGCGCTTCAACCTGGCGTGGTGATCCTAAGCACCCCTCCAAATTCACCAATTCAGTTTGCGCAGGCTCCTCCCCGCTTCCGGGGAGTCCGCTGCACTATGGTCGAGGCCAATGCCCCTGTCATGCGTGTGGAGGTTGCCACCCTACTGGCGAAGGGTGCGATCGAGCCCGTCCCTCCAGCCGAGATGAAGTCCGGCTTCTACAGCCCCTACTTTATTGTACCCAAGAAAACCGCTGGGTTACGGCCAATCCTGGACCTGCGCATCCTGAACCCGATACCTTCACAGGCTTCCGTTCAGGATGTTGACAGCAAAACGCCTTTTCGAATGCGTTCGTCCAGCCGATTGGTTTGCAGCGATCGACCTGAAGGACGCCTACTTTCATGTCTCCATCCTACCTTTACACAGACGGTTTGCTTTCGAGGGGCGGGCATATCAGTACGCGGTCCTCCCATTCGGGCTAGCTTTTCGAAGATTTTCGAAGCAGCCCTTGCGCCATTCAGGCAGCACGGGGTTCGCATCCTGAACTACCTCGACGACTGGCTCATAATGAGTCACTCTCGAGCGCAGGTTTGCAAACACAGAGACCTAGTGCTCCAGCACTTAGCCCGTCTGGGCCTTCGGGTCAACTGGGAGAAGAGCAAACTTTGCCCCGTGCAGAGGATCTCTTTTCTCTGTATGGATATCGACTCGGTCGCCGTGTGCGCGCAGCTTACTAGCGTGCGCACGCAGTCTCTGCTGACTTGCCTCCGTCAAATCGAGAGCAAGAGTGCGGTTCCACTGAAACTGTTTCAAAGGCTCCTGGGCATATGGCATTTGCAGCCGCAGTGACGCTGCTCAGATTGCTTCATAGGAGACAGTCCCGAGATGGCGCTTAGCCTTCAGACTTTCACCCCGTGGTCGAATCTCAGTTTTCTACGGGCTGGTGTGCCCTTAGAACGAGTTTCCAGGCATGTTGTTGTGTCAACAGATGCCTCCGCCATGGATTGGGGTGCCATGTGCAATGAACATGCTGCCGCGGACTCCTGGACAGGACCCCAGCGCCGCCTGCATGTCAATTGCCTCGAGTTGCTGGCAGTACGGTTCGCCCTGCACCGCTTCCGAGCGTTGCTGAAGGGTCAACACATACTAGTCCGGTCAGACAACACGGCCACAGTAGCGTACATCAACCACCAGGGCAGTCTACGCTCCCGCCGTATGTCAACTCGCCCGCCATCTCGTTCTATGGAGTCAGAAGCACCTGAGGTCCCTTCGTGCTGTCCATATCCCGGGAGAACTGAACCGTGCAGCCGTGCGCAAGTATGCGTTTCCCCCAGTGAGCCTCCTCGCACGAGTTCTGTGCAAGATCAGGGAGGACAAGGAGCAGGTCATGTTGGTCCCCCGTATTGGCACGGCCAGACCTGGTTCTCGGAACTCCTACTCCTTGCGACAGCCCCTCCCTGGCCTATCACTCTGAGGAGGAACCTCCTCACTCAGAGACAGGGCACCCTCTGGCACCCGCGTCCCAAACTCTGGAACCTCCACGTGTGGCTCCTGGACGGGACGCGGCAGGTTTGAGTACCCTACCACCACCGGTGGTGGCTACCATCACTTCCACTAGGGCAGAGTCCACTCGGCATGCCTATGCATTGAAGTGGAACCTCTTCATCACCTGGTGTTCTTCCCGCCAAGAAGACCCCTGGAAATGCCCGATCGGGTCCATGCTCTCGTTCCTCCAAGAAGGATTGGAGCGAAGGCTGTCTGCCTCCACCCTTAAAGTTTATGTGGCCGCAATATCTGCCAACCATGACCTCTTGGAGAACAGAAAGGTAAGCCAGCACGACCTGGTCATCAGGTTCCTGAGGGGAGCCAGGAGACTAAATCCTCCTCACTCTCCCCTCGTACCCTCTTGGGACCTCTCAGTAGTCTTAGATGCTCTGCAGAGGTCTCCCTTTGAGCCTTTGCGGTCAGTCGATCTTAAGTTCTTGTCTATGAAGACGGCGCTCCTGACCGCATTGGCCTCCATCAAGAGGGTAGGGGACCTGCAGGCATTTTCGGTTGAAGAAGCGTGCCTGGAGTTCGGGCCGGCTAACTCTCACATGATCCTGAGACCCCGGCCTGGATATGTGCCCGAGGTTCCCACCACTCCGTTCAGAGACCAGGTGGTGAACCTGCAAGCGCTGCCCATGGAGGGGGCAGACCAAGCCTTGGCATTTCTCTGTCCAGTACACGCTCTTCACGCTTACGTAGACAGGACACCGTGTTTCAGGACCTCAGACCAGCTCTTTGTCTGTTATGGTGGAGAGCGGAAGGGAAGAGCTCTCTCAAAGCAAAGGTTGTCTCACTGGATAGTGGACACCATTGTTTTGGCTTACCAGCAGCAAGGTTGACCATGTCCCCTTGGGGTTAGGGCCCACTCCACCCGGAGTGTGGCCTCCTCTTGGGCTCTAGCGCATGGCGCCTCGCTAACAGACATCTGCAGAGCTGTAGGCTGGGCGACACCTAACACATTCGCCAGATTCTACAATCTCCAATTGGAGCCTGTTTCCGACTATGTACTCGCCTCTACTAGTGGCCGGTAATGGACTAGGCTCAGGTGTCTTTGCTTGCTCGCCATTCCACTCCGCGGACTGGATACGTGCAATTTATTCCTCAGGTGATCTTTCCGAAAGCCCTGAGTTCCTCCAGCACTGTCGACGCCGACACCAGTAAGTCTGCCCTCTCGAGCCCAGACCCTCGTGTTCGGCCAGGTGCCCCGTGTGCATGGTTCCCCTCCGGCCACCCCCACATGAGTATTTCCACCATAAGCCTCCTCAGTGAGCAGGTGTCTTTCCCTTGGCAAGTCCCTGCCACCCCTGGGGTTAAAAATCCACCTTCGGCTGGTACCCCAGAGTTCCCATATGCAGCCCTTAGCGGGTCATATGTGTATTCTCTAAGTCCTCCCTACGGGTAGGCATTTTGGCATATCTCCTCTGGAATATGCTTCCCAGTGTACCTTGGTATTCCTGTGATAAGTGGGAGTCCTTCGTCCATACTAGTCTTATGACAGGGTACACACACTCACACAACGCAGGGCACTGGAAGACAGCCGAGTGGCGTCTCTGTATTGGGACCCCCATTCGTTAGTCACTAATGTTACGTCATAGTGACTGAATGAAAGGGAACGTCTGGGTTACTTATGTAACCCTAGTTCCCTGAGGAGGGAACAGAGACGTAACGTCCCTTTGCCACATCCGCTGTACTGCTGGAACGGCCGGGAGTTCAGTCTTGGCTCCGCAGCAGGTAACATAATTCGATGTTCCCAGCATACTTCCTTATATACCCACGCTCTTGGGCGGAGTTACGCATGCAAATTCCGCATGCCCATGGCATTGGCACTGCCATTGGGTGTTGTTAGACTCCTCGAAGGTAATTGGCTTCTAAGCGGAACCCCCATTTGTTAGTCACTAACGTTATGTCGTAGTGACTGAATGAAAGGGAACGTCACGGTTATTTATGTAACCCTCGTTCCCTGAGGAGGGAACAGAGACGTAACGTCCCTTTGCCACATCCGCTGTACTGCTGGAACGGCCAGGAGTTCAGTCTTGGCTCCGCAGCAGGTAACATAATGCGATGTTGCCAGCGTACTTCCTTATATACGGAGTTACGCATGCAAATTCCGCATGCCCATGGCATTGGCACTGCCATTGGGCGTTGTTAGACTCCTCGAAGGTAATTGGCTTCTAAGCGAAACCCCCATTCGATAGTCACTAACGTTACGTCTCCGTTCCCTCCTCAGGGAACGAGGGTTACATACGTAACCGAGACGTTTCCTTTAGTTGGGCAGTTTGACTCTTGACTTTTTTGTGGTTTTTGTTACAGTATTAACAAAACACATAATCTGTTCAAATCAAAAGAAGCCATAAACAAAAAATGTCATGAAGAAAATGTTTGACTAAACACATCACTGACTAAAAATGTTAATAAATAATATTCACCAACAATACTTTCTTGCCCAAGATCAGACATCAGTGAATTTATTTTGACGCACACAGATATCAAGAATCAGCATATGAATCTCAACAATGGTGACATACATAATGCTGCAATGCATGCTGGGAGCCATGAGTTTTATACTATGGTGGCTTAGTAGGGTTGGAGCTAAACTCTACAGGACATCAGCTCTCTAGGACCGAACTTGCCTACCCCGACTTAGAGGTACAAAAGCATACTCTTAAGGTACCACCCCAGTGATGGCCACTTGTACCTTAAAAGGTACAATTTTGTGCTCTTTTTTTTTTTAGAGTGTACCGATCAAAAGTATGGGGTCAGATTTTTAGTTTTTTAAGAAATTGCTTGATCAAAAATGACAGTGAAGACATTTACAATGTTCCATTATATTTCTATATCAAATAAATACTGTCAAAGAATACTGAAAAAAACAGTAACACTTTATTTTAGTGTTCTTGTTACACGTTACATATAATTACTGTTGTAATAACTATAAATTATGCATAATTACATGCAACTAACCCCAAACCAACCCCTATAGAGACAGAGCGACACGCATCATAATCTGAAAACCACGCCCACCGGGGGGAAAACAATCAAACTGTCTCCATTGACTTTGTATTGCGTGAAGCGGCCTCCTTGTTATTTTTGACTTTAACAAAAAAATGTCTAAAAGCTTATATGTGACAAGGTGTACAGCAAACAAGCTAAATAAACTTGTAACATAGCAGCTTTTAGACATTGTTCTGTTTTTTGTTATAAGTCACAAATGACAAGGAGGCCGCTTCACGCAATACAAAGTCAATGGAGAGCATTGGATTGTTTCCCTCCTCTGTGTGGGTGTGGACTAAATGTGCTCTGTCTCTATTCCTAACCCTATAGTAAGTAAATGTAGTTAATTTGTAATTAATTATTATTACTTAGTACTTAAATATATAATTACACTGTAACACGGACATATAATATAATAAAGTGTAACCAAAAAAACTTTCACACCTCCATACTCCAAAACCTCATCACGTTCCACACTTCAAGCAGCATAACCATTTTGAAATAATAATAATCAGATTAGAATGAGTTCTGTAGGATCATGTGACACTGAAAGACTGGAGTAATGATGCTAAAAATTAAGCTTTGCATAATAAATTAGGCTACATTTTAAAATAGAAAATAGTCGTTTTACTTTATTTTCTATTATAAATGCAGCCTTGTTGACCATAAGACTGTTCTTTCAAAAAAAAAAAATCTTATACTGGCTACAAACTTTTCAACAGTAGCGCAGCTGTCCCAACATTGGTTGTCAAACACAAAAACACAAAAAAAGAAAAAAAGAAAGAGGAGTTAGAATAATACTTACACAGCTTACAGTGGTGATAGTAACCGAACTAGAGATAAAACTCAGGCCTTCGTTCATGCTAACGTAAAGGGAGGCTGCCCTGCAATACACATGGGGAAAAAATACTTAAGTCTTTTGTTCCTTCATGAGTACAGGCACAGTTAAAATTCTGTTACTAGAAAGAATGCAAAGGTTTCGCTGGGACACTTACGTTCCCTCCTCTCGAAGAACAGGAGCTGGACATAGCAGATACGTGTCCTCCACTATCAATGGCTTCACCACTAATAAAAAAGAAAAATGCAGAATAACATTTCAAACTGCAAATCTGGAAAATACTGCATTAGAAGTCCTCATAGTTATTTTGTTTGATTGCTTGTTGCATAAGAGGTTAGTTGAGGACAGACTGCATATCATTTTTACTTGTTGGAAACCCACTACATTTTTATCACCTTGGATTTGAAAGTTGACATTTCAATCTAATGTGCACTGCTTCTAGTAGTGGCTAATGCTCAGGGCTAGAAACTAGAAGCTTCCCATGACCTTTCAGTATTGGGCTCTTAAGCAAGGCATTTAACCACTAGTGACCCTAAAGTATCTGAATGGAAGAGAAGTGAGCCAAGGATTACAGAACAGGAGAAATGGGGTCAGAGATTCAGAGCCTCTGACTGTCAAAAGCCTCCAACTGAGAAGCCAGTGTAAGCCAAAAATAACAAATGACTACAGATGTAAAGGTACATTCTTTGTAAACATTGCAATGTTGTATCATGCCATTGCCACTCCAAGAAATCAAATGGACAGGAGGTTGATTTGCTCTTTTTACACAGCCAAAGCATGCAGAAGGAAATTTACAAATATGACCCTTCGGCTTTTTCCTTTATCCTGTAGAAAGCTGTTTGCTGGTGTTGGCGGTTGGTTAAAATCCCAAAGAACCAAAGAAAGAAAGAAAGGGTCTTGTTGTCATTACACTTTGATGGGATGTTTACCCACAGGCATAGCACATGAGGGAAAGTCATGTTTTACTACCAAGTAAAGACGTGCACATGGTTCGACTTGCGTGATAAATCAATAAGAATTACTGTTGGTACCAAATTGTATCCTAGCCTTTCGAGAGGGAAATTACCAGCACTGGGCTCAAGCCTAAGGGATGAATTTAACAGCTTATTATGCAATCATCTAATTGCTTGAGGATTTTTTTGAGGTTAAAGAAAGGAAATGCAAGTCATGGACAGCTAGTCTAGACACCCGCAAACCGCCCCCAGTCCATTCACTGACTGTCAGTCGCATGCACACAAGCAAAAGCCATTGAAGAAGAAGCAGTTTCTGGATGTTTGCAAGGTTTGCAAGGTTAGCGGTATCAAATCTTCAAAAGATGTTCAGAGTTTGGTGCATAAAAATGGATGTATGAGCAGCATTGACCGGAAATGGCAAGCGACTGTTTAGTGAACTGGCCTGTAACCCCTATGAGGTCCATCCTTATTGTTTACATAATTTGTTGGTGATTTCTTCTGCATCCGTAAAATTTTTCCCACACTGATCTATTAATGTGATATCAACTATTTAAGATTTATTCATTGCTATGGAAGCTTTTTTCCGCCACAGAATAAAAAATAAAAAAGGTAATTGCGACTTTTTATCTCACAATTCTGACTTTTTATCTCAGAATTGCAATATAATGTCGCAATTGTGAGTTATAAAGTCAGAATTTGCATGATATAAATTCGCAATAAGTCAGAATTGTGAGTTTATATCTTGCAATTGTGACTTTAAATCTCGCAATTATGACTTTTCGCAATTTTATGACTCAATTATGACGCAATTGCGGCTTTATGTAAGTTATGTAAACTCGCAATTGTGAGATAAAAAGTTGTAATTATCCTTTAAAATGTTTTATTATGTGGCAGAAACAAGCTTCTGTAGATTGCTAAATGGCACATTAAATAAAATTAATGGACCCTTTTCACATTTCGGGGTTCCCATTTGCCCCAACAGCAAAATAGTGTTTCTATGACTTTCCAAAAGAGGAAAAAATACTGAGAGATTGATTATGTTGGTCAGAAAAGAGAAAGATGTAAAATTTGCTGTCTCCCTCAGCTGTTGTCTGAGACCTTCAAAATGTGAGAGAGTTTTGTTCCTGTAGTGTTTGAAGTGCCGCAATGTGACCAAGACAGCACAACACACACTAACAGATTCCATTCACAAACAACCAGATTCCCGACTGTAAACATGGGAAATCTTGCAAAATCTCACGCGGTCAAACATGACTTTAGAGTAAACTAAAGTGTTTTTTACAGAAAATTTTCGGGGGGAAAAAGAAAATGGTTTGGATTAAGTCGTTTTGCGCTTCCGTCAGCATGCTTTCTGATTGGGTATCATTTCATTCCATGTGACAATCTACAGAGCGTGTGTGTTTGTCCTCGGGATTCCCCCCACACAACAGAATTTGAGATCGGTGTTTCTCCGATGTTCTTAAGAGTCAATCACTCTTAAGGCCGGGACACACCAAGCCAATGGCCGTCAGGCAATGTCAGGCCGTTTTTGAGTGGCTTGAATCAGCATCAGGCCATCGGTGAGAGAGAGAACTCTGATTGGCTTAGCGATCAAGTCAGCGCACAAGAATAAAAGCGAAAGGGATGAAAGTGAGCAAAGAAGTCAAGATGGTACAGACAGAAGGCTGAGCATTTAAATGCACTAATATTTTCATAATAACATGAGATGCCTGAAATGAAGAAAGTGATGAGCATGATTGATATTCAAAATGGTAAGCAAGCAGTAAGCAAGCTTTGTTTACAGTTTATATATCTGCAGTCCTAATTTTGGTTTCCTTTTGTGAATGCCAAAAATACCTGCTGATATATTTACTTACACGCAGACTCAGAACGCACGTGCTAGTTGGCAGTCGCCTTTAGTCCTTTTGGTGTGTTCAAGAGCCGCTTTTTGGCCGAGACGCAGCCGACACTAGGCTACAACACGAGGCTAATTCTTTGACGTTGCTTGGTGCTTTCGCGTCTTTTGCAGCGTCTCGCGCATGACACAGCATTCTAAAAACACTTTGCTCAAGTTAAAAGAAGTTCAAAAACGTGTCTCTTGTGTGTTTTTTATTTAATTTTTTTTATTCCACTGACCTGAGTAGCAGCAAAAACGCATTCTCTTAACCACTTTTCTGTAATTTAAGGCCAAGGTAATACAACGCAACACAGTGTTAAAATGTCCATTACATATTTTAAAAATGAAATAAGATTGCTAGATTTACAATGTTAATAACTGTGGAAATGCATCATCATAGTCTGTGATCCATTGTGATGTGTCTATTGTGGTTGGTGGCTTTAAATGTTGGTAAGAAAGTCTCTTACTGTCTAAGTAGTTCATAAACTGCAGAGTGGTTTTGACAATGCTAGGGTGCACATTGTGTAATCTTAGTACATGTGTACTGTGGACACCGATTTTTTTTTTTTAGAACTGTGCATAGCCTGTACGTTCGTACATGCAGGGGTGGAAATCGCAGGGGGTGGAGGGGGACAGGACCCCCCCACCCCCCCATCTGAGGGCTGTCCCCCCCTAAAAACCATGCTGAGTATTGTAAATAATATAATGATATATACTTCAAATAAATGTGTAAGTTTAGAAACATTTTGAGTCACAGCCATAAAAGAGATTAAAAAAAGTGCAGACACTGGACACAGGAAGCATTCTAGTGCATATGTGTTGCGAGCCTGTGAAGTACTACTTTTGAACGGAGTGTCTATTTACACTAAGTCCGTAACGGGTGGAATAATATTTACGTGGCAGGTGCGGTGCGGGTGCAGGTCAGACGTGCGGTAGGCACGGGTGGGCTGTGGGTCCAATAGCCAAGATTATTTAGACCTGTATCCTCAATTCTGCGCGACTTCTCCCTTTAAGCGCTGCCAGTCGCGCTGCATCTGATTGACAGCTATAATGATTATATTAAAGGAATGCACTTCGCTTGCTTTCTGAATTTAATCCATTCACAAAATTAATAAAAGTTTTAACCTATTTTTCATGCTGGTAAAAACAACCAATGGTCACATACACACTGCAGAGTTTCAGAAGAGCGACGTTTAAATGCAGAGTGAAAATATATACATACAATATAGTTGACATATATAGACCTCTCTCTCTCTCTCTCTCTCTCTCTCTCTCTCTCTCTCTCTCTCTCTCTCTCTCTTCTCTCTCTCTCTCTCTCTCTCTCTCCTCTCTCTCTCTCTCTCTCTCTCTCTCTCTCTCTCTCTCTCTCTCTCTCTCTCTCTCTCTCTCTCTCTCTCTCTCTCTCTCTCTCTCTCTCTCTCTCTCTCTCTCTAACAGGAAAAATTGTTCAAAAGGGAGGAGCCGGGGAGGAGGAGGGATGCTGCAAGAACTAACAATGGGAAGAGGTAAGCTGCTGGTTTTATACCTTGGAATTAATTGGAAGATTAGATGGGCGTACTTCCTCACGAAATTACGTTTAGTAACTTCACTTCATGAGTTTGTGTGCCCATATAATCTTGGTAAAAGTGGTAAACGGATTTGGCGTGCTGTCTGCTATAGAGGGGCTCGGAGAGGATATTCTACCCGAGCTCCGATTGCCCCCCAAAAACATAAATGCATAAATAGACAGCAAGCCAGAATTATGGGAATTGGAACAGCTCATGATTACTTAAGGAATCTGCATAAATATTTCAATAGTCTATAAGACCCCCCCAAAATTGGAGAACAGAAGGAATGGGGGACTGCACTGCAGCAGCAGGATTTAAGTAGGCAGGTCACTGCTGTGGCGGCTTTAAAACAGGTACTACGGTGGCAGCATGGATTGAGTGGGGCACTGCAGTATCAGTATCAAATTGGTGGAGAACTGCAGCGCAATACCAGGCGGAGCACTGCAGCGGCAGTCTCAAATTGGTGGGGCACTGCAGCGGCAGTCTCAAATTGGCGGGCACTGCAGCAGCAGTATCAAGTAAAGCCAAACGCTGCAGCGGCAGTCTCGAATTGGCGGGCACTGCAGCAGCAGTATCAAGTAAAGCCAAACACTGCAGCGGCAGTCTCAAATTGGCGGGCACTGCAGCAGCAGTATCAAGTAAAGCCAAACGCTGCAGCGGCAGTCTCGAATTGGCGGGCACTGCAGCAGCAGTATCAAGTAAAGCCAAACACTGCAGCGGCAGTCTCAAATTGGCGGGCACTGCAGCAGCAGCAGCATCAAGTAAAGCCAAACACTGCAGCGGCAGTCTCAAATTGGCGGGCACTGCAGCAGCAGTATCAAGTAAAGCCAAACACTGCAGCGGCAGTCTCGAATTGGCGGGCACTGCAGCAGCAGCAGCATCAAGTAAAGCCAAACGCTGCAGCGGCAGTCTCGAATTGGCGGGCACTGCAGCAGCAGTATCAAGTAAAGCCAAACACTGCAGCGGCAGTCTCAAATTGGCGGGCACTGCAGCAGCAGTATCAAGTAAAGCCAAACGCTGCAGCGGCAGTCTCGAATTGGCGGGCACTGCAGCAGCAGTATCAAGTAAAGCCAAACACTGCAGCGGCAGTCTCAAATTGGCGGGCACTGCAGCAGCAGCAGCATCAAGTAAAGCCAAACACTGCAGCGGCAGTCTCGAATTGGCGGGCACTGCAGCAGCAGTATCAAGTAAAGCCAAACACTGCAGCGGCAGTCTCAAATTGGCGGGCACTGCAGCAGCAGTATCAAGTAAAGCCAAACACTGCAGCGGCAGTCTCGAATTGGCGGGCACTGCAGCAGCAGTATCAAGTAAAGCCAAACACTGCAGCGGCAGTCTCGAATTGGCGGGCACTGCAGCAGCAGTATCAAGTAAAGCCAAACACTGCAGCGGCAGTCTCAAATTGGCAGGCATTGCAGCAGCAGTATCAAGTAAAGCCAAACACTGCAGCAGCAGTCTCAAATTGGCGGGCACTGCAGCAGCAGTATCAAGCAAAGCATTGCAGCGGCAGTCTCAAATTGGCAGGCACTGCAGCATCAAGCGGAGCAGGGCAGCATCAAGCGGAGCACGGCAGCCTCAAGCAAAACACTGCAGCGGCAGCATCAAGCGGAGCAGGGCAGCATCAAGCAGAGCACGGCAGCCTCAAGCGGAGCACTGCAGCATCAAGCGAAAACCCTGCAGCAGCGGTATCAAGTAAAGCAAAACCCTGCAGCATCAAATTAGTGGAGCACTGCAGCAGCGGTATCAAATTGGTGGAGTACTGCAGCGGCAGTATCAAATTGGCGGAGCACTGCAGCATCAAGCGGAGCACTGCAGCATCAAGCGAAAACCCTGCAGCAGCGGTATCAAGTAAAGCAAAACCCTGCAGCATCAAATTAGCGGAGCACTGCAGCAGCGGTATCAATTGGTGGAGTACTGCAGCGGCAGTATCAAATTGGAGGAGCACTGCAGCACCAAGCGGATCACTGCAGCCTCAAGCAAAGCACAACACTGCAGCAGCGGTATCAAATTGGTTGAGTACTGCAGCGGCAGTATCAAATTGGTGGAGCACTGCAGCGGCAGTATCAAATTGGTGGAGCACTGCGGCAGCAGTATCAAATGGTGGAGCACTGCAGCACCAAGCGGAGCACTGCAGCCTCAAGCAAAGCACAACACTGCAGCAGCGGTATCAAATTGGTGGAGTACTGCAGCGGCAGTATCAAATTGGCGGAGCACTGCAGCATCAAGCGGAGCACAAGACTGCAGCAGCGGTATCAAATTGGTGGAGCACTGCAGCGGCAGTATCAAGTAAAGCCAAACACTACAGCAGCAGTATCAAATTGGTGGAGCACTGCAGCGGCAGTATCAAATTGGTGGAGCACTGCAGCAGCAGTATCAAAAGGTGGAGCACTGCGGCAGCAGTATCAAATTGGTGGAGCACTGCAGCAGCAGTATCAAAAGGTGGAGCACTGCGGTAGCAGTATCAAATTGGTGGAGCACTGCAGCGGCAATATCAAATTTGCGAGGCACTGCAGCAGCAGTATCAATTGGTGGAGCACTGCAGCAGCAATATCAAATTTGCGAGGCACTGCAGCAGCAGTATCAAATGGTGGAGCACTGCAGCGGCAATATCAAATTTATGAGGCACTGCGGCAGCAGTATCAAATTGGTGGAGCACTGCAGCGGCAATATCAAATTTGCGAGGCACTGCGGCAGCAGTATCAAAATAAAGCCAAACCCTGCAGCAGCATCAAATTTATGAGCACTGCGGCAGCATCGAATCCAGAGAGGTTTGCAGGCATCGGTTGGATTGAGTTTCGTGGGGAAACCATCTTAAGAGAAGAGAGTTAGGTGGCTTGTTTGATGGGGCTGAGGTCGGAACGAATGTAAGTTTGAAAGGCATCTGAGGACCACCAACCCAGAAGTTTAATTTGATGGTCTGGCAGTCCTTTTGGCTGCGATGGTAGCTGCTCCTATGTGGAAGGAGTGAGATGAATACAAGTGAGCTTGGATACCAGAGTGGGTGAGGATGTGCTTAAGCTTTTTATGAAACCAATGCCTGATGACAGGAAGGTTGTTCTCATCAATGAACAGCGGGTCGAGCTGAGAAGAGATCTGAACCTCCCTGTGTGCAAGGGAGAAAGAAAGATATTGATATGGCTGAATGGGTGTCAGGAGATTGAAGATATGGATGAAATGGCCGTTTTTAATAAATGATCAGTTTTGCTGCATTGATGAGGAAACGGATGGTGTCCTCGTTTAAAACTTGGAGATCGGAGATGGTTGGATGGATGATTAGAAAAATTGAATGCCGCTGAGATAGACTTTGATGGTACTAGGTTGGACGGACTTAATCTGGTTGCGATATGAGATGAATGAAGAATTTGAAAGGAGGAAAAAAGTTGGAAAAAACTGGTTGTAGGAGGAATGGAATTGTTTCAACTCTCCAAGCTGTCCAGTAGGATTGCAGTGTTCTGGCTTAAAATATTGAATCCAGACATGAGGTGTTACAGTTACTGGAATAACAATTCTGAATAGGGAGGAACTGGGTCCGCCTCCAGGGCTAATGCTCTGGCAACCCCACGCTTGGATCAGCTCCAACGGCGGCAGAAAAAGGAAAGAGAGGGGGTGGCAGGACCGTTTGCGGAGGCAGCCTCACGCTTAGGTCTGTGCCGATAACAGAGGAGAAATTAATGAGAGGGGGGAATGGAAAGGGGGGCATGACCGTTTGCGGAGGCAGCCTCACGCTTGGGTCTGTGCCGATAGCAGAGGAGAAATTAATGAGAGGGGGGCAGGGAAAGGGGGACATGACCGTTTGCGGAAGCAGCCTCACGCTTGGGTCTGTGCCGATAGCAGAGGAGAAATTAATGAGAGGGGGGAAGGGAAAGGGGAACATGACCGTTTGCGGAGGCAGCCTCACGCTTGGATCTGTGCCGATAGCAGAGGAGAAATTAATGAGAGGGGGGAAGGGAAAGGGGAACATGACCGTTTGCGGAGGCAGCCTCACGCTTGGGTCTGTGCCGATAGCAGAGGAGAAATTAATGAGAGGGGGAAAGGGAAAGGGAGGCATGACCGTTTGCGGAGGCAGCCTCAATCTTGGGTCTGCTCTGATAGCGGAGGAGAGAGGAATGGAAGAGGGGGGAGGGGGGTGGGGGGGAATGGGAGTAGTGGCATTTGCACAGGTAGCCTCAAATTTGTACTTATCCCATATAGCACACGTACGTCTGCAAGACGTCTGTTAATGATCACTCAATCTGGAAAGCATCTGCTGTTTACAAACATCTGATAGACGTCTTTAAGATGTCAGTTTTTCATACATTCTAAATCATAAACATCTTAAAGACATTGTTTAAACGTCTATTTGACATCTGACAGGAAACGTCCAATAGACGTATTGCAGATGAGCAAACACTCTAAAAATAAATAAATAAATAAATTAAAATAAATAAATAAATAAATACGTCTTCCAGATGTAAACACGCACATCAAATAGACTCCGAGATGTATGTGTGCTATCTGGGATTCCATTGCTAGATGGATTTAACTGAGAAGGAACAGAAATATTGTTAATGTGGACAGAAGAAGCTATACTCACCTGTGGGAGGAGGAAAGCTAACAGTCACTGTCGGAGAGCTGTGGAACTATTGCGAGCAGCCGCGGAACTAACGTCTGCGGCCGCGATAGACTGCCGGCCGGAATGAGCGGCGGACGAGGAAAGCTACGGCGGCGGCTGCTGCCGGCTGAAACTGAGGCGGACCGTATGGATCGTGCAGTTACTTGCGTTGATGTTTGCATGGTGCTGGGAGGACGCTGAATGCGGCGCGAGTTTTGTTGAGAGCGCACGAGCAGATCGAGAAGTTGCGTTTTTGAATTCCTCTGGGAGATATGGATACCCATGATGGATAACGCGTGCCTGAGCGCGATTGACGGACCATTTCTCGACAGGAGGTACGGAAGGGCTTGCTGCTGAAGAGGATTTACAATGATATTGATGATGACCTCGATGCATCACTACAAGGATCGACCGGGCCCTGTGATGATCTACGTTAGATTGAGGAGGAGAGAGGTGTTTTGCGCTGGGCTGTGGTGGAGCGGAGAGACCGGCGTTCTGGGTGATCAACAGGTGAAAATGAGCAGCGAAGTCAGTCATGCAGATTAGGACGGGCCAAATGCTGCAAGAACTAACAATGGGAAGAGGTAAGCTGCTGGTTTTATACCTTGGAATTAATTGGAAGATTAGATGGGCGTACTTCCTCACGAAATTACGTTTAGTAACTTCACTAAATGAGTGTTTCTATCGGATATCGGGTCAGGTGTGCTATTAATAAAGCGGGGGCGGGGCGGGGCGGGGCGGGGCGGGTGTGGGTTTATCAAACAGGACCCGTGCAGGACTCTGTGCTAAAATACTGAGGTGCATACAGGTGCTAGTCATATAATTAGAATATCATCAAAAAGTTGATTTATTTTACTAATTCCATTCAAAAAGTGAAACTTGTATATTATATTCATTCATTACACACAGACTGATATATTTTAAATGTTTATTTCTTTTAATTTGGATGATTATAACTGACAACTAAGGAAAATCCCAAATTCAGTATCTCAGAAAATTAGAATATTACTTAAAACCAATACAAAGAAAGGATTTTTAGAAATCTTGGCCAACTGAAAAGTATGAACATGAAAAGTATGATCATGTACAGCACTCAATACTTAGTTGGGGCTCCTTTTGCCTGAATTACTGCAGCAATGAGGCGAGGCATGGAGTCGATCAGTCTGTGGCACTGCTCAGGTGTTATGAGAACCCAGGCTGCTCTGATAGTGGCCTTCAGCTCTTCTGCATTGTCGGGTCTGGCATATCGCAATACCCCATAGATTTTCTATGGAGTTAAGATCAGGCGAGTTTGCTGGCCAATTAAGAACAGGGATATCATGGTCCTTAAACCAGGTACTGGATGCTTTGACACTGTGTGCAGGTGCCAAGTCCTGTTGGAAAATGAAACCTGCATCTCCATAAAGTTGGTCAGCAGCAGGAAGCATGAAGTGCTCTAAAACTTCCTGGTATACGGCTGCGTTGACCTTGGACCTCAGAAAACACAGCGGACCAACACCAGCAGATGAAATGGCACCCCAAACCATCACTGATTCAAGAGTAGCTTGACACAAGGAATGCGACAGCTGAAACCCATGTCTTGTATACGTCTGTGCGTAGTGGTTCTTGAAGCACTGACTCCAGCTCCAGTCCACTCTTTATGAATCTCCCCCACATTTTTGAATGGGTTTTGTTTCACAATCCTCTCCAGGGTGCGGTTATCCCTATTGCTTGTACACTTTTTTCTACCACATCTTTTCCTTCCCTTCGCCTCTCTATTAATGTGCTTGGACACAGAGCTCTGTGAACAGCCAGCCTTTTTTGCAATTACTTTTTGTGTCTTGCCCTCCTTGTGCAAGGTGTCAATTGTCGTCTTTTGGATAACTGTCAAGTCAGCAGTCTTCCCCATGATTGTGTAGCCTACAGAACTAGACTGAGAGACCATTAAAGGCCTTTGCAGGCGTTTTAAGTTAATTAGCTGTTTAGAGTGTGGCACCAGGTGTCTTCAAGATTGAAACTTTTCACAATATTCTAATTTTCTGAGATAATGAATTTGGGATTTTCTTTAGTTGTCTATTATAATCATCAAAATTAAAAGAAATAAACGTTTGAAATATATCAGTCTGTGTGTATTGAATAAATATAAACTACAAGTTTCACTTTTTGAATGGAATTAGTGAAATAAATCAACTTTTTGATGATATTCTAATTATATGACCAGCACCTGTATAGTATCTAACAACTATTTACACTTATTGAAAAGAAAATACTGCAATTTTTACATAGTATAAATAGAAGCTATTGCCATTTGCACTTAGTGTAAATAGCCGCTGCCTACTTTGAAAGGCTATGCATCTAGCTGCATATGCTAACGTTCATGTCAAAACTAAAGTACACTCTAAAAAAAAAGGTTCTATATGGCACCAAAAATGGTTCTTGGCTCGTAATCATAGGGGAACCTTTTTAAGTGCTATATGGCACCAATTTTGGTGCTTCAGTGGTTATTCACCGGTTCTTTGACTAAGGTGCTATATAGCACCGCTAACTAAGGTGCTATATAGCACCGCTACCATATACAGAACATGTTAAGATATGGTGCTATATAGCACCAAAAGTGGTTCCCCTATGATTACGATGAAGAACCATTTTTGGTGCCATATAGAACCTTTTTTTTAGAGTGTATACTTTGGGCTTTAGTATACAATCACAAACTTCTCTTCAGTAGCAAGGGTGCAATATTAGCCAATTCAGCATGCAAAGTTGCACATTAGTACGCTCCACTATACCATCCAAGCACCTATATCACAGTATTTAAAAAGTACTACAATTTTAAATGCATTAATACTAATCTTTTAATTTAATTAGGAGAAATATTAAGCACTTCAAGAGCTACATCTTCCCTTCCGCCTTGGGCTCAGAGTAAGTGAAACAGGTTGTGCATGATGGACATTATCATTCATCGACAGGATATACACTCTAGAGTAAATAAACAGCAGGCGTAAACAGAGTAAATTTGATGCAGGTTTGGAAATTTGCCTTTAGGATGGGAATGTGGGACCGGTTTGCTGAAGGGTGGACAGAAGAAATAAAAATATCATTTTTTTTTTGTTTTGTTGGTTTGTTTTTTCAAATTACTTCCATGACACAGTTACACTCAATGTCGGATGTTCAGATTATCGGACAAAAAAAACACAGAGCATGGTGCAACGTTTGAAATGTCCAGTTTTAATCAAAGCAAAGACAGGCAAGACGTGAAGCACCAAAGCTGGTACCTATTACTGATACTGTAAAATAAGATTGAAGACAGATGACTGGCTTTGATCTCACAACCAGCACCAATTTTAATGAAATTACGATAGTTTGGAATAAAATTAGACCCTCCCTTAAGGCTTAATACCATTACAGTATCGTGGCATATGAAATGTCAACATAGAATCACTTTAATAGTTTCACTTCAAAAGGAAAGTTGCCAGGCAATTAACAGCAGATTTAGTTAAATATCCAATACATGCACATCTTTTCCATAACTGCCTTAGTAATTAATTTGTGCCATCATGGATGGGACATATGTGAACCTTGGCAGAAAACATTTTTTTCTCTTTGTTTTTGTAAAGGCAAAACTTTTTGTAAATGTTCTCAAGGGGTGACACCAAAACACGTCCAAGGTCTGTTCTAAGAGTGTAAGATATATTGCCACCAACACAATCTCATGGCAATTTATAACAATTTTACGTTCTGCCAATTTGGCGGCTAATTTGTATGAATTTATATGAATTTGTATGTTTTCTTGCTTAGTGAAGGTAATGTTTAGGGGTGGACCTTCATGCTTTCTCAAAAAATCAAATCATGTGACTTCATACAAAATTGCCTCCATAATATTATTATGTTTTCCTGTGAGATTGGGTGGGTTGCCACTTGATGTCCAATAGACCCGTTTCACGGACTGTGATGACGCGTTTTAATGGTCATCAATATCGTAAATCCACCCCAAAGACTTTTGTATTTTAATTTTTTTTATGTATGCACATTTATAACACTAATACTTTGTATTATATTACTTTTGCATTAAATTACAAAAAACAAGTTTCCAGCATTCAGTTTTCACTGTTATACGGTAGGGGGGTGCTATGACACATCTTCTGAAAGAGTACTGAATCTCCTGATCCGAACACATGAGAAGAAGAAGCAGAAATCAGCGATATCATATGCAAGAAGATGCATATGTAATATAACGCGATACTCAACATTGAACAGCATATAAATCAAAACTGCTTAATGTTACTGAATGAAATTACTATCCAGGACGAGCCATAGGATTGTATAGGATATAGGATATACACATACGGGCATAATCTTTGACAAAAACACGACTTTTCTCAGCTTTTTGCTCAGAATGGTGCTTTTTTTTATTAAACTTCCCTGCATTCAAATGAATGCATAAAAGCTAGAATAAAACTGTTTTTTTTACTTAAAAGCAGATGGTCTGTTCTTTCTTTTGATGTATTGGATGTTCAGATATTCATTCAACTAAATATTCTAGGGGCCATGAAACTTTTGTGAAAATAATCAAATGCTGGTGCTGGCAACTATTTTGAAAAACACTGGCTGGGAAAGAGTTAATTTCATTGTGCCTATGACTCATCCGCCAGGCTCTGCAACACTATAGTGTGCAAGAAAGGACGCATATCCTGTTTAAAGCGAGACCTACAGTAAAAACTGCAAGGGGTCGAGCTGACATTTGCCTGACGGGCTTTGCCAACTCTGTTAGCCTCTTGTGTGGCAGCGTATCTTTCTTATATCTCCTTCAGTTGGCAGGAATCCATCCTGTAAAACTCCTAATATAACCTTTAAAAACTGCTATTAGCCAAAAAACAGTTGAGATTGGCATTTGTCTTGGCATGCTCTGTCGTTCTAGGGTTACTATGAAAATTAGTCTGCTGCGTTCGGTGGAAAAATGATAGCTAATCAGAAGGTTTTATAGATTCTGACTCAAATCATTCCAACCATATGGTAATTACGCAAGGAAGTCACGGAAATGTCTTATATAAGACTGCTGTCATCCCACATAACATTTAACCCCTGTTTAATAGTCTTTATTGAGCCAGTGATGTGTTCAGCATACATGTTCTTTGTAAAACGAGACCAATTCAGAATTGTTGGTTTAAAGGGCTAGTTCATCCAAAAATGATAACTCAAGTCATTTCATACCTGTATGGCTTTCTTTTTTCTGTGGAACAGAAACGTCTCGGTTGCGTATGTAACCCTCGTTCCCTGAAGGAGGGAACAGAGACGTACGTCGGAACTGACTGAAAAATTGGGATCTGTTTTCAGAGACCAATCTACTTCGAGTGTATAGAAACGAGCCAATGAACATTGGCATGCGGTTCGCGCATTCCACGCACCACCCCGCCCCACATTGCGGGTATAAATACGGAAGTGGAAGTACCGCATATCGTTTTCAACTGAGGAGCCGAGATAAGTGGCTCGGGCCTTCAGCTAAAGCACAGCACCTGGCGACGGGACTTACGGGAACGAGGGTTACATACGTAACCGAGACGTTCCCTTTCAGTCGGTCACGTTCGACGTACGTCGAAACTGACAGACGAATTGGGATCCCTACCAACACGCCAGGGATGCTGGCCCTTCCAGCGCCCTGCCTGAGCTCGCTGGACCACTCCTATGTTGGAGTGGGAGTCAGGGCTCCCGGCAGGGAAGGACAGTCACTGTTCCTGCAAGACCCACTCAGCGTGACTATCGGATAAGGCTGGGAAAGCGTGCCCGTCTCGGGAGATGGTACGCTGCGGAACCACATTCTTCAATGGAAGGAGAGGTGGAAATACCTAACCTTGACTAATTTTGCTTGCACTTTAATTATGTATCAATTTAACCCTGTTTTTGCCTATCAGGGTAGTGCAACATATGGAAGTCTCTGGGGTGGACCCAACCTGGTCCCAGGGGGGGAAGAACACACCCAGAGATGACAGAGCGGGCTCTGTCCAGGGAAAGACACGGGGCTAGCCGAGTAGGGTAGCTGGTATCGTGGAAAATACACATATGGGGTAGCCGTTAGGGGACCGCTACATATGGAACCCAGCCTACACACACATTCCACAAGCATACGGGTGCAGGCCTAGCGTCAGACGGTCCGCAACGTCTGACACTGCAGGGGTGACGGAGGAACTCACAGGGTTAGCCTTTTCCGGGGAACTCAACTGGAGCAAATAGACGCATGTATCCGGCCCAGAGGGCGGGAGTGGCGTTGCAAGCCGACACTAGAACGGGTACTTAGTGCTACTGGCCCCTGGGGGCGAGGATGCGGGAAGATACAGGCTCTACACGGAGGCTATAAAATCTAGCGAACGTGTTAGGTGTCGCCCAGCCCGCAGTTCTACATATGTCTGTTAGCGAGGCGCCTTGTGCCAGCGCCCAGGATGAAGCTACACTCCTTGTGGAGTGCGCTCGCACCCCGAACGAGCAAGGCACGTCTTGGGACTGGTAAGCCAAGACGATGGCGTCCACTATCCAGTGGGCCAACCTCTGCTTGGAGACAGCCTTTCCCTTCTGCTGGCCTCCGTAACATACGAAGAGCTGCTGTGAGGATCTGAAGCTCTGAGTCTGGTCAACGTAAGCGCGGAGAGCACAGATGGAACATAACAAAGCTAGGGCTGGTTCTGCCTCCTCCGAAGGCAGCGCTTGCAGGTTCACCACCTGGTCCCGAAAGTGGTAGGAACCTTGGGCACATATCCTCAGCATAGTCTCAGGATAATGTGAGAGTTGGCCAGCCCGAATTCTAGGCACGATTCGTCGACCGAAAGTGCATGCAGGTCCCCTACCCTCTTGATTGAGGCCAATGTGGTCAGGAGGACTGTCTTCATGGACAGGATCTTTAGCTCAACTGACTTCAAAGGCTCAAATGGTGGATCCTGGAGTGCTCTAAGCACCAGGGCTAAATCCCAAGAGGGTACCGAGGTTGAACGAGGAGGATTCAGTCTCCTCGCACCTCTGAGGAACCTGACGATTAAGTCGTGCTTACCTAAGGATTTACCGTCTACTGCATCATGATACTATTGCTGCGACGTACACTTTGAGGGTGGAGGGAGACAGCCTTCTCTCCAGCCCATCCTGCAGGAAGGAAAGCACAACGTTGATCGAACACTTCCGGGGGTGTTCCCGGCAGGAAGAACACCACTCGACGAACAGGTTCCACTTCAGGAAATAGAGGCGCCTCGTAGAGGAGCGATGGTGTCTACCACTGCTTGTGGCAGGCCACCTAGAACCTCTGCGTCCCGTCCAGGGACCAGACATGGAGATTCCAGAGGTCTGGACGCGGGTGCCATAGAGTGCCCCGCCCTGAGAAAGAAGGTCCTTCCTCAGGGGGATCGGCCAGGGAGGGGCTGTCGCGAGGAGTGTGAGTTCAGGGAACCAGGTCCGGTTGGGCCAATAGGGCGCAACTAACAAGACCTGCTCCTCGTCCTCCCTGACCTTGCACAGTGTCTGTGCGAGAAGGCTCACTGGGGGAAACGCATTTTTGCGTAGGTCCCGGGGCCAGCTGTGCGCCAGTGCATCTGTGCCTAAGGTACCCCCGGTCAGGGAATAGTACCACTGGCAATGGGTCGACTCCGGAGAAGCGAACAGGTCTACCTGTGCAACTCCGAAGTGGTCCCATATCAGCTGGACGCTCCGGGGGTGGAGTCGCCTTTCGCCCGGATGTGTCGACTGACGAGAGAGCTCGTCGGCTGTCTGGTTCAGCGCACCTGGGATGTGAATGGCACGAAGTGACCTCACAAACTTCTGACTCCACAGGAGGAGATGGCGGGCGAGCCGGAGCATGCAACAGGAGCGTAGACCACCCTGTCGGTTGATGTACACAATGGCCGCAGTGCTGTTCGAACGGACCAGTACGTGCTTGCCCCGAAGCGGTTTCTTGAACCGGGCCAGGGCAAGACGTACCGCCAGTAACTCTAGGCAATTGATATGCCAACTCAGTTGGGGCCCCGTCCACAGACCCAAAACTGCGTGCCCATTGTACGTGGCCCCCCAGCCCGTGGATGAGGCATCCGTGAAGACCACAGCATGCCTCGACACCTGTTCTAAGGACACTCCGGCCCGGAGAAACGAGGGGTCTGACCACGGGTTGAAGGTTTGGTGACAGTAAGGAGTAACTGAGACCCGGTACTGACCGCACTGCCACGCCATCTCGGGACTCGGTCGTGTAATTGCATTGAAGCGGTCTCATATGAAGCAATCCGAGCGGCGTTACCACGGCTGCAGATGCCATATGCCCCAGGAGCCTCTGAAAGAATTTCAGTGGGACCGCTGTCCTGCCTTTCAATGTATTCAAGCAGTTCAACTATGACCGGATGCGCTCTGGAGTGAGGCGCGCAGTCCGGCTGACCGAATCCAGCTCCATACCGAGATAAGAGATCCTCTGCGTGGGGCAGAGTTTGCTCTTCTCTCGGTTGACCCGAAGTCCCAACAGGCTGAGGTGACTGAGCACCATGTCCCTGTGTTCGCACAAGTGATCCCGAGACTTTCGTGAAGACGCGAGGCGACTGGGACAGCCCGAAGGGCAAGACTTTGTACTGATATGCCCTCTCCTCAAAAGCAAAGCGCAGGAACGGTCTGTGTCGAGGAAGGATAGAGACATGAAAGTACGCGTCCTTCAGGTCGATTGCTGCAAACCAATCGTGGGCACTGATTCTGATTCTGAAAGCTAGAATAAAAGGTTTTTTACTTAAAAGCAGATGGTCTGTTCTTTCTTTTGATGTATTGGATGTTCAGATATTCATTCAACTAAACTGTTCAAAAAGTTACCAAAGAGCTTCAAAAAGGACAAGTAGTTGAGGGAGATTGTTTACACCTGGTGTTTAAATCAGTCTCCTTTGTCCACTTTCAACTACTTCTGTCCTGATTTCATTGAGGGGATGGTCTATGTATGGGCTGTATGGGCTTTTTCAGATCTTTTAATCTAATGGATAAAATAATCTCGCTCAATTGATATAAGAAAGCACCTGGAGACAACGGAAAAAACACACAGAGCAGCAGCTTTCTTTCTGCTCTGACAGCCGTAAGACCAGCCGAACACCAGCCGAGTGTGTGTTATAAATCAGGAATGGTGAGAGAACATTGTGATTGGTACATATTTTGCCTTCAAACCAAACTTAGGTCTCCAGCCGACAAAGTTTAGATTCCCTCTGGCTAGCGCACTTCCGATAATGTTTACTCATTAGGTCAGTAGGCGGAGATTAGGCAGTCTTTTGTGGCTGTTTGAACACATTTGACCACATGAGCGTCTACACTATGAAAGTAATTCGGTCGAATGCACTTTCGACTACCTCTGGAAGTGGTCGTAAGTGGACAACCTCAAAAAGTTTCAGACCCTGTTTACACCTGTTTTTAGTGTAATCCAAATTTGGATCCAATCGACCAAAATGCATCTTAATACCAGGTGTAAACAGGGACATAAATTAGGTTAGTTTAGGGCTACGTCTACATTAATCTGGATAGATTTGAAAACTGAGTTTTCATTTCAAAACGCTCTATGTTCACATTAACGTTTTCCAAAAGTTTCTCATCCACACTGAAACCTCCATAAACGCCAAATTTAACTGACTGCGCATGTGTAAAACCTCATAAAAGCTCACTGAGATGATACAGACATCATAACGTTATCATACAATTCTTCTGGCAGGATAATTTTATTTAGCAAAATATCTCACCATTCACTGACGCGTCCTGGCACACTTGGTCAACCATTATTATGTTTGGTCTAAAACACAACTCCACTCATGTTTTGCCACAGGACAGCAAATGTGAGTACATTTTCTGTCATCCTTACAGGACTGTGATATGAAGTGAGCAAAGTAACATATTTTAGTGAAAGTGAATAGTACATAACTGGCACAATAGCGCTATAAACATACAAATCTATTGGTACAAACAAACATCACCATTGTTTACACATTTTTTGGAGAGCGTTTTCA
This sequence comes from Romanogobio albipinnatus, assembly GCA_023566225.1. Classification (NCBI taxonomy): domain Eukaryota; kingdom Metazoa; phylum Chordata; class Actinopteri; order Cypriniformes; family Gobionidae; genus Romanogobio; species Romanogobio albipinnatus. Next base: position 12,988,804 of record CM042253.1, on the reverse strand, counting down.
AAAAGCTACGTTTTCATTGACTTAAAACGCTGTCTCAGTGTGGACGGAAGGCCAAAACGGAGAGAAAAAGATGCGTTTTCAAACGAAAACGTATTAGTGTGGGCAATCGCCTAGGTCAACTTTATTATCCCCAAGGGGCAATTTGTTTCATTAATCTATAAAATCAGCAAAAACAAACAAACACACAACAACACGACACACAAGAGCAAAAAAAAAAAGTAGTCCATATTATTTGGGTGCTATATTTGAAGTCTTTTGAAGCCAGATAGATAGCTTTGAGGAAAGAACAGACTGAAACTTAAATCAGATCAAACTCACTATGGAGGACGGGACTTTTGTGGCATTCTGCCATTTCCTGGCAGACCTTTTCTCTTATATTAGTCAGTTCAGCCTACTTTTGCAGAGAAATTATATCATCCTACCTCAAGTAAGGGTTGAGTAAGAGGGGGATTGGGTGAAATACATATTATTAATCATTAATAAATATACATGCTAAACAAATGATTGTGTGCCAGGCTGTCAGTGGGATTGAAAACCTTTTAGTCACCATAGAAGCCTTGGCAGCCCAACCCAAACCTGGTGGAAAACTAAGCACCTTCGGTGCTGCCATGCAAGAGCAGCGCCACCAGAATCAGGACAATGAAAGACAGGAGTTCAAGTTTCAAGTAAATATATTAAGGTTATCTGGTGTTTAATATTAGAAATAAACTGTAAAATGTACAGAATGTTCTACTATTTCATATTTTATTTTAATCCAGGAAGTCAACCTTTCAGGCTGCAAAACTGGTGGAAGGCGAATCCATCCAAGCTGCCCCCAGACTGCAGCGAGCAATCGAAAGGACATGTGAGTCCACTGTGAAACACCTGAGAAACAGATTCAGTAGCCTGCTGGGTAAGTTGTTTATAATATTGCAATTACATCCAAAAGGACACACTTAACTTCTATGTTGATATAATGCATTCATTGAATCTCAGAATTTTTCTTTAATTTGTGCTGATAGAGAAGAACACAAAGGACACACCAACGACCACAGCAGTGTAGTCCTTTAATGCCTTCAACCACCATGCCTGGCCAGATGACAAACGTAGGCTCTGGGACCACGGTGTGAAGGATGTAGAGTTTCTCTTGGAGCATTTCTCCACAGTCCTGAGAAGGTGTATATGTACCACACCCACCCCCTTCAGACTGTTTTCAAGTTAACATAATATAACACAATATGATTAACTATATTAAAAATCCCAGGAATGGGTGCAATCCAGAACTGGCCAAGGAAGAATTTCAGGCCATGAAGATGATGATATACACATCTTTTAAAGACAAGAGCTACCTTGGACTCTGGGAGGTGATGCTAACCACTGAGCCATACTGCTCAGATTATAAGGCAAGTGGTTTTGTTTTTAGCAGATATACACACACACACATTTAATATATATATTATAGATATATATGACTGTGTTTTTTAGAACATCCTACACCTGATCCAGATCATGCTGGTACTGGTAATCTGTGCCAACCATAGCATGTTGAAATCCAAAAGAAATTCATTTAGCACTTTATTGTGTACTGTATTTTTATTGCAGTAAATCTATCCCAAACAATGTTAAAGAAAACAAGAAGGCGTGTGGTTTAAAAGATGGCAAGTAAAATAAAAAGCACATCTGTATGCAATACAGTTTCATTATTGTTCATTATTATCCAGAGTGGCTTACTATAAATAATTTGTGCGACCAAATCATGTTTTGCGCCAGTAACTGAAAAAGTTAGTAGCGCAAGTGCCACCAGTGGAAAAGGTTAGTGTAGTTCCCTGAAATATCGATATTTTTCTTACAAAAACACATGGCTTCACTTCAGAAGGCCTTTATTAACCCCCTGGAGCCATATGGATTACTTTTATGATGGATGGATGGATGGATGGATGCGCTTTTTTGGGCTTCAAAATCTCAGTTACTATTCACTCCCATTATAAAGCTTGTAAGAGCCAGGATATTTTTAATATAACTCTGATTGTGTTTGACTGAAAGAAGAAAGCCATATACAGGATGGCTTGAGGGTGTGTAAATTATGGGATAATTTTTTGGGGTTAATTAACCCTTGAACCACACAAGTCACATATTGTACACTATGTTTATGGTGCTTCTTTGGTGTCATTTTGTTCCTTGACAGTCCGTGGTGAACTGTACTCTATGAACTGTACTTATGTGAAATAATAAAATAAAAAAAAGTGTGTTCCATGGAAAAAATAACAGCATACAATTTTGAAACGATATGAGGGTGAATAAATAATTGCCAGAAATGCATTGTACTTACTTCTGGTGAGGGTGTCATTTATTCGGAAGCTGCAAAGAACCTTGTCCACATTTCTAGCATGAAGAAATCCATTTCCTCTAACAACAACTTGGAATGACTCTATAAAACAGGAAGTTAAAACATAACAATGTTAAATGATGTAGCATATTTTGAAAGACACTTATCAGAGCCATCAATACAAGATATATTTTAAGATTTTTTTTTTAAAGGAGGAAGACATTTTATGGCGTAAAGCATAATATATTATGGCATCATCAATATTTTGCTTTAAAGTGTGGTCACATTAGCAAAACTTTAGTTAAATTATACAAGCAAAAAATGGTCTGTTGAATATTGTTAATAGGCGTGATTTTTTTCCCCAGAAATCCCGCCCTGCAACCAATTTCATTGGCTGAGGTTACAGTGACGGGTAGGTTTAGGGATCAGGGTTGGGTGTAGGCAATCATTATTGTGATTGACACGGCCAATGAAATGTTTAGAATCGGCTCTAGGGCGCAGTTAATAGTGTAGAGTTTGTATGAAACTGTTGTAAAAACTGCCTGGGGAAATGTTTTGTTCTTACTACTAAATATTACGCATTTAAATATTATTACATTTATTACATAAGTAATGGTTTACAAGTCCACTTTAGACATTCTACTTTATTTTGATGCTCCCCAACACACATTCTATCTATGAAGTAACTTTACAACTACATGTCTAGCTAACTAACACTCATTTTGAGCATTAATAAAGTGTAAGGAGTCACACTTTAGATTAGGGTCCAATTCTCACTATTAACTAACTATTAACTATGACATTTGCTTCAATAAACACCTACTTACCACTTATTAGTTAGTAAGGTTTGTTACGTTTAGGTATTGGGTAGGATTAAGGGACGTAGAATAAGGTCATGCAGAATAAGGCATTAATATGTGCTTTATAAATACTAATAAACAGCCAATCTCCTAGTAGTATGCATGCTATTAAGCAACTAGTTCATAGTGAGAATTGGACCCTAAACTAAAGTGTTACGATGTTAGGTTAGGGTTAGTAGAATGAGGGTTTAGGCCTACACGACAAAGACATACTTTTCGTGTACAGATGCCCGTTCACACGGAAAACAACAAAAAATGCTGTATTCTGCTGCCAGGCCAGTAGTTGGCGATATCACTTTGTATAGAAACACTACGCGCTTATACACTGAACACGTAACATGCATGTGCATGTCGTCAATGTTTTTCACAAATTGAAACTTTTGTGTAAATGAATGGCCAAAGAAAAGTTTTCAGTTTTTAGTTGAAAATGGTGTTCTGTAAACAGCCCCTACGTTGACATGTAATTGTAAAGTTACTTATAGTCAGTAGAATGTCTGTTGGGGAGCATTAAAATAAAGTGTTAGCAGATATTACGCAGATGGTCTACTAAAACTCTAATGAGAGTTAGATGACATGTAGTTGCAAAGTTATTTATAGTTAGTATAATGTCTATGGTAGACTATCAAAGTAATGTATTATTAATCAAAGTAATGTATTATATAAATCCACTTGGTTAAAGGTGTGTAGTTTAAGTGTTGTTTTGAAACACAAACAAACCTCATATTTTGATCAAACTAAATCAGACCTATTAGTCTGGAGGATTGTTCGCTACTGTTAAACAAACCTTGAAGCTGTGGCTCAAACAGTTGATCTATTAAGCAGAACAGAATTGTACTCACCTCCAGCACAGATACTGGAAGGTTCTGCAGCAAGAATCTCTATGCATGATTTCTTCAAGATCTGGCGAGTAAAAAGAAATTTAGCAGGTAAACATCTAGGTTAGCTGACCTAGTAAAACTAACTGACCACTCAATTCCATGTCCTTAAATTCATAAAACAAACAGTCAGCAGAGAAGACTTTTCCAGAATAAGTTTATTTTATCTTGAAGGATCCACCAATCAAATGAAGCAACACCTCTCCTGCGAGTGCCTCAACAGGACAATCCCCATGTGGCGTTTTTGTTTTGAAATGTACATCTGCTTTCTCCGTCTCTTTCCTCTCGTCCTGGAAATAGCCTTCATCAGCCACACCAGCACCTATGTGTGGCGAGACTGTTTTGATCTACATGACTACCGCCTTCCTCTGTCATCTATGGAAGTATGCTTTCAGATCCCAAGGTCCCTGCTGATTTACGACACTCTTCTCCTGAGCTTCGGCCAAGAGCTTTCAGCATGCAGCTAATTGAGAGCAGATGGAGGCCGGCTGGACTGACCCCAGTCTCGGCTCATGAAACAGTCAACCTCTGCATGGCCGAGACAAGTCTTTACCCAAATATCTCCTCTTTTCTTCCACCTTCAGAGCTTAAGAAATATAAATCATTAGCTTTCATTGCAAAAAGAAAGGACATGGTGAAGAGGCTTTGATCGTGTTTGGGCAGACTCCAGCGGACCGTGGGATCAAAGCGGTCCAGACAGGGCATGGCAGGTCTTTGTTAGAATTCTGATACTGGAGACGATCCATTATCTTCCGACGAGACTCAATGAATATTCTTGTTTGTTATTGTACGGTTCTGTGTTTTTCTTTAATACTTCTGTTGTTTTTCATCAAGAGGCTGTTTTTAGGGTCATTTTTACTCAAGGGGTCAAGGTTTGGCTTGTTGGCATAGCCCTGTTATGGTGATGATACACAGGGCAACTTTTTGAGCAATTTTACTAGGCAATGTTGCCGTCAACGGGCAACCAGGTAAGACACAGGGCCCATGACTGATCTAAAGTATCCAGATAGAAATTTGTTGCCCATTCCCAATGGGAAAGTGGCCAAGCAACATTGCTTTGTAATATTGCCTACTAACATTGCTCAAAAAAGTTGCCCCATGTATCATCACCTTTAGACCCTGCGGTAAATCTTTCTCCAGTGATTTAATATCCATTAAATATCCTTATATGGAGTGCAAAGCCCACCCTGTTGGCAGAGGTTATTTACACTAGCTCGGCCCACTGATGCAAGGCACGTGGCAAGAAAATCAGTTCGAATCTGCCTTTTGCCAAACTCGCTCTACTCCCTTTTACCATCACATATTAGATCGGAAAGGCATTTATTTTCAATAAAAATTGAGAAAATATTCGAAAAGTTGAAATAAAGCGTCTAATGTGTGTTTAATAATAAGTGTTTATCGGTTAGGGGTAGGTGTAGGGAGAGTTTTATTGTCCCATTAAGGCGGCATTCATTTGATAATTATAATAAATATAATATAAACTCTATGTTAGTATTGCATACCATATAATGTACAACAACACTGATGTGCAAATAGTATCTGCCACTATTTATAAGTGTAATTAACTACAATTTATTTCCTATTGCAAAGAAAATTCAGCTATTTTTACATAGTGTAAATAAAATCTAGTGCTATTTAAACTTAGTGTAAATAGCCGCTGCCTATTTTAAATCACATACTACTGTAGGTTCTGGCAGATATTTATGACAATAGTCCAGTTAGTATTGATTGAATTCGGCAAAATGTAATACATAGAAAGTACATTAATGAACGATCATGTAAAAAATCACCTAATTACAATGTAAAACTTAAGTTTAATTGCTTAAATAAAGTTAATATGAATAACATATGAAATTTATAAGAAATATGAATATAAATATGATATAAAAATACTAAAATATTAAAGTGGTTACCAAAATTACAAACTTCAGTGATGAGTAATTTTTGAACCACTTTGTTTTAAAGCTGAAATTCTGACAAATTAAGTTAAATAATTTGAAAAAATGATGTTACTATAATAGGCTATATTTTACCAGAATGATAAAATACAGTGTGATTTTCTCACAGTAATACATTGTTTCATAAAGAATACAATTTACTGTATTAAAACATTTACAACACTCACCGAATCAATGACACCTTGTAGAGCTTCAAAGCCGTCATTTACTGGGAAGACATGATCTTTGCTGTCAGCAATATTGGCCAGCTATGAAAAGTGAACAAAAAAATTAGAAAACATATACTTGCTTAAACAAGTGCAAGTATATAAACCCCCAAGCATCATTTACAGAAACCTTATAAAACTTAAATGGCATAAGTGCCAAGACCTAGTTTTAAACCTTAAACACACACACACACACACACACACACACACACCTGAGTCTCATTGAAATCCTTTACCCCTACGCAGTAGACAGAGGCACCCAGGCTGCGAGAGCGATTGGCCTGAAGGAAACACAAGAGCAGAAACACTTCAGACACCTGCAATCTATTAGCCATAAACTGCCTTATTTAGAGCTTAAGCTTTTGGCACTGACTGGCAAAGCTGAACATCAATGAGGACGCTGGGTAATTCTAATCATTAGTGATGCTGAATAACGTCTTTGTTGGTTGAAGCTGAAAGGAAAATTGGGTCAAAACATGGGGATGGGAAAACTAATGAACAGTACACTTATTATTCCAGTGAGTGCGGCTGTTTTGCTGTTATTTTTTATTCATTTGTTTACCTATAGTTCATATACGTTAATAGGTTGTAATATTGTTACCCTCTGTGTTATAGGATGAAGAAGAAAAAAAGAAATGTGTGATCTAGGGATGCCAAAATTCTCAATATAACCGTTCGGTACGGCGTTCACGGTTCAATACGCGCTTGTGATTTGCGTTTTTTTTTTTGGTTTAGCATTTAAATAATTTTTCTACACATTCTATCATTTGCCTCCATCCCAATACTGAGCAATGTGACATACATTCACATCACACGTTAGTGGTAGAGTTATACTCACGGAAGAATATAGTATAGTTATCAGGAAAGTTCATTATTTGCATGCGTTTTAAAACATTGCTGGTTAAACATTTCATTCGCGTGCACTAAAAGCCTGTCAAACACGTGATTACTGGACTAAGTAGTCTTACTGTGCTAATACTGTCAAATACACACAAGGTTTACATAAATACAGTCGGTTATGTATAAAGAGAAAGTAAAATCGGCATGTCTGTATATTAGATGCGGGCAGGTCTTAAATTGACAGCAGCGCAGCCTAGTTAAACCTGTATTCATTTCTTCTGTTGAACACATACAGTTGAATACCAGACAGTTGATGGTAGCCATTGACATCCATATTATTATTTCCTACAATGGGGACCAGCAACTGTTTGGTTTCCAACATTCTTCAAAATATATTTTGTCCAACAGAAGAAAGAACTTTATTCAGGTTTAAAACAACTTGAGCGCGAGTAATCGATGACAGAATTTTCATTTTTGAGTGAACTATTAATTAATAAAACAACAAAAGACAAAGAGAAAATCACTCACTGCTCTTGACTGAAAAAACTTTAATAGTAGCTTTAATAAGAAAAGAGAGTACACTATCACGACTATGTTTCCAAACAAGTACACTTTTAAAAGGCGCACTTTGTAATAATGTCAAATTAAAAGTTTCACTTTAAAATACATTTGAAATCATTGTATTAATAAACTTTTGTCATGCTTCAAAAGTACACTTATGTTAACTAACATACTAAAGCACATGTAAAGTACTTGATTATAATTTTTACTGTAGTGTGTTTTTCAATATTTAAAGCGAACACATTTTAAATGTACTAAACTGCAACTTCATAATTTCTAATGTGTAATTACAAATATATTTAAATACATGACATACACGTTACAATAGAAATTGCATTAAAGTACAAAGTTAGTTTACTATATATGTTTGTAAACACATTGTTTACTAACTTTTATGTTAGATGCGATTAATCGATTTTCATTTATGTTAGATGCGATTAATCAAGATTTGAACATGAGTGAGTTAATGCATGCAATTCATTTGTTCAGTTTAACACGTTAAAAATATTTAACGCAATTAACGCAGCATCCATTTCTTATGTCATCCTTTGGCTAGAGTTACATTATATGATCACGCTCTTATTCATGCAAATGCTTTAAAGTAAAGTGTTTTGCTTTTACAGCCCTGACCAATCGAGGCATGGACTCCACTAGATCTTAGCAGCAGATTCTTAAAGAATGCCTCAATGGGTCAGGGCTGTTTTGGCAGTAAAACACTTTACTTTAAAGCACGTTTGCTGTGGATCGGACTTGTTTGTTCAGCACAACTGACAGATGCTCGATTGGATTGAGATCTGGGGAATTTGGAGGCCAAGTCACCACCTCAAACTCGTTGTTGTGCTCCTCAAACCACTCCTGAAAATTGTTTTGCTTTGTGGCTGGGTGCATTATCTGCTGAAAGAGGCCACAGCCACCAGGGAATATTGTTTCCATGAAAGGGTGTACAAAGGGTGTCAGCAACAATGCTTAGGTAGGTGGCACGTGTCAAAGTAACATCCACATGGATGGCCGGACCCAAGGTTTCCCAGCAGAACATTGCCCAAAGCATCACTGCCTCCGCCGGCTTGCCTTCACACTTGCATCCTGGTGCCATGTGTTCCCCAGATAAGCGACGCAGACGCACCCGGCCATCCACGTGATGTCAAAGAAAATGTGATTCATCAGGCCACCTTCTTCTATTGCTCCGTGGTCCAGTTCTGATGCTCACGAGCCCACTGTTGCCGCTTTCGGCGGTGGACAGGGGTCAGCATGGGCACCCTGACTGATCTGCGGTTATGCAGCCCCATACGCAAAAAAACTGTGATGCACTGTGAATTCTGACACCTTTCTATCAGAACCAGTATTAATTTCTTGAGCAAATAGAGCTACAGTCATTCCTTCATCATTCTTACCTCTCTCTCAGCGTAAAAGAAGAGATCTTCATGCAGTTCCCCGTCTGTGAGGGCGATGATGACACTGGCTGTGCGGTATCCTTCACAGAGACACAACGTTTTATCACGTTTGTAACTGGTGCCAGATTTTGATTGATCTTTTTTTTTTTACTGTTTCAGAGCAGGAACATGCAACACGTTGAAACTAACAAGCAAGTTATTTTGATATCTAAAAGAACAATATGAGGAGAATAAACAGTAAATGTGCTGAATCGAAACAGCCAAAACCAGCTAAATTAGTTAAGCTATGACCAGCTTAAATAACCAATTAAGACCATCTTATTGCTGGTTACCAGTATAAGGTGTGTTTTGGTTTTAACATGAAAAACAATATAGTCTACCTGCTACTATAGCCAGTTTAACTATCTTCTGTCAGTTATATAAAACCAATTAGAAAAAAAATGGTCTAAACTGTTTTTTCTTTAAGCAAAATAGTGTTTTAAATTGACCTACCCTCAGAGTTACCATAGTAAATCTGTTCGCTTGCCTAGTAGTAAGAAAAAAAGCAAAGAAAAACATCATAAATATTGTAATCTCAGGCAGATCAAACAACATTCACAGCGACTGGTTATTTCACTGAAACAACGGAATAAATTTAGCCCACTGGAAAGATCATTTAAAAACATTTATCATTTTTTTAGGTCCATCAGTCTGAATACAGGCCAAACATAACCTTTGTAAAGACTAGTTAGAGCTATTTGTCATAGCTGGATGGGAAGTACTGCTAAGCCAAAATGGCTCACTTACCCTCTGAATGCCTTCATGCATAAAAGTGTCTCCACCTGGCCGGACATTTTTGAGTTCCTCCAAACCCTTACGAATTTGGTCCCTGACATTTGCACACAATGAAAGAGAGACAAAAAATACATCATGGCCAATAATAATAACTAAATAATTAAATAATTCTGGAGACCATGGAGTGTACAGTACACTATACGCCAAAAGTTTGTCATAATAAAGATAATAAGTAATATTGTGAAATTTTATTAAAATTGTTTTCTATTTGAATATATTTTAAATTTGATATTTATTCCTGAGATCAAAGCTGAATTTTCAGCATCATTACTCCAGTCTTCATTCTAATATGTTGATTTGCTGCTCAAGTCATGTCTTTATCATTATCAATGTTGAAAAGTTTTGCTGCTTAATATTTTTGTGAAAATCGCAAAAGTTTGGGGTAGGGTGTTTTTTTTATTATTATTAATTTATTAGGACACATTAGACACAACAAGGACACCTTAAAACAATTAAATTATTTAAAGTAACAGTACACATGTATAATGTTGCAAAAAAGTTATATTTAAAATAAGTGCTGTTCATTGAACTTTCTATTCATCAAAGAATCCTGAAGAAAAAATGTATTACCGTTTCCACAAAAATATTAAGCAGCAAAAACGTCTCGGTTACGTATGGTAACCCTCGTTCCCTGAAGGAGGGAACGGAGATGTACGTCGGAATTCAAAATGGCGGACAGGAAGTTTGGCCGACTATGGCAAAGTTGGTATCTGTGTTCTCAGCATGAACGAAAGGAATCTAATAAGGCCAGTTTCAAGCATTTTAAAAAGTTACTAGCATTTTTTTAAATGTGCTGCCCCAAAACATTTTAAGTACCTTCGGGGCATAGTGCTGAAGACACATACCGAGTTTCGTTACAATACGCCAATGCATTTTACGACAATTTCAAAATGGCCGTAGTACATTAAATTTGAGGCCTGACAAGTCACAGCAGCACTAATTATCAGCAACATATTTGTGCTTATAATGGCATGCATAGTGTGATGGCTTGCGACAATATTTTATTAAAGTTTAAAAACATTGACAGTGCCGTGCTGAATCTTTATGAATGAAATGCACAGAAGATGGCGCGGTTTGACCAATCAAATGACAGTAGCATCAGTGCCGCCCACATTTCGAATGAAATAGAGTGGTTCAGGTATTGCAGGTAATGCGAGTTAGCATTTTAGCACTTCAATGGGTTTTTTGGAATAGGGATTTGGTTAAATGGCTGAAATAAGGTCTGTGGTGAACACAAGCTCAAGACACTATCACATTTTATTCTACGACATAAAATACATCAGTATTATCCCACTCATGTTTTTTTGAAGCTGTTACGTGTCTTGAAAAAGGTGGTTGCTAACAAGTGGCTAAATGGACTACAGAGGCTGCCGGGGAGATTAAGTTAAGTTGTGTTTGGCTGTGAAAATTATCTTGATGGATAAAATGTGTAAATATCATAAACTTTTGTTGATCACAGAGCTTGTTTTTTGCGATAATCCAAAAGCCTATTAGAAAATCCTATTGGGTTTTTGTCCAGGGAACCAGCGTGATGCAAACTGCCGGTTGGCTTACAAAGTGACGTCATACCTGCACCACTGCATGGTGCACTCAAGCCATAAACTGATTTGTAAACTACAAACAAAAAAAGAGGTATCAAAACAAAATCATGTTTTCTGTTTGTTATTAACAAAAAAATTAACCTCTTTCAATAATTATTCCTTTTCAAATAGGAAATGAACACTGACCACAAATTATACCATGAATAATATTCATTGGCACTGACAATCATTGACAAACCAACACTGCTCTGGACTCATGGAAAAGCCTTAGTCACAATGAATTTTGGCATTGGCAGTCCACAGAAGTGACATTTCTTTAGAATTTGTGAGCCGCATGCTGAAGTCATAGAAGTGCTGTTTTTGAGGATTGAAGACGATTGCCAAGACCAGGGAATGTTGTTCACAGCAGATCTGTCGCTCTCTGTGGGTCATTAACTGTCACAATCGATTCTCACAGATTTGGCCTTCATTGGTAACAAAAGTGTAAAACTTCTGTTGGCTCAAAGTCATACTATGGTCAAAAACCCTTCCAGACTGCAATACATTTGTGCAAATGGCTGGAGATAAACAGGTAAATAATGAAGATACATTTTACTCACCTGTCTTCTGTAAGCTGCATCAAAATCTTGCCCTGATCGGAGAATACAATGAAGGACATCCGCAACTGTGGGCTATATGCAATAACAAATTATAATGTATATTTGATTTATATATATACGCATTTCAGATGCACTGTAGTTTGATTAAAATTAGTTCCCTTTCAGTCGGTCACATTCGACATACGTCGGTTGTACCGACAAATTGGGATCACTTCTGGGAGCCCCTATCAGCTTCGAGATATAGAGAACAGGCGATTTGCATCTTGCGCTCCGCCCCGCGCCGCGAGTATAAACAGGAAGCGAGAGCAACGCACTGACGTCATTCACTTCGGAGCAGAACGGCGTTAATGAAGCAAGACTGCTTTTCTAAAAGAGAGACTATCTACAAGAGAGTTACTCCAGAGAATGAGAAGGACGCTTTGTGTTGGCGAAAAGGCACAATCAGCCCGATCGCGTGCTCAACGATGCATCAGCATAACAAACTGCTGTTCTCACAGCAACTGTCGGTTGGTGAGGGCGTTTGTTTCAGTAAGTGCAGACACAGGACTGCACTTACCTCCTGTGTGCTACCGCGGTCTTCCCCTGGGTGCTTCAGCACTGTTGAAAGAGCGTTTCCTCACAAAAGAGCAACACGGGTGTGACACTGCGTCTTTATCAAGACGTCATTCCACCTGTGCGTTTCTGGATGCGGTTGTTTCCTGTCCTGATGGCCACGATCCCTCTCGCATAAACATGTTGAGAATGTGTTCGTGGGTGATACATGTTCTCTCAGGGGAACGGGATTGCGTCGACGCGCTGTTCATCTCACCTTCCATGTGAGGGTTTGAGTGTTCAGCGTGCCGTGTGCCGTCTAGCTGCCGGGTGACAGCGCGGGTTGCCACGGTAACCCAGCGCGAGTCACTCGGCGCCTCCCATGCGTGGTCGAGACTATGATACCTCAAACGGGGTTGAGTCCCTTCGCTTATACCCCGATCTAGTCTCTTTTTTTGGTGCACCAGAAAAGGGGCTACTTTGGCTGATAAGCCTGGGTGACCTGAGGATTACAGTGAGGCTTCCCTGCCGAGTACACCTCCGTGGGCCCCCCACTCCTCTATCGCATCGCAAGCATGTTGAGACTGTGTTTGTGGGTGGTTTATGTTCTTTCATGAGAGCATAACCACGTCGGCGTATTGTTCGTCTTGCCTTTTTCATAAGGGCTTGAGTGTTCAGCGCGCCGTGTGCCGTCTCACGGCCATGCTCACTATTTCACATGTCTGCTGGTAGCTTACAGATGGGATTGCTGGTCCTTAAAAAAGGGGGACCTAGCGTTTCATTTGGGGCTCTAGCAGGACAGATGTCAATCGCTGCATCAGAGAGAGGGCTGTTATGTGTTGGAAATGAAGATGATGCTGAGATTTCCACTATAATAGAGGGCGCTCATGCTGAATCAGATTCATACTTGACAGCCATGCTTTTCCGGGTGGCTGAGGCATAGTGCAACGCATAAATCGCCTTGCCCGCCACTTGCCTTTTCCCGGATGTGCATTGGAAGGCTTTGGCATTGTGGAACTATTTGGTGCCAAAATATGGAACACCAATAGGGCCATAATCTGTATAAAGTTTTCCTCTCTCTCACTACCCTCATCGGTGGGGTGGCAGTGCCACTGGCAGGCCACCTCCGCCCTGCTTAGTGCACGAGGGTAATTCTGAGCCGAGGTTGAGCTGCGCACAGCGCTGGCCCTTGGCCAGACGATGTCCACCCTGGTCCAGAAACACCATTGATCCAGATTTGGTCAGGAACTGTTCTTCCCACGGAGGAGGGCCGGGTAGAAAACCATTAGTAATTCTGTTCCGCCACTAGTGTTAAAAACAGCCAGTGGTACCCAAATTCTCAAGAGCAGTTCCAATACCTCTGGGTCTCGGGAGTTCAGGCATGGCAGCGTGTGACGCTACAAAGCCTCGCCGCTCTCATTCCCCTCCCCACAAGAGGGCGAGAATGGCAGCGTGTGATGCTACAAAGCCTTGCCACCCTAATTCCCCTCTTCTCAGCGGTACATGGACGGCAGTGTGCGACACTATGCCTCGCCGCTCTTGTTCCCCGCTGAGGAAGGAGGTGAGGCAGACCGTGTGCAACGCCACAAAGCCTTGCCACGCTCTGCCGCTCCTTCATTTGGAGAGCGTGCTTGGTGGTGTACAACGCTCCCATGCCTTGTCAACCTCTGGTGCCTCTCCAAATCGCCAGCAGGGGGTGCCGGCTGTGGGAACGCACACAAGCGGCCTTCCCACACTCGCACACACCCTCAGCGGAAGCAGGTAGTGTTGCACAGCACACTCAGACCCCACTGCGGGCCGCTACCATGCCGTCCGTCCGGTCCCTGCATGATGCTACACTGCCCCGCTGCGGGTACGTCTGTGGTGCTGTTGGTCCCGCTTGCACGGTCTCTGGGAGCCTGGCTAGTGCTTCCCAGCCCGTCTCGCCGGCTCATCCGTACCACCAGACTCGGCTATGCGATTTAGTTCGCTCGCCGCTCCCCCAAGTTCAGGGGCGTTCACTTCAGTATCGAAGAAGGATGTCCCTGTGCTTCAGGTGGAGATCGCTGTCCTACTGGCGAAGGATGCAATAGAGCCGGTCCCTCCAGCCGATATGGAGTCCTGGTTCTACAGCCCGTGAACCCTCGGCACGGATACCCTGGCACACAGCTGGCCCCGGGGCCTACACAAATATGCGTTTCCCCCAGTGAGCCTTCTCGCACAGACACTGTGCAAGGTCAGGGAGGACGAGGAGCAGCTCCTCTTGGTCGCTCCGTATTGGCCCAACAGGACTTGGTTCCCGGAACTAGTGCTCCTTACAACAGCACCTCCTTGGCCCATTCCTCTGAGGAAGGACCTCCTGACTCAGAGACGGGGTACCCTGTGGCACCCGCGTCCGGACCTCTGGAAACTCCATGTCTGGTCCCTGGACGGGACGCGGAGGTTCTAGGTGTCTTACCTGACAGATATTTGTAGAGCTGCGGGCTGGGCGACACCTAACACGTTCACTAGGTTCTATAGCCTACATGTCGAGCCAGCTGCTTCTTGTGTGCTCGCTTCCCATAGTCAGCAACACTGAAGTGCCCGTTCTAGTGTCATTGCTGTGCCATTCCTTTCCCCATGGAACGGATACGTGCGCTTCTCCAGTCGAGTTCCCCAGGAAATGGCAAACCCTGTTGAGTCCTCCACAACCCGCGGCAGTCGGATGTGGCTGAGCGACGCCAGGTCTGGCACTTGTATGCATTGGTGGAACTTGTCAGGCTGGGTTCCGTATTATTGCCACCCCTACAGTGGTCCCATACGTGTATTCTCCACGGTACAGCTCCCTACGGCGAGCTTGTGTCTTTCCCTCGGCAGAGTTTTTCTGCCGTCTCACGTCTCAGTACGGTGTTGTTCCCCCACCTACAACAGGCCGGGGCCACCCCTGGGACTTCCGTATGTTGCACTGCCCAAGGCCAGTCCATACGTGTATTCTCCACATGGTAACTCCCTCCGGGCATGATGTGGCTTCCGCAGCGTCCCTCTGGGCACGCTTTCCCAGCGTTATCCAATAAGTCTGCTGAGTGGGTCTTGCGGAATAGCAGTGTGACTCTACCTGCGTGAATTTCCCCGCCCGCTTCAGAACGGAGTCTGAGGGGCTCTCGCTGGGCGCTGGAAGTGGTAGTAACTGTGGCGTTTTCCTAAGGGATCCCAATTCGTCGGTACAACCGACGAACGCCGAACGTGACCGACTGAAAGGGAACGTCTCGGTTACGTATGGTAACCCTCGTTCCCTGAAGGAGGGAACGGAGACATACGTCCCGTCGCCACAGTTCCTTACCATCACTGCATGGCCGAGTCATGAGTTCGGCTCCTCAGTGAAAAACATCAGTGCGTTGCTCTCACTTCCTGTTTATACCCGCGGCGCGGGGCGGAGCGTGAGATGAAAATTTTGCACGCCAATGATATTCTCTATATCTCGAAGCTGATAGGGGCTTACTGAAGTGATCCCAATTCGTGGGTACAACCGACGTACGTCTCCGTTCCCTCCTTCAGATTTCCACTATTTTGAAATAACTGAAATACTGTATTATAGGTTTAAAGGCATATTTGGTAACACTTTATTTCAATGGTCCACTTTAGACATTAATTCTAAGTAACTTTGTACTACATGCAAACTACTAGTCATAGTAGACATAGTAGACACTTTAATTTGATGCTCCCCAAACAGACATTCTACTCATTATAAGTAACTTTGCAAGTACATGTCAACAAACCGTCTAACAGTCTAGTAATACTGAGAATTAGTTGACATGTAGTTGCAAAGTTACACTCTAAAAAATGCTAGGTTAAAAACAACCCAAGTTCGTTGAATATGGACTAACCCAGCAATTGGGTTGTTTTAACCCAGCGGTTGGGTTGAATGTTTGCTTAAAACAACTCAATTGCTGGGTTAAAACAACCCAATTGCAGTTAGTCCATATTCAACCCAACTTGGGTTGTTTTTAACCCAGCTTTTTTAGAGTGTACTTATAGTTAGTAGAATGTCTAAAGTGTACTATCAAAATAAAGCGTAACCAATTTATTCATTTACAGAACTTTTATCAAGCCAACTAGAAATTATAGATGCAACTAGTCATTAAATATTTTTAGTTTAACATGTTTTTAGAGAGGTGGTGTTTGTTCAGGGAATTTTTCATCCACATATACAGTATACAGTATAGTAGAAAAAAGTATGCACACGCACACATTTTGTCTTTGCCTACCTTATGAACTTATGGGCCAGATGTTCCACAAAGTTATATATTTCATTCCAATGATGCTGCACACTTCCTGATCTGCAGGGTGAAACAGACAAATTGGACACTTACAGTCGAACATCAAGGGGGCAATAAAGATTCACACGCTGAGAAGAATAGCCAAAGTTTGAGATTTACAGCTGTGTGAATAAGATAGGGTTTTTTTTTTAAAGCAGCAGTTCAAAAACTACATTGACACATTTTTATCCTTCCCAGAGGGAAATCGTTCAAGTATCCAGCATCCAGCATTCTCCCGGAGCAGCTGTCTGAATGAGTGTGATGCCAGCTGTTAATATTCCATTGACTTTGAATTAAGCCAAAGATCAGCAATCAAGATCCTTACATATTACAGTAGTAATGCATTGAAACCTCACATTGGAATCTGACTTTGAAATTCAACTTAAATACCTCAAATAAGGTAATATAAGGGAGGATGCCCCCCTTAAGAACAATGAGCATTTACTCTTAAATAATAACATTTAAAAGATGTAACATTTATTCATAAGTTTAGAATGTGAAGGATGAGGTTGCATCAGCCAATGTGTTATTAATGGAAATAGAAACATTTGCTAAATTATTCAAAGACTACTGGGGTAAGATGGCTTCCTAACTGGGTCAAGAAGCCCCTAAGGCTAAAAATTTACAAAATGTATAAATTACTTTTGATATAATTCGTATAAATATTTATTTAAAGAATCATTAATGTAACTAATACTATATCAACTATTCTATTTAAAATAGTCTTTTGACAATTTAGTTTAATAATTTAATAGCCGGTGACGAAGCAGAATCCTATTAAAAGACTGTCATGTCTGTGTTTGGGTTTGATTTCATATTCATGTTTTCCCATCTGACTGCATTGTGCCAAGTGTAAAGTTTGGTGGAGGGGGATTATGGTGTTGGGTTGTTTTTCAGGGGTTGGGCTTGGCCCCTTAGTTCCAATGAAAGGAACTCTTAATGCTTCAGCATGTCAAAACATTTTGGACAATTTCATGCTCCCAACTTAGTGAGAACAGTTTGGGGATGGCCCCTTCCTGTTCCAACATGACTGCGCACCAGTGCATAAAGCAAGGTCCATAAAAACATAGATGAGCGAGTTTGGTGTAGAGGACCTTGACTGTCCTGACCTCAACCCGATAGAACACCTTTGGGATGAATTAGAGCAGAGACTGTGAGCCAGGCCTTCTCGTCCAACATCAGTGCCTGACCTCACAAATGCACTTCTAGAAGAATTGTCAAAAATTCCCATAAACACACTCCTAAACCTTGTGGCAAGCCTTCCCAGAAGAGTTGAAGCTGTTATAGCTGCAAAGGGTGGGCCAACTCCATATTAAACCCTACGGATTAAGAATGGGATGTCAATAAAGTTCATGTGCATGTAAAGGCAGGCATCCCAAAACGTTTGGCAATATAGTGCATGTCGAGGAAGACAAATAAGTTAAAGTAATTTACAAGTAAGTTAAATTAATGAGATATTACATTTAATTTGGTAGCAAAACATAAAAGTGTTGCACATTTTATTGGTGCAAAGATGAGTGTATTTTGTACAACATTTGCAACTGCTTTTTATCACTTAATTAGATCACTTACCAGAAGCCTTCGCTCAGCTAAGGAGCGACGGCTTGTGGTGCCATCACAGAGAGGGAAAAAATCCCTTTCCAGAACATTTTCATTCAACGTTCCCAGCTGGTGGAACGATCTTCCCAGTGCCATCCAAAACGCAGAATCTTTGACAACATTCAAAAGTCAACTAAAAACTAATCTCTTCCGTGAGCACTTAACCTCGTAAAAAAAAAAAAAAAAAAAAAACCTTTCTTTCCTCTTTCTTCCCTACGCTAGCCTGTGCTACACTGAGCAATGTACACGGACTTAGTATTTCAGGCACTTGTTGCGCTTACTCGACTCTTATTCATGACCATTCGCTTCCTGTATTCCCAAGTTGTAAGTCGTTTGGATACAAGCGTCTGCTAAATGCATAAATGTAAATGTAAATGTAATTAGAAGCACCACAATTAATAAATAGCTTTTTGTTACATACTACTTTTTTACTACTGACCAGATGCTTTTATTTTATGGTTAAATGTCAGACTCTTATTCTGTTGATGCAGTGTAAACAGTGCAACGTTTCCTAGTTCTACGGCAGAATTTACACTACGTCAACAGCTTAAGAGTCTGACGCAGACTAGAAGAAATTGTTTCATAAAGTCCTTATTTTATTTGTTTTTAGCGCACAAAAAAGTATTCTCGTCGCTTCATAAAATTAAGATTTAACCAATGTAGTCACACGGACGATTTTAACGATGTCTTTACTAATTACTGTCTATGGAGGGGTTAGAGAGCTCTCGGATTTCATCAAAAATATCTTAATTTGTGTTGCGAAGATGAACGAAGGTCTTACGGGTTTGGAACGGCATGAAGGTGAGTAATTAATGACAGAATTTTAATTTTTGGGGTAAATATCCGTTTAAGTAGCTATTATTAAAGTCCCCATGATATCAAAATGGAAGTTTTTTGGCTGTTGAATATGTTAGCCTTACTGTTATCTATAAGCTAGTGTGCTCTAAAACAATTTACACATTTACAAGACATCAGAATTCAAAATGTATAGTCTCTCACTTCCACCAATATGGATCAATGTATTTGATGACATTGCTCTGCAGATGCTCAATCAATTGCTCTCTAGAATCTGAAGTGTCTAAAGCGTTTCTTTGAGGATTGGCCAAAGCAGCCAGTAGGCGGGCATTATGCAAATGAGAAACAGGGTGACAGTTTTTTGTCGAGAGAACCAGGGTGATGCTAATGGGTTGGCCTACAAAAATACATCATCAATGCAGCTCTCTATACAGGACTGCAAAAATGATCTGTTTCAGGCAGGTGTTTTCTGTTGGAGAGATTAACTCTCTTTGGCGTGGACTTCCATTTCAATTTTTTAGAGCGGTTACATGCACAAATAGCTATATTACACACTAAATGAATAGTGTGCATAGCATAATAGGAATAGCATAAATGAAAAGCATAATAGGTGCCATTTAATGTTTTTGTTCCATTATAACTGCCTCATGAAGGCATTCTGATTAGTGCATTTGTCACTGTGCCAGATGTTATTTCAATGATGCCATGTCTAGTGCAGAGCTACGACTATTCAATTGACCATCGTTCAAATGATGTACTTGTTGTTCTAATGTATAACTCTGCCCACGATTAAATTGCTTCCAGATGATCATGTTTTACATGGTAATGCTGTATAAACATTCAGGCCCTGCCATCAAACCCATCTCAAAATATAGTGTGCACTTTATATTAGTTATCAAATAGACATAATCATTGTTGCCATATTTTACCTAAATGTTAAATGTATGTCAAGTACAATTGCCACATTTTTGCCACACTTGAATACTTTAAAATTTCATAGATAACAAATTATCAAATTAAGTGGCATCTGCAATGTGATTTTAGTGAATGTATGAAGTCAGTTCTCACGTTCACACAGATCTTTTTGTCTTAATTTATATTTTAAAACAAAATAAACTGTTACATATTGATTTAAAATTGAGTGTACTATTATTCTTGCAAAAAAAAAACACTTGGTTTGATATTGTTTTATATTATTTTATTTGTATTAGTGCTATAGAATCCAGAATATATTCACAGCGTGAAACACAGCATAGCATATGGATATTTTTGTTGCATAGCAATGATGTTTTATTACTGACTTTACTTAATACAAATAATGGATTTTAATATTTAGGTGTAAAAGTATTGCTCTGGAACAAGGGTAAAATAATACATATACACATAAAAAGCATTTAAAAGGCAAAAGTACAGTAAAGATTTTACAATACACTTTACTATAACAACAACAAAATAAAATAATAAAAATGAAATGAAAATCTGTTTGTTTAAATAAAAGCCGGCCCCCTTGGGACATAATTGCTGTAGTTGAAGAAAGACTACCCAAGACCGTCCAAATAATACCCGCTATAGCTGAAACAAAAGAAGACATTTTGAAGAATCCTGGTAACAAAACAGTTAACAGTAGCCATTGACTTACATAGTATGAAAAAAAAAAACATTATTCAAAATGTCTTCTGTGTTCAACAGAAGAAAGAAATTCATACAGGTTTGGAACAACTAGAGGGTGAATCAATTATGACAATAATTTGATAATAAATAAATATGATAAATATGATAATTTTCATTTTTAGGTGAACAATCCCGTTAAAGGTGCCACTCCAACAACTACTGTATCTCATTTTAAAGGGTTCCTTGATTTTGATTTCACTTTTTTAGTTAGTGTTGCTGTTTTAGCATAAACAACATCTGCAAATTTCAAAGCAAAGGGAGATATTTTATTTTACAGAATTCGCTTTTTAAGGACCTGGTAGGGACTATAACAAGCTTCTTCATGGGTTAGTGACATCACTAACTCTAAAATTTACATAAACCCCACCCCCTGGAACACGCAACAAAGGCCATGTTGAGAAGAGAAAGAATTGTTGTAGTAGAGCACATTTCGGAGTCTGCTTAAGCTGTCACATCCTTCTTTTCACATTTATTGCAATACAGCACATAGCCTAACACAAATGCAATAGCATGTCATAAAAGCAAGATGACAACATAAGTCATAACCGTAATTAAACTAAACTATACCTGTTCTACCTTCATGCTGCATATATTCTCTGGCTATGAAGGCATTTTACAACAGTTCCCACACTAGCGATTTATAGATTATCATGACAGAACATGCTAATCAATGACTTGAAGAGAGTTAACTCCACACCAGCTACATACATTCATCAACTAACCATTCAGAAACGTCCTGTCTCATTCTACATGTCACTTCTTATTGAGTTTTTATATTCCATCATTGTTCTACTCCAGTTTGAACATAAAAGGCTGTGAACATTTTCTGACATTTTCAGTGCATGTCTGCCTGAGGTAATGCAACCTAGAGGTCTTCACGGGTCCAAAAATTAGTACCCGAGCCCGAAGAGACCTGTAATGTGCTAAACGGAACTGACCCGGACCCGTCTATTATTTCAAAAGTTGGACCCGGACCCGTGCAGATCCGAGAAATGCCAAAAATGTAGTACCCGGAACCGACCTGGACCCGTATTATTTAAAAGCTGGAACCGAGCCCGGCGTAAAGACACAGACCCGACTGGACCCGATTGTCACATATTCCACAATAAACTGATATTATCAAGTCAATAAACAAGTTGCGAAACATATAGAGATCGCTAAGACATGTGACCAACTGCGCGGAAACGTCATCAGAATGCAAAGAATTATGGGTATGTTTGGCCCGTTTACATGGCCTGGCATAGCAGGCTAGAGTTCTGGCATGAAAATAATTAAAAATTAGAGAGAAAAACATAATATAATCCTACAAAATGCAGCGGGCTAAAGAAAACATTGTCGTCTAAAACGAAATCCTAATGCAAAGACGAGATATGATGAGAAAAAAAAGGGAATCAAAGGACTGGATCCTTACGAGATGAGCAACTGATCAAGGGACGTCAAACTGTTGCCCAACTTCCAGCAGCCATATATATACAACTACATGATATTAAGTGTTGTTAGTGCGTACACACACAAAGTTTTCAGAATTCAAGTCGCTGCAGTCTTTTTTACAGATGGATGGGTCCAGGACCTGGAGATTGTAAAAGTGGGGCAGAAAACTGTCGTCCGTTCAAAGTTATGCTAATGTTTTAAGCACCACACTCCTCGCTCTCTCACATGCAGTCAGAATTCAACAAACCTGCATGCGTGCGTGTGTGTGTGTGTGAGTAAGAGAGGGGGGCGCAGACGCAATCGAACAGTGGGCACATAAAAATATACTCCGTCATTTTGTTCATACAGGACATCATTCAAACTGCAAAGTGTTTACTTATATTTGTATATCCCGTTCTTAAAGGGGCTATATGCAACCTTTTCCCCAAAATAAACGTAACTATAGCCTTTTTATTTTACCATTTATGACTCAAACATCTCCTGATGAGCATACTGACACCTTGTCCGCTCACAGTGGGTGCACCTATAAGCCTGTATCCTATTTTTCATATTTTCTGACGGGTCGTCTTTTCCCGCGCTGTCTGCGGATGTGACGTCAAGCGCGTTCATGTTAAACGTTTCAGATCACTCTGCCACCACCGCTAGTCAGCAAGTAGCCTACACTCGCAAGCAGTGCAATGGATTTAACGAATACACAGAAGAGACCCAGGACAACTCGGACACCAACAGTAACTCCACAGAAGACTAAAAAAGTTAAACCCCTGACAAGTGGCCAAAAAAGGTCGAAGATTGAGAGAGACCTGCGCATTGCAAAGACTAGAGTGAACATCGGCTTCGCATTTGAGCCTTGGAGGGAGCTCAGATCTGTGTATATATAAATACAAAAATAAATATGAATAGTGCATCAGTAATGTAAAGTCTTTTTGGGTGTCTAGAAAAGCGCTATATAAAACTGATGGATTATTTATTATATAGCCATGTAAAGCTACATTATATTGTTTGTTGTTTCTATATCTTAACAAAAAATAAGAGGTAAATGAAGATGTAAAGTGTGATGCATTTTATTTCACATAAGACATGTAGTCAATAAATATTGCTAAATAGTATTATGTATATGTGTCTTTCATACTTGGTGATAGTAAGCTACTTGTGTATAATAAGTGGTCAAGGACAGTGCTCAGTCGTCAAGGACAGTGCTCAGATTTGTGTTTTTAATATTCTACGAAAGTTTCGGTCTGTGCGCCCTTCATCAGCGTGTATGCCAATGGCGAAATGGGTTTATTTTTTTATTTAATGTATTAATTTTTTGTGTAGTTTGTCAGCTACACGTTTGACGTTTTGATAAGAGAACACTTATCTCAAACAATATATGTATTTGACTGTTCTTACCTCTGTAAACATAATGTTGACCTCCTTGCAGCAGATGACTTGTGAAGTGTGCACGTACGAGCTGCGAGAGCGAGCAGAAATGAAGAGCAGTTCTGTTTTTTGGCCACAGGTGTCAGTCGCGAGTTTAAATTTCAGAAAAACGCATATAGCCCCTTTAAGCTTTATGCCACTTCTATCGTGAGAACGACTATTGCAGTTTATAACACAGCAGGTAGACGGCATCTTGAAAACTGCGTTCTTCCCTCCATGCAAAGAAGTCTGGCGACTGGCGCGGCGCCCGTTTGTGCCGTGGATTCCCAAAATGCTTTGCGTTTACCACTGGGAATACGTCATGATGACGACACATTTGTAACGTTACTTGATTGTGATGCATTACACCCTTGCCAAAAAGTTAAAATCCATGTTATTCCTCTCTTGTTATTCCAAGCATGCTTAATTCACTCATCATTTCAGCTTTAAAAGTCCACTTTATTTCACGGTGACGGATGACAAATGCGTCTTTGCAGATTTGCATTTCGACTCTAGTTAACTCGCATAATAACTTTGACTGTTTGCCTTTTTTATCTATAATAACGATTGCTCGTTCGGTCCACATTATTTATTTGCTATCATCTCTGTGAGCCGAGTCTGGTCACCAAAACTTTAAGATTAAATAAGATGGTTCATTCATATTATTATTAATAATCAGTCACAGCGGAAGCTCGGGTTGCCATAGAAACATGACACGCGCTTGACTGCACATGCGTTAGCTGGAGCAACCTGAAATATTAGCTTTTTTACGCAATTTGAACATCATAGAAAACATTTATGTGACAGTTCACCTGAGATTGTGTTGCTGATTTGAAATATATTATTTAAATATAAGTTCAAATCAAACTTCAACAGTGCGTCACACGTAGGCTAATACACTTGACAGCACTTACAATTTTTCTCATGTTTGTCCACAATATGTCTGTGCATGAAGGATGCCCAGACAGAAGAGGTGCCCGTGGGTTTAACTTCTTTATATTCGTTGTTTTTTAGCTTTTTTCGCACATCACTCATGAAGGTAACCATTATTACCGTGCGCTTGCAACGGCTGAGAGAGAGAGAGAGAGCGCGAGGCGAGAGCGAGCAAGAGAGCGATTGCTCATGTTTTTCTTCTTTCTTTTTTTTAAACCTTATTTCCCGGCTCACACTTTTCTTATCCTAATTTTACAAGTTGCAAGTTACAAAAAGCACACAAGCAGTGCTGACTGACTCTGATCACGGGCAGGTGTTCTCCGAGTCCGGATCGACTCGGGTTTTAGACACAAATGTTAAACAGACCCGGGACCCGAAGTAATAGATTAGGACCCGGCCCGGACCCGGCTGATCATGTCCCGGGTCCACGGGTCTCAGGGGCTCCGTGAAGACCTCTAACCCTCTTCTTGAAAGGGAGCCGGGAGCAGCAGTTCATTTGCATTTAAAGGGACACATAAAACGGTGCATTTGTGCTCACACTTTTAACATGCAATAAAAATGATCTATTGGGTATTTTGAGTTAAAATTTCACAAACACACTCTGGGGACATCAAAGACTTATTTTACATCTTGTAAAAAGGGACATAATAGGACCCCTTTAAGTGTAGAACTATTAATTGCAATGCAATGAAGTGAGATATTTGAATTGTTTAGGCACTGCCTCTGTCCTCCTCTATGCTTATCTTTCTCCCTCTCTCACTATTTTTCCATTGTTAGTGGGATCCAGGGCTCTAAAGCAGCCAAAGCAGGCAGGGTTTGGAACATCTGGAGCTGATGGTGAAATGGTTTAACAAGAGGCAAATGGTATGTGTGTGCGAGTATGTAAAAGAGAAGGATTTATTTATATAGCTATAACTCTTAATGAACTAGCCTTCTACAGCTGCCCAAGATTGCCTATTCATTTTCACTGAAATTGGACTATTGTCACATTATTCAGTTCCTCCCTAACCCAAAGGTTTAGATAATTCCTGGGAATGGACGAGAGCACAAAACCCACCCCCGACCGCATCTCTCAGCTTTTATTTCAGACCTAGAACAGGTCAAAGAGGACATTTCACTTATATTGGCTCAAAACAATAGCAGTTAGGTAAATTATGTTTTACATTATATTTAACCTTTGCTCAAGAATAATAACTAGAAAAGAAAACCAAGGACATTATTTCAAAATCAGCTCAGATATCATTAGATGAATGCTTGGCCCAAACTGTAGAAGTATTAAAGGTCTTACTGTAAAATTAAGCAATGGATGATCTATAGTCAGACAGTCACAATGTATGCTATCCAATACTCATATAATTAAAAATAACACAATCTAAACTGACTCAAATAAAGTTAGAGTAGCTCATTAGAAAGATACTTGATTTTATTAGTATATTAAAACACTAAAATATTAAAGTAAATTATACTAAAGTATCAATTTTTTTAATAAATATCGATGACATGGTATCAACCAAACCTATTTTAGGATACGTAAGAGTTCATAAACTCCTAATTTAGCAATACTGATATTAGACATAAATTAATGGGTATTTTATTAACGTAAAATATATTGTTTGCATGGGAAAGTAAACATATAATATCATTACTAGAATAACTGCTAATAATAATCAGCAACCTTAGTGTTAGGACAAAAATCAGTCCATGGCCAGAATAATGATTATTTACTTTATGATCATGTCTCTGAAGATATCACAGAGCTTTAGCATCACATAAACGCACTAAATCAAAGAAATATATACTAATAGGAGTATAAACTGCAACTATGTAATGAATATAATACCCCTCACAAAAATTTTTCCAAAATGTGGTACTTTTTAGTACTTTGTTGTATGTGACATGTAAAATGTGAAGTGTAAAGAGTGTAGGTGAATCTATTTTTTTTTTTTTTAATGATCGAATGTGCCCTCTTTAGTCTGATTCAAGGGAATCAGAATACCAAATCCTGACTGTACGGGAGGAGGAGCTGGGGATTGAGGAGGATAAATGAGCTCTGGAGAAACGTGATAGCTGCTGATATTATGGAAGGAGCTTATATATGTATGCTGTGATAGATGTCGTATTCCTATAGGTAGACGTGATCAGCTAACAGTCACCTGATGCGAGCTTGACTAACGTGACCTGCCAGAACTGACGCTATGCGTGATTTTCCAAAATTAAGTTTCAATAGTATTTTCATGCTGTGACCGTGGGAGCGGGAACATGTGTGACGTAGCCATTCACACTTAACGGTCTCATTCTAGCGTTTAATTGCTAAGGAGGACACTAGCCTATAAGCCTCAGAAGGACTGGATTAGGAAGAACGAAGTCTCAGTAGGATGCAGCTTTCCGTTTGAGAAACACCCATAGTCTCTGATGTCCCCAGATTGTGCATGTGAAGTTTTAGCTCAAAATACCCTACAGATCATTTTATAGCATGTTAAAATTGCCACTTTTTGGGAGTGAGCAAAAATGCGCTGTTTTTGTGTATGTCCCTTTCAATGCAAATTAGCTGGTGCCCCCAGCCTCCTTTTAAGAAGAGGGTGGAGCTTCAAGAGCTCATGCTCCAGCATAGAGACAGAGTGCTTTTAGGCCACGCCCACACCGGGGAGGGAAACAATCCAACACTCTCCATTGACTTTGCATTGCGTGAGGCTGCCTCCTTGTCATTTTATTTGACTTATAACCAAAAACAGAACAATGTCTAAAAGCTGCTATGTGACAGAGTGCACACCAAACAAGCTAAAAAAACCCACAGAAATACGTTTTTATGAGCTGTTGACCCAAAGCGTTTAAGGAGACAAAAGTGGATACAGGCAATAAGACGTGAAGCATCAGCAGGAAGAATGGGTAAATTTTGGGATCCTGACCCAGTATGCCTGTGTGTGCAGTAAACATTTTGTCATTGTTAAAGGGTTAGTTCACCCAAAAATGAAAATTCTGTCATTAATTACTTACCCTTATGTCGTTCGACACCAGTAAGACCTCCGTTCATCTTCGGAACACAACTTAAGAAATTTTAGTTGAAATCCAATGGCTCAGAAAGGCCGCAATTGGCACAATGTACTCTCAGGACCCATAAAGACGTCATTGCAAAGTCCATCTCACTACAGTGGTTCTACAATAATTTTATGAATCGACGTGAATAGTTTTTGTGCGCAAAAAAAACCTTAATAGCGACTTATATAGTGATGACCGATTTCAAAACACTGCACCATGAAGCTTCAAAGCGTTATGAATCAGTGAGTCTATTCAGCGGTTTGGAACGCAAAAGTCACGTGATTTCAGCAGTTTGGCGGTTTGACACACGATCCGAATCATGATTCGACTCACTGATTCATAACGCTTCAAAGTAATTAAGTAATTAATGACAGAATTTTCATTTTTGGGTGAACTAACCCTTCTAGTCAAATATCCAAATGTCAGTTTTATATATTATATTTCCTGTCGCTGATTACGTTCCCCTCTAGTGAGTGTAGTTGTCAGTGTCGCGCTCGGTCTCAATTGCCTGTATCCACTTTTTTAAACGCTTGTGAATATAATACCCCTCACAAAAAATGTTCCAAAATGTGGTACTTTTTAGTACTTTGTTGTATGTGACATGTCAAATGTGAAGTATAAAGAGTGTTGGTGCGTCTATATATGGAAATGATCTAAGGTGCCCTCTTCTAAGCCACCCACCTTGCAGGCAACGCCCTACTTCCAGCTTCACAAGGTCCTCTGAGGGGCCCTAACGATAAATCACATGAAACCAGGTACCCATGTAACCAGCCCTCATGAAGAGTATTTAAAACCGGTCCCAGTGACGTCACATTGGAAAGTGTCTGATTGAAGCGTTCGAAATATTCGCTCAGCTGCAGTTTCAGTCTCATTTCGACATTCGAGTGAAGATCCATCGCAGATCAAGGACATGTTCTCGCGTCGGTCACACTACACTTTTCTTTCCAAACACAAGCTTGTGCGAAGAATGTTGCATTCCAAACAACTCGGAATTCTGATTTTTCCCACCTTCTACAAGGAAATAACATTTGGAACGCTCGAGACCTGTGAACTCGGGGTTGATCGATACAAACCAATGAGAACGCAGGGACAATTATGATGATACATAACAACAGAGTGTAGGCACCAAAGCTGATGTGGATCTTCTTACCCGGAACTCTCAGTGAGTGGCAGATTTGAAGAAAATTACCGTCATTTGGCAATTAAATAAATGACAAGGAGTTACATGCTCATTGCCAACATTTTATCATGGAAGCTTTATGGTAGACCTCAAACAAGGGAATTTATAGTAATTTATATAGTGTTAATACTAGTCAGCGAGTCCACGAATGGCTTATATGGACTGCACACCCCTGATATATTATCATTTTTAACCTGAGTTATTTTTTCTAGTGGACTAGTGAGCTATGTTTAGCTACTGTTAAACATTTATTCCTCTTATTTAAGTTCTCTCTCTTCCATCTCTGTCATGTCAGTCCTTTTTTACTCTCGAGCAATGGTTTCAATTCCTCTCTTTAAATAGGGAATGTTAATCAAAGTTTTAGTTTGACTAATAACATCTAAATGTTATTACCAAAATGAGTACCAAAATGGTGTCAATTAGTTATTTTAACGTGTCCGTGAAGACACAAAAAGGACCAGTATACCGAAGATTCGGGACAATGGCCAAATATTTAGTTTGATCAAAGAATGATGTGACTGACCATTCAGAAGCAGAAGTTCCAGAACTATTCCAGAGACAACAATAGGCCTTCCTGGTCATTAGTGTTATGAGTTATATTATTAGTTTCATAACACGTGTGTCTTTATTCCCAACACTGCTTCTAAACTGTTCTCTTGTTGCACTCTCTGGAGAAGTGCTTGAGCCGAATGAATGGAGGGGAACGGTAAATGGCCTTCACAGACCCTCCTGAGCACAGGAGCCAAAACCATCAAGCCCACAGCTATAAAGTGGAGCCACAGAGATGGCCCATAAGTAGAACAACCAAACCCTGATTTTCCCATAACTCAGATTCAAGGCATTGCTGATTGATTTGTGTTGATAAACTAACCCGTGTTAAACATAACCAGAACTTAATAGTGGGCATAGTCCCATAATAGCTAGAAGGCTCCCGTTTTATATGCTAAATGAATCCCATTGCATCTCTTATCTGCTGAAGATTCTTAATAGACTGTTACTCTGCATGACTGATTATGATCAGTTGTGTTTGTATATAACTAAATAACACTAAAAATATTGCAATAGTCTGATTTGACTGTATCTTGCTAAATTTATACTGAAAAAGTCACACAAAAGTGCTTCTGAAGTGGGCGAATTTGGCCAGGATGCCGGGGTTAAACCCCTACTCTTTTTTCGAAGGACATCCTAGGATTTTTAATGACCACAGAGAGTCAGGACCTCAGTTTAACGTCTCATCCGAAGGATGGTGCTTTTTGACAGTACAGTCCCCATCACTATACTGGGCTGTTAGGATCTACACAGACCACAGGGTGAGCACCCCCTGCTGGCCTCACTAACACCTCTTTCAACAGCAACCCAGTTTTCCCAGAAGGTCTCCCATCCAGGTACTGACCATGCTCAACCCTGCTTAGCTTCAGTGGGCAACCAGTCTTGGGCTACAGGGTGATCGCTGCTGGCTATAAAAACTAGGGTACTAGGGACTGAAGTGGGTGATTGGTTGATACTAGGGGCTGAAGTGGGTCAGAGTAGGCATGGCCTTTACCAGTATAAACTGGCCTTTATCAGTGGTCGATGAAGTACCTGAAAGCCACACTTGAGTAAAAGTATAGATATATTACCAGAAAATGACTTTAAAGGGGACCCATTATGTCCCTTTTACAAAATGTCAAATAAGGGTGTTTCTCAAATGGAAGGCTGCATCCTACTAAGGCTGCACATCTCTGCTGCCACTTCGTCAAAGGTTGTCTCAATTTGAAATTTGAACCACTGTACTCACATGGACTGATTTAAATATGTTTTTAGTACATTAATGGATCTTGAGAGTGTAAATTGCTTTGCTATCTATGGAGGCCTCACTGAGCCTTCAGATTTCAACATTTGTTTTCCGAAGATGAACGGAGGTCTTATGGGTGTGGAATGGCATGAGGGTGAGGAATAAATTACATTGTTTTCATTTTTGGGTGAACTAAGCCTTTAACTCGTCTATGTAAATATGCCTTTTGACAACATTTGACAGATTTTGGCATTGCTCTTTTGCTTAGTGGGGTCTAAAAGTTTAATGCCACAGTAAAAATGTGAGTTATTGATATTATTTGAACCTGGAAATAAAGAGAAAGGTTACGGCATTTTGAACCATTTAAATCAAAGAAGTTATGATGTTAAATACATAAGTTGCAGATATCCTTGATTCAATTGGAGCACAAGATGCACATTTCAGATCATTCTGAAGAACATGATCATCAGTTTTTCTTTAAAGCACCTTGAGTGCTGCTGTTATTAAAGTGAAAGGGGCACATTCAGCTATTTGCTTTAGTGGCAGGTTATGTCATCATTGCATTCCTTAACTTTTTTTTCCCCCATAGCATTTCTAGAATTAATTGTGTGTCTAGTTGAACAATAATATTTTGACGTCACAAGTCTTGTAGATGGTGAAAGACATGAAAAGGACCCATAGGAACATTTGAGCATTTTGAGTGGCTTGGCCATTGAGTGCTGATAATAACATAACATACATATTTGCACCAAATATCAATAACATAATCGACATTGTTATATTCAGGAAAATCAGCAAAAATGAATTTGATCCGACATAATTTGATTTACATGCAGGATCCAAGGCAGTGGCGTAAAGGGGAAATGAGTTGAGATACAGCTGTATGTCACTGTAAAACAATATGAATCTGTCCAACAAAAACATCACATTCACAGCTGAACTGCCAGGCTACCCATGACGAATGATTTACATGTATTAGGAAACACAGCTGTGTTATTATTTACTTAAAACACATTCGTCGAACATGAACATAACACTCTGGGGAGCCAAGTAGAGCCAAAGTTTATACTGGTATAGAAATTAAATAGTTGGAAACTGCGACCCACATCCAATCTACTGTATGTCCATGGGTGTGTATTCCTATTGTGTACAGCACGCATCACAGTGTGATGATTGAGTTCAGAACCGTATGTAATTGATTTTCCATGTGTTCTTATAGGTCCAAGGGCTTGCGCCACATTACATGCCAAAATGAGGTCAAGATAGCTTGAGTTGCCAAGCAAACTATCAAACAAACTCAATTTGAAGTCAAAATGCATAGAAGTACATGACTTTTTTTTATTCAACTGCATATGTGGAACTAATATGGCAAATAGCCTCTAAATTCAGCTGTTTAATCTATCATTCCCTTGCAGGATTTTGGCTCAGAGCTGCATATTTGTAAACTGGCCTCAGGAGGCAGCACTTGCATCCAGTCAGCGTGTCCGCATTGACCCCAAACATGCAATTTTCTCACCTCATGTTAGATGAGACATATGTTACAGAGGAAAACAATTATCGTTATTGTCATTCATCTCTCTCTCTCTCTCTCTCTCTCTCTCTCTCTAATATGTCAATAATATTATGATAAAATCACTAACTGATAAAATATCAAACTAAAGCTAAATATTTCACAAAAAATAAACAATATATATAATAATAATAATAAGTATAACACAAGAGATATAGTGAAGACAATTTATAGGCTATTTGGGCACTTTGTTGTTGTCTAACGTTAGTGGATATTCCTAGTTACTGTTAATATACACCTGTGGATCCTCTGATAGGACACCTTGAGGAGAACTGACTTTAATAAAAGTCATTGAGGAAAAATTATGAGGTGAAGTTATTTCTCAGAAAAGAATGTGCAGCATTTGTCAGCAGAATCTAATGTAATGTTTAAATGGCATAGGGATTCATTTTTAAATGATCTTCAAAGTATCCTAAAGGGACAAACTTGACTCTTGGAGTAAGTTTCCGATGTGTTAAAACATTAATACATGAAAGCATCACTTAATTTAGCAGTCCTCTCTGTAACATAACCTGAAAAGCTTTACGTTATGTATTGCATTTAAGTTATATGTGTATTTCTAACTACTACTAAATCAGGTTAATGGGTTAAAGCCCTCACTCATGGTGAGTCTTATATGGTATGCAAATGCCAACACAGCATTTATGAAGTGTTGTCATGCTGATAATCACTCGTTGGTAAGGAGAAGTGTTAAATAGCAGGATAACTTACTTGTCTAGAACAAAATAGAGGTCAAAGCCCCCATAGCAGGAGGAAGCTGCTGTCCCTCTTTCCAGCACAAGTCCTGTATTTCCATTCGCAGTGTCCACCAATTTGACACAGAGCAAAACTGCTATCCTCCAAAGTCTGCACATGTTGTAAAGCACTGTTTGAGTCAAGCAAAAGTCAGGACTACAGGAAAAATAAAAAAGTGACCATGAGAGAAAAGTAAGCTTCCACAGGATCCTTAACAATCCGTAATCCGTATGTGGAGACCTAATTTAGAGAAATCTTCTTTGTTCTGCTAGTGTCCTGTGGTAGCAGAGTGAACGTTTTCCAGAAAAATAGAAGAAAATGAACAGAAACAAGTTTCTAGAACCCAAATGCACACATGTGAATGTGCACATGCACCCAAAAGTCTGACACACTTCTGCCTCACTGCCCCAGTTGCTGCTAGATTGATGGAGTGTGGGAGGGAGTGTGGTTGTGTGTGTTTATGTTTGAGAATGTGTGTGTGTGTGTGTATGTGCGCGTGTCTTTGCCAGATTCAAAATCATTGTCTCTCACAGCCCCTTGACTCCAAAACAACTTTCCATCCTCTTTTTTTAAAGCAATGAAGAAAGCCAAAGAGAGATTAAGATTGTTGTTTTGCCATCTAGTGGTAAGAAATGTTAGTGAAAATGTTCATTGACCCCATCACATTAACCATATTGACCACCAAATTCCAACCAGTTTAGGCATGGAGTTTAAAAAGTGTTAAGATAGTATTGGCCTATGCTGCTTTTTAAAAAAGAAGTGCCAACAAACAGATTGTATTGATTCAGCTTTATTGATATAAACACAGGTGTACAATTAATTTAAATTCAAATTGCATTTTTTTTTTTTTTTACATTTTATTCACTACCAGCCAAAAAATGCAGTTAAAACAGCAATATTGGTGAAATATTATAAAAATTTAAAACAACTGTTTTTTATTTGAATATATTTTGAAATGTAATTTATTCCTGTGATGGAATTCCATTATTCCAGTCTTCAGTGTCACATGATCCTTCAGAAATCATTAAAATATACTGATTTAGTGCTCAATTAATATAATTTTTTTTTTATTATTTGCATCCTTGGTGAGCATAAGAGACATTTTTTTGCAGAATTATTCCAAACTTTTAACCCGGTAATGCACAATTCATGTTAATTTGGATATTTATTTTATTGCCCTTTAAATCAGCAGTCAAAACTCAGGAATGAAGATCAAAACTCAAGAATGAAGATTTAATTCTTTCCTTAATTCGTGGCCGTCATTTCCCAACAGCACCATGAGCACATGGAACTTTCTCAAAAACTTCAAATGTGCATGTAGTGAAATCGTACTCCACTGTGCACTTGTCAGGATAATTAGTGGGCCTCGCCATTCTACAGAAATGAAACAAAATAAATGGAATTATTATGTATTATATCCATCCAAAATTGTCACAAAATGTATGTGTGTTATGTTCAAATGTCTTTGGGTTACAGTAACCTAGTTCCCTGAGAAGGGAACAAGACGTTGCGTGAGTCACTGATGCTATGGGAACGCCTTTAGCATGCACCGGTGTCTGAAGCATGTGTGCGAACACGTCAATTGACCTATCGGTAAGCCCCGCCCCCCTTAGTTACTATTGCTAACTCGGACAAACAGACGGAGTTGCTATATCTTACAATGACAGCTGTCAGTGTGAAAACCTTATCCCAAGATGTTTTTGGACACAGAATGTAGCGTATATCTCAAATGATGGCCAAACTTTACTGATGGTTTATCAAGTTTATTATGTCCTTTTTCACTCCAAAAAATCATCGTAAGAGCTGAACAAACAAAGCACAAGAAGTGCGCATTAAAGTTCCTATGCACTTATTTTTTTAGGACTACACCAACATTTCTTTATGGAGATCAGGAAGAAACAGAAAGCTCATGAGGGGTCATGCCAGTGGCGTCATATGACTTCCTCGGCCAGTAGAATTGTTGCGATTACACATGTGCTTCAGACACGTACGGGCACACACTGAAGGTGTTCCTATAGTGTCAGCAACTGACACATCGAGTTCCCTCTAAAGGGAACCAAAATGAATGAGTTAACCTAATGTTTTTGTAATAGAGAGCAACAGTGAATCGCCTTTTTCACATGGATTAAATATATATATATATATATATATATATATATATATATATATATATATATATATATATATATATATATATATATATATATATATGTTGCCATGACAGTGTAACACCTAAAACTCTAAATCAGGGGTCTCCAAACTTGGTTCTCGAGGGCCGCTCTGCAGAGTTTAGCTCCAACCCCAATTAAACACACCTGAAACAACTTGTTGGTCTAACTTAATACAATTATGACACCTATTTCCACACAGTTTAACTGATTTATTTGAACTTTAACTGGGTTAATTGCACTGATGAGTAAAATTCATGCTAAATGAATGAGATCACTCCAGTTCCCTTTCAGTCGGTCACTACGACGTACGTCGGTAATAACCGACGAATTGGGATCACTTCAGAGAGCCCCTATCAGCTTCGAGAACTTAAGAACAGGCCAATGAACTATTGGCGTGCGAGATTTGCATCTCGCGCTCCGCCCCGCGCCGCGGGTATAAACAGGAAGCGAGAGCATCGCACTGACGTCATTCACTTCGGAGCCTAACCGGCGTTTGAAGTTTGCAGACTGCTTCCTGACTATTTCAGCGAAGATTACTACAAGAACAGAGAAGAGGATCGTGTGTGTTGGTGTGACGGCGCTTTCCAGCGGGACCGCGAACTCAAAGCTGCGAGGAACAACTGCTGTTATCACAGCAAAAACAGCTTGTTGGTATCGGTGGGCGTTCCTTTTGAGTGCAAACACAGGCTGCACTATCTCCTGTGTGTTGCCGCGGTTTCCCTGGGTGCTTCAGCACTCTCTTAAAAGAGCGATTTCCTCACAAAAAGAGCAACACGGGTGTGACACTGCGTCTTTTTCAAGATGTCATTCCACCCGTGCGTTTCTGGATGCGGTCGTTCCCTCTCGCCCGCTGACGGCCACACTCACTGCATCACGTGCCTGGGCTTACAGCACGCTGAGGCAGCGTTTGTGAATAGCTCGTGTTCTCACTGCGGGAACATGACTATTGCGGTGCTTAGGTCGAGACTCACCTACCTCCGGGAAGGCGGAGTCCCCCTCCCCATACCTCGATCTAGAGCTATCCCTAACCAGGATAGACCTACTTCGACGGATGGCCGGGGTGATCTGAGGATTACGTTCAGGCCAAACCCGCCTAGTGTCCAAGCTACGCAGGTCCCTGAACCCTCTCAAGCACCGCTGCCGGTGGCGCCACCGGAAGAGATCGCTGGTCCCGCCCACGGGCGCCCAGTCATCTCTTTCGGAGCGCCCGCGGACGAGCAGATGTCGATCGCAGCATCGGAGGGGGAGTTCCAGTCCTCAGAGGATGAGGATTCGGCTGTACTGCCTCCCTCTGGGAGAGTGGCAACGGCTGAGTCGGACCCTGAGTTGACGGCTATGCTTTCCCGGGCCGCCGAAAAGGTCGGGCTTGTGTGGAACCCTCCACCACGTCCCGAACCTTCTAGGTTGGATGATTGGTTCCTGGGGGGGGGTCGCGCTGGTTCTCAGCGTCCCGCCCCAGTGCCATTCTTCCCGGAGGTGCATGAGGAGCTTTCCAGGTCGTGGACGACACCCTTCAGTGCCAGAAACAGACCTGGAGGCTCCTCCCTCCTCACTACCCTTGACGGTGGACAGGCCAAGGGTTACGAGAGGATCCCGCCAGTCGAACGCGCCGTCGCGATGCAGCTGCGTCCGGCGACCGCCTCCGAGTGGCGTGGTGATCCTCGTCTCCCGTCCAAAGCCTGTAGGTTTTCGTCCAGTCTAACTGCGAAGGCCTACAGGTCCTGCGGACAGGCCGCGTCTGCCTTGCATGCCATGGCGTTGCTTCAGGTGCACCAAGCCCAAGCACTCATGGACATGCACGAGGGTAGGTCTGACCCAGAGCTCCTCCGGGAGCTCCGGGCGGCGACGGACCTCGCCCTCCGGGCGACGAAAGTTACCGCCCGTTCCGTGGGTCAGGCGATGTCCACCTTAGTGGTCCAGGAACGGCATCTCTGGCTCAACCTGGCCGACATGAGGGAGACTGACAAGAACCGGTTCCTGGACTCCCCCATATCGTCGGCCGGGTTGTTCGGCGACGCGGTCGAGAATTTCGCCCAGCAATTCTCGGCCGCCCAGAAGCAGACGGAGGCCATCAAGCATATCCTGCACCGGCGGCCCGCTGCTGCCTCCACCCAGCCGCCGGCTGCAGCGCCTCCGCCTGCCCGTCGCCGAGGACGTCCTCCTGCGGCCGCCCCCGCTCCCGCCCCAGCCCAGCAGCAGCCTTCCACCGGTCGTGGGCGTGGAGCCGGTCGCGGGAAGAACGTCCAGCCCGCTCAGGCCGCTGCCAAGCCAGGTGGCAAGCGCCGTCGGAAGAGACCCTGAGACGGGCTGCCCAGAGATGGAGGAAACTGCTCTTCGGGAGATGGCTGCAGCACCACTCCTTCCCCCGGTGGAGGGCCGGGGGAACCCCATTTTATTTTCTGTTCCGCCACTGGCCCCAGTGCCAGTGGCACCCAAATTTTCAATAAAAGAGCAGTTTCTAACATCTCTGGGTGCCAAGAGAGCGCGTCTGACGGTATGCGACGCTACCATGCCTCGTACCCCTCAGACACCTCTCTCCTCGCCAACAGGGGGCGTCGGTTGTGCGGACGCACACAAAGTGCCTCCCCACGCTCGCCCGTCCCCTCAGCGGATGCAGGTCGTGTGTCAGACCCAGACCCCTGCACGGACCACTCTCATGTCGTCCTGGGGCCCCTGCGTTCCGCTGCGCTGCCCCGCTCCGGGTACGTCCGTGGTGCCGATGGTCCCGCTTGCTCGGTCTCTGGGGGCCTGGCTAGCGCTCCCCGACCCGTCTCGCTGGATCATCCGCACCATCAGACTCGGCTATGCGATTCAGTTCGCCCGGCGTCCCCCGAAGTTCAGGGGTGTCCACTTCACTTCTATACCGAAGGAGGGCGCCCCCGTGCTTCAGGCGGAGATCGCTGTCCTATTGGCGAAGGACGCGATAGAGCCGGTCCCTCCAGCCGATATGAAGTCCGGGTTCTACAGCCCGTACTTCATTGTACCCAAGAAAGGTGGCGGGTTACGACCGATCCTGGACCTGCGTTACCTGAACCGCTCCCTCCACAGGATGCCGTTCCGAATGTTAACCCAGAAACGCATCTTCAGATGCATCCGTCCCCAGGATTGGTTTGCAGCGATCGACCTGAAGGACGCGTACTTTCATGTCTCGATTCTCCCTCGACACAGACCGTTTCTACGCTTTGCTTTCGACGGACGGGCATACCAGTACAAAGTCCTACCCTTCGGGTTGTCCCTGTCGCCCCGTGTCTTCACGAAAGTCGAGGAGGCGGCCATTGCTCCCATGAGAGAGCGTGGTGTTCGCATCCTCAACTATCTCGACGACTGGCTGATTCTTGCCCAGTCGCGGGAGCAGTTGTGCGAACACAGGGACATGGTGCTCCGGCACCTCAGCCAGTTGGGTCTTCGGGTCAACTGGGAGAAGAGCAAACTCTGTCCCGTACAGAGGATCTCTTTTCTCGGGATGGAGATCGACTCGGTCGCCATGACTGCGCGCCTCACAGAGGAGCGCGTCCAGTCGGTGCTGAGCTGCTTGAGTACGCTCAAACGCAGTACAGCGGTTCCACTGAAACATTTTCAGAGGCTCCTGGGGCATATGGCAGCAGCAGCCGCAGTAACGCCGCTAGGGCTGCTCCATATGAGACCGCTTCAGCACTGGCTACACGACCGAGTCCCGAGATGGGCGTGGCACAGCGGGTCCCTCCGTGTCCAAGTGACGCCGAGATGCCGCCAAACCCTCACCCCGTGGTCGGACCCTTCGTTTCTACGGGCAGGAGTGCCTCTAGAACAAGTGTCCAGGCATCATGTTGTCTCCACGGATGCCTCACCCACGGGGTGGGGTGCCACGTACAACGGGCTTGCAGTATCGGGTCTGTGGACGGGGCCCCAACTGCAATGGCATATCAATTGCCTAGAGTTGCTGGCAGTTCGTCTTGCTCTCAGCCGCCTCAAGGGGTCGCTCAAAGACAAGCACGTTCTGGTCCGGACGGACAGCACGACGGCCGTTGCGTACATCAACAAACAAGGTGGTCTACGCTCCCGCCGTTTGTCCCAACTCGCCCGCCATCTCCTCCTGTGGAGTCAGAAGCATCTGAGGTCCCTTCGTGCTATCCACATTCCGGGCCTGCTCAACCGTGCGGCCGACGAGCTGTCACGGTTGCCAGTGCTTCCCGGAGAGTGGCGACTCCACCCCCAGGCGGTCCAGCTGATATGGAGTCGCTTTGGGGCCGCACAGATCGATCTGTTTGCCGCCCACGACACGACCCACTGCCAGTTGTTCTATTCCCTGTCCGAGGGGACCCTCGGCACGGATGCACTGGCACACAGCTGGCCCCGGGCTCTGCGCAAATATGCGTTTCCCCCAGTGAGCCTTCTTGCACAGACACTGTGCAAGGTCAGGGAGGACGAGGAGCAACTCCTCTTGGTAGCTCCGTACTGGCCCAACAGGACGTGGTTCCCGGAACTAGTGCTCCTCGCGACAGCACCTCCTTGGCCCATTCCTCTGAGGCAGGACCTTCTGTCTCAGAGACGGGGCACCCTATGGCACCCGCGTCCAGACCTCTGGAAACTCCATGTCTGGTCCCTGGACGGGACGCGGAGGTTCTAGGTGACCTA
The DNA here is from genome assembly GCA_023566225.1 of Romanogobio albipinnatus. Taxonomy (NCBI): domain Eukaryota; kingdom Metazoa; phylum Chordata; class Actinopteri; order Cypriniformes; family Gobionidae; genus Romanogobio; species Romanogobio albipinnatus. The sequence continues at coordinate 12,949,122 of CM042253.1, read as the reverse complement.
CCGCAAGCGGTAGTCGACACCATCGCTTCCGCCAGAGCCCCCTCTACGAGACGGCTTTATGCGTTGAAGTGGAACCTGTTCGTCGACTGGTGCTCTTCTCGCCGAGAAGACCCCCGGAAATGTTCGATCGGATCTGTGCTATCTTTTCTTCAAGACGGGTTGGAGAGAAGGCTGTCTCCCTCCACCCTCAAGGTATATGTTGCCGCCATCGCCGCAAGCCATGACCTCGTTAATGGTGAGTCCTTAGGCAAGCATGATCTGATCGTCAGGTTCCTAAGGGGAGCGAGGAGACTAAATCCTCCTCGCCCTTCTTCTATACCCTCTTGGGACTTGACTCTGGTGCTGACCGCACTTCAGAGGGCGCCCTTCGAGCCTTTACAGTCAGTAGAGCTTAAGATCTTGTCTCTAAAGACAATACTCCTGATTGCATTGGCCTCAGTTAAGAGGGTAGGGGACCTGCAGGCATTTTCGGTCGACGAATCGTGCCTGGAATTCGGGCCGGGTGATTCTCAGGTAACCCTGAGACCCCGGCCTGGATATGTGCCCAAGGTTCCCACTACTCCCTTCCGGGACCAAGTGGTGAGCCTGCAAGCGCTGCCTTCGGAGGAGGCAGACCCAGCCCTAGCTTTGCTCTGTCCCGTCCGTGCTCTCCGGACTTACGTGGACAGAACGCAAAGCTTCAGGACCTCAGAGCAGCTCTTCGTCTGTTATGGAGGACAGCAGAGGGGAAAGGCTGTCTCCAAGCAGAGGATGGCCCACTGGATAGTGGATGCCATCGTCTTGGCGTATGAATCCCAAGACGTGCCCTGCCCGCTCGGGGTTAGAGCTCACTCCACCAGGGGTGTAGCCTCTTCCTGGGCGCTGGCTCGTGGCGCCTCGCTGACAGACATTTGTAGAGCTGCGGGCTGGGCGACACCTAACACGTTCGCTAGGTTTTATAGCCTGCGTGTAGAGCCGGTGGCTTCTCGTGTGCTCGCTTCCCATAGTCAGCTTCACTGAAGTGCCCGTTCTAGTGTCGGCTTGCTGCGCCATTCCCTTCCCCCGGAACGGATACATGCGCTTATTTCTCCAGTCGAGTTCCCCAGGTTTGGCGAACCCTGTTGAGTCCTCCGCACCCCTCGGCAGTCGGATGTTGCGGAGCGTCCGACGCCAGGTCTGGCACTCGTATGCATTGGTGGAACTTGTGTCAGGCTGGGTTCCGTATGTCGTGACCCCTACGGCGGTCCCATACGTGTATCTCCACGGTTCAGCTCCCTACGGCGAGCTCGTGTCTTTCCCTTGGCAGAGTTCTCTGCCGTCTCAGTACGGTGTCGTCCCCCGCCTGCATTAGGCCGGGGCCTCCCCTGGGACTTCCGTATGTTGTGCTGCCCACGGCCAGCCCATACGTATTCTTTCCACATGGTAACTCCCTCCGGGCATGATGTGGCTCCCGCAGCGTCCTTCGGGCACGCTTTCCCAGCGTTATCCAATCAAGTCTGCTGAATGGGTCTTGCGGAACAGCAGTATGACTCTTCTGGCGTGAATCTTCCCGCCCGCTTCAGAACGGGGTCCGAGGGGCTCTCGCTGGGCGCTGGAAGTGGTAGTAACTGTGGCGTTTTCCATAGGGATCCCAATTCGTCGGTTATTACCGACGTACGTCGTAGTGACCGACTGAAAGGGAACGTCTCGGTTACGTATGGTAACCCTCGTTCCCTGAAGGAGGGAACGGAGACGTACGTCCCGTCGCCACAGTTCCTTCCATCACTGCCTGGCCGGTCTCTGGTTAGGCTCCTCAGTGAAAAACGTCAGTGCGATGCTCTCGCTTCCTGTTTATACCCGCGGCGCGGGGCGGAGCGCGAGATGCAAATCTCGCACGCCAATTGTTCATTGGCCTGTTCTTAAGTTCTCGAAGCTGATAGGGGCTCTCTGAAGTGATCCCAATTCGTCGGTTATTACCGACGTACGTCTCCGTTCCCTCCTTCAGGGAACGAGGGTTACCATACGTAACCGAGACGTTTCATTTGAAGTATTCTGTGAATGTTTCCTGAACATAATTCACTCTTGTTGAGCCAACAAGTGCTGTTGCTGTTCAGACTGATACCTTTGTGTAGAGTTGCGTGAATTTTCTGTTTTTTTTTAACTGAAAGACCTGTTAGAGTTTAAGTGTTTAATGCTTATCTTTTTTGAACATTTACAATAGTTTGTAGAATATATATATATATATATATATATATATATATATATATATATATATATATATATATATATATATATATATATATATATATATATATATATATATATATATATATATTCATTTTTTTTTTTTACTTATTTTTTTGGTTACCATTGTGGTGAAGAGTTGAGCTTGTGGTTAGGTTCTGGGTAGCTGTTGTGCACGCATACATGTTCCATGATTGTTCGATTGCAAGGGGCAGAACTGTTAACAATATGTAGACTATATAAATGATGTGCTGGCGCTCAAACTTAATTATTGTATTTATTTCTATAGCTTAAACTAATAGCCAACACAACACTTGCTCATAGTACTAGTGTGCATGGGCGTCAGTTTGGTTTGAAATGTGCTGGGGACAGAGACGCATTCAGAAGTGCATTTTCAGAAGTGCTGGGTAGGCCTACATGATGCATTTTTTTCTCTCTCTTTCGCGCAGGTCATGTTTTGAAAGACTATGTCCTGTAGCTTACTAATGTAAATAAATAAAAATGTCAGCTGAGAGACATATGTCTTAAGACATGCGGGTCTTACTCATGCCGACAAAAGCGGCCCGTGAATTCTTTAATATTTTTCATTTTTGCAAAAAAAAATTTAACCACTTCGTTATCAGAGTCCCACTGGAGCCCGTGTTTTTTTTTTTATCCTCCCTATTACACATTAGTTGCAGCCATTAAAATAGTTAAGTTTTGTTTTTAATGTCAAAATAGTTACATTTCGTTTTGTTTCTTTATTAAATTAATTTAGAATTTTTGTTTGTTAAACTAAAAGTAAAGTTTTTGCTTTTTAAAGTGATGACCAAGCGGCCGATGTTAACCCAACACTTTAGCCTCTGAAATCAACACTTGACTTGTCTTGCTTGTAAAATCCAAATAAAACACTTAAAGCATCGTTTAAACGTTTAGCCTACTATCACCACCATCACAGTAAAAAGGCATTTTTGACAAGATGAGGCAGGCAGATCGCAACGGCGCGCGCAAACGAAACGGCCTACACAATCTACACAAATAATTAAAAAAACATGCTGGTTGTCTTACCTTGCTACACCTATCCGCGAAATTAATATAAATCCGATCTTCGATTCCCGTGCTATATGCACATTTAACGGAGTTCATGTAAAGGAAAGCAATAGATATGAGCATTTTATTCATCAGCTTATTTCAACATCAAAGACCGCATTATGAGAACGAGCGACCTAAACACTGGTAAGAGCCTTTAGTCTCATTAGTTTTAATGAAGATGGTTGTGTTTTTGAGCATCTAGACTTAGCTTATTTTCAGTTTCACTTGTGGCAGTTTGCGTGTTGGCTTGCTTCATTTGCGGCGATGCGTGTTGCATAGCGCCGTCTTATAGCCTAAAAAGGCCCGAAGCCCGGCCCGCATCTGAGGTAGGCTATGACTGGAAAATTGGCCCGAAGCCCGGCCCTAGGGGTGTAAAAAAGTCGAGTAAGGCTGAAAGCGTCTTTCTTTTTAATACATTTCTTGAATGTCTTAATTACAGTAGGCCTATAGATAGTTATGATATTTGTGGCTGCACCGGGGTCCGTCATTACACTAATCATGAGCGGCCCATGGCACTGCTACCCATGGCTGTTAAGAACTGTAGGCTACATCAATACATTACAACAATTTCGTGCTATGGGCACTGCCACTGATACAGGCAGCGGAAGAGCCTGTTTTACGGAGCTTGCTTCTGCTTTTCAAACGTTTTTAAGACAAAAGATGTCGTTAAAACGACATAAGATCTCGTTATTACGACACAATTGAGTGGAAAAAATAATGCATGTGGCAGCAATGCTTCACCGTAAAATTGAACTCGAGGTTTAAAAATAAAAAAAAGTGGTAGGTACAAAAGGACTCAGGACGAAATCTGGTGGGTACGCGTCCCCCCCGAAATCGACGCCTATGCTAGTGTGACATTTGTAGCATACATGTATTGATTAAGAGATTAAACTTCCCATCACTAGCGCCTGCTTATTTCACAAAGCCATCCACAGCCTAACCACAAGGTCTACACTTCACGTTAATGGTAACCTCAAAAATTGACATAAACTCTTTTAAATGTCAAATATAACTGAACATCAAACATTAACTGGTATTTCCCTTTACTAAAAAAACTCATTAAACAGCACATCATTTCAACATTTACTCTGCTGATCCATCCATGCAAAGCATGCTGGGAACTAGAAATCCACTGCTCCGTTACAGTCAATGCAACAGAAATGTATCATGTAGTCCCAACACAAATGGTTTGTGTTAACTTAAAGGGTTAATTCAGTGATTTAGCATTACGCTTTGTCATTTATGCAGTAGAAATGTGAAATTATTTTAGAATTTGGTGCCTTCACGTGGATGAAAGACAACAACTCCCAGAATGCACTTGCTTCGCTGCATTAGGAGGCCACTCCGTACACCATCGTTTTGATCTTCATAGTAATACAATCATTTCGTTCAGTTAGAGAATAATCACTACAATTAAAAACCGTATGTGTCTTTTCAATAAAGTGTGAGTGAGCCGAACGAAAATCACGGCACAGCAGCAGTGTCAGATTTCATTCATCACAAAGAGCTGAGCAGAGCTGACAGGGTTCCCACGCTTCTTGAATGTACTTGAAAGTTCTTGAATTTCAGACACATGGATTCAAGGCCTTGAAAGTACTTGAAAACAAATATAGGTCCTTGAAAGTGCTTGAATTAAGCATGAACTGCATTTTGTTAGAGTAGCATGGTGCTATTACAAAAATTGGCCTTCATGCGCTGCCAAAGCCAGAACAAAACAGCATTACGGGAGGAAGGAATATATTTTTGCTGTTCCATAAGCACCATCTACTGTTCAGAGCCCTATTCGGATGGTAATTGTTTCTCGTGGGTTCATAAGGTATTTTCATCATTGACAGGGGCTAGTCGGAGATTTTATTGCCGCCCAAATCCAGAAGGTCAGTGTTTTTCTCCCACACCCGCATAAAAATCCCCGGCCGAATGACCTACTGTTTTTAGACAAACACCAAGGACGTGTGGTCATTTAATTGCCGTCCGAATCCACATCTCAGAGTTTTCAAGATGAGATCACTTCAAAATGCACTGTTTATATCCTTTTTGACCCCTGCAGGCCACCGTATGGTTGCGCTTTGCTGTAATTTGGATGCATTTTAAAGATCTAGACTTTCATTACTGAAATGCTGGCAAGTATTTACAAGGGCAATATTTCATCACTGCGCAAAAAATAAAAAGAAGAAAAGCACGTAAACATCTGAAATCTTTTCATTTAATTGGAAAATTCATGTATACAATATTATTTCTATATTTTGATGTTTTAATTAAGTAATGATTTATAAAAAAGAAATCTAAAACTAGTGTGAAATAAATGTTAAAAGCAGGAATAAGAGTGCTGCAAACTGCATCTCTCGTTAAAGCTCGCTCGCTCTTGTACACCAGCCTCTTTCCTCATTGTTTTTTGTAAAATTGCAAATTTTTCCTCATTGGAAATTGTATTTTAGTTGTCAGTATATGCCTTAGCGTTACTGCATTAATGATAGACACCGGTACAGTAGGTATTTGATATATTGGCAATAACACACCCACCTTTATCGTATTTATTGTGCTTGATTTAAAATAAAAGGTGCTTTAAAAAGTCCTTGAAAGTCCTTGAATCTGGTGTTCATGAAAGAGTGGGAACCCTGAGCTGAGGTAAGTGCCAGTCTGGCACGTTTTCAGATCGCATATGGAAGCTAAACTAGGGTGACCAGACGTCCCCGTTTTCCGGGGACAGTCTCGGTTTTTGGTGTTCTGTCCCCGACTGGAGCTGTCCCCGGAAATGTCCCCGTTTTACAGCTCATTCAAAACAACCCACTTATACATTGTAAAAAGGCCCAACATACAGCAGATGCTGGTTATAGGAGCAGTCGTGTAGTGATTATTTTCACCAGCAGTTGGCGCTGTGAGATACGCTGGTCGTCACCGAGAGCAGAGCGCCATTATCGTCAAATATCAAAATAAACATCGTTATCGCTTTCAAGATAGTAACACACTAACTATTCATGTTAAATTAAAGTAATACTGTTTGCATGTGCTTTATAACAGAGCCTCAACAGGTGTGGGATTGTTTTTTCCCCAAAAGTTCCGCAGTGATTAGGCTACCACACATCTCTATAAAAAACCTAAACAAATACATGTGCAGAATAAACATACTTAAACACATTCTTAAAATAAGCCTAAAATGCAAAATAACAAAACCAATTAAAGATAGTAAGAGTTATTTTCAAGCACAAACGTAACAAAACATTTGAAGTAAAATAAAAAAAGGAATTTATACAGTATAAACTTCTGAAAGTATTAAAGTATTAAATACAATTATATTTGTTAAATAGTTTTATTGATCATATCTTATTTTTGTAATGTGTTTTTGTTGTCATGTTATAATATTGTTTTGAACGGCTTGTGATTTACAGTGGTTACTATATGAACTGTTTTCTTTGTTTGTTTGTTTTTGCGGGTGCGGTGAATTGTATTAAAACCAGACCAAAAAAGGAGACCCCTGCTCTAAATCATCCGTAAAATAGAATAATCTTTACAGCTCAAGTAATACACAATTTTAACAGATTTGTTGTAAGTGCTTTTTTTAAAACAAGCTTCACGTTTCTATTAAATCCTCCCAAAATGGTCCCATTTACTTTAGTAACTCAATTCTGAGGAAATCAATACAACAGGTGATGTCACTAGTAAACATTAAATATACTTACGCATCGCAGCAGCTTTTGTAATCAGAAGAACAACGACAGTCCATACATTTACTGTTTCTCCAAGTGGATCCAACAGGATGCCAAGTCTTATCAGTTGAGTCCTGGCAAAACGTAACTACAAGGATCATATAATTCAGAAAAATTGGTCATACTTTTTAGTCGTGCAATCAAAGCAAAGGAAAGTTTATGTGTGTATGTACCTGGTGTTTGCTGTTCCTCCTGGAAGCATGCAGCATTGACCAGAGGAAGGACAATGCACAGAAACAAACCCAAAACCACAGACCTCTTCATAGTCAACAAACAAAAACAAATAAAGCAATTGATCCAATGTTAAACTTTAAATAGTTTTACCTGAAGCTGCAGTATTGAGGTGAATTTAATTTTACAACAATGTATAATAAAAGCATGTTTGCTTAACAAAGTAATTTGCAGTGATTGTATTGTGAAATTATAGGTATAAAACAAATATAAAATATCACATGCAACTGACACACATTTAATGAATCCAGTAATTAATTGTGAAAAATATCTATTGATCCTAAAATCTATATATATATTAAACTATAAACATAAGCAATATTATAACGAAAGCTTACCATGTTTCTTCAGACAGTGATCCGATTATATGAAGCCAAAATCTATGCCTGTATTTAAGTGAACAGAGGAGGGTGGAGCAATACGTTAATGATTAATTTCACAAATTATTTTGAAAATCTGATACAAATGCATATAGTTTCATTACATTATTATTATTATTATTATTATTATTTATTATTATTATTATTATTATTATTATGTATAAGTACTAATTTTCATGCTTTGGTAATGATCATTTTTAATTACAGAAAGACAATGAAATGGCCACAAAGATATGTCATATTGCAATTACATTAAGGAAACTTTACACAAATATCATATAGCTAATTGTAGTTTTATTGAAGAGATGTACTACTCATTATTCTCTACAAGTTGAGTAGAAAAACAGCCTTATCTGTTAAGTAAATTGCTGTTTGGACTTTGAAGTTGAAACAAACAAAAGCTCAGCAGCATTCCAGTGTACCCAATATGCACATAGCCTACCATTCAAACATTTGGGGTCAGTAAGATTACAGTAATAATCTTATTCTTATTTTTTTATTACAGTAATACTTAATTAGTTAATACTACTATTCAACAAGGACATACATTGATCAAAAGTGACAGTAAACACATTTATAATGTTGCATAAGATTTCTTTTTCAAATAAATGTATTCAAATATATGTATTTTGAGCACCAGATTTCTGAAAGATTATGTGACACTGAAGACTGGAATAATGGCTGCTGAAAATTAAGCTTTTATTAAAATTGTTGCTTTAAATGTATTGCTTTGAGAAGCAACTTTTGTGCAAATCCTGTGTTTTACTGTCTCTCATTTGCAAAGCAGCCCAGTGTACATTGATTCACACAAACATGTTCTGAAAGCATTCAGTAAACATGATGGAAAAATAGGACCAAAAAATAACATTCTAGGTTGGTCCCCTAAAGGTCCTGCAAACGTTATGGGAATGAAGTGTAAAGACCACTGCACTGAACAAGATATGTTGCAGGGAACCGTATGAGAACATTCTGTTAATGTCCCAATGTCATCTTTGTAACGTTTCTGGGTGATCATAGAATAACCAAAATGGAACGTCCCCCTAAAGTCAAATAAGGAACGCTATTGTATGACCAACAGAGGACCATGTGGGAACGTTCTATTAGCATCCCAAATGTCCTCTTTGTAATGTTGCTAAGCGGTCATAGAATAACCAAAATGGAACGTCCCCCTAAAGTCAAATAAGGAACGCTATTGTATGACCAACAGAGGACCATGTGGGAACGTTCTATTAGCATCCCAAATGTCAATCTTTGTATCTTTGCTGTGTGATCATAGAATAACCAAAATGGAACGTCTCCTTAAATTCATAAAAGGAACCTTGAACTGCAACACTTTCGTAACTAAAAGAGAACATTTTAGGAAGGTCCCTAATGTTCTATGAAGATTTGGGATTTTCAAGAACTGTTGCGCAAGGTCATGAGAACATCCCCTCCTACATGTGTATGGGATCACAGCAAGCAGTGCTAGATCTGTCAGCAATACAAGCCATGTACATCCAAACTTTTTGGAACGCCTTCAGTCTACTCTTGTGAAAGAACCTGGACCATGGGCGTCGGAACCATTGTATGTGGGGGACAAGACCCACCCACTTTTTACGATCAATGATATTGGACCCACTCACTTTTATCGTCTCTAACATTCAGCACATGTCTGTTTACCTACCCCTAATCGATAAACACTTATTATTAAACACATGTTAGACGCTTTATTTCCACTTTTCTATTTTTTTCTTCACTTTTATTGAAAATAAATGCCTTTCCGATCTGATATGTGATGGGAAAAGGGAGAAGATTTAGTTCGGCGAAAGGCGGACTCGAACCGCGGGTCGATTTGTGTCAAAACTAGATGCCGTGCGTCTTAGCCCTACACTACTGCCGCTCTCAATGATACAACGATTTCCGTAATTTTGTCTTTCCGAACTACACGTTTAGCAAGAAAAGCGGTATATTTGTACTTACAGTTTTTCTCAATTGCTAAAACACTAAACCCTATTGTCTGAACCAAATGCTCAGTTGCCTGAACCCACTGATTGAATCAATCACTCTTTTGGCAAAACCATAAGCACTTTTCACCTGTTTAGACACAACTTGCCAACACATTTTCATTGTGATGCACCCGTGCTGCATAATGGTGAGCACAGGTGACAAAAGTCAAACACAATTACAGTTTTTCTCAATTGCTAAAACACTAAACCCTATTGTCTGAACCAAATGCTCAGTTGCCTGAACCCACTGATTGAATCAATCACTCTTTTGGCAAAACCATAAGCACTTTTCACCTGTTTAGACACAACTTGCCAACACATTTTCATTGTGATGCACCCGTGCTGCATAATGGTGAGCACAGGTGACAAAAGTCAAACACAATTAAAGCACAGATGTCACCACTTGAACACAACAACTCAAAATTGATCACACTTGTGGCTAATGATGTGAGGGAACATATACAGTAAGCCAGTTCAGAGAGCACTGGTTTTTGAGGCCCTACAATGGATAGAAATCTGAGAGGAAGAGTTTGTGTGAGAGGAGGTCAAGGTGGTCGAGGTGGTCAGCGAAGACAAAGAACAGTAATATCTGATGAAATCAGAGCTACTGTGATTGACCATGTTCTTGAGGGAGGCTGGACAAAGGGTACAACCAAACATCAGTAGATTCACTGTGTCCCCGAAGATTTAGAGAAGAGAACAGGTAATTACCTTTTTTTTGACATTATAGTACAGTATGCAAATGTTGACAGCAATTACTGTATGACATACTATATACTGTACCACAGTATACTGTAAGTAAATATATGTTTCAGTACATCACTGTACCAATATACTGTAGTATTGTAATGGCGGGTTGGTCTAACTGTTTGTAGGCTTAGTATTCCATGTATATTTTTGTACTTTATTTTTTACATGGGCTTACTGTACACAAGTGGCAAACGCATAAGATTTCTGTTTTGTATTTTTGTACAAGTGCTAAATGCACAGGTTTTTTTTTTGTTTTGCAACATGCATTTAGCCTGCAGTGAACAATAAACATTTATTTCTCCAGATTCATGTCCTGAGCATTGTGTTTTCTATTTTTCTACGTAGTGTTTAGTGACTGTTCAGTAGTGTTTTTAATTTTGATTGACTCGGGGCACGATTTGACAACATAGTTCAGTTTTGAGCACAGATTGAACTGTTTTGAGGTGAAAGTTTGGTTTTGCAAGAAGAGTCTGAGGTTTTGTGAATGGCTTGAAAATTGGGTTTTGTGTTCACAGTTTAGAGAAAAGGAGAGCAGCTTTCAAGAAATGTGTCTTAGCAATCGAGAAAAACTGTAATATGCAAGTTTCACGTTTTGAATGGAATTAGGGAAATAAATCAACTTTTTGATGATATTCTAATTATATGACCAGCACCGGAAGGCCAACTTGCCGAGCACAGATCGACACCCCTATTATGTATGTACTGTAAGTGTAACACTGAACCAAAAAGAGACCTAAGTCATTATGATGAATGGAGAAGAAGTGTTTTCCATTCATATTAGTGTTTTACATTGAGCACATCAGTGTTCAACTGTCTTATAAATGTATATTCATATGACAGTTTGTGTGTGTCATTTGAAAACAAAATACCATTTTGAGAAGAAATAACATTGTTTTGAATGTAAAGTTTCATTTTGCAGGAGAATTGAGGGGGTTTGCCCATTGTGTGTGTGTGTGTGTGTTTTTTGATTTGTGTGTAGGGTTCTGAGAGTATGAGACATTCTTTCAGAAAATGTGTGTAAACAATTGAGAAAAACTGTAAATGAAAACATTTGTGCATGTTTTAAGTTAATTGGTCGTGTGTGTGTGTGTGTGTGTGTGTGTGTGTGTGTGTGTGTGTGTGTGTGTGTGTGTGTGTGTGTGTGTGTGTGTGTGTGTGTGTGTGTGTGTGTGTGTGTGTGTGTGTGTGTGTGTGTGTGTGTGTGTGTTACAATAGCAGGGGTGTAAAATACCTTAATTTCTTAAAGTATGTCAGTTTTTTTCTTTTATTTCTTTCACATAAAAGTGTATTGTGATGTGTAATGAGAACATTTTATTTAATCATTGGAAAATTTCAATTTAGTAATTTTAACAATTCAGTTAATTAGTAAACAATAAAAACAAATCATAAACAACAAGGTTACTGGAACATAATTCATACTTTTTCTTATAAAATTATCTATTTTTTAAAATAATTTTACAGTAAACTATCTTCCAGCATGCATTGGCCTCTATACATGGACAAGTGCTAAGGTAACTATTTTTTTGCAGATATAAGATGTTCTCTTAATAGCTTTACCTTAAAAATAAGAGTTTTTTTGCAACACAAGTAAATGCCAGTTGTGTATTAATTACAGTTGGCAGCGTATTTCAGTTTGGATCCAAAAGCAGTTGATATTAATTTTAATCTAAATACGTACACATCACCGATTTGCATTTTCAATAATTGGAAATTATTTTCCAACAGCACCATAGGAACACTCAATGGTGGGATCTTCTGGATGAAACACTTTAAATGAGCATGTTCTGTAATTATAGTTCACAATGCAGCCTTCAGTATGGACAATTGCTCTTCCCATCCTATAACAAAAAGCACATATTACTTTATGGGAACCTTCTAAAACGCACAAAATATTATAATCACAGAAATAAATTTAAGCTCATCCCTCAGTTTGCGAACATGAATGAAAATTAAAATACAGCACTTAAAACTGTGTGATATGAAGCGGTTTTTAAAACAAAAAGGTGAATGCAATATGAACAACACTTGTGAAAAAGAAGTATACTTAAGTAGGAATTAAGTAAATTTTATTTCATAATTACATATTGAAATGTGGTTGTTGGTTATGAGAAACTTGTATGTCGTGTTCAAATATATTTGTAATTCCACATTTGTAATGATGAAGTTGCAATTTATAACTTTAAATGTAATATCACATAACATGCTACAGTAAAAATCAAGTACTTTACATTTGCCTTATGTTAGTCAACATATCAAAATAAGTGTACTTTAGATTAGAAAAGATTATTGAAAATGTATAAAGGCGAGATTCTAATTTGACATTATCACTTTTTAAAAGTGTACTTAAACAGTCATGAAAGTGAACTCTCTTTAAGTACACTTAAGTTGTTATTTCATTAATATTATATATTTGCAAGTAAAGTTTTGTAAAAAAAATACTTTTTAAGGTTTGGTGTAAACTACAAGTGCACATTCAATATAATTAAGCACTTATTTTTTTCAAGAAAATGCTTTGCAGCATTTATTATTAATCTTGGTTATTGTTACTTTTTACATATACTAACACATTAAACAACAAGTTATTGATAAATTACCAGTTAATGTAATATGAACAATTATAAATTAACAATGAACATTAGTATATTAATAAATTAACATAAACCTTGACTAAATGCTGTAAAAATGTCCTGGTTAATTTGTGATACCAAATGCATTACCATATTGTTATTATTATTATTATTATTATTATTATTATTATTATTATTATTATTATTATTATTATTGTTATTGTTACTGTCTAAAGTTCCCCTTTGAGGGAACTCGAACTGCGTCATCGTGACGACACTTTGGGGAACGCCCCTCGCGTAAAGCCTCTGAAGAATAAATGAAATCAGCCCAATCCTGATTGGTGTTGCGTGATGGCATACCCGGAAGATACAAAGAGACGTCTGAACACAACAGAGATAGCTTTTTTGCTCTTCAGCATTAGCGCTCTGTGTTATCAGTCTGAAAGTAAAGTTGGTGTTGTTATCACAAAGCAAAAGGAAAAAAAAAGTAAAAGAATATTATGGCGAGCGAGCGTTTCAGGTTGTGTGTGTTTGAGGAGACCGGCCAGCCTCGTGAGCTCCGGGGTTCTGGGCCTGCGTCTGTTGAGGTATTCAGGACTGCTGAGGCATCTTCCTCATCCACCTCTGACGATTCTGATATCCTCCCGCCCCGTGTGGAAGCCCGTGCTGCGGCTTCTTCCCGCGGGGTGGAGGATCCGATTCTCAGGCTTTGGAAATCGAGGCGGATGATGTGGGGCCTTCGCCACTCCATACGCCGCTATTAAGGAGCTTGTGGAGGTATTAACCCATGCCGTGGCCAAGCTTAATTTAGATTGTCCACAGGAAATAGTGGACATCCAGCCGCCATCTAAGCTGGATGAACGCTTTTTCAGGCGTCGGGCTCAGTTCGGTTTCCCTCCCCCGAAATTCAACGGGGTGGTCCGGACTGTCGTCGGCCCGGAGCAGGTGCGGGTGATGGAACAGGAATTACCCTCCCTGCTGGTCAAGGAGGCTATAGAACGTATTCCTCCGCCAGACAGGGAGACCGGGTTCTACAGCCGGTACTTCATAGTTCCCAAGAAGGATGGTGGGTTGCGTCCAATAATAGATCTCAGGTATCTGAACCAGTCTCTGAGGGGATACAGGTTCAGGATGCTTACAATTCCAGCCATCGTGAGTCAGATCCAGTTCTAGGACTGGTTCGTCACGATAGATCTGAAGGATGCATACTTCCATATCTCCATCCTTCCATCTCACAGGAAGTTCCTGAGGTTCGCTTTCGGGGGCGAAGCGTACCAATATCGGGTTCTTGCCTTCGGCCTAGCTCTTTCCCCTCACACCTTCACGAAGTGTATGGATGCAGCACTGGCTCCGTTGAGACTCCAGGGCATCCGTATACTCAATTATATCAACGAGGCCCAGTCGCGCGATATGGCGGTTCGACATCGAGATGCCATTCTAGCCCACATAGGGTGCTTGGGACTGAGACTCAACAGGAAGAAGCCCTCCCAGAGGACCACGTTCCTGGGGGTTGTGTGGGATTCGACGCTGATGCGGACACAGTTTTCCCACGCACGCGTCGAGTCCATACTGGCGATGGTCTCGAGAGTAAAGCTGGGTCTCACGTGATACCGTTCGGCCTGCTCCACATGAGACCCCTCCAGTGGTGGCTGAGAACCAAGGGGTTTTCCCCCAGGGGAAATCCTTTCCGTATGATCAGGGTAACGCGCAGAGGCCTTCGTTCCCTCGTTATATGGAAGAAACCCTGGTTCCTGTCCCAGGGGCCAGTGCTGGGAGCGTCCTGTTGCCGGAAGACCGTTTCAACAGACGCTTCCCTTACTGCTTGGGGCACGGTCATGGAAGACCGTTTTTCCAGAGGTCTGTGGGGGACCCGGCATTCTTCCTGGCACATCAACTGCCTGGAAATGCTGGCGATCTACAAGGCTCTGAGGAGCTTTCTCCCGGACCTTCCTGGCCACCATGTCCTGATACGATCTGACAACATGTCGGCAGTATCGTATATAAACCACCAGGGGGGCCTGAGATCGCGCCCTCTTTGCAGACTGGCGCATCAGGTTCTCCTGTGGTCCCAGGGGAGGTTGTCATCCCTCAGGGCGTTGTACATCCCCGGGGACCAAAACCAGGGAGCAGACATCCTGTCGTAGGCAGGGGCTGAGTGGAAGTGGATCTCTTCGCGTCTCGAGAGACGTCCCACTGCCCACTGTGGTTCTCCCTCACCCATCCGGCCCAGCTGGGGTTGGATGCCATGGCGCAGACGTGGCCGAGGCTGCGTCTGTACGCTTTTCCCCCGATCACTCTGCTCCCGGGAGTTCTGGAGCGTGTCCGCTGGGAGGGCGTCGGCCTTCTCTTAGTAGCACCCCGGTGGCCCACTCGAGTATGGTTCTCCAACATCATCGACCTGCTGGACGGTTTCCACTTGGTGTAGAGAGCGGGAGGTGAACCTAGTTAACTGCCCGGTGGCTTCAGTGCTGGAGTTCCTCCAAGACCGCTTCTCCGCCGGTCTTTCCCCGTCCACACTTAAGGTGTATGTGGCTGCCATTGGGGCTTTCCACGCAACTTTAGGTGATGGGCCGTTGGGAAGGTACCATCTGGTTATACAATTCCTGGGGCTCGGAGGAGTCGGCTGAGGCGAGAATCCTGACCTTCAAGGTGGCCTTTCTACTTGCCATCACTTCTCTGAGGAGAATGGGGAACCTCCAGGCCTTGGATATCACGCCAACCTGCCTGGAGTTTGCCCCTGGCGGGGTTAAGGCCATCTTGCATTCCAGTCCGGGCTATGTGCCCAAGGTGCCATAATGTGGTCAGTGGTTCTTCAGGCCTTCCATCCTCCACCTCACGTAATGGCGGAAGAGAGCAGACTTCACCTCCTCTGCCCCATGCAGGCATTGAGGATTTACCTGGAGAGGTCTGCTCAGTGGAGAAAGTCAGACCAGTTGTTGGTGTGTTTTGGTTCACCCAAGAAGGGGCTGCCTGCTTCAAAACAGACAATCAGTAACTGGATTCTCCAGGCTATAGCCGCAGCTTATCAGGTGCGCAATTTGCTTTCACCGTTAGCCGTGAGGGCTCATTCCACCAGGAGCATGGCCTCCTCGGTGGCCTTCCTTTCTGGAGCCTCTATGCAAGAGATCTGCGAGGCGGCTGGGTGGGCCACCCCGCACACCTTCATTAGGTACTACAGTCTGCATCTCCCTGAGACGCCTTGCGCTAGAGTGCTCGCTCCCTAGTTGTGCCTGGGTTCCAGCTTCACACTGGGTTGGGTATGATTGGTGCGGCATAGTGGGTACTCGTTCCCCAAAGTGACGTCACAATGACGCAGTTCGAGTTCCCTCGAAGGGGAACGTCTCGGGTTATGACAATAACCCTTGTTCCTCGAGAAGGGAACGAGACACTGCGTCTCGTGTCCACCCAATCAGACAGAGCGCTCGCTTCATCGCAAAGAATGCTATATCTGTTGTGTTCAGACGTCTCTTTGTATCTTCCGGGTATGCTGTCACATACTACGACATCACGAAACACCAATCAGGATTGGGCTGATTTCATTCATTCTTCAGGCACTTTACGCGAGGGGCGTTCCCCAAAGTGTCGTCACGATGACGCAGTGTCTCGTTCCCTTCTCGGGGAACAAGGGTTATAGTCATAACCAAAGACGGTTTCTTTGTGGCTGAAACGGAGGGATGTTGTCTAAATGATTTAGTTAAAGAACAACATATTTGGTTTTGTAAAGTTTTAACAACAGTTAACATGTTAAATGTTTTACGTGTCACAGCATTCCATTCCGCTGGAGGAGCACTTGCATCTGAAGCATCTTTCGTTTGTCCAAGTACTTCCCAATTGATGCTGGGTTTTATCATGGCTATCCATACAATGTTTTGCCCCTATATGAATTCAAACAAATTAAGAGTTGTTAAGAAGAAATACAGTGTTTATTTGCCTACATACTGTCATGGTTGGTTTTGGGTTTTGTTTGTTTTCATGTCTTTCATTTTGTATTTCATAGTCAGGTTTCCCGTTTGTGATTCCCTTGTCCTGATGTGATCATGTAGTTTTCTCTGATTGGTTCCCTTGTCTATGTGTCATGCTCTCATTGGTTGGTCTAGTCATGTGTCCATAGTTCTCATTGGTTCATGGTCTTGTTATGTGGTTGAGTTCTGGTTGTTCATTGGTTGTCATAGTCATGTGTTCCCCTATAGTCCTGTATAAATATCCCTCATGTTTTTATTTTTTCTTGTCAAGTAGTCAAGTCAGGTCAAGTCAGGTCAGGTCAGGTCAGGTCAGGTCAGGTCAGGTCAGGTCAGGTCAGGGTCAAGGTCAAGGTCAAGGTCAAAGTCAAGTCAGTTGTTTATCTTGTATCTGTTCATGTTGGAAGTTCATAAATGCTGCACTCGCCTCCAATGGACTTACATTACACTTGCAACATATTTTAAATATATGCGGTGTGATAAGTAGCTGAGTGAATTACAAACATGGTTTATTACCATGTTATTGTTATAGCTGAATATTTTCTATTCACACACACACACACACACACACACACACACACACACACACACACACACACACACACACACACACACACACACACACACACACACACACACACACACACACACACACACACACACACACACACACACACACACACACACATATATATATACATATATACAGGTCCTTCTCAATAAATTAGCATATTGTGATAAAGTTCATTATTTTCAATAATGTAATGATACAAATTAAACTTTCATATATTTTAGATTCATTACACACCAACTGAAATATTTCAGGTTTTAATACTGATGATTTTGGCATACAGCTCATGAAAACCCAAAATTCCTATCTCAATAAATTAGCATTTTTTATCCGACCAATAAAAGAAAAGTGTTTTTAATACAAAAAAGTCAACCTTCAAATAATTATGTTCAGTTATGCGCTCAATACTTGGTCGGGAATCCTTTTGCAGAAATGACTGCTTCAATGCGGCGTGGCATGGAGGCAATCAGCCTGTGGCACTGCTGAGGTGTTATGGAGGCCCAGGATGCCTCGATAGCGGCCTTAAGCTCATCCAGAGTGTTGGGTCTTGCGTCTCTCAACTTTCTCTTCACAATATCCCACAGATTCTCTATGGGGTTCAGGTCAGGAGAGTTGGCAGGCCAATTGAGCACAGTAATACCATGGTCAGTAAACCATTTACCAGTGGTTTTGGCACTGTGAGCAGGTGCCAGGTCGTGCTGAAAAATGAAATCATCTCCATAAAGCTTTTCAGCAGATGGAAGCATGAAGTGCTCCAAAATCTCCTGATAGCTAGCTGCATTGACCCTGCCCTTGATAAAACACAGTGGACCAACACCAGCAGCTGACATGGCACCCAAGACCATCACTGACTGTGGGTACTTGACACTGGACTTCAGGCATTTTGGCATTTCCTTCTCCCCAGTCTTCCTCCAGACTCTGACACCTTGATTTCCGAATGACATGCAAAATTTGCTTTCATCCGAAAAAAGTACTTTGGACCACTGAGCAACAGTCCAGTGCTGCTTCTCTGTTGTCCAGGTCAGGCGCTTCTGCCGCTGTTTCTGGGTCAAAAGTGGCTTGACCTGGGGAATGCGGCACCTGTAGCCCATTTCCTTGCACGGTGGCTCTGGATGTTTCTACTCCAGACTCAGTCCACTGCTTCCGCAGGTCCCCCAAGGTCTGGAATCGGTCCTTCTCCACAATCTTCCTCAGGGTCCGGTCACCTCTTCTCGTTGTGCAGCGTTTTTTGCCACACTTTTTCCTTCCCACAGACTTCCCACTGAGGTGCCTTGATACAGCACTCTGGGAACAGCCTATTCGTTCAGAAATTTCTTTCTGTCTTACCCTCTTGCTTGAGGGTGTCAATGATGGCCTTCTGGACAGCAGTCAGGTCGGCAGTCTTACCCATGATTGCGGTTTTGAGTAATGAACCAGGCTGGGAGTTTTTAAAAGCCTCAGGAATCTTTTGCAGGTGTAATTTTGATTCAGATGATTAGGTTAATAGCTCGTTTAGAGAACCTTTTCATGATATGCTAATTTATTGAGACAGGAATTTTGGGTTTTCATGAGCTGTATGCCAAAATCATCAGTATTAAAACAATAAAAGACCTGAAATATTTCAGTTGGTGTGCAATGAATCTAAAATATATGAAAGTTTAATTTTTATCATTACATTATGGAAAATAATTAACTTTATCACAATATGCTAATTTATTGAGAAGGACCTGTATATATATATATATATTTGATTGTAGTAAACTAAAATTAATTTACTGTGTTTATCCAATTTATTTGTCCAATTTGATTTGACAAAATTGTAAATGTTATCTAAAGTAAACTCTTGGGAGGAAGTAAAACTCAAAAATGTTGTTGCAGAAAAGAAACAAAATATAATGAGTCAAGTTTTTTTTATATTCTTTGGGGAGCTGATACTGTATGTCCTGCAGTGTGACATGCTATACTTCATATAAAACTTTTATAAACATAATTTTAATTTTCTGCAGGGCAGTGTATGGGCTTACATTTCTGCCACATTTCTGTGCGTACAAGATCCTATTTTGAGCATGCAAGATCATATTTTGAGCGTGTAAAAGGACATTTCGCACGCGCGTGAACTGAGTTTTGCAGAGAAATGTTTGTCTTGCAAATAAAGTATTTTGAGCGAGCGAAAATCAATTTTGCATTTAAAATACGTTTATTTGGATGTGCCCAGACGTTCTCTTTCACATGTGTAACATTTAAGTTGCTTGCTCTCTGATACCCACTCTGATTGCTCTCTAGCCGACGACGGCTTGCTTAACACAACCTAACATTACAATATGCCATAATTCCAGCCAATCAGAGATGAGACTTCTAAATTCTGATTGGCTGGCTTAAAGGGATAGTTCACCCAAAAACGAAATGTTTATGTTTATCTGCTCACCCCCAGGGCATCCAAGATGTAGGTGTCTTTGTTTCTTCAGTAGAACACAAATGAAGATTTTTAACTCAACCGTTGCAGTGTGATAGTCGTATAATGCATGTTAATGGGGATATTTTAGAGAATAAGAGCAATGAGAGTAAAAACACATAGACATACGAATCCTTATTAAACCATGCGGCTCGTGGCGACACATTGATGTCTTAAGACACAAAACGATCGGTTTCTTTGAGAAACCGAACAGTATATGTTACTCTTTACCTCTTATCAGACGAATGTAATCTAGTTTTCCCAGCATCATAACTTCCGGCGAATAAGGTCAAAATAGTAGCGCGATCAAAGATATATATACGTAGATTCCTCATTCGACTGAGGAATCTATGTATATGATCGCGCCGGTATTTTGCATGTATTTTGACCTTATTCGCCGGAAGTGATGGCGCGGGGACGGCTGATGCAGAGCCATAGAAAAAAATGAAATACATTTTTAAATATGGATATTTTTCTTACAAAAACGCATCGATTTGTTTCAGAAGGCCTTTATTAACACCCCGGAGCCGAGTGGAGCACGTTATTTGACGGACAGATGCATTTTTTTATGGACTTTAAAAACAGAGCAACTATTACTGCTATTATAATGCTTGGATTAGCCAGAACATTTTTAATATAACTCTTAATATAAGATTTTATTCGTCTGAAAGAAGAATGTCATATACATCTTGGATGACTTGAGAGTGAGTAAATCATGGGCTAATTTTCATTTTTGGGTGAACTAACCCTTTAATATTACAAGACTCTCATGCGTAAGTATCTTTTTTTTATTTAATTTTTTTTACTAAATTAATATAAAATTATATTGTTACATAATGGCATGTCCCAGTGTTTCCTAGGTTTCTAGCTAGGGTTTCTTTCCAATCAAGTCTATATTTTTAGCATGATAGTTTTTTTTACAGAACATCTCTGTTGTGAAAGTTTTTTGTTTAAATAATTTGAAGGATATAAAGTATTTTTATTATTATTTTACTGTTATTACATTGCATTTCTGCGTTTATTTGATGGTTTTTATTTTTTAAATATACAAATATAGGCAAATTTTGTTCCGTGCTTACACACTTAACGAATTAAAAGGTGAAAAGTCTGTCCATCTTGATTACTGAAAACATGTATCATTAGAAAGAAAACCTAGCTAGAACACAGGGACATGCCATTATGTAACAATACGATTTTATTTTATTTTAATTTAGTAAAAAAATATATATATATATACTTACGTGTGGGAGTCTTGTGAATGATGTTAAGCCAGCCAATCAGAATTTAGCAGTCTCATCACTAATTGGCTGGAATTATGGCATGTTGTAACGTTGAGTGCAACTGAAACGTTGCACATGTGAAAGAGAACGTCTGCACACATCCAAATAAACATATTTTAAATTCAAAATTGATTTTCATTCGCTCTAAATACTTTATTATTTGCAAGACAAACATTTCTCTGCAAAACTCAGTTCACGCGCAGAAATGTGGCAGAAACGTAATAGGCAGTGGCCCTCCAGGAAGTTTGGACACCCTTGTTTTATGACCTCTAATAAATGTAGAAACTACTTTAAAAATGATAACAATAATTTGTAACTGGACAAGACTGAAAAAAACTAAAACAGTGGAAGCAGAAAGATGATTCAATTGTGAATTTAAAAAAAGATGTGTTCATAGTTAGGACATTGTATACTGTATATAAACATTTATCACTGTTTATATTTTTCCTAAATATTTGTTTTGCTGTGATGAGTAATTTTCCCTAATGAATCGTGCAGTTGTATTAAAAATGTTGACTTCATGTTTATTTTAAAAGACTTTAATTATCCTTTACCATATGTATATGCATATGTATATTTTGTATTTACCTAGTCTTGGAAGTTTACGGAAACAGGAAGAATCGCTTAAAGAGACAAAGGTACAAAATACCAAAACCAGAGCCAAAGATGTCTGTAAAGAGAAAACTAGGAACTTATTATAGTAAACAATGATATACAACGGTAAATGTGTAAATTATATTATTAAACTTACCATTTTTGCAAGTTTAGCACAGATGATGGTCTGATGAAATGCAGTCATATAGCACAATGGGTGTTTTTAAACAAAACAGAAGAGGGGCGGAACATCTGGCCAAACCACATGATCCGCTTGTTTTTAGTGATGGGAGAAACAAAGCTTTTCAAAACTTCGAATCAATTGAACCAATTGCTTCGCAAAATGACTGATGTTTCGAAGCGTTTCAAAACGCCACGTGCTGCAGTTGACCTTGCTAATCAGAACAGTGAAAATGCAACAAAAACTTGCATAAAAACACCTTTTACAAACACATTGCAAAGGTGCAAGTTGTTTGATTACTGACTTTAACAGCACATTTGCACTTTTATGCAGTAAAATATGTTAGAAGCCTACTAAAATATGTCTTCTGAAAAAAAGTTTTTGCTCGTCTATTTAAATTTCACATATGGAATAAAGTGAACTGTACTTAACTAAGTTAAGTAAAAATAACAAAGAAAATAAGTTACTTTAACTTGGCCAAGAAAAGTTTGTTGAGTAATTTCTACTTAGTTGACGTTTAATTTGCAATACTTTTTACTAAAACTCCACTCGCAAATTCCACCATGTAAATAGCGAATCCGCCATGGTGCATGTGCAACTGGCTTTTAAAGGAAATGGGAGATGAGACTCGTCCTGATGAGTCTACACCCAAAACACACCCATGACTCATTAAGAGAATAGGGACAACCCTTTTAGACAATGTGCCGGTTGTTAAACTAAAGTGGATTCGAACAATGTGTTTAGATTGTAAAAATATGGCCCAATATAACACTAAATTAAACCATGCTTTTAAATGCTTTAAAACAAGTAAAAAATACAATAGCTATTGTGTAGACAACATAAAAGAAGTAACACAGTACCCACCCGAACACGGCCTCGATACACAATGACGGTAATGTTCAATGGATCATTTTTGAGTATGAATGTGTCATTTTGAGCAAAAAATTTACTTTAGATGTCACAAAATGGCAAGTTACTAAACCTAGCAACAAAATCAATGATAAAACCATGTAAATACAGCTGGAAAACAGCGAAAAACCAACCGTATTAATTATTCATGCCCCAGTGCATGATGGGATATCAAAAACATTGAGTAGGTTTTACATAATTTTATGCTTTAATTTCTACAAGCTTCAATTGAATACTAATATAGAATTTTTGGAATTCTTGCCTGAACTAACTTTTTCATGTAGAAATAACATTAGTTTTTTCTGTAGTATTAACTTCACCACAGAATAATTTTTACCAGTGAATGTAAGCGTGATGGGCTTCTTAGTACCTTTCCGGATAGGCTTTAGAGCATGTGAAATGTATTTTTGTGAATATTTGTAGTGTTATTGTATGGTTATCGGTTGCTGAATTTGTGGTTCATTATGAAATCGTTATGTAAAGCTAAGTATTTTTCATTGTATCAACAGTTATCAAGTGGTTTCACAATCTCTTTCACAACACCAGATGTTAACTGATATTCTTACATATTTCTCAATTATATTATGATTGTGTCAGCCCCGAGTGATTTCCTCACTGTGTATTAACAAACGTTGAACTCTTTTGTTCCCTTTGCATATGCAATAAGTCAACATTATGACCTTAACACAACTCGCTAGTCCAGCCAAGCCAGTCCGTGATGTATGGCTTAGTATATCACAGTAAAAACTTTATTAACTTAATAAAATCTCTGAATATCATTTACTTGATGTTTTGACATACCAAAATACAGTGGCAAGAAAAAGTATGTGAACCACTTGCAGAATCTGTGAAAATGTGAATAATTTTAACTAACTAAAAGAGATCATAAACAATGCATGTTATTTCTTATTGAGTACTGTCCTGAATAAGATATTTTACATAAAACAATTTACATATAGTCCACAAGACAAATAAATAACTGAATTTATTAAAATAACCCCGTTCAAAAGTTTATGAACCATTAATTCTCAATACTGTTCACCGGATGATCCACAGCTGTTTTTTTTTTTGTGATGGTTGTTCATGAGTCCTTTGTTTGTCCTGATCAGTTAACTGCCCAATGTTCTTCAGAAAAATCCTCCAGGTCCTGCACATTCTTCAGTTTTGCATATTTAAACCCTCTCCAGCAGGGACTGTATGATTTTGAGATCCATCTTTTCACATTGAGAACAATTGAGGGACTCAAACACAACTACTAAAAAAGGTTGAAACATTCACTGATGCTCCAGAAGGAAACACGATGCATTAAGAGCCTGGGGGTGAAAACTTATTGAATTTGAAGATCAAGGTAAATTGTACTCAATTTGTCTTCTGGAAAACATGCACATATCTTCTGTTGCTTCTGAAGGGCAGTACTAAATGGGGAAAAAAAGATATTTAAACAAAATAAGATGAATATATATATATATATATATATATATATATATATATATATATATATATATATATATATATATATATATATATATATATATATATATATATATATATATATATATAATCAATTATATTACAAGTTAACCCAAACTCCATCAGATGACAGAAATGGAGAAAAAGACTTGGAGAAATGGTGGGGCTCACACCTGTACTGTATTAACATAATTAATACAATGGAGAAAAAGAAACCAGTGGAATGGGTCTACTTTCTAATCTATTTAAAATTTGCAATTGTTTTAGTGAGCATTTGGACATATGTTGGATTGTGGTAAGCACATAATCCCATATCAAAGGCCTTACGCCCGTTATTGTGAAACTGTTTAATAAATTACAAGTGTACAAATTACAAATGTTTCTTTGATATAAATACATGTATCATGCCACTGTCTGAAGATAATATTTTCATGGACAGTCTTTTTTATTAAACGTATAAGACTTTGTAACTGTTTGCTCGTATATTATGTTAATACAGTACAGGGCTGCATTTCCCGATAACGTTGTCTCTTAGCGCGCTACGAAGACTCTAAAGGTATAACTTAACTAAAGGTATACCATTTCTAGTTGTGTTCCTCGAACTATACCTTAGGAGGTTACTTAAGGTAAACCTTCTTAAGTGCGACGTTAGCAGGTGCTGTCCGTGGCGGCGGTGCTGAAGTGGCTTATATCGATGGCTCAAGAATCGATTATTTACTCTATGCAGGGGCTGTTTCACTGCTTTATGCGATTTTTTTTATTTTTTATTTTATTTTTATAAAAGAAGCACTTCGGAAATAGTTGAACTTGCAAACTAAATTTTATATAATTCTGACATGAGTACGCGAACCAGAAATTTCATGCTCAACCGCATCATGCGTCAACCCGCTACACTAACTGGCAGTATGCCTTCACTGGCATTTGAAAGAGTCATTTATATTATTACAATATATTTTCCATAGTGTGTTAATTTACTCCACAATCAGGGATGATTGCCCAGCAGCTGCATTACATTATTGTGTAAATAACTAATTTCTGTTACTGAATGAACGCACCGCCACCCCGAGGTGTTACTCAGCCCATATCCATCCCCATCCACCTCCAGAAAACTCCCCACGGCATAAAAACGGAGAGCCGCCAGCAGATGGATTTCAGGGCTGAGAGGGTAGCTCCGTCCAGTTTGTCTCGACAAAGTTGGACCAACAAGATCTAAAAGCTGCTCAATTTGCTGTCGTGGCTGGCAAAATTTATTTTGAATAGCGGCTTCTAACATGGTAGCCAGGGGACTAAAGTTTTCACGGATGAAATAGTGCACATACACTAAATGGCTCCGCGGACGGCGCCGTCTTTGATTTAGCACAACTATTCGCTGTCTCGCTGCCATAGTTTGACCAAACTCCCCTCCACAATCATTCCCTTTAAATAGGCTCCTAAGCTTTTCCTGTCTAATGGTTTGCCAGCTGATGTACCTTTGGATAATATAATTAAAAATCTAACAACCATTAGTGTAATGACAATTGTAATCCTTTCATTAAAAAAAATAGCCTGATTGAACATTGGGTGTATATTACAACTTCAGAATTATATTCGTATAGACGGACATGTAAAGAAGCTTTTTGCACAGTGGTGGCCACTAGTGGAATGAACTGTCAATAGTGATAAGGTATAGCTAAGAGTGGTCCAGACCAACCTTACGAAAGTAATACTTACAGAAGGTATTCTTAACTAAGATAGTTTCGGGAAACACGTATTAACGTTAAGGTACACCTTAAGGTATAACTTAAGAACGACGTAGTGTTAAGAAGGTTTCGGGAAATGCAGCCCAGGCGAGTTAATCAGTCATTTTGATTGTAATCACTTAATATGTAGATTTTAAGTGTTTGTAACTGTATACTTGTACATTTTCTACGTTCCTTAGAAAAAATGAGTTTATCAGTAATATTGATCATACTTATAAAATATCAAGTTTATACAGCCCATTATACGGAAGGCTCATTAAATAAAATTGGAGGCTCTTTAAATTGACAGCAGGGTGTTTTTCAGAACATGGTCAAGTGTCCACTGTGCCCAACAAGTGTTAGCAACCTCAGGCAGCACCGTAAGTTGATCCACCTTTATTATAATGCAGAAGAGAGGGGTATTTTGATAAAACTTACAAGGGTCAAGGGTCCTCATCAGAAAAGAGACCTACCTCCTCTGTTCCAAATTCTTTCTGTATCCCGACAAACATCTTGTGAAGGGATACACGGACATATCTGTAAGTTTTTAAGTTTTCGGTAGTGTTTTTAACACTAAAATGATTGAGCTTTGACTTGTTACATTTTAAATCAGTGTTATATGAAATACCTTTATCAGTAACTTAAGGGTTACTAATAAAATATTGTTTTAGGAGTCCAAAAGGAACAAGGTTCTCCAGATCCTCAAATGGAGGATCGCTATTAAACAACTGAGAGAACTCATGGGCAACTTCCTCAGCGATCCCACTTCCCAGTGCGATTGATGAGAAGGAAGAGCCAACACTCAGGAGTAGGAACAGGACACCACAGCGGAGGCTCCACCAGTGGCAATGGAGGGCCCACCAGCTGCTGTACAGGCCCAACCGGCTGCTGTACAGCCCCAACCACCTCTGGTGTGAGCCCCACCAGCCCAGGCGGTGGCCCAACCACCTCTTGTCTGGGCCCCACCTGTTCAGGCGTCAACCCAACCTGCCAAGGCGTCGGCCCCACAAGATGTTGATAAAGACCGCCTGCACTTCTTGGGTAAGTGTCCATTTATTGTCTTTAGTGCTGTAGTTCCTCTCTATAAACAGTAGCCTAAATTCTTAGTTGGTTTTACAGACAAGCTGGACATCCCGTTGGCGGTGAAAGATAACTTTTCCACCATCGATGTAAATTATTTATCTTAGTTTTTATTATCACAGTTTTTCATTTTAATCCTAACAGTGTTTCGAATGATATTTAAGAAGGTTTTGAATATAAATAATGTTGTTCAATGTTCAGATATGTTCTATTATTGTTCAATTGTTAATTAAAAGTTTAATAATCATGAAGTTGGGTGAGTGCGTTCAGCTGAGTCTTAGGGGGGATTAATCAATAAAAATGATATTAAGTATTAAATATAATGCATACATATAGTGTCAAATACCCCCTATTTAGAGCTTATTCAATGTTGTATGTAGATCAATGCAGATGCTCAAGTGTAAAACATACAATGACAGGTGGAGCAATTGGTAATTTTTATTAAGCCTTTTATAAAAAACATGAACACAACTCTTCAGTTCTCTTCTTCTTCATTATCAGCAAAATAAACACAAAAATATTAACAAAACAACTGCAAACAGTTGACCAATGAAGTATTGTATTGTTAATGAAGTATACAAGGACTGAGGACTGCCTCCATATGTCTCAGGAGCATTCATCAACTTAGTCAATACCTGCGGATCACCTGAGTCAATGTCCGCAAGGGCACCTGTCCAGTTCCAGTGTGTGGTAAGGAGACCTCTCGTCTGGACCGCTACCTGAACACTCACACAAAACTCACCAAGGTGGCCCAGTGAGAGGCCTTGCAAGCACACAAGCGAGAAAAAAAACTCCAACAGCTGGCAGAACTAAGGGCATCTGACCCCGATGTTGCCATGGTGACAAATTTGGACCTGTAGACTGCCCCGGACATGTTGGGCGTTCCGCCTGTCCCTGTGGAAGAAGTGGAGGAGTGCAGCAACCCTACATGTCAAGAAAAGATGAAACAGCACTGGGACCAGGTTGCTGACCTCAATAAGCAAGTCGACACTTGAGCAGCGCCCTATAGTCGTTGCTATCGTTTGCTAAAGAGGAGATCCCATCCTACCCCCTCTGCCCAAGTCTCCAGAGTCACAAAAAAATTATGTCGGCCCTCTGCACCCCCAGGGAGGGCGACAGAGAAGGGGAGCTGGTTGCAGCTGCCAGCCAGGTCTTCAAGGGAGCCAATCGCCAGGCCCTCAGGAGAGCCACCCCATCGCCCCCATCCTCCTGAGCTGTTGCATTCTTTCCCAGACCATGTGGCCCCACTAAGTGAGTATCACACTATGTTGCTTACCCTTATTCTGTGCCCACTCACCCTGACTGACCGATCCTCCTTGTGCTTTCTTTTCGCAGTTCAGACCATCAAGTAATACAAGGGGCACCAGGAGGGCGCCAACCCCTTACCAAAGCTTGTAAACAATGTGGCCTTGAAGATATTTTGCATCAAAAACTTCATTGGCTACATGGCGGTGGGGCAGACTGACTTAGCAAGCTTAAGATTCCTCAACCAGACCACAAGCATGCGGTCCTGGTTGACGTCTCTCAACCAAGCCAAGATAGCTGAATCCACGATTCATCATTACTTGAGAAATGTAAAGTTTTTAAAGTACATAGCTGAGACCCCGCCGGCCTCCTGCCGACTCTCTCGTGCTATTATAGTGGGCATCAACAGAGAGATACGCAGCATGATATGGTCAGTGAGGCGGAAGGTGGTAATCCATGAGGTGGCCATTAAACAAGCCAAGGAGGGCCGTTTCATTGCTAATTTGACTCTCCGAGAGCATTGTGTCTCCGTCAAGAGGATTATCCCTGAAATTCTTTGTAAGTTTTTGCCTCCTCTCACTTCTAAAACTTTAACATCCCACGTGCCTCTTTAGTTTTTTCCCTTTTCTTTGTGCCGGTTGCTTTTGGTCCTTTTATGGACACCTCACCGCATACCTGGCCTGTATCTATGGCCATCGTGGTGGGGTGTTCCAAAATATGACAATTAAATAGGTGGAGGATGGAGGCCAGAGAGGGGAGCTATGTCATCAATGTGAGTGGTTTTTCTCACTCTCTTTCGGTGCCCAATTCTCTCGTTTAACTCTCCCCAAATGCTTACGCAGACCCACTCTATATTAGGTGGCCTTAACTACTATGTACTAACATTTTAATTAATCATTTGATACCAACCAGGACTTCCGGGCAGCTCAGGTGGTCTTGGATTCGGAGGAATACGGGTGGCTTCAGAAGTTATCATGACAGAGGCCCACCGTAGTGCGTTTACATTCATCTTTTTCATCTAACGTTACTTATTCCAGCGTGCGACTCCTGCCAGGGTGAAAATGTTGTGTGGACAGTTTGGCTTTTTTTCCAGCCTTCTGATTGGCCAACATGGCTTTACGGTTAGGTTTATATTGCCAACTGTTGGTTTGGCATGCTCTTGACTGCTCCATCGCGTGTTTTGCGTTTTCATGTGGATGCAATTTTTTTTAAACGGAGGAGGGAAAAACTCTGTTTATAAAAATACACGTACGTGTGGACTAGGCCTAAAACTATCCACTAATGTGATTCCGCCATCTTGGAAATCAGCTATGGTTATGCCCACTGTTGGGGGTAATGCATTACAAGTAACTTGAGTTACATAATCAGATTACTTTTTCAAGTAACTAAGAAACGCATTACTTTTAAATTTACAACAAAATATCTGAGTTACTTTTTCAAACAAGTAACGCAAGTTACTTTATTTCCTATTTATTGACCGACAGCTCTCTTGTCCCCATGCTTTATAGACCAATGTACTTGCTGCTGACCTTTGATGATTCAATTAAACCATAAGCAAAATTTGCATTTCCTTCAGCCTTATTATTTCAATTTTGGTGTGAAAGGGCCTTTACATTTGCCCA
This sequence comes from Romanogobio albipinnatus, assembly GCA_023566225.1. NCBI lineage: Eukaryota > Metazoa > Chordata > Actinopteri > Cypriniformes > Gobionidae > Romanogobio > Romanogobio albipinnatus. The sequence goes on along the minus strand of CM042253.1, from coordinate 12,919,172 downwards.
AAAAATATAACTTTTTTGTTATTAAAAAAAACAAGCCCAGCCCAGGAGGGAAAAAGTAACGTATACACATTATTTTTCTTAAGTAGATCCCTCCGATTTGAATAATTATCACCCTATTTCAAAACTGCCAGCTTTAGCTATTTTTTTTTTATCTATGGTAAACTAACAAACAAAGGAATACCTTGTTAGCCATAATATTTAAAACGCATTTCAGTCAGGATTTAGAGCGGTGGTGTCAGCAACCCTGGAGGAATGTCTAGTAGTCCCTACTGGCCGTTTGCTGTAGCCCTTAGAAATTGATTTCTTTAAAAGCAAATATCTCCCTTTGCTTTAAACTTTAAACGTTGTAAATTTGCAGATGTTGTTTATGCTCAAACAGCAACATTACACACTAGCTAAAGTTAGAAAAGTGAAATCGTGGTTTACCACCCTTTTAAACACTGCTCTCGATAAGAGACAGCACTGTGTCGATCTGACAAAAGTGTTTGACTTAGTGAATCATGCCTTATTTATACTTTAATTTATTAATTTATACCAATTTATACTTCTGTGTCGGACCTACGCCGTATCCTCTATGCCGCCTCTAAAGGCCAATTTATACTTCTGCGTCGGACCTACGCCGTATCCTCTATGCCGCCTCTAAAGGCCAATTTATACTTCTGCGTCGAGTGTAAGCCGTAGGCTATGTGCGTAGCCGACGCCATCGTGAGCATTTATACTTTTGCGTTGTTTCTGCATTGATCTGCAATTACACCACCGAAACGTTAGTGGGCGGTGGGGTTTCTATGCTCCACTGTGTTGAGTCTCTTTCAGGCAAAAAAAATGGTGAATGAAACTGAGCGGATCGTGTTGTAGTTAGAGCTGATCGATATTGAAAAAAAGTTACTTTTATTGAAATTACTCAAATTAAAAAGCAGAAACGAGAGAAGGCGTCGGAGGAGATCCACGGCGGAAATGCGACGGTACCAAGCCGACCAATCACAGATCTTGCGCTCTGCGTCAACGCGACGCATAGTCATTTTTGGGGAGGTGCACGTCGTGGTACGGCGAAGGGTACAGGCTGATTTATACTTCTGCGTCGGACCTACGCCGTATCCTCTACGCCGTTAGTTACGCGTTGGTTTTGATTTATACTTCTGCGTTTTTGTCCGCATCAATGTGCAATTAATTACACATGCAGACGCTAGGAGGCAGTGTCCATGGGCATGTTAATGGTAACCCACAGTATCAATGCAAAAGCTGAAGAAGAAGCGGCTTGTTTACATTGTCATTGCATGCGTCTCAATCAGCTCCCTGGTTCAGTAGTTAGGGCACTGATCAGGACATAAGTCTCACGTATGTGAGAATGCTGTTTGTGGACTACAGCTCAGCATTCAACACCATTGTGCCCTCCATACTTGACATTAAACTCCGGGCTCTAGGCTTAAACAGCCTGTTATGCAGCTGGATCCTGGACTTCCTGTCAAACAGACGCCAGGTGGTCAGAATGGGCAGCAACATCTCCTCATCACTGACTCTCAACACTGGAGCCCCTCAGGGTTGTGTTCTCAGCCCACTCCTGTACTCCCTGTACACACATGACTGTGTGGCTACCCACAGCTCCAACACCATCATCAAGTTTGCTGACGATACGACGGTGGTAGGTCTTATCACCGACAATGATGAAACGGCCTACAGAGAGGAGGTGCACACTCTGACACGGTGGTGTCAGGAGCACAACCTCTCCCTCAACGTCAGCAAGACCAAGGAGCTGGTGGTCGACTTCAGGAGGAATGAGAGAGAACACCGCCCCATCACCATCGATGGAGCACCGGTGGAGAGAGTCAGCAGCTTCAAGTTCCTCGGTGTTCACATCACAGAGGAACTCTCATGGTCCGTCCACTCCGAGGCCGTTGTGAAGAAGGCTCATCAGCGCCTTTTCTTCCTGCGACGGCTGAGGAGGTTTGGAATGAACCGCCACATCCTCACACGCTTCTACAGCAGCACCATCGAGAGCCTGCTGACTGGCTGCATCACCACCTGGTACGGCAACAGTACCGCCCGCAGCCGCAAAGCCCTGCAAAGGGTAGTGCGCACGGCCAGCTGCATCATCGGAGGCGAGCTTCCCTCCCTCCAGGACATTTACGCCAGGCGGTGTGTGAAGAGAGCTCAGAGGATCATCAGAGACTCTAACCACCCGAACCATGGGCTGCTCTCACTGCTGCCATCAGGCAGACGGTACCGCAGCATTAGAACACGCACCAGCCGACTTCAGAACAGCTTCTTCCCACAAGCAATCAGACTACTTAACTCCTGATCCATCAGGATCATAACACACACTGGACAGAATATCACTCCGCACAACCCACTGTAGATACACACACATTATATACACATTTATGTATCATTTATTATTTATCATTTATCATATAGCACCTATTGTACATAATTGGATCTCTACTGTGAATAATAATGTATACTGTACATTGTATATTATTATTATTATTATAGCTTAATGTATACTGTTTAATGTATGTTTAGTGTATATTGTTTAAAGTATATGTATATTGTAAGTATGTGTATATTGGCTAAAGCTGTGAGAACTACGCTCACATTGTGTAAATTATTTATTGTTTATTGTAGAGTTTACTGTGCTGTGAGTAATTGTGGGCGCATCAGATGTGTAATCTGTTGTTGCTTAAATGTTGTACATGTCATGTCGTGACTGCTATGTTGCTCGGAACTGCACCAAGAATTTCACCTGCTGTTGCACTTGTGTATATAGCTGTGTGACAATAAAAGTGAATTGAATTGAATTGAATTGAATTGAATTGAAGTCAATGGGCTGACTCCCTGATCAGTGCCCATGACTACTGAACCAGGGAGCTGATTGAGACGCATCCGAAGTATCAGCAGCTGTGATGGCGGCAGATAGTGGCTTTTCTTGCGTCTTGAGTTGTTGTATGTAATACAAATTAAGCATCTCTAACGTTAGTTGATTAGTAGAGTTACATAAGAGGAGATCTGGCGCTGGAGTGCGTTTGTGAAATCATAATGAGTGCTCGTGGCGCTGTTTTCAGTTTCGGTAGCTCGTGCAGACGAGCGCTTCAATCGATTGCTGTTGCGGAGACTTTATTCATTCCGTTGAAATCACAAAACGAAATGCACCCATTGTGATGTGTCCCTGTTCTTGATATACAATCACTGATTAACATCTTTGGTTTTAATGAGAAAATAAATAAACTATACACAGTGGATCTATGTTTTTATTCACTAACATAAAGAATCTCTGCACTTCAAAATATTGTGTTATATAGCAGGTCAGGGGATCTCTGGATAATCCGTAATTCGTTTGGAGTTATAAAACGAAAATACTGTTTTTCTGTTTTTTGTTTGAAAACGAAAAACCAAATAACCGTTTTTGGTGTCAGAATCAAAAAACGAAAAACCAATTAAAAACGGCCCGTTTTTCGTTTTGAACTTCAGTCAATTCGTTTTTCGTTTATAAACCAAAAACGGAGGTCACGTGGTCTATTCCTTTTTTGGAAGCGAAAGTAACCGGTAACACTTTCAAAATAAAAGTAACTATAGTTAACGAGGTGATTGTAGACTAACTATAACGTTTTTTAGTGCAACTAAAGTAGCACTGGGTGTGAAAAAAAACACTTAAGTTAACTGAAATAAAAATTAAAACTAATAAAATAATAAGCTGTTAGGGAGAATTAAACATTTGTAAGACCATTGGTGACCTGTAACTTCAGATTAAGACAAGTGAACTAATTTTATATGTAGCTTAGGATAGCAGGTAGCCTATTTATTTATAAATTTCTATTATTTAATTCACATTTTAGTTTTGTAACATATTTCTTGCTATGTGGAAGCTCAACCAGCAGAGGTCACTCTACCCCCTTCTGTGCGCCACTCTTTCTGTGGCGACAACAGGCAACAAGGGTTTGAACTTTTGACTTGTGTTTATATCAAAGAGAAGGCAAGCACTGCTACCAACAGAAGCTAATCACTGAGTTTGAAGGGTGTGCAGAACTTCACGTGCCTTCCAGCTCCTCTTTCTATGGCACTATAGCTGCTAAAAACTCTCAGCTTCCACCATCTACTGTTACAAAACAAAACTCTTCCAAAACAAATCTATAAAGTTGTATACTTTTTATTTTCATTCCCATTTTTCTCCAGTGTAATATACTTATTATGTTAGTAAAGTAGATGAAATATGTTTTATGCAGCTTGTAGTTCTCATTAGTTATGTAGACCTACTTGTGTGTGAAACCTAGCCTTACTCAGTCAAAAATTATCTCTAGCCCTGGGACTTTCAGATCTTTTAGTGCTTTTTTGGGTTTAATTCTGTTTGATGAACCACCAGGGAAAGGCAGTGCTCTGTACTCTTGGTACTTGTGTAAAGTAAAATAAAAGTGAAGTTAAATCATTTAGTTTTGGTACTCTGGTACTACCCTAGTACTCGTGTCAGGGCCTCCCAGAGTTTCCCCAATACCTGGAGGATGTGAGCCTGTGCACTGTGTGCAGGGTTTAAGGACTGATGATAGTAGCAAGACTGGCCCCAGTCACCTACCATCACTCTCTCTTCAAATAAATGCTGGACTGGCAGGACACCACTCCTTCCTCCGGCACCTTTGTTGTCACTTTCAGATATTTACATCATGGTTTATGGTAAGCCAAATCTTTGAATTGTGGCACTACTTTTGTGGAATTGGATGATGTCAACTTATGTCTTTAAATACAAATGTACATCATAATGTACAAAGGTACAGTGAAGCAGGACTCTTCACTTGCATATATGCCCTTAAATGATTTACAAGCATATTGGGTCAGTGAAGACTAAAACCTGCTGTAAATGTTATAGTCAAGTCAAGTCATCTTCATTTATATAGAGCTTTTAACAATGTAGATTGTTTCAAAGCAGCATTACAGAGATTTTTTGTGTCTGGACCACCACTGTACAACCATGTTCACATTGCATAGGCCTATAAATGAAAAACACATCTTTAGAGGAGGCTTCATTTAATGGGTGATTTTCACATGGTTTTTACTCGTTTTATTAACATAACAAAGTAAATATCATTTGAAGTAAAACAATCGTCTTTAAAAATGTTGGATGAAGACGTTATATTTAGAAAAACAAAATCTACAAGAGCTAACCCCTCTGTTGATTGTGTGTCTTATATATACTGTAGCAACAACAAAACAGGCAGTCCATGTTTGGGTGGTGTGACAGGATAGCACAGCAGCCATTCTCCGAAAGCCCTCTGTGATGCCTTGGTGATGTGAGAGAGTAGTGGGAAAGGGTGGCAAAGCAGTGTCGAATCCTCATTGGCACAGTTATTCAGTCATGCTGTAAGAGATTTCCGGAGAGCAAAGAGATAAAGACATAAGACTATATTGGATACAACTAAAAACTAAAAAAAATCTGTGTCAGACAGTTGAAAGATTTGCAGTTGAATTTCATGCCCCATATTTTTTGGGTTTCAAAAACAACAGTGTAGCTACAGGAATACCAGAGACTTGAAAAAGTCAAATAGAGACTTGAATATCTTTCAGCTTCCCTGAAGTCATAAATATGACAATCTTTTGGTTTCCCTGCAAATAATCCTAATAATACTTTTTTCATTAATACATTTTTTTAAAAATCCAAAACTACTTATTCCTACAATCACATGAAATATGGACAGATATTTACTATGACACTGTACTACCAACATATTAATGTAAGTGGGAAAAAAGACAACTGTATAGGTCAATATAGGCTGGATCATGAAAAAGGAGATATAACATATTGTCCCACAAATTGAAGTAAGAAAATCATGATCTAACCGTGACAAAAATCAAATTGTAGTCAGTCACTTTGTTTTTGCCATACTTAACCATTTCACCTGTTGTCGCCACAGAAAGAGTCGGCGCACAGAAGGGGGTAGAGTGACCTCTGCTGGTTGAGCTTCCACATAGCAAGAAATATGTTACAAAACTAAAATGTGAATTAAATAATAGAAATTTATAAATAAATAGGCTACCTGCTATCTTAAGCTACATATAAAATTAGTTCACTTGTCTTAATCTGAAGTTACAGGTCACCAATGGTCTTACAAATGTTTAATTCTCCCTAACAGCCAGAGTTATTATTTTATTAATTTTTATTTTTATTTCAGTTAACTTAAGTGTTTTTTTCACACCCAGTGCTACTTTAGTTGCACTAAAAAACGTTATAGTTAGTCTACAATCACCTCGTTAACTATAGTTACTTTTATTTTGAAAGTGTTACCGGTTACTTTCGCTTCCAAAAAAGGAATAGACCACGTGACCTCCGTTTTTGGTTTATAAACGAAAAACGAATTGACTGAAGTTCAAAACGAAAAACGGGCCGTTTTTAATTGGTTTTTCGTTTTTTGATTCTGACACTAAAAACGGTTATTTGGTTTTTCGTTTTCAAACAAAAAACAGAAAAACGGTATTTTCGTTTTATAACTCCAAACGAATTACGGATTATCCAGAGATCCCCTGACCATAGCAGATGTAAGGATTAAACTATCATCCCATTTCTGGACACACACTCCTATAGCAGATTTTTTTATTTATTTATTGACCTGAGGGAGGGGTTCTGGCAGACCAATCACAGCACTTGCGGTCCGCGTAGAATTGATGCGTTGTAACATTTTGGAGAGGTGTGCTTCAGGGTACGTCATAGGGTACGCGCGCATCACACAGCCTACGGCGTAGCTACGGCGTACACTCAACGCAGAAGTATAAATTGGCCTTACGACTTATGGAACGTGTCTATGCATATGGTACGCCGTACCTTCTGCGTGCACTCAGAAGTATAAATTGGCCTTAAGTTGGTTTAAAAACTGTTTATCCACTACTAATATACTAAAAGAAGCATATAGTAATAATATGTACCATATGATGAATATCACAACAAAGCACTCGAATAATTAAACGTACTTTTTACTGGGGAAATAATTCAAAAAAGGTCAACGTCTTCAAAGGCGGATACCGCCTAACACTGTGACAGTGTGAAATCCAGTCCGGGTTTCTCGCAGCTCCCAACAGCTACACTGACGCCGAGTGTGCTCCAGTCCGGGTTTCTCGCAGCTCCCAACAGCTACACTGACGCCGAATGTACTCCAGCTCGGGTTTTTCGTTCAACCGCTGTGGCGCGGTAGTATAACAAAAGACAGTCTGTAGCTAAAGCCTTATTAGAGTGGATTGGAGTTTATTGTTTTCTCGTCTTATGAACCCGAGCTCTTCAGTATTAATTTCACTATTCAGAAGATCATTTTTTGGACCGATATTACATGAAAGGAGCCTGATAGCGGACAGTGAGTATTGTGTATCGAGTTAGCCTCAAAGCTAAGAGCCTACGACACCATAACACCGTAATAATGACGAAACGTGAACGTGTGAGGTTGTCTGCGTATTGCTTCATAAGTCAAGTAACACAGGGGATATGTCAGGTAGATTATTGTGATTTAAAAGCTCAACTGTAGCAAACTGGCATGAATGTGACGGACTTTGTGTCGCGGGCCCTTAAACACGCCCATGCGTGAAGCCTCGCGACCGGCGTCGCCCGAGCTGGAACTGTTATTGCATTATATGAACATATAACTAAGCTAAGTGCTGCAACACCTAAATCCTCCGTATGTGGGGTGGATTTGGGGTAATTGGGACACCTTTCCCAAGTCATCTAAATGGCAAAAGGTGTCCCAATCACCCTGAATTCACCCTAGTTATTTATGAACTAATTTTGCAGCATTTTATTAGTAGCAACAGCTTATGAGGCTTTCATGACGTTTAAAAGGCAGGGTCCCCTACAAAATGTAATCTACACAATTTACCATGCTAATAATTTTCTCCATTGTTATGACAAACAATGTAATTTTATAAAGTTGAGGTAAGTACATAATGATGACACTAACAAACATCACACGAGTGCAAAGGGTCATTTGATGTCAAATCAACCACATTTTGGAAACCTTAAAGTAATTTTTACCCCCCTGTATTTTGGCCCCCCTCTACAAAATAGTGGATTACTCAGTATATATTCATGTTAATATTTTGGCTTTCTTCATTTATGCATTTCTTTCACCAGAAGAAGAAGATAAACATTTTTAGCCTGAGACCTCTGGTTGAGTTGACATGGAATGACTGAATATGTTCTATTTATCAGGATGCTTGATACTGATAGATTGTTTAATTCTAGGGTTCATGTTTACGGTGCAAGCGTCCCTTTTTTGCGGGAACCGCAGAGCCTCTGTGTGGGGCTAGAGGACCATGTTCCGTCCTGGAGGAGAGAGAGACTTCCAGACGTCGGCTCGCAGGATGGGAACGTCCCTGCTCTTCCAGCTGTCGGTTCATGAGCGAGAGTTGGACCTCGTGTTCCTTGACCACAGCTATGCCAAACCCTGGAACGCCCACCCGGATGCCAGCAGCGCGCGACCAACCCGCATGCTGTTCGTCACCCCTCGACGGCAACCGGACCCTTCTGTGTGAGTATTTTTTTCTAGAAGATTGTCTTTTACCTTGTTTACACTTGGAATTGACATTCATTACGGGTGCATCTCAGATATGCCTTCTTGAGTTCAAATGTGACCCATGCTGTCAAAAATGAGTTCATTATTTTCACATTCTCTATTAAAAAAAACCTTGTATATGATTTGGTGGAATCAAAAAAAGTCAGAGCTACACCTATTTGAAGTCGATAGAGTCATGTGAAGGCCAAGTATGGTAAACCCATACTCTTAATTTGTCCTCTGCGTTTAACCCATCCAAGTTAGTGCACACACATTAGGAGTAGTGAGTAGTGAACACACACACACTGCAAACCATGGACACACATCCGGAGCAGTGGGCATCATTTTTGGGAGTTAGCTGCCTTGCTCAAGGGTACCTCAGTCATTTTCTGTCGGTATTGAGAATCAAACCTGCAACCTTTGGGTTTCTCTCCAACCATTAAGTCTGGGACACACCAAGACGATGATCGGCCGTTGGAAATGTTTTTGAGTGTCGGCCGACTTAGTTTTCTTGGTGTGTGCCTCACCATTGGCTCTAGTTGGACAGCGTCAGGTTTTTTTTTGCCGATTCAATATGTAGAATCGCCATGCGTGAGAGAGAGAACTGTTCAGCTTATGGAACAGTTCGGTAACGGCTTGCTTTTTGGTGCTTTTTCACTGCATGATGCGGTTACACTAAAAAGTGTAAACACTGCAGATCACCGATTGTTCAGAGAGAATCGTCACTACTGTCACTACCATTATATGCTTTTGTGACAGTGATATAGCGGTTGAGACCCTAAACACATTGCTAAATACTAGGGGTGTGACGAGGCACTTATCTCGAGACGAGACACGAGATTGGGCTCACAAGAACGATACGAGACAAGATTTTTACATAGTATTTTTATGAAATCATCAGTGATGAAATACATGACTAGAAAAATAGTTTGCAGGTGCATTTGAAATGTTTTAACTCATCTTGTAATGAATGTCATTTTAGTTCTACTTGAGTATGAATTATCATATGCAGTAAAAGACAACAATACTCAAGCACTGTAAAGGTTTTCCCAAAAACTCAACTGACTGGCTTCTCTCCTGTATGACTGTCTCTTCAGACCTTACTGTACACAAGCTTAACTCCTTACTGAACTCCTTCCCACAAACTGATCATAGATATTAAGTGCAAACAATAACCATAATACCATAATCAAAGTAGCCTACTCAATATTGAAAGTGCAAATAGAGACAATTTTTCTTCAGAGATGGTTACAACTAGATAGCTTTCATATTGGGAGATATTTGCATGCCTCCTGGAGCCGCTTTCAAACAGCGGTAACATATTGAAATAGCGTTTGAATGCGCGCCCCCGTTTCGTAACACATGCCCAATGCGAGCGCTTCACTAACATGTAACACACGCTCGTAACATGCTCAATGCGAGCGCTTCACTAACATGTAACACATGCTCAATGCGAGCGCTTCACTAACATGTAACACATGCTCGTAACATGCTCAATGCGAGCGCTTCACTAACATGTAACACACGCTCGTAACATGCTCAATGCGAGCGCTTCACTAACATGTAACACACGCTCGTAACACATGCTCAATGCGAGCGCTTCACTAACATGTAACACACGCTCGTAACATGCTCAATGCGAGCGCTTCACTAACATGTAACACACGCTCGTAACACATGCTCAATGCGAGCGCTTCACTAACATGTAACACGCTCAATGTCTTCTCGTCGCGTGATCAGTGGCAGTGGTGCGCACTGTACAACTCGGAACAGCTCGTGTTGGGTAAGCTGATGGAATTGAAGCGAACCTGAATTCAATTGTTTTTATTTCTAAAGGCAAAACTATAGTGGAGGCATAATGTAAACGAATTGTTGGCACATTCTATCCTAACTTCACCCTCACACTCGTGACACGAGACAGCTTTTCACCTCGACGAGTAATCTCGTCACAGTTTATTTTCGCGAGATCTCGTGTTTACGAGATCTCGTCACACCCCTACTAAATACAAGATTAGTTTACCCTTGTGCGCCATCGAGCAAATCAAGCGATGTTGTCATCTGCGCTTTGTTGTACGAGTGCCTTCTCTCTTGTTTTTAGCAGTGTTTTGTTTTGCTGCTATCAGCCTCCTTTGAAACAAACGTATTCATCTTGTAGTTAAAAACATCCACATGATGTTTACACCTATCCACCCACTTTAAAGCAGTGCTAACAGCAGTTGAAAGCCTAGCCGTGCCGAACCAAGTCATACCACGCAGTGGAAAAGCAAAGCAAGCTGAGCCGTACCGTACCGAGCTGAGCCGTAATAGCGCCATTAGTGAATGAGTCAGTGCACGAGAAAAATAGCAAAACAGAGAGCTAAGAAGTCAAAGCGGTACAGATAGAAGGCCGTTCTAATGTTACGACATCTTACAGAGTGTCCCTGTGTGAATATTTAAATGTATACATGAGCGAAGTGGAATAAAGAAAGTGATGAGCAGGATTGATATTTAAAATGGTAAGCATGCTTTTTTATGGGTTGTGTATCTGCAGCATCGGTGTCCCTTTTAGAATGACGAGTATAGACTAGAGATGTTCCGATTCCCTTTTTCCCTTCCCGATTCCGATACCTGGGCTCAGGGTATCGGCCGATACCGAGTACTGATCCGATACCTGGGTGTGTATGTGTATATACAGCTGTATATACTACTAGCCCTGTATGAATTGCTAGAATTATTTTATGGTGTGCTTCAGACTTATCCCTTAATAAAACATGAACAAATACAGTGAACTACTGTATTTATTACAGTATTTTTATTATCTGACATGCATTTGACGGTAATATTATTTATTTTTCTTAAGCGAAAAAACTTCAAATGCAGCCACAAATCTAACACTGCAAACTGAAAAAGGTATTTTAGTTGTACAATATAATTGTATAAAAAATGTAGGAATATTTTATGTGTATATGTAAGCAACCATCTAGGCATTATTATTATTAGTAGAGACGTAGCTAAATCGACTCTACAACAGTAGCCTAATATATTCTGTCAATTTAAAATGTTTTAAACCAAACTTTTATTTTGACGGGTTGCCAAGAAGATATTTCAGTGTCTGTGTTCCTTATATGACAGTTTTCCCAAATGAAATGGTAAATTCTCATGAAGTGACAGTTTATGCGTTCGTGTCCTCATATAGTGACCATAGACTGAATATGGACGTAGAGAAACTGGGGGAGGTTGCCGCTTGATAGTGACACACGGCAGAGATTACAAAGACAGCGAGCGAGTGTCACACACGCGTGTGTGCGTGCGCGGACGGCCGCCATCCACACAGAGACAAAAATATTGCTAAACAGACAGTAAACAGCGGACATAGCCTACTGCTAAACAACAGCACAACTTCCTGTCTTTGCAATGCATTCGGAGCACCGAAGAAGAACCGTGCAGTGGTTAGGCAAAGCTCGCGGTCATAACTAGGTCTTGTTTAAGAAAATGGTATCGGATCGGTACATGGGTTCAAGTACTCGCCGATACAGATGCCAGAATTTTTTGTGGTATCGGTGATATTTCCGATACTAGAATCGGAATTGGAACAGCTCTAGTATAGACAGATATATCTGCACAAATAGACAGTTGTCTCATTTACACGCAGATGCAGAACACGCATGCTAGTTGACAACTGGCTGTAGTTCTCTCGTGTTCAAGTTCAGCCTTTTCCCCCCGACACAGGCGATGCGAGGCGACAACACAGACAGCTTTCATCATCGCTAGTTCTGTGGTATCGGTATGTAATATTAAATTTTTTCAATTGTCAGAGGCTTATTTTCCAGTTGAGTTTAACCGTTTTCGAATCTATTCAGCCGATCTCCGGGTCTGGCGGTAGCACTTTTAGCATAGCTTAGCATAGATCATTGATTCTGATTAGACCGTTAGCATCTCGCTCAAAAAATTGACCAAAGACTTTCGATATTTTTCCTATTTAAAACTTGACTCTTCTGTTATGTTGTGTACTAAGACCGACGGAAAATGAAAAGTTGCGATTTTCTAGGCCGATATGGCTAGGAACTATACTCTCATTCCTGCATAATAATAAAGGAACTTCGCTGACGTACCATGGGTGCAGCATATGCAATGATATTATGCAGCACCTTGACAACCTCCTTGCACAGGGAGCGTGCTGGGGACTATTTTCGATATTTTTTTAATTAAAAAAATTATTTGGTAATTTTTTTTGAGCGAGATGCTAACGTCTAAGCATAGATCATTGAATCTGATAAGCTTAAACTATGCTAAAAAATCTTATTTGAGTAAGTACAATGTAACTACGTCACTTTAAAAAATCGTTTTTTTATTTTCGGGCAAACGAGGCGCTGCACAACAGAGGTTGTACAGAAATGATAGGGCTCTAGACATCTCAAAGCTAGTAACCTATTTATCAGTAAACGTATATTACTTCAAAATATATAATGGGTTGTGATGTTATCCACTACAGGGATTCGGACATTTCCATTGACGTAGAGACGGTCACACCCACGCCAATGCCTCTCTATGACAATCAGAAAGCTCGTAGTGTAATGAACGAGTGTGAGCGCCACGTTCTGTTTGCCCGAACCGTCGCTGATGGACCACCTCCTCCCGATGATTGGGAAGAACACATCAACAAGTAAGAAACTACTGTCAGTTAACTACGATCACAGATGTTTGACAATGAGGGTGTTCATATTTTTGTAGCATCTTTCAGCAACACGGATCTCCAATTCTTTCGTTTTTATTGGGAATGTTATTTACAGTGAGGAAAATAAGTATTTGAACCCACTTGGAAATCATGGAGGGGTCTGAAATTGTCAGCGTAGGTGCATGTCCACTGTGAGAGACAAAATCTAAAAAAAAATCCAGAAATCACAATATATGATTTTTAAACTATTTATTTGTATGATACAGCTGCAAATAAGTATTTGACCACCTGTCTATCAGCTAGAATTCTGACCCTCCCTCAAAGACCTGTTAGTCTGCCTTAAAATGTCCACCTCCACTCCATTTATTATCCTAAATTAGATGCACCTGTTTGAGGTCGTTAGCTGTATAAAGACACCTGTCCACCCCATACAATCAGTAATAATCCATCTACTAACATGGCCAAGACCAAAGAGCTGTCCAAAGACACTAGAGACAAAATTGTACACCTCCACAAGGCTGGAAAGGGCTACAGGGAAATTGCCAAGCATCTTGGTGAAAAAAGTGTTGGACTGTCATTAGAAAATGGAAGAAGCTAAACATGACTGTCAATCTCCCTCGGACTGGGGCTCCATGCAAGATCTCACCTCGTGGGGTCTCAATGATCCTAAGAAAGGTGAGAATTCAGCCCAGAACTACACGGGAGGAGCTGGTCAATGACCTGAAAAGAGCTGGGACCACCGTTTCCAAGGTTACTGTTGGTAATACACAAAGATGTCATGGTTTGAAATCAGGCATGGCACAGAAGGTTCCCCTGCTTAAACCAGCACATTTCAAGGCCCGTCTTAAGTTTGCCAATGACCAATTTGGATGATCCAGAGGAGTCATGGGAGAAAGTCATGTGGTCAGGTGAGACCAAAATAGTACTTTTTGGTCATAATACCACTAAACGTGTTTGTAGGAAGAATGATAAGTACCATCCCAAGAACACCATCCCTACTGTGAAGCGTGGGGGTGGTAGCATCATGCTTTGGGGTTGTTTTTCTGCACATGGGACAGGGCGACTGCACTGTATTAAGGAGAGGATGACCGGGGCCATGTATTGCGAGATTTTGGGGAACAACCTCCTTCCCATAGTTAGAGCATTGAAGATGGGTCGAGGCTGGGTCTTCCAACATGACAATGACCCGAAGCACACAGCCAGGATAACCAAGCAGTGGCTCTGTAAGAAGCATATCAAGGTTCTGACGTGGCCTAGCCAGTCTCCAGACCTAAACCCAATAGAGATTCTTTGGAGGGAGCTCAAACTCCGTGTTTCTCAGCGACAGGCCAGAAACCTGACTGATCTAGAGAAGATCTGTGTGGAGGAGTGGGCCAAAATCCCTCCTGCAGTGTGTACAAACCTGGTGAAAAACTACAGGAAACGTTTGACCTCTGTAATTGAAAACAAAGGCTACTGTACCAAATATTAACATTGATTTTCTCAGGTGTTCAAATACTTATTTGCAGCTGTATCATACAAATAAATAGTAAAAAAAAAAAATCTGAAATTGTGATTTCTGCATTTTTTTTTTTAGATTATGTCTCTCACAGTGGACATGTACCTACGATGACAATTTCAGACCCCTCCATGATTTCTAAGTGGGAGAACTTGCAAAATAGCAGGGTGTTCAAATACTTATTTTACTCACTGTATATGGTCTGACTGTTGCATGACATTTACGTGTTTGAAGAAAACTTTTCTTTTTGCATGGTCATCATGTTTGAGATGTTGCTGATATGACTGGTTTTGTTCCGTTCTGTTTTAGGGCTGGCTGGTCGTTGGCTCAGAACAAGCTCTTCAATAAAGTATTGAAAGCCCTACAGGCTGAAAGACTCGGCAGACTGGCCAATGATGGTGTGAGTTTTCAAGACTGGGTTTATCTTGCAAGCTCTGTTTTATAATCAGTCAAATCAATGAGATGCTGTTTCTTAAAAATGCTCAAAGTAGTATTATCACTGATAGTAGTCTTAGACCGCACACTGCTTCATCCTATTTTATATATATATATATATATATATATATATATATATATATATAGAGTATAAGAGAAGATGCATTTTGGAAACCTCACAGTTTTAGTTACCATTGACTTTGATTGTTTGGACCAAAAACAGCTCTCAAAATTAGGGTGTGCACAAATATTCGATCTGTAATTAATATTTTAAAAAAAATAAATATGAAAAATCTAATTTTACTATGTTGCTTTATTACTAAATCCACTTGGTGGCGCTGTGGAGCGTGTTAACAAGTTGATTGTATTTGATCAATTTGTCGTCTGCCTCGAAAATTGAAAATGATCTTAAAAATTGGAGTAAATTTTGATAAAATAAATGAATGAAGCGGAGTTATCATAATATCCCAACCACAATGAGAAATCACATGAAATCCAAACACCAGGCGAATATATAATACCTGCATTCATGACTGCAGGTGAGTGCAGCTGTACCCCGAGTGAGAGCGAGATAACTTATATGAAAACAAAATTATCCTGAGACAAATGCTTCCTTTAAGTTTTGTTATGATTTAAGAAACACAAAGTGCTTTTAGAAACTTCACTTAACACTGTTATCTTAGTGTCTCTGCAACATCTGTCAGCGGAGCGCGTTTTCTCACCCGAGAATATTGGCTATCATCCACATTATATTTTTGTTTTTCGCAACATGAAAATGTCGACTCAAGTGTATATGTACGTTCTGCATGATAACTGGCACAGTCTGTTTTATTAACTTGAGCTTATAATGCTTTTGTTCTTTAGGCCTATATTTTTTATTTACACATTGTTTAATGCTTTGAACTGAAAGATATAACATAAGTTTGTTGTGTGCATTGCCTAATCGTAAGCTTGTTCAGAAATGGTGAATAATAAAAAAAAAAGTCTTTCTCGTTTTCTCTAAATAACGTCATTTAAATAAACAAATATTTGTTTATGAGCTCAAATATTCAAATACAATATTTTGGGAAAATGCCCATCCCTACTTAAAATTTCTTCTGTTCTCCATTGACAAATCCAAAGAAAATCATAAAGGTTTGGACCAACATCATTTTGAAAATGAGTTGCAACCCAACACTGTACCAAAGGCAACATAATCATACAGAGATTCATACCTGTCAACTTTTGACAATTTTAATTTTAATCCCAAAATTGGTGATTTGTTTAAATAACTGGCATCTCATATTCTGGTGTTTCCAATGTTTTTGAGTGGCTCTGCTGCACCACTTGAGCTCCATCTCTGCATGTGCTGTGATTTTGGGTCACTTGACGTGCATTTGAAAATGCAACACGCACCAGCCATCTTCTGTCTTTTTGTTTTTTTCCACCAAAATAAAAGCTCTGTTTTAACGTTTGAAAGCAAAGAAATTAGGTTAACCATAAATATTAGGATTATAATTTTACTGTAAAATAAAAAAAATAGAGAGAGAGAATCTAGAGTGCCTTTTCCCTCGATATCCTAATGTGGAAATTGACTGTAAATCCATGTTTTAAAGCTGATGTTTTAAAAGTTTTGGACACCCCCCAGAGGGGTCACCTCTTTGTCACCTTTTATACCGCTGATGAGTTTTCCTTTTAAAGTTGATAATCTGTTTTTTTCATAACTATATTGCTAGATTTTATTATTGTCATTTTAACATTGTTTTCTCCTTGCTGTCCACTAACCAATCAAAACAACACACCAGTTTGACAATTTACTTTATTATTGATAATACATGTTTAGTACAGTCTAGTGACCGTCTATTAGAACAAAATTCTTCTGTGAAAGTTGGCACGTTGTGCTCTCTCAGTCTCTATGTCTCTGCTCTCCACAGGCCTGTAATGAACCTGTCTCACGCAGGATAGCTGTGGATAAATGTGCTCATAAGGTACGCCACGCTCTGGCTAGTGTCAGCTGGGACCTAAAGCTGACACAGTGGCTGCATAGCACACTTGTGGAGTCTTTGAGTCTTGCTATGCTGGCGGCTTACCTTGATGTACTGCAAACACTCAAAAGCAAGGTGGGTCGTCTTATTATTATCATATTACCACTGTGTGTAGAGTCCATAGCAGGAGGTTACAGAAGACTGCTTTTATTCTTCTCTTATGACATCTCTACATTTACCCTTTTAGGTACCATCCCTGATTGACAGGATGTTGCTGTCATCCTCTGTAAAAACAGGAGCGGCAGGGGCTGAGGCTCTTTCTCTGCTCCTTAAGCGCCCATGGGACCCTGCTGTGGGTGTACTCTCACACAACAAACCAGTATGTATCAACCAGGCTTTATATTATTGGTTTATTCATTCCTATTGAGAATGAGAGGGATTTGTTTGTGGTAATATTTCTATAATAAAAAGGTCTTTAACAGAAAATGTCTGGTGTACTCCTGATGGACATCTTGATTGCTGTCTGAATCTAATCTGAGTGTTTATATTTTCAGAGTAAACTTCCTGGATCTCCGCTGATCCTGATAGCTCCATCAGGGCCAACCAACCCTGCCCTCTCTACCTCTCGTCGAATGAGATTCTGGCAATCTCAGCTCTCCTGTCTAGGGAAGGTATGCAACATCATATGTGAAACACTTTGATTTGGCGTTCTCCACAATCATTTCTGATGGTGGCTTGGTTACATTAAGAGAAATCATTTTGTGAATTAACTATTGCCTTAAATTTATAATTCTTTAAGTCTCTTTGGTTTCTGATTCAAATAAAACAAACTTAAATTAACTTTAAAGGGATAGTTCACCCAAAAATAAAAATTACCCCATGATTTACTCGCCCTCAAGACATCCTAGGTCAGGGGTTTCAAACTTTATGATGCCAAGGACCCCCAATATGATTAACCTTTTATGAGGGACCCCCTTCCTAAAATCCATCTATATATTTTTATGTATGGATAAAACATTTAAACTGTTAGATAAATATTAAGTGTGACATTATAAATGCAACATATTGTTTCCTAACTTAAATTGGCTATACTTAATGTTGGATGTATAAACCTGAAGGACATTTTCAATTAAAAATTATTTGTATAAGCAACTTTCACAATACATGTATGTAAGCCTGCAGCTTACACACTGTGTTAAGAATACCGCCTTACAACCCCAGTGAGCGAGATAAAAGGGACTATAATGAGAAAAACTCACTAGAAAGAAACAAAGCAAACATATACAATACTGGAAAGTATGTATAGGGTAAGAAAGGAGAGAAACATTTAGAACTGAAACCGAATGTTCGGTAGACTTTATCCATTTTTATTCTCTGAAATTTTCTGGGGACCCCTTAGAACCTTCAGGAGGACCCCTGGGGGACCCCAGTTTGAAAACCCCTGTCCTAGGTCTATATAACTGCGTTTCCACCGCAGGAACTTTCCTCAGGAACTAGGAACTTTGGGGTAGTACTCTGTGTGTTTCGACCGCAGGAACCAGGGTCTAAATGAAGTTCCCGGTAAATATTTCCCCCGAGGTAGTACTTTTTCAAAGTTCAGGAACTTTCGGGGGTGGGACTTGGGCGCTGAACATGCTGATTGTTTGAGCTCACGCAGCCTACATCAGTCCAGTCCTACATCACCAGACCAATTTGCCTAATCTTCACGGTATTTTAGACCGCAGTGGAAATGCAGACAGTAGCAGGTCTGGTGGAAAAAAGGTCCTGGTACAAACTGTTCCGGGTAATTTAGGTGGAAACGGGGCTTATGACATTCTTCTCAGCTTCATAATGACAGTGAATGACAGCCTAAAATTTGAAGCCCAAGAAAAGTGCATCCATCCATAATAAACAAACTCCACACGGCTCCGGGGGGTTAATAAAGGCCTTCTGAAGCGAATCGATGGGTTTTTGTATGAGAAATGTCCACATTTAACACGTTATAAAGTAAAAAAAATCTAGCTTCCGGTGGACCACCTTCTGTATACAATTTACGGAAAAAGCATAACTAGCGAAATGACGTCGGACGTAGGGAAACGTTACACTTTCTTTGTAAGTTGAATGCGGAAGGCGGTCTGGCGGAAGCTATATGTTTTACTTTATAATGTGTTAAATATGGATATTTTTCGTACACAAACCCATCGATTCAAACTTTGGGCTGCCATTACGATGCTTGGATTAGCCAGGAATTATTTTGAATATAACTCAGATTGTATTCGTCTGAAAGAAGAATGTCATATACACCTAGGATGGCTTGAGGTTGAGTAAATTATGGGATAATTTTCTTTTTTGGGTGAACTATCCCTTTTAAATAAAACGTTTTAATGTCTGTATTTTGTGTCTGTTTGTTTTGTGATTCAGGTCATTCCCATTAATGTTCATGTGGGCAGTGGAGCCAACATCGGAATCACGCAGTGTTTAGAGCACATGATCGGCACAGTCAGAGGAAAGGTCATTGAGGTACAAAATGACACACAACACTAGTTAGACAATGGCACTTTCACTTTACAAAAAAATGTATTCATCAAAGACGCGGTTTTAATGTATCAGACAGCTGTAAGTATTAGTAGTTGTTCTGTAAAATTATTTATTGAATTGTTATATTGAATGCGAAACGAGAACAGGTTTTCCTTTTTTACTTTGCTGATAGGGCCTGGATTTGGCATGACTATTGCACATAAATCACTCTCTTAGAGGCTGTTTTTCTGTGCGCTCAAACTGATTACCGAGTTCTTTTCCGCCGCTTATTGCGGTTAAACGATTAAATACTAATTGTCAAAATGCCTGTCTTGGCAAGTATTCACATAAACTGTTACGCTTTAAGTGAATTTAAACAGTTGCGAAAGAAAAGGCATGTGTAACACTATATTGGATACGTACATTAGGTCTTAAAGTGACAGCAGCCTAACATACCTGCTGCTGCTATGTCCTTAATGTTAAACAAGACGCAGCGAAAAATCAATCACTTTTGAATTGAACTTTTGTCACTTTATTTGTAAGGACTAATCTGTAGTTAATTTATACAGGGAAGACTCTGCAGTGTTATTATACAGGTCCTTCTAAAAAAAATAGCATATTTTGATAAAGTTCATTATTTTCCATAATGCAATGATAAAAATTAAACTTTCATATATTTTAGATTCATTGCACACCAACTGAAATATTTCAGGTCTTTTATTGTTTTAATACTGATGATTTTGGCATACAGCTCATGAAAACCCAAAATTCCTATCTAAAAAAATTTGCATATTTCATATTTCACACCAGCAGCTGACATGGCACCCCATACCATCACTGACTGTGGGTACTTGACACTGGACTTCAGGCATTTTGGCATTTCCTTCTCCCCAGTCTTCCTCCAGACTCTGACACCTTGATTTCCGAATGACATACACGGAAAAAGTACTTTGGACCACTGAGCAACAGTCCACTGCTGCTTCTCTGTAGCCCAGGTCAGGCGCTTCTGCCGCTGTTTCTGGTTCAAAAGTGGCTTGACCTGGGGAATGCGGCACCTGTAGCCCATTTCCTTCACACGCCTGTGCACGGTGGCTCTGGATGTTTCTACTCCAGACTCAGTCCACTGCTTCCGCAAGGTCTGGAATCGGTCCTTCTCCACAATCTTCCTCAGGGTCCGGTCACCTCTTCTCGTTGTGCAGCGTTTTTTGCCACACTTTTTCCTTCCCACAGACTTCCCACTGAGGTGCCTTGATACAGCACTCTGGGAACAGCCTATTCGTTCAGAAATTTCTTTCTGTGTCTTACCCTCTTGCTTGAGGGTGTCAATGATGGCCTTCTGGACAGCAGTCAGGTCGGCAGTCTTACCCATGATTGCGGTTTTGAGTAATGAACCAGGCTGGGAGTTTTTAAAAGCCTCAGGAATCTTTTGCAGGTGTAATTAGTTGATTCAGATGATTAGGTTAATAGCTCGTTTAGAGAACCTTTTCATGATATGCTAATTTTTTGAGATAGGAATTTTGGGTTTTCATGAGCTGTATGCCAAAATCATCAGTATTAAAACAATAAAAGACCTGAAATATTTCAGTTGGTGTGCAATGAATCTAAAATATATGAAAGTTTAATTTTTATCATTACATTATGGAAAATAATGAACTTTATCACAATATGCTAATTTTTTGAGAAGGACCTGTACATTTGATCACTTTAGTAAATTATTGTAGTATTTCTGTACCTGAATACTTTTGTTAGATCTACCTGAAAAACTAAAGCACTGTTTATTTAATTTCTTTGTTCTTTTGTATTTATAAGCTATTGTGTGTAATTTATTTTTTCTTATTTTATAAATATATTATAATTATATTTTAGTTAAATTAAATTAAACATTTTAAATCAAGCTTCTTTGCACTATGTAAGCTATTACACAACAAAATGACCCCATAACACCAGCTTTATACAAAAGTTGTACATCTTCCTAACAATGCAAGTATAATTCAATACATAAAGTAAACACTGTAAAACACATTATAAAAAACAAATACATTGAGTGATCAAACATTTAGGTGAGATAATTGTTATTTACAATTATGATTCACTTAAGGGTGGAATTTATCCCTAATGAAATTCAGGCCCTGGTTGATCACATTTCTGATCATTTTAATGCTGTTCTTGTCCATTAAGATGTTCCAAATCTGTATTATGTTAGCAATTTGTGGTTATCTTTTAATGATAATATTGAAATTAAAGGTGTATTCTTTATCATTTGTACAAATACATGTCTATGGAGAGCATTTATTTGTGGTATAGTGTGAAGTACAACAACGCATACCACAGTTTGTGAAGTATGAAAAATATGTTTACACAGCAAAACATTAGACATATTTCATATAATGCTGTTTAATGTGTATTTATTTTTAGTGTCATTTGTAATAAAACGAGTCATATTTTAATAGAATATTCTGCTTTTAATATCACTTGAGAAAACATTTTATTTACAAAGTTAAAAATAATGTTTTTAAGAAGGAATCGTCAGGAAATGTTTTATTTCAAATGAAACAATTTGGAAGTATCAAATTAAATTATCTTGTGTAGTTTCTAAAGTGCTGCAAAATTATCATTTGCCTTTTGTATTTTAAATGATTATGTAATGACAGGGCTTTGGTAATGACGGCAAAAAATAAAATGCATTTTTTAATTTTTTATAATGAAGTATATTTAAAGGTAAATTGTATGTATTTGCTCTAGGTTCATAGTCACTTTCCCCATAAACCGATCATCTTGGTGGGCTGGAATGTGGGGTCATTGATCTCTTGTCATGTAAGTCTCTCTCAACATTAGTTTTCTCATTTCTTGTCTATGGTCGCTGTAAACTGATGATAGATGTCTATTTTTGCGTCCAGGTTTCCCTTATGGAGTACATGACGGCTGTTGTGTGTTTGGGTTTCCCTCTCCAAACTGTCAGTGGGCCACGAGGGGTAAGAGGAAACACAGTCCATAGTTTCTCATTCAGTGTACACTGCTCTTTGTCACGATGAGCTACATGAAATCATTTAGCAGATACTTTTAAAATGGCTGGCTGAAATGTAATGTTTGTATTCTGTTTGTCAGGATGTTGATGATCCGCTGTTGGACATGAAGACTCCTGTGCTGTTTGTGGTTGGTCAGAACGCGCTACAGTGCAGTACTGAGAACATGGAGGAGTTCAGGGAAAAGATTCGAGCTGATAACAGCTTGGTAGTTGTCGGAGGGGCAGATGACAACTTGAGGTTTGCGTTTGTGTCTTCAAACATTTACATGTGTTTCTGGGGGAATCACTCTGTATAGAGTAGTTGAAAACATTTGGCTTTGTTTACAGGATCAACTCCACTAAGATGAAGACAGAAGGCCTGACCCAGACCATGGTGGATCGCTGCATTCAAGTCAGTACTTTTCACTTTTGTTCACCACACCGTAATCATTTAAAATCCAATGAAGCATGATTTAAAATCACTTCCTTAAGAGAGATTTCTTAAGACATTCAGGGAGAGACTAAAGTCAAGCTCCAGCCAAAGTCTATTTTTAGGGAAAGCTGACCTTAAATGTTAGAGCTGATGAAAAGCTCTGTCTTGTGTGACCTCTTTGGTCTTAATGTTTTTGTCCTTTGTTTTTTTTAGGACGAGATAGTTGATTTTCTGACAGGAGTTTTGACCCGTGCTGAGAGTCATGGTCATGGCTCTGGTGAAACACGAGATTTGGATGCTGAGAAGAAGAAGAAACCACGTCGTGAGCTGCCCTTTGACCTTGAGCGGTCACGACCGTCTTCACCTGCTGTGAGGGTACCCATCTCCCCATCTGGTTCAGAGGTAAGAATATTTTGAAGACAATAATGCTTAAACATGTAGGATATAGACTGCTGCAGGGATGAAGGTTTTGTAAGCCATAACCTGGAAATGAGTTTCCATCTTCCACCCCGGTTTTTTTGGAATGGGCTTTTGGGTAAATGCCTGAAATAAGGTCTGTGGTTACCTAGGGATGTAACGATACATAATTAATTGATATATCGCAATATAAAAATGTGACGATATGTATAGTTGGTGAAAACGATATTATTCGGGATATAGATTTGTTTTACCCAAGGCTCAACTTGCTGTATTTAAAAGGTATAATTCCCAAAAATGTTTTAATTCTGTCATATACTCGCCCTCATGTTGTTTTGTTTAACTTCCAAACACAAATGAAGATATTTTTTTATGAAAAAAGAGATTTCTGTCCCTCCATTTAAAGTCCATTCCTCTAATACTTAAAAGATTCAAACATTTCATAAAGGCATCGTAAAAATGCAGTATTTACATTTTTGGATGAGCTAAACATTTACACTTTGTGATTAGTCATTTTGACATTCTTTCTTGCGATTAGAACTGTGATTGATTGCAGCGATCATCAGAAGCGCACACACTCCTCAAAGTGAAAGTGCAAACAACATTTGAAGCGGCACTCCTTATAGTGAAAGTGCAAACATCATTTAAATCACCAGGTCACATTTAGTTTTATTAGTATGATTATTCAAAGCATTTTACATGGTTTATTCTTATATGCATATCATTTTTATATATATTTGCCCATTGGCCTCTGTCCATCATGACCTCCCTAATCATCCCCATATCCTGATTGGCTTCATCACTCGGTCTCGTCTCCATTAATAGCAGGAGAGGCAGGACATAGCGGGCACTGGTTGAGTCTGTGCGTGCAGCTTAAGAGATCCAGTGCCTGCATTGAAAGTGCAAGGACTGCATGATGGAAAAAAATAGTTTACGAAGTGTTCCAGTGACATTGCTACATTAAACGACTTTATATTATGTTGAATATAATGTATTTTGTGTATTTAATGTATAGTGTTACCAGTGTTGCACGGTATTCAGCCGCACACAGATTACATCACTTTCCCACCATGAAAACAGCCACCTACTGTCGTATTGATTTTTTAAAATAGAAATAACAATAATTTAGTTCAATTAGAGAACAGACACTACAGTTAAAAAATGAACGCGTCTGCTCAATGCAGCGTGAGCCGAGTGAGAGTTGCAGCTAGGGCTGGGCACCGATCGGCGATACTTTTATGGTATCGAACGAAAAACTCAGATACTATGAGTATCGAAAAATTATTTATCTTTCGGTTCCAAAAGCCAAGCGGTCTGTGTGCGCCTGTAGCATACTTGTTTTCCTTGCGTCGTTTTACAATGCCAAAGAGGTCTAAAATGTCATCGATTTGCTAGTATAAAGTCTGAATGTCTTTCCTCCGCTGTAGCTGTCAATCATTCTCCGTTCAGCATTCAAACTACGCGTCACGTTCGGTTACAGTTAGCAGCATGGTAAAGCTCACTCCAAGATTATATATTCCTGTTATAATACTTGATATGTAGATAAAATAATTTCCTCGTCTTCCTGAAGTTTATCTAGCGGTTTCTGAACGATGGTGGTACTCGCTACCGGGTGACAACACAAGGACTATTAATTAGCATCACACGCACAATAACCGGAATTTAAAACTGTGAAGAAACAAATAATCAGTGAATTTTTGGACAGATATACATAGTAGACTAGGATTTGTACACTCAACGCTCATCTTCTCTTTATGCCGTCAACTTTTCAATGCGCACTCGCGCTGCACTGCATGCTCTGACTCCATGCTTTATTTGTTAATTTTGGCCAAGTTAGGATTGATGCCAATCCTGAGTGTCTGCTGGTGCACCCCTATCCATAAAGCAAAACCAGTTTTATTAATAATGTTATGCTGAGTGAGAATGTTACCAGAATTTGTTTTAATTAAGCTGAAAAATAATAGTTTTGTGTTTAATGTATTTTGATGTTGAAATGGATTTTAAAACATATGGAATCGAAAACAAATTCGTTAGGAACCGGTATCGAAACTGAGGTATCGAAATTGGCACCGGATCGAAAGATTTTGAACAATACCCAGCCCTAGTTGCAGCACAGATCAGCTGCACGAGCCAGATTTCATTTATCACGTGATGAAAGTGAGGCGAGCTGACTGACAAGACTAACATTCTTGCGGAAGGTAACATTTCTAATTTACACACACCTTCAAACACACCACAAGAATGAGACTGCCGTGCTTATTCGTTTAGTTAATAAAACCGAGTTTGTTTTGGTGTTGTGTTTTTCATTAGGAAAAATAATGAACCCACCATTCAAGCAATTGCCGCCCCTGAATCGCCGAAAGTAAAATGCGCACTAGCATTCATAAGCGATTTAAAAGCAAGGTAGAAAAAAGGGAAAAACTCCATTGTAGGCTTGCTTCGATAGTTGGTGTTGCTGGTATTCAGACTCAACACAGGTTACATCACTTGCCCACCGTGGCACCGCCCCACCGTCGTTTTGATTTTTTTATAAAAATAAAATATAAAATAATTTAGTTCAGTTAGAGAACAGACAATACAAATAAAAACTGAACGTGTCTGCTTAATAAAGCATGATCCGACCGTGAGTCTCGGCAGCAGCAGGAGTCATTCATCAGAGAGTGAGGAGCTGACTGAGATGATTCGGGAAGATTTGGTTTCAAAGCGAAACGTAAAAGCACCTATTTAAGGGAGTTTTTCATTAAAAATAATAGGCTAATGAACCCACAATTCAAGCAACCTGCCACCGAACTGGCGCTAATTCAATATCGAAAGTAAAATGTGCACGACCGCACAGAGCGCACATTTAAGCCTTGTTTACTTTCCTCTGGCTCCGCTGACTGCGTGCGCGCCTTGTCCGCATGGCACTCTATGATGTCATTTTTGCCACGCGCACCCTCACGCTCGTGCAGATGGTCGAGTATAAACAAGGCTTTACGGACGAACTGTCATTCATTCATGGCGTGCGTCTCAATCATAGACCGATCAATGCCTGATCAGTGCCCTGACTTAGTGACTACTGAACTAGTGAACTGATTGAGACGCACCCATGGCTTCACAGAGCGCGCATTTACGGACGAACTGTCATGAAAGCCTGAGCGGTCGTGTGCATGTTACTTTCGGTTAGATAGAATTAGTGATTTAAAAGCCCCCGCCGGTGATACCGGTATTACCGGTGTTGTCACATGTCGATTAACCAGTGGGAAAATTTCCTCACCGTCACATCCCTACTCCAATGTTATTACCGGTGTGGTCACACTTTGATTTAACCAGTGGGAAAATTACCTCACCGTTACATCCCTAGTACAAAATTACATCATCACTGCAGCACTCTATAGATTAGTTTAAAAGAGTTATCTGTAACTACATAGACTCATAAATGCATAGTATGTGTTAGTAAGGCCAGCAGGGGGTGCTCACCCTGTGTTCTATGTGGGTCCCAGTATAGTGATGGGGACACTATAATGTAGCAAGTCTCGTCCTTCGGATGAGACGTTAAAGCGACATCCTGACTCTCTGTGGTCATTAAAAATCCCAGGATGTCCTTCTGAAAAAGAGTAGGGGTGTAACCCCGGCATCCTGGCCAAATTTGCCCATTGGCCACTGTCCATCATCACCTCCTAATCATCCCCATATTCTGATTGGCTTCATCACTCGGTCTCCTCTCCACCAATAAACTGGTGTGTGGTGGGTGATCTGGTGCAATATGGCTGCCGTCGAATCATCCAGGTGGATGCTGCACATTGGTGGTGGTTGAGAAGATTCCCCCTTCCATATAAAGCGATTTGAGTACCCAGAAAAGCGCTATATAAATGTAACACATTATTATTATTATTATTATTATTATTATTATTATTATTAATAATTATAGCAATATGCCTAAAACCAATCAGAACATGTAGATCATTCAGTTAAACTAAAGTAATTTTGTTTCCCCTCTAGGATATGTCCAGTGTCTGCAGTAGTCCGACAGCCAGTCCCAAACCCAAGACCGTCGGGCTTTCTCCAGCTCAGAAATCCAGTCTCATTACTGCCACCCAGCTACTCAAGACCCATATGCAGCGCTCAGGAACTGTGCTCACACACAAGCAAGCACAAGGTGTGTATCTTTCCAGGAGCAAATTCAAAGATTCGGCCCCAAAACCCTAAGGAAGCTTACATGCAGGATGCATTTTATCTGTGCTGTTAATGGTTATTAAAGGTTATTTTTGCCTTGCGGGACACAAATGACATAACATAACTTTGCCTCACGACCCCTGTGTTCTGTTCCATTCTGTTTTTGAAGAGAGTGTCCTGTGTGTAGCTACGTAACTTGAACACTAAATCATGTTTAAGCCTGATGAGCCTCGCTTAACCCTGAGCTGTTCTGCTGATGCCTGTGCATGTTAAATGACAAGGGCTACACCCTTGATCAGAGAGCTGATGTTAACCATCTGGGATGTATAGTCACATCATCTTTATATTGAGGAGAATCCCAGATCCCATCAAGCAGTAATGTTGTGTGTGATTCCTGTCTTTTCTATCCCATGTACCTTCCTTCTTCACTCTCTCCATCTTTGTCTTCCGTTCGCCACAGCTCAGTTCGCTGCTTTTATGAAACATAATATGCTGGTGAGGAAAAGCATTCCTCCTGGCAGCCCTTCATGTCTCTTTGGTGAGTATCTCTCTCCCTCTCTTTTTCCTTCTGTCTTTTGTCTGTCTGCCCATTTCATGTCTTTCTTTAAAGTTCATGTCTGTATCACATATACGTCCCTTTTAATGTTTCACCAGCTTGTGTTTGCAAAAGGCAATAACAGTAGTTAATGCTTCAAATAATGACTGCTTGCAAATTTATGTTCTTCCTGACACAATCTATCTTAAATTGGTGTGTGTGTAAAAATAGGCATTTTCCTGCATAATGGTAAAAACATTTGTCATTGTTAATTTCCCCTAACAGTAGGTGCCTTGTTTAGCTTTTGACATCTCAACGCTTTTAAGATATTATTTGATCGATACATTGCCTAGGCCTTTTTTTTTTTTTTTTTTAATTATTGGCATCTGTCAAGTTTTTCAGTGATTTCTGGTGAGGTTGTGAATTGCAATCACCCACCGCTCGCCTCTTCCTTTCAAAGCTTCGGTGGCCGACACAGGACAAAAATGTCATCGTCAGAGAGAGCAGAGAGTAGCTAGTGCTCTGTAGAGAAGTTTGTCCTTTTAGGGCTACTGTAGAAACATGACGGCACAAAATGGCAATTTCACTGTGAGGGGAACCGCGGTGTATGTAGAAATGGCTCATTTTAAGGTAATAAAAACATAACAGTACATTATGTAAGGTCTTTTATACACCACTGAAAACTGAATTTCTGTCAATAGATCCTCATAACTACTACACACTGCACCTTTTAAAGAGCCTGCAAGACTTAAAAACTGACTTAATTGCAGTGCAGTTACAATGTTACACCAGCAGGTGGCGGCAAGGGACTGTCTTAATGAGAGTGTCATCATTAAACCGTTCATTTGAACTAATACGCTTAAAAAAATGCTGATTCATTCATGAGTGAAACAAGATGTTGAAATGAATTTAACTTAAAACGGCACTTTACAAGGCTCAATCAATGAGCAACACTGAAGCTGATGTTTCACGTCAATAGCATTGATTCAATGCACCGGGCTGAAATTAGATTTAGTTAGATTGTACTTATTGGCTTTTCAAAGGGATAGTTCACCCTGAAATGAAAATAAAGCCATCTTTTTCTCACCCTGCTGTTGTTCTAATGCCCTATGTCCTGCTATCTTTTTCGGACCTCAAAAGTAGAAATGTAAAAAAATTATCCTGCACGCGCTCCTCCATGTAATGGCAGTGAATAGCGACCAGGCTAAAACATTACAAAAAATATACAAAAGTATCACGCAATGATACAGTGAGATGCGCGCCATATATGGAAAGTGTTCATGAGGAACACTATAAGGTTTTGCGAGAAAGAAACTGTATTATTCAGTCAAAATACTGAGCTCGGCCGTTACTGTGCGAGCCGTCAGCACTGGCTCAACAGCCCCTCACGTAATGTTGTCATGACAACCGGTACATAATATTCACTTCACTAGGTGTTATTATTAGTATTATTGTATTATTTTTCTTATCATATACCTTATAGAAAAGACGAGAGTCGCGTTTGTTTCTATTGAGCCTGATTTCTCAAAATGGTGTGTGCTTATCCAGGGTACCATGACTGTTGGCGCACATTTAAGTCGTTTTGCACGCGTGTTTTTGGCGTGCTGTTTCCTTTTGGCTTAAAAATAAAAACAGCACGTCAAAAACACGCGTGCAAAACGACTTAAATGTGCGCCAACAAATAGTCAAAAAACATATACCTTGCTGTGCGCCACACCTGCAGTAATTAGCCCCCGTCTTAAGAAGACTTGTGGGAGATCACAGCGCCAACCCATGCCAATATACAGAATGGCTCCAACAATGACAACAGTGCAAGTTATAGTAAGCATGAGCGGCTGCTGACGGCTTGCACTCATCACAGGAACGTGCACAGAGTAACGGCCAAGCTCAGTGTTTTGGCTTAATAATACGGTTTCTTTCTCGCAAAAACTTATAGTATGCCTCCTGAACATTTTCCATATATGGCACGCCTCTCACTGTATATGTTTTTTGTAATGTTTTAGCCAGGTCGCTATTCACTGCCATTATATGGATGAGCACGTGCAGGACTATTTTTAAACGTTCTTCTTTTGGGGTCCAAAAAAGATAGAAGGACATAGGGCATTCAACCCTCTACGCACACCTTTGCACTAGAATCGCCATTGGCTAGTACATTTTTTTGTTTAGTCGCCAGACTGATATACTTTATTATATTATACTTATACTTTATTATACTTATATTATACTTATATATATATATATATAAATGAATGAATGCATCATTTAACTGAACTTTGGACTGCTGGTGGTGCTTAAGATATTGTTGGTGTTTCTGTAAAAAAACTAGATAATAGTAATTATATTATATTATTAAAAGATAATAATACTACTTCTACTACTAATAACAATATACAATGCACTAAGGATTGATTTAAAAAAAAACGGCATATTTTCTGCTTGTTCTTAAAAGCTGAATAATTTCAAATTAACTACGTTATTTTGACAGGTAATACAACAAAGTATATTGTTAACCCCTAGCGCATCGATTTTGCGTGGTATGTGAGACTCTCTCTCTCTCGGACTCTCGCTCGCGTGCGCACCCGTGTCTGTGTGTGCGTGTGAGAGAGAGAAATGCGCTCATCAAAGCGACTGAGTTCTTCACACACACTAGAGTTTACGGTACGTCAGATGAGCTGATTTTAAATCGTATAGATCGCTTGACGAGAAAGAAACTCAAGCGCTCATTCAGAGTGGTCAGCGAGTAAAAATATACTTATGCTAAACTTATTCTCTTAGCATCTAACACACACACACACACATACTGGCGAGTAAAATCGGAGAATTTATTAGCCAATGGCTAATGATATATATTATTTAATCGTCCAGAGTGACGATTTACTCGCATTTGCGAGTGTTTTACTCGCACTGTAGAGGGTTGGCATTGGAACAACAGCAGGGTGAGTAAAAGATGGCTTTATTTTCATTTCAAGGTGTACTGTCTCTTTAATGATAGTCTAATAAGTGAGTTTGTCACTACTGAGGATGATGCCGAATTACATGTGGAACTAGGAAGGAAGTGCAAATACTAAGTGAATTTGCTATTGTGTGTGAAATTTTGCCACACTATTCTTTCAAAGGTTTTTTTTTTTTTCCGTGTGTGCAGTTGCACTTGCTTGGCGCTGTTGGCGTCGTGCACAGACAGACAGTAGCCTAATGGTCTTTACAATATGAAAAGTAGGCTACCATAGTATTGAAGGATAGAGACGTTAAGATATGGATGTAGTAAAGCTTCGTGTGGGAAGAGAAGGAGGCGGGAACCGGCGGACAATCAAAAGAAGTTTTAATAAATAAACACAAAATAATAATGGCGGCGACAGCCCCTCGCGGACGACTGCCGCCTACATACAAACAAAACACAAATGAAAATAATAAGCTGCAGTCCCTCACGGACGACTGCAGCAACACATAACAAAACGTAAATAAAATACAACATAAAATCCAGGCCTGGTCCTCTCTCGTCCCTCACTGTCGTCGCTCCTCCTTTATAGTCCCTCACTCCTCCGCGAGAGCCGAGATCGCTGCGGCGCGCAGCTGGCGCTCATCCTCCCTGATGAGCGCCGCCTCGTCCCGCCCTCACGGTCCCTCGGCCTCGCTGCTCGCCACAATGGACGTTTTATTTTTAAAATGATTTGTCAGTGATGTGCTGAGTCAGACAATAATTTAAAATGCACAAATAAGGACTATCTTTGTTTAAAAAATATGTTTAAAACTAAATTGCATAGATTTGATTAGTTTTAAAACTATTAAATATCCTTTGGCCAGTGGAAAAGAATGAGGGGGATGGGACTATTCATTTGAAAATCTAGGTGTTGTAAGCTCCATATGGTTATTTCGGGGAGGAGACTGGGTGGAAATGCATGTATGCACTGACTGGGTTTTATAAAGGGAATTTTGCGCAGGTTCAGGCATAAGCATAATTCGTCTTAATCTGTACCCAGAGACCTCTGCAGCTTTTCATGTGATCTGTATTGGCACCTTGTGAAGTGAACCCCTCAGTGAGCTTGAGGCTATGGGAGACTGTTGGAGCTTAACCCGTCAGCATCATGTGTTTCAGTGCCGGTGCCCAGTGAGCAGGTGGAGGGTTTGGACCGAGACGACATGAGGCTCCACCTCAAGAGAAGACAAACTCCCAGTCCCACTCCCACCAAAGCCTCCAAAAGAGCCAAGATCAAAGTCACCATCGTCTCCCATGGAGACGCGGCAGGAAGCACGGCTGGCTCCACTGCTCAAGAAGGTAATGAAAACAAAAACCCTCATTCAGCCCACTGAGCCGCTGATTGAACAATGTGTTACATATTGATGCATTTAAACAAAATGAGAAGTTTTGATTTAAGCCATTTTCAGCCAGATTGATTACTTTAATATGCTTGTGAGTGAGCCATTTTCTTAATAATAATAATTTTTGCTTGTATAAGCTAGGTTTAGATATCAGATCCACACAACATGCGCTAAAACATTAACTTCTCTTTGTGTGTCATGTTGAATGAATCACCTGACTACCCCATTAGTTGGGCTGGTTGATGCAGTGACACCCTGCCATTCAAAAGTTTGGGGTTGGTGAGATTTCTTTTATGTTTTTGAAAAAAAGGTTTTATGCTCACCGAGGCTGCATTCATTTGATGATAATTTTTTTTTTTAAATTGCATATTTTGAAATATTACAATTTAAAATAACTTTCTATTTTAATATTTTTAAAATGTAATTTATTCATGTTTTCAAAGCTGAATTTTCAGCATCATTACTCCAGTCTTCAGTCACGTGATCCTTCAGAAATCATTCTAATATGATGTTCTGCTCGGGTAACATTTATTATTATCAATGTTGAAAACCGTTGTGCAACTTAATATTTGTGTTGAATCTTGATTCTTTGAGGAATAGAAAGTACAAAAGAACAACATTTATTTAAAATACAGTCTTCTGCATCATAAATGTCTTTACTGTCACTTTTGATCAATCAAAAGCATCCTTGCTGAATAAAACTGTTTAATTTTCAAAAACAACTTACTGACCCCATAGTCTTGAATGTTCGTGTACTTCTTCAGTAAAGCCAATATATAATTAAATATTGTGTAATACACATTCCCACATCAAGTTCACTTGAAGGAGTGAATGAAAACTAGTGCGTGAAGTCGGACTTTACACTGTACACTCGTTGTTGCGGTGCAACGTGGGATTGAATAAGTGCACTCAATAACGTCCACTATGGTTTCGGACACCGCTACAAATGGCTGTCCCCTCAAATAGTGTATAGGGGGCGATTTCGGATTCAGCCGGTGTCTTGCCATCTCAAGGTGTTTACAGTTGTATTCCTGTTTTTCTGTACAGTGGGTTTGTCAGGAAAACCCCTGGGACTCACAGTGGGCCAGACGGTATCGGGGGCCAAAGAGCTGTCTGAGCTTCTCACTGCACAAAGGTACCTTTATCTAACACACCAGATAGATTGTACAAAAGAGAAAAAAGACTCGTAAGGCCTGTTCATACAAACACGACTGTTCAAAACAGACATTCATGCCATTTACCTGTTCTGACCAATGTGTAAAAAATAGCAGATGAACTGAACGAAAATGCAATTTCACTTCCTCACAGTAGGTGGTGCTTACAGAAGAGCAGAATTACTCTGGCATGGAGAAGAAAGAAAAGCAAAACATTGTATTTGCATGTTTTCAAACAACCATTCAGATTTTCAGAGTCAGTATTCGCCATGGTGTTTATCAAACAACACTATATACAAATGTACAGAGAAGAGACCCTCTTCCAGATTCATCCTCTGCTGTTCAATATCACTTCGCAAGGGAGTCCAGACATGGACTTGGCACTGGCTCGTGCGACCAAAAGCGTGAATCTTACTGGATAGCCAGCTTTATTCAAAGTGTGATGGAAAAGAGATTAGAACCATTAAAATATGTTGCATTGATGGCATGCAAATATCATTCTGAACCGATGCATTGATAGGCGTTCATTCAAATTAACCAAAATTTTGCACTGAACATTCAACTTGGTATGGACAGGCCTTTAAAGTGATAGTTCACCCAAAAATGAAAATTCTGTCATCATTTACTCACCCTCATGTCATTCCAAACCCGTAAGACGTTCATCTTCGCAACACAAATGAAGATATTTTTGATGAAATCCGAGAGCTCTCTGACCCATTCATAGACAGCAATCTAATTAACACTTTCAAGGCCCAGAAAAGAAGTAAAGACATCGTTAAATTAGTCCATGTGACTCCAGTGGTTCATCCTTAATTTAATGAAGCGTTGAGAATACTTTTTGTGCACAAAAACAAACACAAATAACTTTATTCAACAATTCCAGTCTAGCCTGTGTCAATCTCCTATGCAGTTTCCGTTGTAAATCGAGTTCTACGGCAGCCGATGCTGTACGTGTGCGCACCACGACACATGCGCGGGAGCTGCACTGTATTTACAACATAAACACCGTAGGAGACTGGCACAGGCCAGAACGAAATTGTTAAATAAAGTTGTTATTTTTGTTTGTTTTTGCACACATTCTCGTCGCTTCATAAAATTAAGGTTGAACCACTGGAGTCACATGGACTATTTTACCATTGTCTTTACTTCCTTTTTTGGGCCTTGAAAGTGTTAATTAAATAGCTGTCTATGGAGGGGTCAGAAAGCTGTTGATTTCATCAAAAAAATCTAATTTGTGTTCCAAAGATGAACAAAGGTCTTATGGGTTTGGAATGACATGAGGGTGAGTAAATAATGACTGAATTTAAATTTTTGGGTGAACTAACCCTTTAATTTTGAGGAAATTGTAATGTGTTCTTGTGTAACGAGATTGCAACCCTGCCCAATGGTTCGGTTAAGATCTGTGTTTTTATTATGACATTTGCATGGTTTATGCAATATCATGCTCTATCAGATCAGATAATGTACCCATGCTCGCATAACTTCATTACACTGCATTTAGACTGTGTGTTATAAGTTTCCACTTATACATAGAACCTTGGAGAAAAGACAAACTACCAAAGTGTAGAAGGTGATCAGTTTATTTATTTCTTGTCGGATTATATCAGCATCTGTGTTTATGGTGGCTTGATTCTGAGCTGGTATCCTGTGCTCTCTTAGGTCAGGAGGTTTGGCAGATGTGTCTGGAGTTTTGGGTTCCAGTGAGGGGTCATTTCACAGCCTTCAGGGGAGCGTAATGTCGGGTTCTTCCTCTCCTGTCCAGGCTCAGGCCCCCTCCACTGCACAAGGTACCACAAGCTTCTCATTTTGCCAACAGAGGCTGCATTTACACTTGGCATTAAGATGCGATCTCCATGATCTGATGAAGCGAATTGGGTTATCAACCAATCAGGGCACAGTGCATTTACACTTGGCAACATCAAGTGGCTTCTCTCCCTGGATAATTTATCAGATCTTGGTTTCCTGTGTAATATTTAAAATTAGCCTGCAATGGAAAAATGGCCCCTGTGCAAAGTTCAATGAGTATGTGCACAACATCAGTTACAGGTCGCATGGTAATGCTGAGTGTAAATGAGTCATCTGCAAGCTCTTTGTTTAAATTAGTGTTAATTTTCTTTATGAAATCTGACAAAAAATGTTTGCTTACCTTTTTTTTTCAAGACTAAGACGGGACGACATCAACATCATTGAACACTTACTATGACTTTATCAACATGTAATATAGTTGACAAAAAAGACGACACTATAACAAATATACTGAATGTATCCATGTAGGCTATTCTAAATAGTATGTGCAAAAAAGGGTTAAAATATAAACATTACATTCTAAAAAAAACTGATTGCTTAACATTTTAAAGGTAAAGTTAAATGTGTAGCGATTTTCTGAGAATCGTTGTTGAACACTGATATTTAAAATAAACAAAGAAGCACACCCCTCCCTTCATTGCTCCGCCCCCAAAATGCACGAACACGCAATGCAAGAGTAGAAGCGAAATAAAGCTTCACGAAAAATAAAGTGAAAATGAGCAATTTCACAACATACAGTACACAAATATATATAAGCAAGAGTTTGTTGTTAGTCGCCACTAGCATACGCTCAAAACCAATGTTACTCCCATGTGGATCAGAAACAACACTTTAAAAAAGAAAAAATATGTTCCTTGAGGTTCACGTTTTTGCATACAAAAAAAAACATGTATGTGGAAAAGCACATTTTTGACCCTCTGTCTGAAATAACCGGTTTTTAAGGTGCGCCTTCTTTAAGGCTTGTCAGTAAATGGCCTCTGTTATGATTGCAGGGTTCCCACTCTTTCATGAACACCAGATTCAAGGACTTTTTAAAGCACCTTTTACTTTAAATCAAGCACAATACATTACTTAATTAAAATATTTAAATATAGAGATAATATTGTATACATGAATTTTCCAATTAAACATTATTTATTAATCACCTGTACATTAGACTGGGTAAACCCAGCCTGATCTGCTGGCGATTTGATTTCGACCTGCAACTCAGTCTGGAAACCTGTACATTCATTTCTACTGCTTCTGTTACACTTTTGCGGGAACCAATCACAGACTGGCTTATCCACCTGGCGCGCTGTTGGCGGGTTTAACACGATGACGGATAGAGAAGCGATGGGTGGTTGCCTGTTGATCCCGCCTCTTGTGGTCTGATTGGTTAAAGGACCATCCAATTGCGTACAGAGTCATTTAATTTATGCTCGTTTATCACTCCTCTTGTGCAGTAGAAAATACATAGCATACTCCTCAGACCAATGTTCAATCTTAAATTGAGCTTGGTCTGGTGATAGCCAGACAACCTGTACATAGTACCTTTTTAAAAATCAATTTTAAGGCTTTTAAGACCTGCACAGGGTGAGACAAATCTACAGTTCAGATAATTTGACAAAAGCAAGTTTTATAAAATATATTTATGAAAACTTCACATTTCAGCCTTTAAAACAAAAGAGAAGAATCTAAATTATAAGTCTAAATTATATGCATTAATTTAAAATTTGATTATACTTAATATTCTAGAAATATTATTATTATACATTTTTTTTAAAAGCACATTAGGTTCTCATCATTCCACCAGTTAACATTTACAACTCTTTGTGTAAACTGTGTAAAAATATGGGTTAATATGCATTAGTCTGAACAAACCAACTGATGTGCTGAAAATGCCATTTCACTCTTTGACAGTAGATGGCACTTATGGAAAAGCAGAAATATTTTGGTTTCCCCGGTAACCTCTGTCAACAAAGGAGTGCTGCGCTGATAAACACTACTTTATTATGCGTTATTCATTGGAACTTTGATAAACCAACTTTTATGTAGCTCAACACTGAGCCAAGCATCACTGAATTTGCACTTCCCTGTCACTAAGCTAGTTAAAAAGCTTCACATTATGTGCTCATTATGCAGAGCTGCCTGCACATGATCATGATCAAGCTGCTCAAGCAGCATTTTTTTTTATGTTTTTCCCGCTTCCTCCCCAAGTGCTGTTGTTTTTTCTGGTTTTGGCAGCGCATAAAGCCCAATTTTTGTAATGGCACCATGCTACTCTAACAAAAATGTAGTTCATGCCTAATTGAAGCACTTTCAAGCACCTATGTTTGTTTTCAAGTACTTTCCAGGCCTTGAATCCATGTGTCTCAAATTCAAGGACTTACAAGAAGCGTGGGATCCCTGTGATTGGCCAATGTCACTGCGTAGGAAACTGTATCATTTCCCACTCGCTATTGCACATGAGTGTTTTGAAAACACTATCCATATAAAGCCATTATTTACAGACAAAGCATTATGAAATGGTTTACTTGCGGTTTGTGATGCAGCTGCTCTCAGATCCAATACAGTTGGCTGCTTCATCTTTCAACAAAAGACCACAACTTGTTCCTGACACTGGGATCCTTCTGAAGTCTTTACAGGGCTGTTTAAACAGGATGCGTCAATGCAAAAGTTCCTTTATGCGTCTTTTTACTCCTCCGTTTGTCCTGTTGTTGGTCAGACTTCAGCGTGGAGTGAAGTGAACAGGGATCTGTATACTGTATCAGTGTAGACAGTGTTAGTGATTTATAATGGGTTCTATTTGCTTTTGCTTTTTGCTTTTTTTGTAGTGTAAATATAATGTATTCTGAAGCAATATTCTCATCATTGTTCTATCAGCTTTAACATATTTAAATCCGCATATACGCACTAAACAAGAGGAACAAGACCACTGAAGAGATGGGTCTCGGCCTGGATCTAAACAAACTCTGGTACGGTTCAAATTAAATATGAACGCAACACGGACCAAAGACATGTAAATGAACCAAAAACAGGCAGGGTTCCCGTGTGGTTTTAAAAAAGTCTAACATTTAAAAATCAAAATTTTAGGCCATAAAAAGTCTTAAATTCGTATTGAGTTCTAGGTCTTACATCATTTTAAACGGGTCTTAATGTTCCTTCGTCCATGTAACGCTACCTCTAACGCTCATTGAAATGCTCCCGCATCGCTTTTGTGTGTGTGTTTATTCCGGCCGAGGTGTTGTAGTTCTTTGTTTCGCTAGTCCAACTATAGTTCGCTGTTTTACAAATGAGACCACCATGCATCTTATATTGCAGCCAACCAGCTTTCGTGTTATTGGTGCGAGTCTCTTTCGGATTGTACCATAGACACATCAAACGGATTTTATTCTTCAGCTTCAGTTCTCCAGTTCTTATAGTTCCGCAATCGGGAAAGCAAAGACGAATCTTTCTGACCTGCTATCTCGCATAATGACCAAATAAAAGTATGATATGCCTGATAGCACTAAAAAAAAGTTAATAAACCACAAACAAAGTTAGTTACTGACCGATGTCGGACTAACTGTGGATTCTGTGCTCGCGTTTGCCGCCTGTCAGCGCTCACGCGAATGTCTTCTATTTCTAGGCTTATTGCCCCTGAACGATTAAATACACACATTACACACAAATACGATTAAATACACACAAATACACACCCTTTACTTGATTACTTTGAGAACTTTTTACTTGTATTAAGCAATTGCTTATTGATGTGGTTTACTTGTAAGATTTTGGTCATATTTCCCACTTTAAGCGATCATGTTATTAAAGCTAGATAGCACACCACTGGACCTTTTTTTGTCATGTGTGACTATTTTGCATCTAACATAATAATATGGTAAATGTGGCATCCTAATTATGAAAAAAAAAAAAAGAAAACATGCAAATTTCTGGAAATGACCACATCAAAATCAGTAAAAAAAATAAAAATTGTATATATATATATATATATACACACACACTCACCTAAAGGATTATTAGGAACACCATACTAATACTGTGTTTGACCCCCTTTCGCCTTCAGAACTGCCTTAATTCTACGTGGCATTGATTCAACAAGGTGCTGAAAGCATTCTTTAGAAATGTTGGCCCATATTGATAGGATAGCATCTTGCAGTTGATGGAGATTTGTGGGATGCACATCCAGGGCACGAAGTTCCCGTTCCACCACATCCCAAAGATGCTCTATTGGGTTGAGATCTGGTGACTGTGGGGGCCATTTTAGTACAGTGAACTCAATGTCATGTTCAAGAAACCAATTTGAAATGATTCAAGCTTTGTGACATGGTGCATTATCCTGCTGGAAGTAGCCATCAGAGGATGGGTACATGGTGGTCATAAAGGGATGGACATGGTCAGAAACAATGCTCAGGTAGGCCGTGGCATTTAAACGATGCCCAATTGGCACTAAGGGGCCTAAAGTGTGCCAAGAAAACATCCCCCACACCATTACACCACCACCACCACCAGCCTGCACAGTGGTAATCGAGACTCATCAGACCAGGCAACATTTTTCCAGTCTTCAACTGTCCAATTTTGGTGAGCTCGTGCAAATTGTAGCCTCTTTTTCCTATTTGTAGTGGAGATGACTTTCAGTTTGAATCAGTCGGCCCATTCTCCTCTGACCTCTAGCATCAACAAGGCATTTTCGCCCACAGGACTGCCGCATACTGGATGTTTTTCCCTTTTCACACCATTCTTTGTAAACCCTAGAAATGGTTGTGCGTGAAAATCCCAGTAACTGAGCAGATTGTGAAATACTCAGACCGGCCCGTCTGGCACCAACAACCATGCCACGCTCAAAATTGCTTAAATCACCTTTCTTTCCCATTCTGACATTCAGTTTGGAGTTCAGGAGATTGTCTTGACCAGGACCACACCCCTAAATGCATTGAAGCAACTGCCATGTGATTGGTTGATTAAATAATTGCATTAATGAGAAATTGAACAGGTGTTCCTAATAATCCTTTAGGTGTGTGTGTGTGTGTGTGTGTGTGTGTGTGTGTGTGTGTGTGTGTGTGTGTGTGTGTGTGTGTGTGTGTGTGTGTGTGTGTGTATGCTATTAGGAAGTGCAAATTTACTTATACTAATAAATTAATTATTTTGCTTTGCAAGGAATTTTGTGATTCTGCTTTTCCTTTGTAAGTTTTTATTGTGTGATATAGGTCTTAAATTTAATTCATAATGGTCTTAAAAAGTCTTAAATTTGACATGGTGAAACCTGCAGAAACCCTGACTGGACTTGATGTTAACCATCACAGTTCGGTACAGGCGTCAGAACCACGTCTCCTTGCAGCAGATCTTCGTTTTATAAGCTCTTCACGAGTTCTCAGCTGGTCAAAATGCCATCATATGTAGCTACGCACATACAATGAGCACATTTAGCCCAGCACACAGCATTGTTTTGGATGTTCGGTAAGTTCTGTCGCGAAATATACATAAAAGAAGCCAACCATTGAGGTTGTGAACATATCCCTGTGCCTTTAGGTTCGATGTTAAAATGCCAAAGTGTGAACGCTAAGCGGACCAGGACAGTTTTTCTGTTTGTTTTTTTGGTCTGGACCAAACAAGCCAAGCGAACTGAACTAGGGTGTTGAATACACCCTAAATGAAAAAATTGCTGTCAAAAGTCGAATCCTTTTTTGAATCCAAAAAGTTTGAATCCTTTTTGTCTGTGTGTGTTTAGCTCCCTCTGCCAGTAGTCTGCTGCAGGGCCTCAGCCTCAGTCTGCAGGAGATCAACACGAAATCACCAGGTGTCCCCTCCACCACACAGGTGCCGGCCCAGTCACTAAGCATGCTGCTTAAACGGATAGTTTACCCAAAAATGAAAATTAGCCCCTGATTTACTCACCCTCAAGTCATCCTAGGTGTATATGACATTCTTCCTTCAGACGAATACAATCGGAGTTATATTAAAAAAGTCCAGGCTAATCCAAGCTGTATAATGGCAGTAATTGTTGCTCTGTTTTTGAAGTCCATATAAAAGGGCATCTGTCCGTCAAATAATGTGCTCCACGTGGCTCTGGGGGGTTAATAAAGGCCTTCTGAAGTGAATCGATGCGTTTGTGTAAGAAAAATATCCATATTTAACACTTTATGAAGTAAAGTTTCGGCCGATCGCCTTCCGTATTCAATTTATGGAAAGTGTTGAAAGTGCCTCTCGCTGTTCAAAATGCGTACGCGACGTCTGACAAGCAGAAGGTGATCGGCACGGAGCTTTACTTTATAAAGTTTTAAATATGGATATTTCTCTTAAACTAATCGATTCGCTTCAGAAGGAGCGGTGTCGATTCGCTTCAGAAGGAGCCGTGTGAAGCACGTTATTTGACGGACAGATGCATTTTTTTATGGACTTCAAAAACAGAGCAACCATAACTGCCATTATAAAGCTTGGATTAGCCAGGCCTTTTTTTGATATAACTCTCTGAAAGAAGAATGTCATGTACACCTAGGATGACTTGAGGGTGAGTAAATCATGGGCTAATTGTCATTTTTGGGTGAACTATCCCTTTAAGAGATGCATGCTTTTGCATCCCTTATAATAAACATGCTTGCATATTTCCATCTTGTCTGAGTGTCGTGTTCTTCAGATGTCAGGAGGGAAGCCCCAGGTGTTGAGCTCGGGAAGCGGGACACTAGTGCGTGCGGTGCCAGTCGTGTCTACTGGCTCCGGGATGACCAAAACAACAGCGATCCACCAGCTCCTCACCAACGGCGGCCTGGCCAAACTAGCCAATAGTCTGCCAGGACTGGCCCACGTCTCCAGTCAGAGCACGGGTACGTCATCTTCGCCACTGATGACACAGCGTTCCAAACAGAGGCGTCCGCGATGAGTAGGGACTCAGGTGACTAGAGTAGCAGTAAGGTCAAAGGTGGAATCCATGAAAAGGATTACCCCAAAAAAAAAGTGTTGGGCAGGTAAATGTTCTGAAAGAGCAATAAACATCCAGCTGAGCATGTAAATATGTACCATAAACAAACATTTGTGTAGATTTGCACATTTTTTTTATGCATGTAAAAATAATTGTTTGGGTGATCTACAACTATTGGGCTGATTAAGTTCCGCTTGCAAACTAATGTACTTTTATACAAGTTGTTTATTTTAGTGCATTCTAGGGGTCAACCTTTATCTCAAACTGCTGTTATGCACAAAGGACCAAAATATTTATATGGCAGTGCTGTAAATGACAGCTGTGATAAATTCCCACATCACCAACTTCATTCAATGTGCTTACTGTGACCACCTCACTGTTGTTTTGTTCCATTTTTCTGTTTTCAGTTTGTTTCTTTTTTCATTTCTGTTATTTGTTTACCAGTTTCTGTTGGATGAGGTGTATGTAAATCATAAGGCTTGCTCTACTCACAAAGACATTCATTAAATCCCCAACAGCAAATGTTTTTTCCTACCTCTTCTTTGTGTCATTATTGTTTTCCGTTTTCATCTTCTCCCAAGCTGCATGAGTGTTCTCTATTGTTTGCAGAAGTTATTTAAATGCAGTGCAAATAAAAAACAACCAAATTATGGATTATTAATCCATAGTTGTTTGGTCAAATGCAATACTGAGACTATTTCTGCCGTGTAGACTGTATACATAATGCAAATGTTCTGTCAATTGAATTGTTTATTTTTTAAACGTTAGTCAGTGTCCAGTCTGCATTAAGCAGCATTCTGGTCTGAACATCCACTGATTTATCTGATTGACAATTTGATTCAAAATGCAAAATAAACTGGGTATTTAAATGGACCGCACTTGCTGAATTAAATATGCACACCAATACGTTTGTGCATACTTAATCGCTATTTTATTAGTATGTAGTATCCAGTATATTTTCAGGGTTTCTGATGGTTTTAAAAAGTCTTATTTGTGCATCTTCCTCAGTATTTTTGTCCTGTTTTCCAATACAAATATCTAAACATATTTTAATCAAGGTCCATTTATTTCCATTTACCCTAACCCCACTTAAGTCTTGAAAAATCAAAATGAGTTTCTACTTCAAAAATAACACATTTTTGTCAATGAGTACAAATTTCCCTTTGAATTAAGTTGATTTTGAGTCCATTGGCAGGTATTTGTTCTTTTTAATTCTAAACTCGCTTTATTTTTATCAATTTCACAGAAAGACTTAATATTTAATGTCATATTGCATCTCAAGTAAATGTATCTTCATTTGTAAGTTCACCCAAAAATTAAAATTGTCATTAATTACTCATCCTCATCTCATTCCAAATTTGATCATCTTCAGAACACAAATGAAATTCATTTTCATGAAATCTGAGAACTTTTTGTTCCTTCATTGACAGCTGTGTAACTTCGACTTTGACGCTTCAAAAAGTTAATAAAGAGATTGTAAAATTAATCCATATGAAGTAGTTTAGCCGAAAATTTCTGAAGAGACACGAACTTCATTGGTTCATGCTGAAACTCAAACTTGATGCGTAACACAAGAAGGAACCTCATTGGTTCTTGCTGAAACTCAAACGTGCTGTGCACATAGATCGTAAAAAAATGTGGGCGACGCGACTTCAT
Organism: Romanogobio albipinnatus; assembly: GCA_023566225.1. NCBI lineage: Eukaryota > Metazoa > Chordata > Actinopteri > Cypriniformes > Gobionidae > Romanogobio > Romanogobio albipinnatus. The sequence continues at coordinate 12,875,240 of CM042253.1, read as the reverse complement.
TGGCTTCCACTGAAGTAACTGAAGTCTCCGGAGGTTCGAATATGGCGCTGACATCTTGCACAGATTTGGGACAGAGTCTGCGCAGTAGTGATCTCGGGACCCAAGTCTGCGCAGTAGAAAACAGGAAGTAGAGGCGCGATGTCAAAAGCCGCCCACAGTGTGCATTGGTTCTTGCACATCAAGTGAACATGCCTGAGCTTCTACCAAAACTGATGTGTGAGTTGATGAATGTTTATCTGTGAATAAAAGCCTAAATTAAATCCGTTCGTCATATAAAGTGATCGTGTCCCGTCAGAAAATTGATTAAACCGCTCAATTCATATAGATTAGTTTTACAATCTCTATGAATTTTTTGAAGCATCAAAGTGGTATTTGCGTAGCTGTCAATGGAGGGACAGAAATCTCTCAGATTTCATCAAAAATATATATTTTTTTTGTGTTCCGAATATGCGGGTTTGGAAAGACATGAGGGTGAGTAATTATGAAAGAAATTCCATGATGAGTCTTGACATTGTCATCCTGAAATATGGTCATGATGTGTCATGACAAACCTATAACATGATAGAAACATAATAATCACTGCAATAATGATCCAATCATACACTCTTAAAGGTATTCACCCCAAAATTAAAATAATCCCATAATTTACTCGCTGTAATAAAGTTTGTTGTTGGTGGAAAGAAAGAATACAGGGTCGGCGTTAAACTGAGACTCGCGGGTTTTATTTTCTCAATAACAACACAAACTTGCGCCACGCTCTGTCATAAACATATTAACTTAAGGTGCTTTCACATCTCTAGTTTGGTTCATTTGGTTCGAACCAAGGGCAAACAACTGTACATTGTAGCATTTTTGGTTCGTTTTCACACCACACGGATTGCTTTGGTCCGAACCAAAATGCAGTCACATGACAACATCCACATCACTCATTGGCCATGGCGTATTTCCTAAACTGCGACTGCGCAGGCTGGTTTTGTCCCAGGCCATAATCTATTACATTATTTGTATACACCACAATATGCAAACAATACATTTCTATAGTGAAGCACGGATTCGGCTTGAAAACAACGTTCTAATGCACTGCAAACGGCGAACGTGCATCGCTCGTCACTTCAAACAAAGATTGCCCTGTTCTTGTGAGTTTTCGAAAGTTGGGACCTAAAATGGTCATCAGAATTTCTATGAGGCTCCGCACCTCCTCACTACTCCAACTTTGTGTCCGCGAGCTGCCATGCTAAAGTGCAAACTGTCAACAAACACTTCCTAATCACATAATGCGCAGCGCAGCTGACTACGGCAGCTGGTTTAGTCCAAAAATGATCAATACTTTTTGCAGTTGGGTCTGTTCGAGGTCGGATCACGTTCTCACCACAAACAAACCGCTCCAGAGTTCGTTTGAAAGCGTAACGAGACCGCCTCTTCAAGGACGTCTCGGTACGCTTGTTTGGTCCGCTTTTGGTGCGCACCCGAGTGCGATTGCTGCTTTCACACCTGACCAAACAAACCGCCGCAAAGGGGAAAACGAACTCTAGTACGATTCAACCAAACTAAATGAGGCAGGTGTGAAAGCACTCTCAGTCTCTGTAAACACAGTATCGTCCTGCTCTCCTCAGCTTCTCCACCCACGAGTCCTCAGCTGGTCTCTCTCCCCGGCCATTGTTCCAGCGTGGCTTTATCCGGTCTCTGCGCCAATTACTGCAAGCAGACACAGGTGTTTATCATCATGCACTCGGCCTACTTACTTACTGCTCGTCTCCCTACTCTCTCCGTCTGTGCAGACCATGCGAACCCCATTTCTGGAAGAGAAAGTCAGCCACCTGCGCCCCTGGCCTGTGGATCACCTTGAACTTGGGATCCACGCATTGGTGTCCTTCGTGTGGTTGAGCCACTGCAGGGGGGCGTGGTCCAAACAGAGGGTGAATTCCCATCCCAGGAGATAATAGCGGAGGGTGAGGACGGTCCATCAGATCGCCAAAAATTCCTTTTCAATGGTGCTGTACATGGTCTCTCTCTTCGAGAACATCTGACTTACGTACAGCACCAGCCGCTCCTCTCCCTCTATCTCCTGAGACAAGATGGCACCCAACCCCCAGTCCGATGTGTCAGTCTGCAACAAAAATGACAGAAAAGTCGGAGTGTAAGAGCGGTCCACCACACAGAACAGCTTTTATCTGGGTAAAAGGATCTGGTGCTTCCTTTTTAGTGAGGTCAGTCAGTGGGCTGGTGAGGTCGAATAATTAGGTACAAACCTTCTATAATATACCGCCAGCCCCAGGAACTACCTCACCTCATTTTTGGTCTTCTTTCGTGGATGGGTTGCAATTTCAGCTGTCTTACTAATTCGGGGACGCACCTGTCCGTAAACCAAGTGAAAACCCTGACCTCCACATCCCACTTCTTCGGGTTGGCCATCAGCCCAGCTCCTCTCAGCGACTTCAGAACAGCGCGCACATGCTGCATATGTCGCTGCCAATCATTACTATAGATGATTATATCATCAAAGTATACAGCGGCATATGCAACATGCGGCCGAAGAATTTGATCCATAAGCCGCTGAAAGGTGGCCGGCGCCCCAAACAACCCAAAAGGAAGCGTAATGAATTGGTGTAATGTGGACGCCGTTGTAAAAGCAGCTTTTTCTTTGGATAATGGAGTTGAGGGGATCTGCCAATATCCTTTAGTTATATCCAGTGTCGGATAAAAACGAGCCATACCTAGCCGATCAAGCAACTCCTCAACCCTTGGCATTGAATAAGCGTTGAATTTCGACAAAGCATTCACCTTCCGATAATCCACACAGAATCGCACTGAGCCGTCCGTTTTAGGTACCAAAACTATCGGGTTCGCCCAATGGCTGTGGGATTCTTCTATTACCCCCAAGTCTAGCATGGCCTCTAATTCCATCTGAACTACTTAATTATTGTGTTCAGGTAATCAATAAGGCCCGGCTGTGCACAACCACGCCCGGCTCCGTCTCTATATGGTGCTTTATGACGTTTGTTCGACCAGGTAAGGGCAAGAACATCTGGAGGGCATCAAAATCTGTCTGCAACCTGGCTATGTCAGTGAGCTGGGAGGGAGAGAGGTGAGCTCCTCCAGAGTGACCAATTGGCATTTTGGTGCTCGCTTCTGGCCCGAGATCTTCTTCACTAGATACCACCATCGCCAACATCACTGACTCTGCCTCCGTCCATTTTTTAAGGAGATTGAGATGGTATATTTAATATGCCCCGTTCCTATTCGTTCTAACCACCTCATAATTGAGATCCCCTACTCTTCGTGTAACCTCAAATGGTCCTTGCCACTTGGCGAGTAATTTTGAGCAAGTATCTTCTCTCCTGGTGTAAATTCTCGTAATCTGGTTCCCCTGTTGTACAACCGGCTTTGTGTGTCCTGGGCCTGTAGCAAATTCTCCATTGACAGCCACCCCAGGCTGTGGAGTTCGGGATTCCCACCCGGGAGATTTAATGGCCGCTCTAATGGCCTGATGAGGTCAACACCAATTCTCTCAAAGGGGACCTGCATGAGAGGTAGAGGGCGCAAAGGCACTTTTGGGGTGGCCGGTGGGTTTACCAACTGACATTCACGACAAGCGGCACACCATCTGCGCACATTCTTGTGACTGCCCGGCCAGAAAAATGAGGTCATTAAATGATTTATTGTCGCTGTCTGTCCCAAATGCCCTGTTCCCATGATTACAATGAGCCGCCTGGAAAAGTATTTCCAGACTACTTTTTGGCGTCTTGTTTTGTCTGAGTATCTTGGGTTACTCAATACAACTTTACTAATCTTTTAAAATAGCAAAATACGGATAAGAAAGCAGTCAAGCCGGTTGGAAAAGCTGCCCGTCAATAGATCGGACCTGTGAATTTTTGTGTGACTCATCCTGGGACTGGTCCAGAGGAAAATCATCACGATCTGTCAATATTAGCCTTTCAACAGTGCTCTGTTCCTTTGGCTCAGCAGCTGGTGGTCCTGGTTCAGCTTCCCCTAGCCCCTCTCTTCTTTCCCCCAAGAGACATCTGCACATATATAACCCAATAATTACTTAAATGCAGGCCAATTCGTCCCCAAAATTAGCGGATGCCTGAGGTGGGAATTAACCGCTACCTCCACACTGTTTTTTCCCTCGAAATTGAATTATGACAGGCTTTAACGGATACCTCACCACATCCCCATGTACATACCTTACCGGAACCATGCGGCCGTTATCCAATGCTTCAGGTTGAATCAGGCTTTTATGAATAGAGGTTTGGTTACATCCTGAATCCACCAAAGCCTCACGGGTATCTGGTATAACTCGGCTTTATTGGGGGCAACCCGTGGAGCATCCGGGACCCGGACCAGAGTCCCCACCTCCATCACCATACATCTGTCTATAAAATGTCCCGGGTCCCCGCAATGCCAACAGGCCAGCCCAGACTTTCCCGCTGCCCTAGTAGCAGGAAGCGGGTCAAGGAACTGGCGTGGAGAGAGTGGCGGAACATGGCCGGACCCAGGTCCCATGCTGGGCGGCCCCACCCCCTTGGGTGAAGCTTCCTGACCAGCGTACGTCTCTCTGGGTCTCCATCGTGGCATTGGTCTTGGTGGTAGGCTCCGGCGGGACCAGGGAATAGGGACTGGTCTCATCATAGAGGACGAGGGAGACAGGAAAAGAGGAAGGGAGAGAGACAGATGGAAGGGGTTTGCCGACCCCGGGGCCAGTTGGATGGCCGAGTCCAGTGATGTGGGACGGTGGCACTGGACCCAATGCGCCGTCTTCTTGGGCAGTCGCACTATAAACTACTCCAGTACCACCTGGTCAATGATCTGGTCCACGGTGCCTCCCTTGACCACCAGCACTCTGCGGCATGCGTCCCGGAGATGTTGAGCCATCACAAAAGGCCGGCCGCTCTCCCCCAGATCCAGCGACCTAAATCGCTGGTGATGTTGCTCGGGGGTGAGGTCGGCTCGCTGGAGGATGGCTCTCTTTAGGTCTTGGTAGACCAGGAGGTTCTGGACCGGAAGCTGCTGGGCCACTATCTGTGCCTCCGCAGTCAGTAGGGGAATGAGATGCAGTGATCCTGTGGCCACCCACACGCCTAGGCTGTCCTTTCAAAGAGGTCCAGGAATGCCTCTGGGTGGTCCTGGGCTCCTATCTTCATCAGAGGAACATGAGTGGGTGGCCCTGCGGCTCGGTCCGAACATCCCGGTCCATCCAGCTCCGGAACAGCTCGCGGTCCTCCTGCTCGGCACAGACAAGGGACTGGAACCGCCATTCCTGGTCCTCCCTCATGTCCAACAATGCCTTGTGGTGTTCTTGGTGCAGGCCCGCGAGTGATTGGATGACGTCCGCAAATGGCGATCCTGACTGATTCTGCATGATGGCAGCTGCACTCTTCTTCCTTTCCCGGGTTTTTTGGCACTAGTGTAATAAAGTTTGTTGTTGGTGGAAAGGAAGAAGACAGGGTCGGCGTTAAGCTGAGAGTTTCGTGGGTTTTATTTTCTCAATAACAACACAAACTTGCACCACTCTCCGTCCTCGCAAAACCACTTAAAAATTAACTTTTTTCATGAGATCAGGTTCAAAGTCAATACGAGGGATAAACGTGAATATGAGCTATCAAATGCATTTATTTAGATTAACAAAAATAGTAATGCTGTTATTGATAATTGTGATTTTGACTATCTGTAGGCTTTATAGGAGGTGAATGAAAAACATTTGATTCATTCACCTGCATCAAAGTCTAAAAATTGAATTTATTCATTTATTTAATTTTATTCATTAGGCTACTTGCTAAAAATGGTAAATGGTCAATCTGATTTATCACATTATAAATTAGGGACAAAACATAACAGGTTGTATTAAATTTGTATTAATAAGCAACACAGAATAACATGTTTGCATGCATAATAGCTATGCCTCCATCACCTAATGATTTTTATTTAAATATCCCACAATACATCCAAACAACTTGTGATTATTATATTTAGAGAAAAGAAAAGGCAAACATATTTCTTGTCTTTACATTTTTTTTTTAATAGGACATGTCTGTAATGTGTGTGTCTTCCCCAGGGCTTAAAGCTCCTACCACCATCACAGTGACATTGCGAGGGCAGCCCAGCAGATTTCCCACTCTCAGCCACACGGGGGCGACAGCACCCTCTCACAGCGCACCTGACCACCAGGTGTGTGAACCGCAGTCTTGTTTCACTTTATTTGCTTGAAGTACCAGAGCCGAAACAGAACAATTGGCTTTTGGCTTCCCTTTGCTTTATCTTGCGCTCAACAAATTAGAAGATCTCATCAAAGTCATTTAGGATTTTCATTAACATTGATTAGTCCGTTTAGGTTTTTTTTTTTTAATCCTAACTTGTTGTGTTAAATGATGTTTACTCGCAGCCCACACAGTTCGATCAGCGCCTTTAGTGCTGTGCAGTGAGCAATTAGTGTTGCTGTAGTAACCGTCTCATTGACCATGCAGAGGGATGAAGTGTAATTATTTGCTTAATCACTCTGAAGAGCATAATTATATGCTTGTCATTTTGAATCTGGATCACTTAGGCATTAGTAATGCTTATGATTCATAAAAAACACTATTGGCTAATTGTGTTTGACCACAACATTAGGTAAATAAACTTCAGAGATGTTTCACTGTGTATTTAGGCAACATCACACGAGCAAGAGTGCAAAGGTTTGGGTGTCAGAAATGTTTTAAGAAATTAATACTTTTATTCAGCAAGGATTAATTAAATTGATCAAAAGCGACCGTAAAGACATTTATGATGTTACAAAATTGCAAACAAATGCTGTTCTTTTGAACTTTGTTCATCAAAGAATCCTGGAAACAAATGTATCATTTCCCACAAAAAATATTAAGCAAATCAGCATATTAGAATATATATTTCTGAAGGATCATGTGTCACCTGGAGTAATGATGCTTAAAATTCATCTTTACATAACAGGAATAAATCACATTTTAAAATATATTAAAATAGTTATTTTAAATTGTAATAATATTTCAAGTAATTCTTATTTTTACTGTATTTTGAACAAATAAATGCAGCCTTGGTGATCATACAAGATTTTTAAAAACATAAGTGGTGGTGGATTTTTTCAGTGACTCTTTCTGCAAATTGTATCGTTACACCATTAGGTGGTGACAACTGACTATATAAATGAGTCATTTGAATAAATAAAAAAACATTCAGGAACAAAACAATCCAGTTTTTAGTGAGGAAGACATTGGGTGCATCTCAGTCAGCTTCCTAGTTCAGTAGTCAGGGCACTGATCAGGGAGTCTGCCATTTTAAGGGATGTCTCAATTGCAAAACCAATCCAGTGCACTGGAACGTTCGCTCCCTGAACAATCCCACAATGCACTGCAAAAATGATGTTTCATGAACAAAGTTTGGGAGGAGCATGTTCAAATAATCAATCCACTCAACTCGTCATCAACAATTACCACGTCTATCCCCTCAGCATGAGAGGAAGCCTATATATATACTTAATCAGTTCACCTACATTCCTAGACAGTTTTCAGCATTTGATCCTATCCATCTGTTACAATGTCCGAGATTGAGACTTTTTCCGTCCGACGACGATTCCATCCTTGCCCAGGATCCTCTGTAGCATCCCACTGATGCAAGAAGCACTCATGCTCAACAGGACACCGCAACCGAACCTCCAGCAACACCACCCGCCTCCCGTACCCCGAGACACAGAGGCTTGCCCTCGCCTCCACCATCAAGACATCCACCACCATCTCCAGCATCCTTCTACACCTCAGAAATTTCTGCAATAGAAAAATGGACAGTGTTGGAGTTGGAGACAGCTAATCATCGCTGACGTTAATTTTTCTAGGAGGATGAATAAAGCACAACTGTACAACCTGAACGCTTCATTTCAAGCAGCTTTCCCGTCTCCAAAGTCCACTCCACCTTCCAAAACCGCAAACAGGGCAAGTAATCATAAGGCTCCGAACTCACGCTCCCATAAAACACCTTCTCCCTCCCTCACAGGACCGGTTCTTCCGTGAGATCAATTTATCTTTCCTTCTATCTTTTCTATATAATTCACGTGCTAGATGATTTCCTAATCATCTCACCGCCCAACTCCATTCCAGGCGTGCATCTTCTCACAGTCTAAAGACCCTTTTCCACCAAGGCAGTGCTGGTACAGGTTCGGAGCCAGAGCCTAGTTTCAAATCGGTTCTTTGTCTTTCGACACCCAAAGCACCAGCTCTGAACCAGGAAAAGTGGTTCTTAAGTAGCACCAAAACATTGCTAGAAGTAAAAACCGCTTGCATCAGGGGCTGGGGGCGGGGTTACCGTGACCAACAAGACCAACACAAACTTGTGACGGCCATTTTTTGAAATAGCAGCTAATCGAGCTAATAGCGGCTCGATTGTAATCTCCGTCTATACAAATCACGGTGAGCTGCACGAATGCGTTGGATTCGCTGTGTTTTGATGCCGATGTAGGACGTAAAGCCACGAGCATCAATAGTAACGCAACGTTCGCCATTGTTGATGGAAGGCTTGTTATCATACGTTGATCGGTTTGCGCAGCGCTGATGCATCTTGAACAAGCCTGATGTGTTTGTGTTTCCCGCTGCCTCACTAGTGTTGCTGAGAAAGGTGAGACATAAACAGTGACGTAAGACCTGGCTCTGTGGTGGCTCTTTAGCAGGGACGGACTGGGGCTAAAAAACAGCCCTGGACTTTCTCCCAAATAGGCCCATCATCCGGCCATTCGCCCCTAGCCGTGCGCAACAGAAACTAGCAAGGATGTACTATGCCACAATACTGTCAGACTATCAGACAAGGTATTCACAACAAGTGACATCTCAAAACCTATGGCTAGGCCCTATTAATTTAGTCTGTGAAGCTTTCACAAACAACCACCAGGTCTTTGCCAATTCCACAATAATAAACACAAATATCAAAGACAAGGAAAAACTGCACTCTGATGGAAGACAGACAGAAAGTGCAAGCTAGGATTTTTTGGTTAAACAAAAATGTAGTCAATTATTTAGCCCCCTTCCTTGTATGTTAGCACGTTTAGAGTGGTAGCAATGCATGCCTGATGTTTTCCCATTTAATTCAATACCTTAGTCTTAGTGAGCTCACTACAACCTCTCATATACAACAAAGTGAATGAAAGAAATGAAAACCAATGCAATACGATGATGAATGTCCAAAAGATGACACCCACAGACTGTTTTTAAATGGGGTTGGATACATATAATTTGCTTTTAATCTATGTATGTGTGTGTGTGTGTGAGAGAGAGAGAGAGAGAGAGAGAGAGAGAGATTTTGGTTAGATGACAGTTGTAGGTAACAGTTTGACAAAAGCACAATGTTTTGTTTTATTGCGAGTGTACACAAATATAAGCAAACACTTTGCAGTTTGAATGATGTCCTGTATGAACAAAATGACGGAGTATGTATTGTTTTTATGTTTCCACTGTTCGATCACGGCATCGCGTCCGGGCCTCGCTCTCTCTCTCACACACACACACACACACATATCGCGTCTCTCTCAGTAGTTACGCATTACATAAATTTTCACGCAAGTTTTATTTATTTTTATATCGTGTATTCTCCGTGTAAATTCATGCACCGAGCCGTGACGGCCGTGCCAATTCGGTTAAAACGAGTACACGTGTACCGTTCCACCCCGTGCACACCCATGTTGATAGCTAGCTGACTATGCAATTCGCTAAGATAGGGATAAAGGCAGCCTATTATAATGTGTCCTGCTACTACTTGGCACTTACTAGGACCTCTTGCTGGTGTGAAGTTAACTTGACCAGGCTGTGGAAGCTCAGGCTCAGCTTCCAGCTGGTCCTCTACAGTCTAAGTCTGGCTAAGCGATGTAGTGCTGCTGGCAGTTGCACTTCAACCAAAAAGCTCTGTAAGCTTTTTACAATTTGCTGCATCAGTCTCAAGAGACTTGGCCCTCTTTTCTTTAACTTTTTCCCATCCACCTTTCTCCTTACGTTTTCTGCTAGCCATTTTGCCAGTGATTTGATTTCGGAAATCCGGGGACCAATCACAAACTGGCTAGTAGGCCGACTCTTCGACTCTTCTTTCTCAGTTGTTTTTTTTGTTTGTTTTTTGCACATTGATATTTTACCTACTACTGTACTTTTAAAATCTATAAATCATCTTGGCCCATGTTTGGTTTCAATTTTAAACCTATCTCTTCAGCTGGGCCAGGTTCCTAGCTGCTTTAAGCATGCTGTTGTTCAGCCTATCTTGAAAAAGAACAATCTTGATGCAGCCTCATTTAAAAACTACAGGCCTATTTCTAAATTGCCTTTTCTTTCTAAAATTTTAGAAAAGGTTGTTGCAAACCAGCTAAATAATGTTTTGGATTCTCATAATATCTTTGATAAGTTTCAGTCGGGTTATCGTAAAAATCATTCAACTGAGACTGCCCTCCTGAGACTGCCCTCCTTAGGGTTTCAAATGATATTTTGATGGCTGCTGATGGGGGTAAATGCTCTGTGCTGGTTCTATTAGATCTTAGTGCAGCGTTTGATACTGTGGATCACTGCACTTTGATTGATAGATTGAAAACAACCGTTGGCATTACTGGATCAGCGCTGGATTGGTTTTCCTCCTATCTTTCAGACAGGAGTTTCTCTGTGTCGGTAGGAACATATATGTCAGACTCTGCTCCTTTGTCCTGTGGTGTGCCCCAAGGTTCTGTGCTTGGCCCACTGCTATTCAGCCTGTATATGCTTCCTCTTGGGAAGATTATTGGTAGCTTTGGAGAAATATCATACCATTGTTATGCTGATGATATTCAGTTATATTTATCTTTTAGCCCTGATAGGTTGGACAAACTGTCCTTGTTGCACAATTGCTTAGCCTCCATTAAAAACTGGATGGTAGACAACTTTTTGCAACTAAATCCAGACAAAACTGAGGTGCTGATTTTTGCACCAGACAACATAATTCCTAGGATTAGGCAGGCAAATGGGGCTATATCATCCTCGGACTGTGATGTTGTGCGAAATTTGGGTGTCATTTTTGATAAATCTATGTGTTTTAGCAGTCATGTTAAATCTGTGGTTCGTTCCTGTTTTTTCCATCTCAGGAACATCACTAAGATTAGATCTGTGGTTTCGAAAAAAGAGATGGAGATGCTTATTCACGCTTTTATTTCTTCTCGTCTCGACTTTTGCAATGTATTGTACACTTGTTTACACAAATCCTCCATGGACAAATTGCAAGTTGTACAGAATGCAGCTGCAAGACTTTTGAATAAGAGCAACAGGAGAACACATATTACACCTATACTTAAGGCTCTACATTGGCTTCCAATTAGTTTTAGAGTACAGTTTAAAATTTTAACCATTACTTACAGAGCCTTGCATGATCAAGCTCCCTCTTATATCCAGGATATACTGCATGTATACATTTCTGGTCGCTCTTTGAGGTCTTCAGGTCTTCCAAGACCTTTTAACTGTTCCTAGAACACGTTTTAAAACAAGAGGTGACCGAGCCTTCTGTGTGGTGGCTCCAAGGCTCTGGAACTCTCTTCCATTAGCCTTGAGAGCTTTGGACTCTGTGGAAGCTTTTAAAAAACACCTTAAGACGCATCTTTTTAGACAAGCATTTAATTAGCAATATGGTTTTGTATGTTTTTGTGTATATGTGTATATTTGTATGTTATGTGTATGTGTATATCTTATGTGTATATTTTAATTTTGTGAAGCACTTTGTGACCTTTTTGTCTGTGAAAAGTGCTATAGAAATAAAGCTTACTTACTTACTTACTTACTTACTTACATAGCAGCATATAAGTGATCGTATTAGTGCCCCTGCTGTTGGCTGTTCATATTGCGTTATTAGACTTTTTTTTTTTTTTTGGTGACGGCCCTTGGTTGGACGGCCGTTCTGGACTTTTCCAGAACGCACAGATTGTCAATCCGTCCCTGCTCTTTAGCCTGTGGAAAGGCAAACCGATTCTTAAGGCTCGTCAGTCGAACCATCTCCGAACTGGCACTACACTAGCTCTGAACTAGCACCCGGTTCATGCTGGTGGAAAAGGGGTATAAGAAGTCTTCACTGAATTTGGGATTCCAATCGCCCAAGACAAAATCATGGGTCCAGCCACAACCATCAAATTTCTGGGCATCAACTCGGATACAATTAACTTCCAGGCTTCACTGCCCAAGGAAAAAGATCAACAGGATAATTCTGGTCACATCAACCCTTTTAGACATGGTTATAAATGTGAGCAACTATCTTTGCTCGGCCACTTAAACTTGCGTATCATCCCGCGAGGCCGCCCTTTCATCTCACATCTCCTCTCCCTCCGCTCCAACAGAAGCTCAGTTTCTCCATACAACTGGCTTTCTCTGCTGCAGCAGTGTTATCTCCTCCGCTCCAACAGAAGCTCAGTTTCTCCATACAACTGGCTTTCTCTGCCGCAGCAGTGTTATCTCCTCCGCTCCAACAGAAGCTCAGTTTCTCCATACAACTGGCTTTCTCTGCCGCAGCAGTGTTATCTCCTCCGCTCCAACAGAAGCTCAGTTTCTCCATACAACTGGCTTTCTCTGCTGCAGCAGTGTTATCTCCTCCGCTCCAACAGAAGCTCAGTTTCTCCATACAACTGTCTTTCTCTGCCGCAGCAGTGTTATCTCCTCCGCTCCAACAGAAGCCCAGTTTCTCCATACAACTGGCTTTCTCTGCCGCAGCAGTGTTATCTCCTCCGCTCCAACAGAAGCTCAGTTTCTCCATACAACTGGCTTTCTCTGCCGCAGCAGTGTTATCTCCTCCGCTCCAACAGAAGCTCAGTTTCTCCATACAACTGGCTTTCTCTGCCGCAGCAGTGTTATCTCCTCCGTTCCAACAGAAGCTCAGTTTCTCCATACAACTGGCTTTCTCTGCCGCAGCAGTGTTATCTCCTCAGCTCCAACAGAAGCCCAGTTTCTCCATATAACTGGCTTTCTCTGCCGCAGCAGTGTTATCTCCTCCGCTCCAACAGAAGCTCAGTTTATCCATATAACTGGCTTTCTCTGCCGCAGCAGTGTTATCTCCTCCGCTCCAACAGAAGCCCAGTTTCTCCACCCAAAGTGCCTCCACTGCTGCAGCAGTAGTACCGACTCGGCTCCCACAGGAGTTTCCTTTTCTGTTCAACTTGCTTCTACTGCCGCAGCAGTGTTATCTCCATACTCCCGCTGGAGCTTAGTTCTACGTCCAACCGGCTCACCTGATAGTTGGAAAGCAAATTGAAAATGGCTCATCTCCACTGCCACAGCAGTGTCATCAACTTCACTCCCACAGGAACTCCGTTACTCCGGCCAAACTTGCTCCACTGCCGCTGCAGTGTCATCTCTTCCGCTCCCGCAGGAGCCGTTGAAAATGGCTCATCCTCACTGTCACAGCAGTATCATCAACTCCATTCCCACAGGAGGTCTGTTACTCCATCCAAACTCGCTCCACTGCCACATCAGTGTTATCTCTTCCACTCCCGCAGGAGCCCAAATCTCTGTACAGCTAGCTCATTAGATAGCTGGAAAGCAAGTTGGGAACGCAAGTTGTTTCCACTGCTGCAGCAGTGCACCTCCTCTGCTCCCATAGGAGCTGGCCCATGTGCAACGATCCCCAACTGACTACCAGTGAGGCTCACCCTTCTGATGCCACGACCATCCAAATCTCAGACGATGACGAAAGAAGCCCTCCTGATCCAGTGACTAACGATCCAGTGACTAACCATCCTCCCTTCGATTGGCACACCATCAGCTTCGTGCTCTGCAACTTTTGGGGGGTATCAACATCATTTTCTGGCTGTTGTCCCACGTTAGTTTGCAACCTTTCGGGGGGAGTACTCTGGGTTCGGGCTAAATACCGAGCTCGGAGCCCTCTCCTCGGACAGCACACCAAATATGCATACCATTTATTCTATCTGACTTATTTGTTTGTGTGAACTTGTGAAATTGTTTCATTACCAAAGATCGGGAGGAGCACGTTCAAAGAATCAATCCAATCAACTCATCATCAACAATTACCACGTCTATCCTATCAGCATGAGAGGAAGCCTATATATTAGGGCTGCACGATTTGGGGAAATATCTAATTGTGATTATTCTGGTTAAAATTGTGATTTAAAATGTGATTATTATTTTTTTTACAAATGAAAAGTGTGTGTGTGTGTCACACACACACACACACACACACACACACACACACACACACACACACACACACACACACACACACACACACACACACTATAATATAACTAATAATAATAATTATTATTATTATTGCTAATAATATCTATAATAATATTTAAGAAAATAAGATATATTACTATTACAATAACATTTTCACTATTAAAAATAAAAAGCTGAGTATTTAAGAATAAATATGACAATATAATAATAATAAATATTTATATTTGACAGGAAAGTTATTTTACAAATAAATGCAGGGTTACCTGTTAACATGCAGGCAGCCTATGACTAAAAATCACTAGAAATGTCTATGGATTTATTAAAAAATATATTATTATTTGTATTATTATAAAAATCTGTGATATCAATTTCTTAATTTTTGTCAGGAGGTATGAAAAATCAAGAATGAGTCTATGTCTTTAACATGAAATTTTATGTATCCACTGTGGGGAAAAAAACCTCCTGTACACTGGAGAAAAACATATGGGTTGTCATATACATTTATTTAGAGAAGTATTATGTTTTACCCAAAATATGATGGAGTGAGCAGTGCTGAGCACTAAACACACTCATGTTTCATTCATACTGGAGGCCAGAGGGTGCCCTCGAGCAGAAACACCACATACGCCTCAGAGAGAAGTAATATATTGACATTTCGTTTTCAGGAAATCCCTAATGTGAAGCTCAAGCTAGCTCTATGTAGCTGAGCTGAATAAAAATATGATAGAAACGCTTTGATTAAACATGAAGACACTTAACACGACTGCGACCATATATGGTGTATTTGAGTTCTTCAAGCCTTCTCTGGTATTTTCATAATAATAAAGTATATTATAATGCAGTGCTAATTTCCTCGACAATTTTCAGCATCCCTCCACCACCCCGACTCCTCACTGCACGCTTGAGCTTCCACAAGAAACAATGAGGTTCATTCTTGTGTAACACAGAATGTTTGCGTTTCATCTAGAACCAATGATTCATTCTTGTGTTACGCATGTTCGGTTGAGCTTCTGTTTATGCTGATCAATGTATACATGTCAATACAACCTAAATTAAAGAGCACCTATCATGGCATTTAAAATGTTCCAAATATTGTTTTAGAAGTCCCCAACAACAGTTTTGCATGCATGCAATGACAAAAAAGACTTTAGTTTTCTTATAATATGCATTTATTTTTACCTGTTTTGACAGCGATTCTCAAATGATTCCTTTAGTGATTCACTTTTCAAAACCCCGCCTTTACGTGACGCTAATCTGCGGTGATTGGTCCGATGACCCAGTCAGTTGTGATTGGTATAGTCTGTGCAGATATTTTCGGAAACGGAACGCCCATCAAAGTCTTATAGTGACAGTAATTTGTTAATATGTGTCAGGAGTTATGAATATGAAAACCGCGTCTGTACCGTTTGATTGTAATATGAGCTCAGCTGATCTCATTCATAAAAAAACTCCTCTATTCTCCTCACGAAGACTCGCGACAAATCAACCTCCCTCAGGGCTTTTAGTTCAAAAGTGTGCAGATGAGGAGACGTATTGATATATTCTCATATGTCTGTGTCAAATTTCTAAACAGAGGAGTATTTTTTATTCAATACTTCCTCAAAATGCGCAGATAAAGCCTAATCATGAGCGATTGAGTCTCTTATGTGTTGTTTTCAATTCATACTGGCAGGCAGCCGGAGGGCGCTCTGTGCACATGTAGTCCATATATGGCACAGACAGACGAAGAAGAACCATGTGCCATAATAGAAGTCCATAATAAAAGCTTCCTGAGATCGCGAAACATACATTTGACGACTAATAAACACTCAATCGCGACGATGTATGGTTTGTCTTCAAGCCACTTAGTCTTCAAATGCTCATCCTTGGGCAGATGAAAAAAGTTTGCTTTTGAGTGCACTTCAGAACAGCGTCTCGTCTCCATGATGTTTTCTAGTTTTCACTGGCGTCTCGTCTCCATGATGTTTTCTAGTTTTCACTGGCGTCTTGGAGCGCAATAAGTGGGCGTATCGTATTCAAATAACTTGACAAGTTGACGTCATCTAGTCAGAGAAAAAGCTTCGGTCTTCTAACGATTCTTAAAAATGACTCAGAGTCGACTCTTACTTTTGAAAGAAAATAACTATATATACGGTGCACTGTCATATTTCAAACTATGCAGGATGTTTTTGTTCACTTAGATCTATGTTACACACTACATGAAAGGTAAATTTCAAAATTCCATGATAGGTGCTCTTTAAATCTGTTCATCATATAATGCGATCAAGTCTTTTCAGAAAATTTGGACTAAACCAATTCATATGAATTAGTTTTACGACCTCTTTGGGTAGTTGCATAGCTGTCAATGGAGGGACAGAAATCTCTCAGATTTCATTAAAAAGATCTTCATTTGTGTTTCGGAGATGAACGAATGTCTTATGGGTTTGGAAGGACATGAGGGTGAGTAATTAATGACAGAATTGTCATTTTTGAGTGAACTAACCCTTTAATCAGCATACAAAATTAAATTAAAAAGATATAAATTGTACAGTGTCATGTCACCGGAAATTGAGTAATACATGTCCCATTCTGTAGTGAACCAGGGTGCCTGGACTCATGTACACAATATACTGATTCACAAGCTAGGGAGCTGATTGAGACGCACCCATTGAATCATTCATTCAACAGATTTGTTTGAAAATCCGATTCATTTGAAAATGAATCGCTGCTATTCTGAGCTGTGCAAAAGTTGATTGCATTGGCTTCATTTAAAACTATTTGTTGGCAGAGTGAAAACAAAATGACAATCCTGTCTAAAATTTAAGTAGGCATATATAAAAAAGCACTTCATCTAGAGAATTGTGTATTGTATGTTATGGTCATGTGTTCAATCAATATTTTATCTTGCAGTGACCAGAAGCTCATTGAAATGGATGAAATGTGAAGCTGAAATGGCCATCAGTGAAATCTAACTGCACAAACGGAGGAATCAAATGGATTTAAACCCTCAAAAAGACTCAAAGACTGGTGATTTGCCTCACAACCTGCAAGAGCGCCCTCTATAGACATGGTTTTGCACACATGGACTGAAGACTTGACTTTACACTCATGCATTTGTCTATTTGTATTATTTTCCATATTCTGCGTCAATGTTCCTTTTGTATTTTTTTATTTGTTTCCCCCCGTTTTAATATTTTTTTTTTCCATACTGTAATCCAAAATATATTTATTGGAAAATTTCATAAACACTGTTAATGTTCTTTAGATATAACAGGCTTTGTTCTTGGCATTTACTTCAAAGAGAAAAGAAAATTGACCAGTACAGAATATTTGATTCAGTTGATTTTGCAAAAAATTGTTTGTTGTTGAAATGTTTTGCACAAAACCCCAGCAGAGCCTGAGCGTTATTTCCTTACAGCCATAAAGAGCCTGAGAGAAATGGATCATTAAACTGTCAAAAAAAGAGAATAAATGCAAAATGTTTAAAAGATGACGTGAGAGTTTTTTAACAGATTTTTTAGATTAATCATGCATCAATCATCTAATGCATTTTTGCATGGCTTTCCTCATGTGTCCTTCAAATAACCATTATGATTATGCCAACAGGGATAATAACGTGTCTGCCTGATTAAGTCACAATTGTTTTGATTGCTGATTGCTTTTATTGCCCCTGATGAGGGAAACCAGTGGAGGTTGAAAAGCTTGACATGATAGACACTGATTAATGCAGCGATTTGTGTCCTCAAAACATTATGTTTTTAGAAAGACGAATAATACATGAGATGATTGTGAAGCACTCAAACTGATTACATGAGGAGTTGCTCCCATGTTCATAGTTAGTTACTGGGATGTTCAGGAGGTTCATAGGGCAGAGGTTATCAACATGTTTGTCAATGCAGAATTAAGTTTTTTCATGTGAGTGTGCTTTTTGTCACCCCTACCAATGGCCGGTGTGTTTTAAATAAATATTTAAACAAATGTAAATATTTTTTCCAGCCATTAAACTGAAAACAAAAAAAAAATTGACAATTCTCTATTCCAGTTTCGATACCACAGCTAAAACTGCTAGACTAACTAATATAAATTAAAACAGTAGTTTTCAGGTAGAGATTTTGAATAAAATATTTAAATCACTAGATAGTCTTCACTGTATAAATTAAACATAGATTCATCCTTATTAAAGTTACAAAAAACACTGGAACAGCTCCTAAACTCTGGAACAGTCTTCCTGATATTGTCCGAGGTTCAGACTCGCTGTCCCAGTTTAAAACTAGATTAAAGACGCATCTCTTTAGCCAAGCATTCACATTATAATTACCTTTTATACTACAGTTAAATCGGATCAAAAGCATTAATATAATATTCTGAACAGCAGCTATGCTAATTATTTCCCATCTGCTTTTCTGTTGTTATCTCGGGACACTAGTCCCGAGGTAAATAGTTCATCAGCTCCAGTTTGTATCCAGCCTCTCATGGAGATTTCGGATGCCCCAACACCTGTGATGCGACGACTCCACGCCTGTGAAGAGACGACTCAACGCCAGCGTTGTTATGGCCTAAATTAATACACGATGGATTAACTTTTTCGAACATTTTTCTTTAACGTTGTCTTTCTAACATTTTTACTGTACATTTATGAAATGCACTTTCTGTGAAGCTGCTTTGAAACAATGTGTATTGTGAAAAGCGCTATACAAATAAATTTGAATTGAACAAAAGTTATTCAGTCAAGAGCAGTGAGTGATTTTTGTCTTCGTCCTTTTTTGTTTAATTAACATCAACCCTTAAATGCATGATATAGTAGCCAACCATTCTTACATATTAGGGTCTTTAGCGATGGATCTAACATGGATAGAATCTCTATCTGTCGCGATAATATATAAAACTCCTGATATTAGAGTAACACTTACAGAAGAATAAAATGAAACATATTTCGTTACCTTTTGGAGCTCGGAAGGGTTCAGTTTGAGCAGAAGTTTTATACCAGGGGTGTCCAACCCTGGTCCTGGAGAGCTACCACCCTGCAGACTTTATCTCCAACCTCAATCAAACACACCAGCTAATCATGGTGTTCAGGGTGCTAAATAATTACAGACAGGTGTGTTGGAGCAGGTTGGAACTGAAATCTGCAGGATGGTAGCTCTCCAGGAGCAGGGTTGGACACCCCTGTTTTATACCATCATCACTGTCCTCGTCAGAGCTCATTTCCCAGTACATGCAGCATCTGTCTCATATTCGCGATCTCACGCATATTCTTAAAACTCATTTTCAACGTCTTCAAAATCAGTATTTGGTGGAATAACCCTGATTTTCAGTCACAGCTTTCACGCGTCTTGGCATGCTCTCCACCAGTCTTTCACATTGATGTTGGGTGACTTGATGCCACTCCTGGTGCAAAAATTCACACAACTCGGCTTTGTTTGATGGCTCGTAACCATCCATCTTCCTCTTGATCACATTCCAGAGGTTTTCAATGGGGTTCAGGTCTGGAGATTGGGCTGGCCATGACAGGGTCTTGATCTGGTGGTCCTCCATCCACACCTTGATTGACCTGGCTGTGTGGCATGGAGCGTTGTTCTGCTGGAAAAACCAATCCTTCCGAACAGAAGGAAGCAAGTTCTTCCAGGACAACCTTGTGGCTTGATTCATGCATCCTTCACAAAGACAAATCTTTTGGGCGTTTTTCTAGCTTTGCACGACTTCAGCCCTGGCCCTAGGAGCCTGTTTCGAACCGTCCTCGCCGAGCACTTAACCCCAGCTGCCACTTTATGTCATCCTACAGTTGTTGAGTGACATTGGAATGAGTTGGTGGTCATTCCGGTCAGTGGAGAGTCGTTTTCGCCCTCTGTCTGTCTGTAGCTTTGTTGTCCCAAATGTCTGCTGCTTGACCTTGTTCTTATGAACCGCCGTCTTTAAAATTTTAAGGATGGAAGCAACCCAACGCTTTTCCTCACTCAAAACTTTCCGTTTCAACTCTTTTGGAATGGTCAATATTTTTGATTCAAATTACTTTTGAGGCACTACTAGCACTGTTTTTGCCATCCAGCTGGTCCTATTGCAAGAGGATAGTGATGACCAGAGCAGTGGTTTTTATACTTTTCCTCATTAAATAAGATTTGGTTCAGGTGATCACCTAATCTGCACCTTATTCAGTAGAATGAGGTGTGCCTGTGTTGGGATCCATACATGTAGAGATGCTGATTTAAGACAAATTTGCAGTGGTCTCTTAATTTTAAGACAAAATAAACTAAAACAATTTTTTTCCAGAGCTGTATACGTACAATTTTACAGCGACCCTATACAATTTTGACAAAGAACTAGAGGAAAAACAGGCATTCAATTATAATTTTGTTATTTTTTCTTGATATATTTTTAAAATGGATTAATTGAGGAGTACTCAAGAAGGTTGATGTCTAACTTTAAAAAATGAATGAGGAGGAGGGTAGTGAATGATGTCCCGGGTCGCTAAAGACCCAAGGTATGCATATAAGGGTTTAAAAACAGCAGCACAAATATTAGGCTGCTGTCACTTAGGGATGCAACGATTATAGATTTTGTTGGTACGATTATAGTCTGAGAAATAATCGCAGTTTCACGATTATCATGATTATTATGAATTCATTAATTTCACAACAATATAAATATAAACAGTATAAAATCACATGAACACACTTTAGATTTTAAAGTGATATTTTTTGCTACCTTTTGAACCAAAGATAGCACAGTAACCAAATAATAAAGCCCAAAATAATAATAATAATAAAGACAAAAGTCCATCTCTCCCTTTGGAATAAACAAAAAGGAATTAAAGAAAGGTGACTTCTGCTCTGTAAACGTCCATTTCAGTGTGAGGGGAATAAACTGAACTGTTACTGTCACTAACTGCCATCCATACGTATTCATTTTAATAATTCATCTAATTTTACATGTGGCCTGAGAAAGTCATGTCTATTATTTTGGTTTGTTTGTTTGCATCACTGATAAATTCAAACGTGCTTCCGCGCTTTGGCTGGCGCTGAGCCAGAGACGACGCGCTCAGTGCTTTTCATCACTATTCATATATCACTATTCAACCACATAATGTTTATTTGAGGTTTCAGAGATTTAAATAGACATTTCAATTAATTACTAGCCTTGACACTCCAAAAAATTATTCTAGTTCTTTGCTCGGTTTATTTAAATAAAATAAGTTGAAACAACACAAATCTTTAGTTTTTTTTTTTAACTTAATTGTCATTTACATTCAATTGAATTACGTTAAATGAAATGAAATTTGTAAAATGTCAAGTTAACACAAACCATTTGTGTCGGGACTACATGATCCATTTCTGTTTCATTAACTGAAACTGGGCAGTGGATTTGTAGTTCCCAGCATGCTTTGCATAGGGATGGATCAGGAGAGTAAATGTTGAAATGAAGTGCTGTTTAATGTGTTTTTTAGTTAAGGGAAAGATCAGTTAATGTTTGAAGTTCAGTTATATTTGACATTTAAAAGAGTTTATGTTATGTGAAATTGAGGTTACCATTATCGTGAAGTGCAGACCTTGTGGTTAGGCTGTGGGTGACAACATGAAATCATATCATGGCTTGGCTTGGCAAACGAAGATTTAGGAAGGACATCCATGTCTTCTACAGGCACGCTGGAGGCTGACAAGGCCTATGCGGGACAGGCAGGTCCTCCCACAGCGGCTGCAGGTCAAGGATGGGTACTGAGTGGACATGGTTTTTCATTCTTTTCCTTTTGTCCTCTATAGTGGCCCTATGGGTATCTTCAAAGAGGGAGGTGGCCTGATGGACTGTACGCCTCCAGGAGTTGCGATCAGCTGCTCGTGTTGCCCACTGCTGGTGATCGATGCAGCAAGCAGTGAGGGATTTCTTAAGGGAGTCTTTGTACCGCTTTCATGGTGCCCCAATATTGCGGTAACCAGAGGACAACTCCCCGTACAGCACGATCTTTGGTAGGCGGTGGTTCTCCATCCTGGAGATGTGCCCTGCCCAGCTGAGTTGTATCTTGAGGACCATGGCCTCGATGCTAATGACCTCCACTGACTCGAGGACTTCAGTGTTGGCGACAAAGTCACTCCAACAAATGAAATGCCCTTCTACCCGTGAAAGTGCGCTGGAACGGCAGTCAAACTCATGACTTCCCACCCGTGAACTCGTACTAGATTGATGTTCTCCCAGTTACGAGCTCTGATGTCACATAGCCCGCGAAACAACAAGGGCAGCCCCTACGGATGCGGTGTTTATGAATAAATAACGTAAAATAAAAGGTATAACAGCTTCTCTTGCCTTATGCACCGTTTTTTCCGTTTCCCTCAAATAAGCAAGGATTAAGCACCTTTGGCGATAGAAATGATTGTAAATGAGCATAAGCCCCGTACGGCCCGCCATGCTTTGTTTACATCGAGCTACCACAATTACTAGCGCTCAGGCAGTTTGGTGTGACTTTGCCTGGAATGCTACAAAGTCAAAGTCGTGACTTCAACCTGCCAGGAACGCAGCATTAGTTCACCTCACCTCCCGATCCAAAATCCAAATCGTTCATTCTTTTGTCACTTCACATTTAATCACATCTGTTCCCTGGAAAGATTAGTTCACCTCTCGTGTCTTCGGGTTCAAGCCGTTGAAGTTCAATCATCATGTCTGATCTGGGCCGTGACAGCTTGCAATGCATGCAGTCTGGAAACAGAATTGATTAGCTCACCTCTCGCGTCTCCGTTCATTATGTCCCAGCCCCATTGGCAATGCAGTCACCGGAAACAGAAAAGATTAGTTCATCTCTCGAGTCTTCGGGTTCGAGTCGTTCGTTCAAGTCCCCATAGGTTGGATGCAGAAACAGAAATGATTAGTTCATCTCTCGAGTCTTCAGGAACGAGTCTTGTTCTTTTGTCACGTTCAGTGTCTCGCAACATATACAACATTACAGTCATATTATTGACTGCATGTTGTAATATATTTATTATTATAAAATCAATAAACATTTGTTATGCCTATCCATTCTGACCAACCCAATGTGTCTAGTCTTCATAGGAAAATCAATTATTATAGTAGCTAAAAAACGAAGGAAAAAAAACATGCCCTTGTTTGTAAGAAAGGTTGTGAATGAACTAATTTTGTCATGTCATGTTTCGATCATCAGTTTTGGGTGATTCTTAAGTGGTTGCTATGCTTTTTGGGTGTTATTTCTAAGTAGTTAGGCTAGGCTAGGCTATTATAAATGGTTGCTAGGGTGTTCTGGGTGATTCCTAGGTGGTTGCTAGGGTATTTGGATGGTTGTTAAAGTGTTCTGGGTGATTCATATGTGGTTGCCAAGCTATTTTGAATAGTAGCTTGGTTGTTCTGGGTTATTCTTAGGTGGTTGCTAGGGTATTTTGGATGGTTTCTATGGTGTTCTGGGTGATTACTTGGTGGTTTCTATGCTATTTTGAATGGTTGCTAGGGTGTTCTGGCTGATTCCTATGTGGTTGCTAATGTGTTTTGAATGGTTGCTATGTTTCTGGGTGATTTTATGTGGTTGCTAGGCTATATTGGATGGTGGCTAGGGTGTGCTGAGTGGTTGCCATTGTGTCCTGTGTGATACGGTTGTTGCTAAGCAATTTTAGATAGTTGGTAGGGTGTTATTGGTGATTGTTAGGTGGTTACTGGGGTATTTTGGATGGTTTCTAGGGTGTTCAGGGTGTGATTTCTAAGTGGTTGCCAGGCTATTTTAAATGGTAGCTTGGATGTTCTGGGTGATTCCTAGGCTATTTTGGATGGTTGTTAGGGTGTTCTGGTTGATTCCTAGGTGGTTGCTAGGCTATTTTGGATGGTTTCTATTGCGTTCTGGATGTGATTTCTAAGCAGTTGCCAGGATATTTTGAAAAGTAGATAGGATGTTCTGGGTGATTCCTATGTGGTTGCTAAAGTGTTTTAACTTTTGGAGATTTTTATGTGGTTGCTAATGCTATGATATTTTGAATGGTATCTTGGGGTGTTCTGGGCTATTTTTCTACAGCATTCTGGGTGTGGTTTCTAAGTGGTTGCCAGGCTCATTTGAAAGTTATCTTGGGTGTTCTAGGTGATTCCATGGTTGGTAAGGTGCTTTAACTGGTTGCTAGGGTTTCTGGGTGATTTTTATGTGTTGTTGCTATGCTATTTTTGATAGTTGCTTGGGTGTTTTGGATAGTAGCTGGGGTGTTCTGGGCTATTTTGGATGTTTTCTACAGCATTCTGGGTGTGCTTTCTAAGTGGTTGCTAGGCTATTTTGAATGGTAGCTTGGGTGTTCTAGGTGATTCCAAGGTGGTTGCTAGGCTTTTTTGGATGGTTGCTAGGGTGTTCTGGGTGATTCCTAGGTGGTTGCTAGGCTATTTTTGATAGTTGCTAGGGTGTTTTGGATAGTAGCTGGGGTGTTCTGGGTGATTTTTGTTGTTAGACGTCTGCCTACTTGCTCAAGGGTCGACAGTGTGTTTAAGTTGATTAAGTATTGAACGGTAAGAGATATTCGGATGAAAGTGTGTGTGTGTGTGTGTGTGAGAGCCACAGAAACGCTAACATCCTCCCTGAATTCATGTCTTGCATATTCCCTGTTCCTTCCATCTCTTGTCTTCAGTCCACAAAAATCCTGTGGGCATGATACTATTAAAACCACCTGTCCTGGTTTACCATCATGTCCCTCTTAACTAAATTAAACGGATATGATATAATGGTGCCATTGTTTCATTTCCAGTCTGCCTAGAGGGCTCAGGGGCATTCCTGGATGGTCAGGGCAGGACAGGACAGTTTCTCTTCCAAGCATTATAAATCCAGTTTGACATCCAAGAGTGGTCCTTTTAAGATTATTTACAGGATTGTGTATATAGAAAATTGATTCAACTTTCCAAAGGATTCCCAGTCGTGTTTCCAGTGGGGGATTTTCATTATGAAATTTGATATGTGACACAAAGATGGTTTTAATCTCAGAAATTTCACAGTCCTTCTTCAATCTATCAGAGCTTTCAAAACATGACATTTCCACCTGAGGGATAAAAATGAAACATAAATCAAATCACATGCTCGATGCACAGTGGATTTGCGTGTGAGAAACATAACAATCTTTCATAAGGGGAATAAAAATCTGACTCATATCAAACAGGATAAACATACTTAATCACAAAAAACAACAGTGTATATCAAGATGGGTTATTGTCCAAACACTGACTCAAAGTGGGAAGTCACAGAAAGCACAAATTGTTTACAAATATTGTGTCTTTCTTTCCACATCCTTAAAGTGAGTGACATTTCTGACGCACTGAAATCTTGATCAATTGTTTTCATATCATGACCACTATTTTCTAAAAATTCAACCCCTTCACTTGTTTTGAAATCAACTCTATTAAACTTAGGGCAGAGACCCAGAAAGTAATGATTAACCAGTTTTACAGATTCCTTATTCTACTATGTTCAATCTGAACTCTGATGACTCTTTTAATTAAGTAGCTTAATTTAAGTTTGAATGTTTAAATAATAATAATATCGGTGTATGTATATATATATATATATATATATATATATATATACATATATATATATATACATATATATACATATATATATATATATACATATATATACATACATATATATATACATACATATATATACATACATATATATACATACATATATATACATACATATATATACATACATATATATACATACATATATATACATACATATATATACATACATATATATATATATACATATATATATATACATATATATACATATATATACATATATATACATATATATTATACATATATATATATATATATACATATATATATACGTATATATTATACATATATATATATATACAGGTCCTTCTCAATAAATTAGCATATTGTGATAAGGTTCATTATTTTCCATAATGTAATGATAAAAATTAAACTTTCATATATTTTAGATTCATTGCACACCAACTGAAATATTTCAGGTCTTTTATTGTTTTAATACTGATGATTTTGGCATACAGCTCATGAAAACCCAAAATTCCTATCTCAATAAATTAGCATATTTTATCCGACCAATAAAAGAAAAGTGTTTTTAATACAAAAAAAGTCAACCTTCAAATAATTATGTTCATTTATGCACTCAATACTTGGTCGGGAATCCTTTTGCAGAAATGACTGCTTCAATGCGGCGTGGCATGGAGGCAATCAGCCTGTGGCACTGCTGAGGTGTTATGGAGGCCCAGGATGCTTCGATAGCGGCCTTAAGCTCATCCAGAGTGTTGGGTCTTGCGTCTCTCAACTTTCTCTTCACAATATCCCACAGATTCTCTATGGGGTTCAGGTCAGGAGAGTTGGCAGGCCAAATGAGCACAGTAATATCATGGTCAGTAAACCATTTACCAGTGGTTTTGGCACTGTGAGCAGGTGCCAGGTCGTGCTGAAAAATGAAATCATCTCCATAAAGCTTTTCAGCAGATGGAAGCATGAAGTGCTCCAAAATCTCCTGATAGCTAGCTGCATTGACCCTGCCCTTGATAAAACACAGTGGACCAACACCAGCAGCTGACATGGCACCCCAGACCATCACTGACTGTGGGTACTTGACACTGGACTTCAGGCATTTTGGCATTTCCTTCTCCCCAGTCTTCCTCCAGACTCTGACACCTTGATTTCCGAATGACATGCAAAATTAATTTTTTCATCCGAAAAAAGTACTTTGGACCACTGAGCAACAGTCCAGTGCTGCTTCTCTGTAGCCCAGGTCAGGCGCTTCTGCCGCTGTTTCTGGTTCAAAAGTGGCTTGACCTGGGGAATGCGGCACCTGTAGCTCATTTCCTTCACACGCCTGTGCACGGTGGCTCTGGATGTTTCTACTCCAGACTCAGTCCACTGCTTCCGCAGGTCCCCCAAGGTCTGGAATCGGTCCTTCTCCACAATCTTCCTCAGGGTCCGGTCACCTCTTCTCGTTGTGCAGCGTTTTTTGCCACACTTTTTCCTTCCCACAGACTTCCCACTGAGGTGCCTTGATACAGCACTCTGGGAACAGCCTATTCGTTCAGAAATGTCTTTCTGTGTCTTACCCTCTTGCTTGAGGGTGTCAATGATGGCCTTCTGGACAGCAGTCAGGTCGGCAGTCTTACGCATGATTGCGGTTTTGAGTAATGAACCAGGCTGGGAGTTTTTAAAAGCCTCAGGAATCTTTTGCAGGTGTAATTTTGATTCAGATGATTAGGTTAATAGCTCGTTTAGAGAACCTTTTCATGATATGCTAATTTATTGAGATAGGAATTTTGGGTTTTCATGAGCTGTATGCCAAAATCATCAGTATTAAAACAATAAAAGACAATGAATGTGCAATGAATCTAAAATATATGAAAGTTTAATTGTTATCATTACATTATGGAAAATAATGAACTTTATCACAATATGCTAATTTATTGAGAAGGACCTGTATATATATATATATATATATATATATATATA
This sequence comes from Romanogobio albipinnatus, assembly GCA_023566225.1. Lineage (NCBI taxonomy): Eukaryota > Metazoa > Chordata > Actinopteri > Cypriniformes > Gobionidae > Romanogobio > Romanogobio albipinnatus. The sequence goes on along the minus strand of CM042253.1, from coordinate 12,847,620 downwards.
TATATATATATATATATACTTTGAATTTGACTGGCCGAGTGTCGTGCTGTCACAACAAGGGACTGTCATTATAAGTGAATCACTGAATCATTCATTCAACCGATTGGTTCAAATTACTGATTCATTCATTTGTGTTTTTGCAGAGATGCACAGCCATTTTCTGTGGAAGCTTGTTTCCACCACTGAATAAAAAATACAGAAGTTAATTCTGACTTTTATAAACTTGAAAATTGTGTGTTTGCCAGTTATAAAGTCAGAAGTGTTTCCTGAGAATTGGACTTTATAACTGGCAATTGCAAGTTATGGCTGAATCCGAAATCGCCCCCTAAACCCTTATTCACTATTCCCTACGTTAGTCCACTAATACGGTTCACTTGAAGGAGTGAATGAAAACGAATGCGTGAAGTCGGACAGCCATTGTGTGTACATCGGCTGTACACTCGTTATTGCAGTGCAATGTGGGATTGAATGAGTGCACTCAATAACGTCCACTATGGTTTCGGACACTGCTACAAATGGCTGTCCCCTCAAATAGTGCCCTATTTGAGGGTATAGGGGGCGATTTCGGATTCAACCTATGTAAGTCAGAATTGTGAGATGTAAACATGCAATTGCAAGAAAAAAAAAGTCAGAATTATGAGCTTATATCTCACAATTCTGCTGTTATTTCTCACAATTGCCAAGTTTATATCCCACAATTCTGCCTTTTTCCCTCGGAATTACGAGTTTATATCTCGCAATTCAGATTTTTTTTTCTTGCAATTATGAGTCAATGATCAAAATATGTAAACTCGCAATTGTGAGAGAAAAAGTCCAACCTGATCTCACGGAAAAACGTACAATGTGGCGATTCTGTATGAATTCTTAAAATTTGTAAAAATGTAAGATTTTCAAACAAATCTCATTATGAAGGACCACCCCTAATCACGCCCCTAAACCTACCCGGGTTTAAACAGATTGTGCTAAAACGCTAGCCTGGGAAAACCCAGACAACTTCCGGCAAATTTAGATTTGCTCTGCAAGTAGTCTGGCAAAGAGCCCATTCAAACCCATTTCAAATCCCTCGAAATCGCGAGAATGTAGTTGTTTAAAGCTCAAATATGTGGTTTATTTATAAAGAGAGCGCCTTTTTGAAAATTGTATCTGCCGTTTTCGGAGTTGTGAGCGGCGCTTAGCGCTCATTAACCCCACGAGAGGTGCCTTTCCACGGCCAGTCCTTCTGCCGTCTGCCGCTGGCTCTGATGTCTCTGTTGTGGTTAAACATAAGATATGATTCGTCTGGTGTCGATCTAACGGCTGATCTTTGCTCTCATTAATCTATAATTTGTTCCCTGACAGATCGCTTTGTCTGAGGGCAAAGTGAAGTTTCATAACTTTATATCTGTAAGCTATTAAACTTTACCGTTGTAGTCTCCTAGCGCTGACTTTGTTTGACTGAATTGCTTTATTAATTGTATAGCTTCTTATACCTTTTACTTATACTTTTATTTGGCTATTGATCACACATAAACTAACATTTAACAAAAAGAGACTGGGTTGTGTTTTATGTCATATCTCGTTTTATTACAGTAATAATCATAGCCTATATATGCACACATTATTATAATTTTTTTTTTTTTTATGTAAACGAAAAGAGGCCGGGTTTTTTTAATATTTAGTTTTGTTATATACATGCATTGAAGATAATATGCATTGCCTGCACTACATTTGTGTGGCTATAATATGTTTAATATTTAAAATATCATTATTTTGTTTTATTGTAGCCTAAAATATACAAATATATACTGAGTGATACTGTCAAGAACGCTGCTTGTCCATTAGCAGAGTAATGGACTGACTAGTGTCCTCCAGTCCTCGGGAGTTCGTTCTCCGGAGTCAAACTTGGGGTGTGTCTAAATCAGCTTCCTAGTTCAGTAGTCAGTGCACTGATAAGGACATAAGTCAATGGTCTGACTCCCTGATCAGTGCCCTGACTACTGAACTAGGGAGCTGATTGAGACGCACCCTTGGTAAGTCACGGACGCAAGTCAGAAGTTATGTCATAAAACAGCACTGCCTCATTTCATAAAAAAAAAAAAAAAAAACATAGCCACACAAATGTGGTTCAGGCAACACGTCAATGTACAGGCCTACATTGATAATCTTATATATTTATAATAAAACGAAGTATAAAACACCCTGCCTCTCGTTTACATTTAAAAAAATAATATATTAAACATTAATATGTGGTTTAGATAAGGTGACCAGATTTCTGAAATGGAAACCGGGGACATTTCCTATTTGAAGTACAGACAAGTACAGACAAGAACGCATATTGAGAAACGGCCAGAGTGATGCTGAGTGATACGCAGTGTATCAATTGTAATCGCACTAGAATCCTATTGCGGCACACGCAGTTTAGTTGCACGATGTTTACTGTTATTATGGTTAATATGTTATTTTTGTGAATTTGATTGTTTGCAATTGTTCAATGTGCTTTACTGTCACTCAACCCAACTGTTAGCCTAGCCTACTATTAAAATGATAAACTGAAATTAAATATTGTATCTCTGTTTACCATTACTGTTCAATGTTTTACTAATTAACTACTTGTAACTTAACAAATAATCAAATAAAATACTGAATGGAAATAAAAAATTGAATTCTCATTTTAAAGGTATTTTACAAATTCAATGAATTGGTTAGGCAGCTTTACGGATGGGTGTCTCAACTGTACTCAGTATTGTTCCGACTGTACCCGACATGGGTACAGTTGGAACGAAAAAGCTTCTTGTGTTTATAAGCTAATTGTGGTAAATATGACCTATTTATGGATGGTAATAATTATTCATATTTTAGTAGACAAGTAAAGGAAATGTCATGAAAAATCACTTCTTTTCATCCTCAGTTTTGGTGTGGTAACTGAAAAAGCAAAAAGTGTACCAACTGTACTCGGTCTACCCTATCATTACAAAAGTTCTCAAAGCTGCTGCAGGTGAAATATAATGTGGCTAACATTGAATACATTTTGTCAGGTTAAATACTGAAAATTGCTCACTCAAACCCCTTTATCTAATCTTCTCTACTTAACCACCAGACTCGCACATGTTTGTAGTTTTTTAACACTTTTTATCCGCGTTTGTAGTTCTAATCGAATCCTCTTCCATCTCGCAATGGGTTGTGGGCAATATGAGCCGTTAGAGTGCGCATCGATCTGCACTTCGGATTCTGACCGGTAAATAGTAGACCATCCGGGAATCTTTGGAATACTCTTTTCAACCTTTTCCGAATACTATTTAGTACAGATAGTATGCGAATTGGGACGCAGCGCTAGTCTCTCAGATGTTTCTCCGTCGCTCTGCATACGTCATCACCTTCATCGCTCTGATTGGTTTTAGGTCTATCCAATTGCGCCCAGAGGCATTTGAGCAATGCCCGTTGACGCCGCCCCTTTGGAAATGATTTGTCTATGAAGCTTTGCCAGACCATAACTCAGTTAACTGAGAATGGTCTGGTTTTAACCAGGCTACTAAAACGCATGAATTCATACAAAATAGCCACAAATTCAACAAAACTTAAAATAGTTACGCATTGCCGTGAGACTGTGTTGAAAAGTCAGATCTGCGAGATAAAAAGTCGCAATTATCTCTTACATTTTTTTTATTCTGTGGCGGAAACAAGTTTCCATATTTTCTGTTTGACTTTGTTTGGAACTATTATTGTGACAGAGCAAAAATGAGGTTGCAGGTCGCTGTTGCGTATTATAACAAAAACTCTGGGGAAGATACACTATATTGCCAAAAGTTGTGGGATGCCTGCCTTTACATGCACATGAACTTTAATGACATCCCATTCTTAATCCGTAGGGTTTAATATGGAGTTGGCCCACCCTTTGCAGCTATAAAAGCTTCAACTCTTCTGGGAAGGCTTTCGCACAAGGTTTAGGAGTGTGTTTATGGGAATTTTTGACCATTCTTCTAGAAGCGCATTTGTGAAGTCAGCCACTGATGTTGGACGAGAAGGCCTGGCTCACAGTCTCCGCTCTAATTCATCCCAAAGGTGTTCTATCGGGTTAAGGGCAGGCCAGTCAATTCCTCCACACCAAACTTGTGTCTTTATGGACCTTGCTTTATGCACTGGTGCGCAGTCATGTTGGAACAGGAAGGGGCCATCCCCAAACTGTTTCCACAAAATGTATTGGTATCCTGAAGCATTAAGAGTTCCTTTCACTGGAACTACGGGGCCAAGCCTAACCCCTGAAAAACAACCCCACACCATAAAACCCAGACTCGTCCATCGGATTGCCATACAGAGAAGCGTGATTCATCACTCATCTCCACTGCTCTAGAGTCCAGTGGTGGCGTGCTTTACACTACTGCAATCGACACTTGTAAGTCTTGGATGCAGCTGCTTGGCCATGAAAAACCCATTCCATGAAGCTCTCTATGCACTGTTTTTGAGCTAATCTGAAGGCCACACAAAGTTTGGAGGTCTGTAACTGTTGACTCTGCAGAAAGTTGGCGACTTCTGCGCACTGTACGCCTCAGCATGCTCTGACCCCGCTCTGTGATTTTATGTGGCCTATCACTTTGTGGCTGGGTTGCTGTTGTTCCAAATTACTTCAACTTTGTTATAATACCACTAACAGTTGACCATGGAATATTTAGTAGTGAGGAAATTTCATGAATGGACTTATTGCACATGTGGCAACCTATCACTGTACCACGCTTGAATTCACTGAGCTCCTGAGAGCGACCCATTCTTTCACAAATGTTTGTAGAAGCGTCTGGAGCCTAGGTGCTTGATTTTATACACCTGTGGCCATGGAAGTGATCGGAACACCTGAATTCAATGATTTGGAGGGGTGTCCCAATACTTTTGGAAATATAGTGTACCTTTTGTCACGTGTCATGTTGGTTTGGACACGTTATAACTGCATTAAGATTAGAAAACGTTACAATAACATCACAATAACATACAAATAATCAATTTTTGATACATGGGCTACCAAAACGCTTGATAAATGTATATATAAAATATATTTTTTATCAGCTGAATGATATTACTGTCTTGTTGTAATACTGTATTTCAGAGATGCACAAATACAGGAATATTAAATATTAAACATAAGCCGTTGAGTCGAACATACACTCACCTAAAGGATTATTAGGAACACTTGTTCAATTTCTCATTAATGCAATTATCTAATCAACCAATCACATGGCAGTTGCTTCAATGCATTTAGGGGTGTTGTCCTGGTCAAGACAATCTCCTGAACTCCAAACTGAATGTCAGAATGGGAAAGAAAGGTGATTTAAGCAATTTTGAGCGTGGAATGGTTGTTGGTGCCAGACGGGCTGGTCTGAGTATTTCACATTCTGCTCAGTTACTGGGATTTTCACGCACAACCATTTCTAGGGTTTACAAAGAATTGTGTGAAAAGGGAAAAACATCCAGTATGCGGCAGTCCTGTGGGCGAAAATGCCTTGTTGATGCTAGAGGTCAGTGGAGAATGGGCCGACTGATTCAAGCTGATAGAAAAGCAACTTTGACTGAAATAACCACTCGTTACAACCGAGGTATGCAGCAAAGCATTTGTGAAGCCACAACACGCACAACCTTGAGGCGGATGGGCTACAACAGCAGAAGACCCCACCGGGTACCAATCATCTCCACTACAAATAGGAAAAAGAGGCTACAATTTGCACAAGCTCACCAAAATTGGACAGTTGAAGACTGGAAAAATGTTGCCTGGTCTGATGAGTCTCGATTTCTGTTGAGACATTCAGATGGTAGAGTCAGAATTTGGCGTAAACAGAATGAGAACATGGATCCATCATGCCTTGGTACCACTGTGCAGGCTGGTGGTGGTGGGGTGATGGTGTGGGGGATGTTTTCTTGGCACACTTTAGGCCCCTTAGTGCCAATTGGACATCGTTTAAATGCCACGGCCTACCTGAGCATTGTTTCTGACCATGTCCATCCCTTTATGACCACCATGTACCCATCCTCTGATGGCTGCTTCCAGCAGGATAATGCACCATGTCACAAAGCTCGAATCATTTCAAATTGGTTTCTTGAACATGCCAATGAGTTCACTGTACTAAAATGGCCCCACAGTCACCAGATCTCAACCCAATAGAGCATCTTTGGGATGTGGTGGAACGGGAGCTTCGTGCCCTGGATGTGTATCCCACAAATCTCCATCAACTGCAAGATGCTATCCTATCAATATGGGCCAACATTTCTAAAGAATGCTTTCAGCACATTGTTGAATCAATGCCACGTAGAATTAAGGCAGTTCTGAAGGCGAAAGGGGGTCAAACACAGTATTAGTATGGTGTTCCTAATAATCCTTTAGGTGAGTGTATGTAGTTGATTAGTTGATTTGCATTTGGCAGTGGCTTTTTTCATCATGTAGGTCTCAGGTATCGAAACCATAACCTTGCTGTTGTAAGCATTCATGTCAACATATAGCCATGACAAGATTAACAACACAACAAGAAGTGGAGGAAATACTCCTTAACTTCACTCTATTCTTGACATGGAGTCAAATGCAGGAGGGAGTCTCCTTTGAGTATCATTATGATGAATTTTTGTGAAGAAAGGAAGTGACTAAAGACTTATTTAATGTCCTCTGGGATCTCATATTATGGAAGACATGCAAGCAATACTGTGAACTGATATTGACGATTCAGTGGGAGTCAGATGTTAAGAAGAAGTTAAGTTAACATCATCATTACATAGCTATATAATAGAGAAACTGCAATTATCCTAACAACAGATGCATGCAGGGGAAATTCCACTATTCCACTTCACAAGGGCTCTGAGGTTCGAAAAATATGGAATTCCCCTTTATTAAAAACAAAAGAAGTGGATACAAATGTAGTCTTAAAGAACAACATATTTTGCTACAAAATCGATGGTGTTTATTACATACCTGGATTATGGTGGTTTCTGTATTATGCATTGTGATTAGATATGAGGAAAGACTTGAAGTATTCATAAGTGAGAAAAGCTGTTGTTATGTTTAGCATCAGTATCTGAACTTCCATCCGCCCTAAATCATTCACTTTACTACATGAGAGAATCAGAATAAAGAATGGTATTTCCAGACAAAGAGTCAAAGAGGCAACACTAAATTCGACAAATGGATCGTGTAATAGCGGTACAACAACAACAAAAAACAAAATTATTGATGGCAAAGCATTCTAATGGAGAACAACATTCAGCTGCAACAAATTACATGCTTGGACACTCCAACTCAATGAAAAGCATCCCTCCGCAGTATGAAATGTGCTGTTAGTTTGTACGTTGACTTGCGACAAATGACTGTGTGTTGTTTATGCAATGTGATGCCACCTATAACATTGATTACTGAGTCGGATTTGCACTTTGATATTGTATATCGGCTAAGTCAAATATACAAATAAATCAAAGGACTAAAAATATGTAGAAATGATGATAAGAAATAGATGGTTGTTGATGGTTGTGAGCCTTTAACATTTCGCTGGGGGTTGTGTCTATTCAACCTTTAACAAAATCACATCAGAATATAAAAATCTATAGCGATTGTATCAATTACATCGTTACGCCACTAGATGGCGACAAGTGACTGTTAAAAATATATTCGTCATTGAATCATTCATTCAAGAGATTCGTTCAAAAACAGTGATTCATCCAGTAATGATGAAACATGGAAAAGTATGAGTGAGTTATTGAATCATTCATTCAAACCATTTAAAAATAATAATAATATTAATTCAAATTAATCAAACATTTTAAAATTGACTGCAGCAATTAACATTTTGTCAGAACCTGTTAATGACATGTTAACTCTTTCACCGTCATTGACAGAAATGTCTGGCATTCCACGTTTTAACTGTTATATGGTAGGGGGCGCTATTACACTTCTTCTGAAAGAGTACAGAATCCCCTGATCAAAACTCATGAGAAGAAGAAGCAGAAACAAGCGATAGCATATGTAATTAGATGCATATGTAAAATAACACGATCATCAACATTAAAAAGCATATAAATCAAAACTGCTTAATGTTACTGAATGAAATAGGACTGCGAAGCTTCAGGGTTTGATGGACTCCATCTGTGTTTTGATCATCGTTCTGAATCCGATCTGGATGTAGTCTTCTCAGTTCCAAAATGTTGCTTTTTTAACTAAACTTCGCTACATTCAAGTATTGATAAAAAAGAATGCATGAAGTTAGAATAAAACAGGTTTTTTGTTTAAAAGCAGAGGGTCTGTTCTTTTTTTTTTTTTGTCGATATATTGCATGTTCAGATATTCATACAACAGAATATCCTGGGGCCATGAAACTGTAGCCTAGATGCCAGCCGAACTTAGCCCCACCAACAACATTTGAGGTTGGGAAGTTCGGTCTGGACTTGATCCGTTGTGGAGCAACTATGCTCGAACCAGAGCTGTTCGGACCAATCCAATTGTTTTATACGGCTTTATACGATGATGGACAGATGATCAACCATAACATAAGTCACCAAAGAGCTCTTGGGTTGAATTAATTTACTAAACGGAGAACTTGTTCGTATTCACCTTTACTATTTCTCTGCATGTTTAGATATTCATACAACAAAATATTCTGGGGGCCATGAAACTGTGAAAATGATCAAAAATGCTGGCACTGCCTGGTAACTTTTTTGTTTTGTTTTTAAATGCTGGCGGGGAAAGAGTTATTTTGTTTAGTTTGTCTGTTTAGAATTGTGGGGGAATCATGATCTCTATTTGAAACCAAAAACAAATCGTGGTCCTCAATTTATCCAGAATTGTGTAGCTCTAATAACCCATATTTCTTATTAAAAATATAGACAATATTCAACATCAAAAACACATTTTCATTTAAAATATTTGCTTTGCTATGAATTGTCTACATCTTTGCATGTGTAAATTCAGTAAATTCAGAAGTGAAAAGTGAATTCAGCCTTTAATTAAAACTTCCAAACCTGATATTTTGGGATAACGTCCTGCATGCCATAGTTTTCTTTCACATTAGGCTATATGAATCAATATTCATATTAAAATAACCCATGTTGCTTTGGACTTTACACATAAAGGATATATATTCCACAAATATCAGGAAAATTAAAGATACTTTACTAAATCTGCTCATTTTTGATATCCTCCATTTTGATGTTGTGAAATGATATTATGGTGGTGAGCGAATCAACAAATCTCATTTTGTGGTTCAAAGAGCCAGTTAAAGTGATAGTGGACACTATGCAGGAGGCATCTCAACTTGCTTTGAACACAATGTACACAATAATACTGATATATTTAATCATTAAAGGCGACCTATTATGCAAAATTCACTTTTATATTTGTTTTTTAACATAATTAGGTGACCGCAGTGTGTGAACACAACCACCCATTAGTGGTAAAAATCCTTCCACTCGGTTTGTTATTTTCCCCATAAATCTCAAAATCAGCCGTTCAGGAATGTGATGACACATTGGAACAAGCCCCGCCCATGAATCATCTTAGCTCCTCTCCTTGAGTGAGCTGTACACAGTCCACCATGTTTATTTCCTCACCAGAGCATTTAACAGGAGCATTCAAGAAATGCATTCTTATTAAAACTACTAAAGTTATTCAATCAAGAGCAGTGAGTGATTTTCTGTTTTTCTTTTGTTGTTTGATTCATATTAACAGCAGTAGGTACTGTATATTACGCTGCTTTCACTTTAATAAACTGATCTAATATATGCTACACATGCCATTTCTTTCCCTGCTGTTTATGTTCACAGACACAACCGACTGTGTTTGTGAACTTTGTGTGTTTTTGACATAACCTTGTGTGTATTTGACAGGTTAAAATGCAATAAGATGTGAAAGAGAACTTAGTTTAATACTCACAGGACGCTCCGCCTGACATCCACGTAGCTTCGGATGTGTGCGCTCAGAAAACCATATATCAGTTTAGACTGATATGGCTTTAAAACGCATGCAGATAATAAACTTTCATGATGATGAAGAACTGCAATGTCACATGAGCGTGGTCGCGATAGAGATCATCAAAATCAAACAGATGTTTTCATTTTTGGCAGAGAATCTGAGGCAAGAGCTGTACAGGCTCCACCCTCTTAAGGATAGGGGGCGGGGAGCAGCAACTAATTTGCATTTAAAGATATATGCACGAAAAAACTGCGTTTTTCCTTCCACCTTCCAGACACATTTTGGGGGATACCTGATACTTATATGTGACCCTGGCTGGACCACAAAACAAGTCATAAGTCGCACAGGTACATTTGTGGCAATAGCCAACATTGTATGGGTCAGAATTATCGATTTTCCTTTTATGCCAAAAATCATTAGGATATGAAGTAAAAATCGTGTTCCATGAAGATATTTTGTAAATGTCCTACCCTAAATATATACAAAAAATATTATTAGTAGTAAAATGCGTTGCTACTTCATTTGGACAAATTTAAAGTTAAATTTTCTTTTTTGCACCCTCAGATTCCAGATTTACATAGATGGCATAGTTGTATCTCAGCCAAATATTGTCATATTCTAATAAACCCTACATCAATGGAAAGCTTATTTATTCAGCTGATGTACCAAAAATGACCCTTATGCACCCTAAATAGTATATGTATATAATCCCATCCAACTGAACAATACAAAAGGATCCCCTTTAAAGTATTGTTCATTTGGATGCCATCTACACAGAAAGCTCAGCAAAGAGAGCTCTCAGAAAACACAAGATAACCTACAGAAAACACATCAAAATATGGAGAGAACACAGAACAGCACACAGAGACAACACAGACCACAACATACACACAGGGAAGCTGCATACACACGGAAAACAATATACACTGGAAACACAACATATAGAGCAGAATATAGATCCGGAACTCGGCACGCACACAGAGGCATGTCACAAACCAGTGTGAGGAGCACCAACACCTCTCTCTCCTGCAAAGTTTGTAACCTATGCACTGGCACACAGCCCAGCTGCACGAATCACTTCACCGCTACGAGAACACAAAGTGTGTGTGTGTGTGTGTGTGTGTGTGTGTGTGTGTGTGTGTGGAGGCAGAGCCGCGCTTAAACCCGCCCTCGAGAGGGATCTCATTTCCCCTAAAACCTCCCATTTTTCCTCCTGCCCTCCCTCCCACCCTCCGCCGATCATCTCTCTCCGTCTGTACCTCTATTCCTGCTCCACTAGCCCAATCATGGAGCTCGCAGCGAGGTGTGCGTTCCTGCTCTCCAGCTTCGCCGTGCTCGCAGCGCTCGATTTGGACGCGATTGATCCCGGCTACTATGTGGAGACCAGCAGCCCATCAGATGTGATCGACTATAAAGATCCCTGCAAAGCTGGTGAGCATGAAAGACATTTATTTACACTGCTTTGATAGATGCGATCTTTCGCGCAAGCCACGTAAGGCTGCTGTGGTCCTGTTCGAACTATAAACTGTGGATGACAGCGCAAAATAAACACGCTATCCACGGCGTCAGTAAACAACAAACACTTTGCGCAAAGTGTACATGTTGACACAAAGAGATTAGAGATTACGCGATGTTTTGACACCCAACACAAGAATATTTACCTGGCGGTGTTTTCTTTTGTCAAATCACAGCCGAAAAGTTTTGCTTCGTTTTTTGGGGATTGTTTACAAGAAGTTTCGCGCAAGTTTGCATTTGCGAACGGTTGAAATTCAGCATTGATGTTGCGTAAATTATAATCAAAGTCAATATAAGTCAGTATAAGTCAAAATTGCAATAAAAAAAGTACTTTTCATTTTGAGTTTGAGATGGTTTGCAACAAAGTTGCAGATTGCCATAGCTATATATCTTTATTCCAAGAAAATGTTGCAGTTTTGGTGTTGGAACATCCCCCCCTTTGCCATGTCACTCTGTTGAATGACGTAGTGACCGGCCGGCTCGATTTTCCTGCACAAGGTGCACTACGTCATCATCACAGTAGTTGCCCTATGACGTAGGGAGTTCTGTTTTTATCCCAGTGCCACCACTAGAAAATAAGAGTTAATAAGGCATACTTGTTTTTAATATGGGAAACTGATGTAAGAGTAGTGTGCTACATTGTTGTCACGTGACCTAGAAAGTTATTTTGCATTTGTGAAAGTGAAAAAATAAAATTGGACCGACCAGTCAAATGATTAGAGGTAAACTGTAAAAACCATGGTTAATATATATATGAGCACGGACAGTACACATTGCAAATATAGTACACTCTAAAAAAAAAAGGTTCTATATGGCACCAAAAATGGTTCTTGGCTCGTAATCATAGGGGAACCTTTTTTAGTGCTATATAGCACCAATTTTGGTGCTTCAGTGGTTCTTCAGCGGTTCTTTAGAGGTTCTTCACCGGTTCTTTGACTAAGGTGCTATATAGCACCTCTGAAGAACCGCTGAAGAACCACTGAAGCACCAAAATTGGTGCTATATAGCACTAAAAAAGGTTCCCCTATGATTACGAGCCAAGAACCATTTTTGGTGCCATATAGAACCTTTTTTTTTAGAGTGTATGTGTAATTGTAGGCTATTTTGCGCACAACCAAAGTTGTATGCTTATAGAAAGTGCTTATAGCCTGATGTCCCCAATTTCATGGCTAGACCAGACTTGTACCGTATACCCACATATTCCCGAGGATAACTTTATCTTGACCTAAATTCAACCAATTATGTTTGATATAATTACGGTTTAGTAGCTCGAGGGAGGTGATTAATTCTTTGGGTCCCAAGAGAAGCACTGACTATTTTCGCATGTGTTGTCAGGGCAAGCGCCCTTATTTTGTTATTTTGTAGCCAGGAAGAGGTTATTGAGTTTCACAGCTGAAAATGTTTACTAGGAAGGAATGCCCCCAAATATGGCAGTGCCAAACATTCAGCATCTTACTAGTGCTTGAAATGTCTTTTGAATGCCTCCCTCGACTTTAGGTGACAAGTATTCATTTTTGTATGCTAAAGTACTTTCTCCAATCCCAGTTTAATATTCGGAGACAGCTTTAAAGGGATAGTTCACCCAAAAATGAAAATTAGCCCATAATTTACTCACCCTCAAGTCATCTTAGGTGTATTTGACATTCTTCTTTCAGACGAATAAAATCGGAGTTATATTACAAAAGTCCAGGCTAATCCAAGCATTAGAACTGGATTAATAGTTGCTCTGTTTTTGAAGTCCATAAAAAGTGCATCTGCCCATCAAATAACGTGCTCCACGCGGCTCTGGGGTGTTAATAAAGGCCTTCTGAAGCGAATCGATGCGTTTGTGTAAGAAAAATATCCATATTTAAAACTTTATCAAGTAAACTTTCGGCCGACCGCCTTCCCTGTTCAATTTATGGAAAAATTGTTGAAAGTTCCCCTGCTGATCGAAAGACTAACGCGACCAGGTCTGCTAGTCAGGACGTCACGTACGCATCTTGAGTTTCACTTTCAGCATTCAACACTTTTCCACAGAAGGCGGTCGGCCGAACGTTGACTTGATAAAGTTTTAAATATGAATATTTTTATTACACAAACGCGTCGATTCGCTTCAGAAGGCCTTTATTAACACCCCGGAGCCGCGTGGAGCACGTTATTTGACGGACAGATGCACTTTTTAAGGACTTCAAAAACAGAGCAAATATGAATCAAATTTTAATGCTTGGATTAGCCTGGACTTTTGTAATATAACTCTGATTTTATTCGTCTGAAAGAAGAATGTCATATACACCTAGGATGACTTGGGGGTGAGTAAATTATTGGCTAATTTTCATTTTTGGGTGAACTATCCTTTTAAATTGATTTCCCTTAAAAGGGATAGTTCACCCAAAAATTAAAATTTTGTTATCACTTACTCGCCCTCAAGTTGTTCCAAACCTGTATGAGTTTCTTTCTTCTGTTGAACACAAAATAAGATATTTCGAAGAATGTTGTTAATCTAACTGTTGACAGTAGCCATTGATTTCCATAGTAGGAAACAATATTATGGAAGTCAATGGATGCTGTCAACATTCTTTAAAATAGTCAAACAGGTTTGGAACAACATGAGGGTAAAGGATGGCAAAACTATCCCTTTAAAAGCGTAGCTAAACACTGCGACTCTGTGGGGTTATCAAAACCTTGCTTTGTTTGAGCATCCTGACCCTCAACAGAGCAAAAGTGGCTCAACCAATGGTGCGAGATTGGGGCGGGGTTATCTCTTTGGCCAACCAATGACAGACGAAGAGAGTTTTCTGAGAAACCATTTTTTTTTGGTATTCTGGGACAGTAGAATTTAAACATTTTAGGTGCTTGTCTGTCCGTGCGTATTTGGAACAACTTGAGAGTGAGTATATGGTGACAAAACTTTCATTTATAGCTTGAACTATTGCTTTAAGAGATAATACGCCGATCTGCTACTGATCTACTATGAAATTGAGGAAGAGAGCCTAAATTTAGCTTTGACCATAATATTTAGCTTGTGGTGGGACGTTATGGGTTTCCATTGTTTTGCCACCAAATTTGACTGGTTTTTACGCTGTTAAACGGATAGTTCACTCAAAAATCACCCTCAAGTTGTTCCAAACCTGTATGAGTTTCTTTCTTCTGATGAACACCAAAGGAGATATTGTGAAGAATGTTGGTAACTATTGACTACTATAGAAATAAATGGCTACCGTCAACTGTTTGATTACCAACATCCTTCACAATATCTTCTTTTGTGCTTAACAGAAGAAAGAAACTCGTACAGGTTTGGAACAACTTGAGGGTGATTTTTGAGTGAACTATCCCTTTAAGTGGGTGGATTGAAATGAATCCAGGTTTGTTAGCGCTCACATAGGGGTCACTCCGGAGACGTGTAAAACCTCAGAGACCTTGGTCTCTATTAACTTGTCTGCTACTCCTCTCCACCTCCTTCCTAACTCCCTCTCTTTCATCTTCCTCTTTTTTGCTCTTTCAGGCCTAGCTTTTTTTCCTTGTCCTCATTTGCAGCTGAATGGGGTCCTTGGCTGTTCATTTTTACATTTTCACCCCTCTGAGAGACAGACTTTTCTCTTAACAAGTGGCTATAGGACAATAACGCAGCCCACCAGCTGAAATTGGTATTCCAGGCAGATTAGGCTGGTTGACCCGCAAATGCTCAGGGGGCCGTCCATCTCATACTAGGATTAACTTCCCGGATTGTTCTGTCACTCTGTGATTCAGGCTCTCCAGTGACGTTAAGCCAAATCTGGTGTGTGACTCCTCGCTATCGCATTTCATGCATCATTCGAGTTAGCTTAGCTAAGAGAAGTGGCCATATTTTGGCTTTCTCTACATATTTGTGTTTGTTTATTTGGTGTGTGAGCATAAAAATGAAGCAGTGTATTTACACGAGTTGTTGTGAGTCAGAGTTCAATGGCCGTTATGACGCGATACACCGATTATCCGTTCATTCACAGCTGTTAATCTCCTTTTTTTATAAACAAGTTTTTGCTGTTAAATAGTTTGGTCGACACGACCTCCGAACAAACATTTTTTGCAAGGTGACGCCACTGTGGAAGTGATGCCCTTCATTTTTGTCTGTGAAAGTCCCTCAGAACAGTCTGGTCTGGAAGGAGTATTGCCCAATCTTACATTACCACTAATACCTTAACTATGATGTCAATACCCATAGTGCCTTGCTCTCTGACCTGATTGGACTGTTGTAAACATGTCTATAACTTTGGAGAACGCTGGGATTTTTAAACACACCCTTCATCCCTCTCAGATCTGAGTGGTAGAAGAGGACGGGGTTAGGGATTGGTTCTGGATGGAGCCCAAACGGCCCAGCTGTAGCAGAGATTATGCGAGACGAGAGTTCTGCGTGTGCGAGAGAGGAGTAGGAGCACAGATGTAATGTGCTTTGTGCTTTGTTTACACTTCATCCAAAGAGACGTGGTAGAACGTTCATGCTGTCGAACAGGGTTGCCGCGAAAACCCGCCACTTATCTGATTTGAATTACATTACATTCATTATACATTAACACTAGCTAAATGAATTATTCGTTTATAAATCCATTTTTCTTAAGGAAAATATGGAAAGGAATTGATTGCAAATATTTAAGGCGTAGTAAGATGAAAAATTGTTACCCTTATTTCATTCAAACATTTTTGGCTTTATTCCATGGAACACAAGAGAAGAACTGTTTTTGTCCACACAGTGAAAGTCAATGGGGTCCAAAACAAGGAGGTCTTTTTCAAAAATGTTCTTCTTTTGTGTTCCACTGAAGAAAGTCAAACCAGTTTTGAACATGCAGGGTGTGTAACATAGTTCTCTTTTTTGGGTATACTATCCCAATAAAAATGGGTATACTTCGTTGTTTTTTCACTTGCCATTATGTCTCATGCACTGTCTAGCATTGAAGCTTTCAAAATATTCCCATAATGACCATGAGCCTATACCACGGTGTGCGACTTGCAATACTTCACTTGACCTTTCGAGGGCAATAACAAAGTTGTGTTGTCTTTATATTGGAGTAGTACAATCATTCTGACCTCCTCAGATTTCAATGTTTGTCGTTTTCTTTGTCTTCTGTTATCTTCATTTGCATTGTCTATTTTCCACTAGATCTTGAAAGCTGTGAGTTTTGCCATCTAGTGAACCCACCAAAAATGAAGCACACTTTTGACTTTATGCCCATTACACATTGTACAATTGTGGGCTATCCCAGATGAAAGATGATCAATTGTGGCAATTTCTGTGGCCTTGGCTCCTAAACGGTGGTCCTACGGTGTACAGTGAGAGAGGATCGAAGACGGCTGTTGTCACGGTTTTGTGACCAAAGATAGCCCGCGATGATTTTCTGACAGTGTCAGAAATTTAGCGTGATCATCTCACAGTGTTTACTGCTATGACCTACGTCTACTGACTAGCCAATAAAAGATGCAACATGAAGTGATTGATCAACACAGGCGCTAGAAGTGAAAACTACTTGCCTCAAACTCCATTTTCAAGATTTTGCATGCCAAGCTGCCGTCTTTTCCCTAGCCGTGACCACTTCAATATTCTCGCTTCCTCTTTTTTCAGCCACATTAAAACCACAATTTCCAAAGTGTCATTCATTTTGCTCTTTGTTTACGACTAGTGCATGCTGATGATGTTTTATTTTTCTATACTATCTTGCGTCTTAGCCTACGATTCAATAGGTGTCATCATCGTACAGTCTACATACATGTCATACCCAAGTTTATTAGATCCATGTGTGGATCCAGTGTGATTTTAAATGATCAGGAAATTGCACAGCCTAAATCGCACAGCCGAAATCGCACAGTCTAGGCATTAAAGTCGGCATGAAATGGAAATTTACGGTATCTATTTTCTAAATGCGTGATTAGTGGACCTTCCCTTGAAAATGACAGACTTCTCTCTGGTGGCATACGCAGGATTCTCCAATCATTTAGTCCGCTTGAACCCACCCCTTTGAGATTGCTTGCTTTCGTTTGTATCCACTTTTGAGTGCCACACCTGCATCTCAACATCCAATCAACAACTGATGCACAAAACCAAGCCCTGCCCTACATTTTTCTTTTGTGGAAATTGTGGAATTGTGTGTTGTGAATTGTGAATTGTTTTTATGTGGCTGAAAAAAGAGGAAGCGAGAATATTGAAGTGGTCACGGCTAGGGAAAAGATGCCAGCTTGGCATGCAAAATCTTGAAAATGGAGTTTGAGGCAAGTAGTTTTCACTTCTAGCGCCTGTGTTGATCAATCACTTCATGTTGCATCTTTTATTGGCTAGTCAGTGGACGTAGGTCATAGCAGTAAACACTGTGAGATGATCACGCTAAATTTCTGACACTGTCAGAAAATCATCGAGGGCTATCTTTGGTCACAAAACCGTGACAACAGCCGTCTTCGATCCTCTACAGGGCTGACACCGCCGTCGGTGTGTGAATGGGTGAATGTGAGGCAATGTGTAAAGTGCTTTGGATGGCCATTGGTCTGTTAAAAGCGCTATATAAATGCAGTCCATTTACCATTTACCATTTCTTTGTCGATAATCCATTTCGTTTGATTGTGCATCACAATATGGAAAAAAATATCTGTTTCATGGTGACTTTAACACTCACTGGGAAGCCAGGTTATAAAGTATAATGGCCTTTTCCTTACATCATTTTTTCATATGACTTAAGAAGAGTTGGAATATAGTGCAGGAGTGGTATAGACCACTTTTGTGATGCTGTTTTTCTTGTTTTGGTAATCTTTGGAGCTTAAAGGGTTAGTTTACCCAAAAATTTAAAAATTATCCCATAATTTACCCACCCTCAAGTAGGGGTGTAACGGTACACAAAACTGACGGTTCGGTACGTACCTCGGTTTTGAAGTCACGGTTTGGTACAGGTTCGGTACAGCGGTTTTAAAAAATTGCTTTTTATTATTTTTTTTATTAAACAGTGGTTTATTGAAAAAATTTTCCGACCTTAAATTAATTCAATTATAACTAAATAGTTTATTTCTCGTAAACTATATAGGGAGCCCTTACTTGCACATTATAATTATTAAAGGTTAACAACAGAGCCCAAACTATGAGCCTAGATTCAGCTGATATTCATGTTTAGATATAATAATCAACACTCAAATAACACATTGTGTGCAAACATGTAAACTTCACATATGGCAGTTTTTGCATTAACTCTTAAATATAATTATACAATTATTTTTCTCCAATTCGTTGATGAAATATAATCATTTATACACAGCAGCTGTCATTTTCATGACAGATTTATCTAAACATACATTAAATAATCAAGACATCACTAAGAGGTTAAGTAGTATGTATGTATGTATGTGTATATATATATATATATATATATATATATATATATATATATATATATATATATATATATATATATATATATATATATATATAGGCTAATATTGTGCATATATTTAGTGAAAGAGTTGATTTCTCTAGTGAATTAACAGCTGTGAACACTGACTGACTTTTGAGGTAAATGATGCTGCGTGACATTGTTTACAAGCTGTTTGACGTCTTTCCACGGTTGAAACACTGATTGAGCGATTACACCACATATGATGCGTTTCAGTAAGTGTTAATGTATCCTCAACATGCCTTAAGACATTAATTCGCGCCGCAGCCGCTTGAACTGACGCGCCTATACAGTGATCAGTCTTCACATTAAAGAGCGTCAAAACGGCATTTATCGTTTGAGTTTTGTGATGAAATGGACTGAATACTTAATATGTTCGTGTGGGAACTCGTATTAAAGTGTGTTCCGCGCTTAAAACAAGCCGACTGTTAACTGTTAAAGATTGCATTCGGAACCGTTCGGTACACACGCGCACCGAACCGAAAGCCCTGTACCGAAACGGTTCGGTACGAATACGTGTACCGTTACACCCCTACATCCTAGGTGTATACAAACACAATCAGAGATATATAAAAAATATCCATACGCCTCCAGAGGGTTAATTAAGGCCTTCTGAAGCGAAGCAATGCATTTTTGTAAGTAAAATATCCATATTTCTAACTTTATAATCACTGGCTTCTGGTAACGCCCGTACGTGAGTCTAGTTCCGGTGGAAGAGTGACCTCTGACCCGACACATGCCGTGTAGGAGTAGCGTAAGCTCAGGTGAGAGTAGACGCCTCTCATGGTTCAAACAAATAGAGCTGGGCAACAAACTCAAGCTCCTCCCACATTTCTCTTTAAAAATTCTCGTTTTAGACTTTTTCGTGTCCGGTGTTTTGTTTTGCTCTATCCTCTGCGCTACCGTGTCCGTCAATACATCATATCGGTTCAGAGGTCACTCTTCCACCAGAACTTGACTGGCATACGGCCGTTAGCGGAAGGTGATTATAGTTTATAAAGTTAAAATATGGATATTTTCTTACAAAACGCATGGCTTCGCTTCAGAAGGCCTTTATTAACCCCCTGGAACCATATGGATTTTTTTTTATGATGGATGGATGGATGGATGCATGCACTTTTTTGGGCTTCAAAATGACTATTCACTCCAATTATAAAGCTTGGAAGAGCCAGGTTATTTTTTAATATAACTCAGAATCTTTTTGGCTGGATGGCCAGGATGGCTTGAGGGAGAGTAAATTATGGGTGAACTAACCCTTTAACAGATGTGGTTACTATGAAACGTCATTGTGTGAAGATTCTTCAAATTAGAACAGTTATGTTGTATGGGTTTAGATCTTGGAGAATATGATGAGAGGACTTTCATTTCTGCTTGAACTTTTCCTTTAAGGAAGTAAATAGGATGAATTTTCTTGACGAAAAACGTGACCATTTAGAATTGTGAAGATCATTTTGTAGCTTTGCCCTTATATTTTCCATGAAATACACCAGACAACAAATAAACAGAGAGGCCTCTGCTAGCTTGCACTCATCTGTAGCTCTCACATGGCAAATGTTGTTCTCCGTCTCTTTACCCAGCATGGTTTTAATAAAGCACTCTTTGACCTGATTCCCTGTTGCACCACTCACCAAGAAATGTGGTGGTGCTTGAATTCCTTCTCTTTGCGTCTTCAGAGTCTGTCTCAGAGCTCGGCGTGGAAAACCGCAAGCACAGACGGTTCAGCTGGAGCTGCTGGCCGAGCGCAGAGGCTGTCATACATGCACAGCTGGTGACATCATACACTCCCATGGTTCGTTTTTCTTTTGGGGAGGATTGGTGGTTATTTAATGACTTTTCAAGTGATTCTGCATAATTCCAAACAATTTCACAGTCGGAATCTGTTGGAAAAATGAGTGAAATTTAGGCACGTGTTTAAACTCCATTCCACTGGATATGGATAGAATCTCACTATCTTTCTCATTCATGGTGATGTAATATTTTCAGTGTCAATTTTCTTATCCTTATTATGCACAACTTTAAGTAAGCTACTAAGACATGTGTGGCTCTCTCTTGTTATCAAAACTGTGTATAAATCTGCTCCCTAGTTCAGTAGTGAGGGCACTGATCAGGGATTTGGACATTTTAAGGGCTATCTCAATCGCAGAATCCTTCCAGTGCACTGAAACGTTCGCTCCCTAAAAAGTCCCACAATACACCGCAAAACCCAGGGTGCATCAGTGCTCGCTATGCTCCCTTAACGGAAGTTCTGAAGCACGGGAACATAAATCAAGTAAGCCAACTCACTACACATAACGACGGACAACAACATGCAATATGTGTAAAAATAGAAACCATTATTTTATATTATATTTCAGCATAAACATACATAGTTAGACAGGTAACAAGCAAAGTATTTATCATAATGTATTTTAAATAACATTACAAGTAGTGTCAGAAAGTTGTTACAAGTTGTTCATAAATACCAGTAATGATATTGTACAATGTGGACGTTGTCACATCGCCGGAAATAGAGTCATCAGTGTCCCAATGAGTATTGAGCCAGCGTCCTTTACTGTCCTTACCAGTGCCCGAATTCATGTACCATCCCAGCATCGCAACAATGGCTCAACCAATGGTGTGAAATTGGAGGCGGGACTTTTTGGTTGGCTAACTAATTATTTCGTTTGTTGCACAGAAACACATTTCCTGGATTATTCCATGTTCAAGATTGTTTTCAGATTTAGATAAAAGCACAAAAACAAGGGTATGGTGAAGCATTCAATGGAAGTAGAAAAGAAGCACAAATGTAAAGCTTATTTTATAAAAGCACCTACATTAATATTCCTGTTAAGAAGTGTATTATTTAAATTGTGAAATTTCAGGGTTTTGGGCATTATGTTGTCATGGCAGCGAAACTATAAAACTGAATAGAAAGGAGAGAATTAAGAATAAAAGTGGAAAAATAAATATATTTGTGGCTACTTGGCAGAGTGCTTGACTCTTGCATTCTCAATACAAGATCTTGACCAAAAATGTATGCACATCTTGATGGAAATAAATGTTGTGATGTTATTTCCATCAAGAGGTGCATCAATTTTTGGTCTTGATCTTGTATCGACAATGCGAGAGTCCAGCACTCTGTAAAGTCTCCTCCAGCACATCCCAAAGGCTTTCGATGAATTTAAAGGAACACGCCACTTTTTTCCCAGCACACTCCCTGTGCAAGCAGTTTGTCATGTTGGTTATGTTGACGGAAGTTAGCCTATTTTCAGGCGCTGATATCATTCACTTATAGCATTACCAACTGTGTATACATGAATACTCGTCAAGACAGCCATTACATAACTGTGTGTGTATTTGACAGTTTGAGTGTGTAACAAGACACGAAACGGAACTGAAGGGATCACAGGCTTTCAGAAAGGCGGCTTGTGCACATGTTTCGTGTGCGTGTCAAATAGCAGACCATGCAAGACGACATTGCATTTAATAATACATTTTTTAATGTCAAGCAAGTCACATAAGTAACAGAGGTGTGCCAAGTCTATTCTCTGCTATATGTGTCAACCTAAAACGTACACTTTTCACAATGTTGAAGTAGCCTATTGAAATCGTTCAGATATTGCGTGTCGTTACGATATGCATATCGCGATATGAACATTTGCGATATTTCAATATATTGCACAGCCCTACTCCCTACCATTCTTTCATAATTTGAGCCTGACGTTGTCATCCTGGAATATGGCCATGGTGTGTCTTCCTACATAGTTGTTTAAGAAATGAAAAGCTACACACTCCATCAATTAGGGTTAGAAGAACTGTTGCCAAACATATAACATGATAGAAACATAATAATCACTGCGATAATGATCCAATCATTGACTCTTAAGCATTTGCCTATTTAAATCAAAACAGCAACTTTTTTGCAAGTGCTTTGTGATGATGATTAAAAAAAAAAAAACTGTAAAACACTGAGTCTTAATTATGGCTTTTACAGGACACCGTGACAAATGGCCTGACTGTTAGGAAAATCTCTCTCAGTATTATAGCAATCTCAGGAATTTGAATAGTGAAGTTGTCTGCTTAAAAATGTAAGGCTGTATTTCTAACCTGAAAACCCTCCCGGGAACTTTTGGAGCATTCATCTAGATAAATTCAACCATTTATGGAATGAAAAATGAATGAGAAGCAGTCACGCACAATTACTGTACGCCTCTCCGACTGCAGTGTCTTTCTCCTAAAGGGATCGGAGAGCTGCGTGTTGCATAACATTTGTCTGTCAACATTATTTCCATAATCCAGCCTCAGGACAACAAATGAGAAAGTTTAATTTGTAAGACCATTTCCTCAAGCTCTCTTAGCGCTGGCGTTTCCCATCTGCTCTCATTGGTTCATTGAGCCTGTCGCGTCTGGTGTGCGATGGACATTTATAGCTGTAACCGAGATAAAGATTTCCTCTCTTTCCTCCCCCTCTCGCCTTCTGGGTGAGGATCACAGAAAACGAGGGCTAGATATAGGAGAGTGGGATGAGG
Source organism: Romanogobio albipinnatus (assembly GCA_023566225.1). NCBI lineage: Eukaryota > Metazoa > Chordata > Actinopteri > Cypriniformes > Gobionidae > Romanogobio > Romanogobio albipinnatus. The sequence continues at coordinate 12,824,314 of CM042253.1, read as the reverse complement.
TGAGGTGAGTGTGCCTGCAGACTGTAGGTCATTCAGTGCATGCCAGCATGGCCCAGTCCTGCGGGTTTCTATGTCTGTCTGCCAGCTGATGTGACTGTGGCACATTCAGAGCCCTCTGGCAGCTTAACCGTGAACCATACATCACCCTGCTGCACGTCTGAACCCTGACTATATCATATCAGACTATAGGTTGAATGAATCCCTTTCCTTTGCATTACAGAATGGCTCTTTTGGCATTATCCTGAACATTGTATAAGCATTCATTTCTTGTGTCATCGAATGGAAAAGAGATCGGGAGCATGCGTAAACATCACATCCTTTTGATTTCCCCGGCAAAAACATCCCGAGTCCTTCACATCAAAATCAGTCTACAGGCTTTCATAAGCTGCGTTTCCATTACCCTTCAAATTGCGCGAATTGAAAATACGCCCAATAAAGTTTTAACGCTCACATGAGGTGGTTTTTCAGGCAATTCGAAAAAGGAATATTACGCAAAACTGCAATAGAACGTTTTTTTTCGCATTCACAGGTCACGTGGAATACGTAAAGTCACATGATCATTCTTTAAAGGGTGTAGTATGTTTGGACAGAAGACATGACAGAGTTCCTTATTAAACTCATAAAACACAAAAGAATGACGGGAATGCTGGATTCTAAACAACAAAGAAATGCCACAAAAGACCGTGAAGCAGATATGAGGGAGAAACATCCAGAAACACCTCACACATGGCCGCTCCCAAGTATAAGTGGCTTTCTTTGACATTAATGCTTAGATAACACACCTACGCCTCTTCCGATTAAAGGTCCCGTTCTTCACGATCCCATTGTTCAAACTTTAGTTAGTGTGTAATGTTGCTGTTAGAGCATAAATAATACCTGTAAAATTATAACGCTCAAAGTTCAATGCCAAGCGAGATATTTTATTCAACAGAAGTTCCCTTTCAAAGCCTACAGCGAACGGCTGGCTTGGACTACATCCTGGTACAGCCTGCTTTAATTACGTCAGTAGAACAGTAGAACAGACTAACCTCCGCCCACAAGAATACGCGAAAAAGGGGGCGTGGTCTTGTTGCTCTCCCACGTGGAGAAGAGGAAGTGTTGCGTTTGTCGCCATGTCGTCGAGACGCTGTTATTTTCATCCCGGAGTCAAATCACCTTTGTTTGGCTTTTACAGGGACGCTGTACTTAAAGATCATTGAGCGCATACATCTCCCGTTAAGAGGCGTGACCTTTCCGTGCAACTTGCGCTAAGCTGCTGTCGAATCACAACACAGGAACCGCTGGCACAATCAGAACTCGTTACGTATTTCTGAAGGAGGGACTTCATAGAACAAGGAACTCATCAGCCCGTTTTTAGGACAGTGAAAACAGCGGTATACAGATAAGTAAATTGTGTGAAAAATACAGTTTTTTTACACGCGAAACATGAACACGTTATATTGCACACTGTAAACACAATCAAAGCTTCAAAAAAACACGAAGAACGGGACCTTTAAAAATAATGGCTAGTGCGGTGGCTGTGTATACTTAAACCTGCTGACATCCGTTGCCATGAGACTTGGAATTACTTATCGCGAGAGTAAAAAATGTAGTCGCATAACATTGGTTAATGGAAAGATTTACAAAAATTATTTAATGTAAATGTACAACATGAATCTATTTTCCAAAACGTGTTGTTGCCTTACCCTGAGTCATTATGGTACACTTATAATAAGTGTTTATATTGGGACTATTTCAGACAGGTCTGGTAGGAACCGCTGCGGGGGAGCACAGTCCCTGCGTGACTCGCTGTAGACATAAACAGAGAGAAGTAGATCCGGCTGCAATGTTCTTCCGCAAGACGAATGCAGTTCTGTTTATTAACCGCTAGAGAGGAAAAAGTTACAGACTGCAGCTTTAATAGACATTTAGAAAATATTGCAAAAGTTTTGCGCAAATCTGGCTATAGACAACCTAGGAAGTCGGGGAAGGTCTCGTTTTTTAAGTTACGTCCCAAGCTGTTTAAACATTAGCCAGGTTTCCATCCAAAGTTGCGAATTTAACTCATGCGCAAAATATCGCATAAAACACTTTTCCATCTAGTGAGTCGAAGAGCACAAAATCATCACTTCCTGATAAACTGATGTTAAATATCACTAAGACATGTAGGATAAGTCACGTATATAATCATTTTCGTATATGAAAAATGACTTGCGTCTCAGAGCGTTCAGACGAAATGCAATAAACGTGTTATCTTGTTTTCGGAGGTGGATGTGGATGATTTTGGGAGGGAATTATACCAAACCACTTTGGAGACAGACTTTGCTCAGGCATTTCAGAACCAAAATAGCATTTCAGATGTTATGCAGAAAGATCTGTCCACTGGTTAGTCCAGTTATGCCGTCCCATCACATAAAGTCATGCTAATGTGCATCGAGTAATTTATTCAGTAAATGTGTGTTCATCGTAGTTTATGTGCATGTTTTCAAGTGTTTTTAGAATTTCCATCCAGCAGTTTTTGATATGATATCCCAAAATGTGCATAAAAATAGGTGGATGTAAATTCTAAAAATACGCATAAAAAACGTATGTGCTTGAGTTGGATGAAGTTTTTCAAAAAGCGATTAATGCATGAAAATTATCTAATTTATTTTAAAGATCAGAGGAGTATTTATCTGGCTTTTTTATTGCTGTTATTCAAGTTTTATTATTAGAACAGCACCTATTTTCACACATAAATGTGCAGTCTTATACATAATATAATATAATAACCACTCAATATAAATCAATTTCCCAACTGAGTTGAAACCTACGGCACAAATGTAACTAAATATTTATTTCACTACAAATAAATAATTAAATAAAAATCAAATCAAATAGTGTACGGGGCCTAATGGGGACATCAAGTTCCCTATCTATTTTGTTTGAATTGCCAGTTCATGGAAATGTCTGATAAACAGTTTGCTAAAACAAACTGTCCAAACCAAACGATTCACTAAAATGAACAGGACCTCCCATAGCTACACTAAAGAGAGAGAGAGAGAGAAAGAGAGGATTCTTCCGTGTTTGATGAATGCCTCGGGTAGCTCTGTTGTAAGGCTGTGAAATATAATGTAATATACAATTTGACAGGCTATAATCTGTTGTCACGTTACTCTGCTCTTGGAAAAAGTAGCTTGTTACTGGAAAAGCTGTTTTAAAAACAACTGAAGTGCTAACAAATATGTAAGGATATTTAAGGGATATTTCACCCCCCCAAAATGTTTTCCCTCATGTTATATTCACTTTCTTTCTTCCTTGGAGCGCAAAAGGAGGTAATTTTTCATTCAGTTACAATGATGTTGTAGAGCACCATAAAGTTAGCATAAATGTGGTACGAGTATGTGTGTCGCTGCTTTTAGGCGTAATCTTCCAGCAATGCTATTCATAAGTGTTTCCAGCTCAGCTGAATGTTAGCACACAGCTTGGGTTTGTACATTTGTCTCTGATAAGAGAAGGTCAAGAGAGGTAAGAAGAACATGGAACAATCATGTGGAGGAGGAGGAGGAGGAGGACATCTGGTTTTCATACATCTGCCATTTCTAAGAACCTATATGTTGTGATGCTGTTTTTTTTTTAAGCCAAGAACCAACTTCCTGTTTCTTTTCTCTTGTTCCAAGATGGGATATATAAGCTATGCTACTTTCTGCTGAATGAGTTAAAACTAACTCTAATGAATCTAAATCCATTGCCCGGCAGCAAAAGCTCCTCTGCCAAGTACAGTGAGGTCCAAAAGTCTGCGAAAATGCTCCTGTTTGGCAGTCTTTTCTAATTTAATGTCTTTAATTTAAAGTCAAGAATCTGTGCAGTGCACAATCTGAAATATTTCTACCATAAGGTGTTTTTGAGTTCTTTGAAAAATTATAGAAAATTGTGTGTATTTCCAGGTTTTAACTAGTGCTGTCAAATCGCATATATATATATATATATATATATATCATGTGTCTGTGTGTATACTGTATACATAAACACACACATACATATATATAATGTATATAATAATTATACACAGTACACACATATATTATGTAAAGACAAACTTTTAATTTGGATGCGATTAATCAATTTGACAGCTCGAGTTTAAACATACTTTTTTTTTTTTTTAAGTTTTATATTATAGTGTTTTTTCTTGAAATATGTTTTTTTTTTTGTGTGACTTATGAATAATATTATTGTCGTTTTCTTGAACTTATACTACTTAATAATTGGCATCGTACCTGAAGAACTTAAAAGAAAAGATTTTTTAGATCATGAGAAACATAAATCTAGTCTGCCTGGTTGCATATTTAGTGTATTAACTGGCCAATAAACACTCACTCTTCCAATTTTCTACTAAAGCAAATGAGTAGAGAATATGGAAATTAGTCCAACTTCAGTCTCAAGATGCTCTTCACATAATTCACTAGTATGAGCCTGTTCGCCACCTCCGGCATTGCACTCCATTTGTTCAAGTAATGATGACACAGCAGCATCCAGCAAACAACATGAGCCCTGTAGATGTCTTCAGCATGTGTGTTTACAGACTGAGGGAGCATGTACGGATGTTTATATATGTGTGAAGAGTGCTTTGTGAGCTGTACTGATGTGAGCAGGCAGTGAGTAATGAAGTGATTTGAAGAGTAAGGCATGTTTTCCTCAGGGAAGTGTTTAAGCAGGCTTGAGAGCGTTTCGCTGATGTGGGTGTTATGCGTGCGGTAAGAAGATTTTATTGCGTGTTCATTGGCATTCTGTAACACAGGGTCATGGGTCAACTTTTATTTCGCTTTTGGCAAATTTCAGCACTCAGCCCGAGCTTTATGCTGGAGAAATATTTTGTTATTCCCAGGCGGATATCTTCCCACACATCTATGCTGTTACATGTAAACATTACAGGACGCTACCGTTGTAGTCTACTGTAATGTGCCCTTCATTTCTACAGGTTCTACTATTAGGATCTGTACAGTGTTGTAGAGTAACTAACTTAAGGGTGTGTTCACACTAGGTCCGGACCAAAAAAAACCCCCAAAACATTTAGTCCTGGTCCGCTTAGCGTTCAGATTGGTATTTTAACACCGAACGTAAAGGCACAGGGATGTGTTCACAATCTGATTGTTTAGCTTTTTGAAGGAACTTACCGAACATCCCAAACAATGCGGTGTGCTGGGCTAAATGCGCTCGTTGTATGTGCGTAGCTACATATGATGGTATTTTGATGAAGAGCTTATAAAATGTAAAAAGGAGTCAAAACAGTGGTAGGAATCCCTCCGTCACACACACAAACACAAACGAAGATCTGCTGCGAGGAGACGTGGTTCTGACGCCTGTACCAAACTGGGATGGGCAACATCACGACTATGACGAGAAAAACAGGTGTGCTTGAGTATTCTGTCCTTTTAGGGTCACATCTTGTGACATCATGTCCTGTTTTTGGTTCGTTCACATGGTTTGGTCCATGTTGCGTTCGTATTTCATTCGAACCGCACCAGAGTTCATTTGTAAGCGGACAGAGACCCATCTTTTCATCAGTCTTGATCCACTTGCGCACCAGGGTTCAGATGGCAGCGTTCACACTTAATCAAATTAACTGCACTAACAGAGCAATCACACCAGCATTCATTTGAATCCAACCAAACATGCCAAGTGTGAACACACCCTAACTAGAAGTAGCAATATTACTATCTTAAGCACATTTTTACTAGTATGACAATAGTTCAGCTGTTTAAAGGCCGTGAAGCACCAAGCTGACGTTCAGCCATTGGCCGTTGGTGAGTGTCTGTCGGGTTAGTTTTTGCAGTGTGTTTCAGACGTCGACTATAGTCGGCCTCATGGCCAACGGGAGTTCGCTCACTACTGCATGTTAAATTGGTGTCGGGCCGTCAGTGAGAGAGAACTCTGATTAGCTGTTCACATAAGGGAGCGAGTCATTGCACAATAATATACACTTACCTAAAGGATTATTAGGAACACCATACTAATACTGTGTTTGACCCCCTTTCGCCTTCAGAACTCCCTTAATTCGACGTGGCATTGATTCAACAAGGCCCGTATTGATAGGATAGCATCTTGCAGTTGATGGAGATTTGTGGGATACACATTCAGGGCACGAAGCTCCCGTTCCACCACATCCCAAAGATGCTCTTTTGGGTTGAGATCTGTGGGGGCCATTTTAGTACAGTGAACTCATTGTCATGTTCAAGAAACCAATTTGAAATGATTCAAGCTTTGTGACATAGTGCATTATCCTGCTGGAAGTAGTCATCAGAGGATGGGTACATGGTGGTCATAAAGGGATGGACATGATCAGAAACAATGCTCAGGTAAGCCGTGGCATTTAAACGATGCCCAATTGGCACTAAGGGGCCTAAAGTGTGCCAAGAAAACATCCCCCACACCATTACACCACCACCACCAGCCTGCACAGTGGTACCAAGGCATGATGAATCCATGTTCTCATTCTGTTTACGCCAAATTCTGATTCTACCATATGAATGTCTCAACAGAAATCGACACTCATCAGACCAGGCAACATTTTTTTTTGTCTTCAACTGTCCAATTTTGGTGAGCTCGTGCAAATTGTAGCCTCTTTTTCCTATTTGTAGTGGAGATGAGCGGTACCCGGTGGGGTCTTCTGCTGTTGTAGTCCATCCGCCTCATGGTTGTGCGTGTTGTGGCTTCACAAATGCTTTGCTGCATACCTCGGTTGTAACGAGTGGTTATTTCAGTCAAAGTCGGCCCATTCTCCTCTGACCTCTAGCATCAACAAGGCATTTTTGCCCACAGGACTGCCACATACTGGATGTTTTTCCCTTTTCACACCATTCTTTGTAAACCCTAGAAATGGTTGTGCGTGAAAATCCCAGTAACTGAGCAGATTGTGAAATACTCAGACCGGCCCCTCTGGCACCAACAACCATGCCATGCTCAAAATTGCTTAACTCACCTTTCTTTCCCATTCTGACATTCAGTTTGGAGTTCAGGAGATTGTCTTGACCAGGACCACACCCCTAAATGCATTGAAGCAACTGCCATGTGATTGGTTGATTAGATAATTGCATCAATGAGAAATTGAACAGGTGTTCCTAATAATCCTTTAGGTGAGTGTATTTGAAAGTGATAAAAGCATCAAAAAAGAGAAGGCTGTTCTAATTTGTCATCTTAAATTAGCATTCCAATACATTAATATTTTCATAACAACATGGGCTGTGATGAGCATAGATATACATAATAAAGGCTAGATGTCTCGTCCGCGCTGCTGGCCAATGGAGGTCGACATCCGCACCTGGCGCCCATCTTGTCACAGTCAGTCGCTCACTCCTAACATTGTGTTTTAATGGTTTTAAACTTGCTCAATTTTCTACCGATTTTCAAACTGTTTGGTTTGTTATAAACGTCAGAGATGTAGTTATGACACTGCATACTTATGAATAATTATTCATAATTTGTTCAAGCATCCAGAATTATAGCCACGTTAATAACGTTTGTAAGAAACCAAACCATTTGTAAATCCGTCAAGATTTCGGCGAGATTAGAGTATTTGTATTCGTGCAGATCACTCGCCTTACATCAGGTACCACAGAGACCCCCAGAAATCTTGCCTGTGACAAGATGGCCGCCGGTGATTGACATTAGAGACTCCGTCGTAAAAGACATCTAGCCTTTGTTATGTATATCTATGGTGATGAGCATGTTTGATAATCACAATATTAAGCAAGCACTGCTTTGTTTACTGTTTGTATATCTGCCGTCCTAGTTTTGTTTTCACTTTTCGAATAACCAACATAGACTATTGATACAAACTGACAACTGAGTTAATTCCTGACATGCAGGCTCAGAACGCACATGCTAGTTGACAGTCGGCTTGGTGTGACACTGCGTTGAAAGTTTAACAAATATTTTTGTGCACATGCGACCCTGCAGTGTTTTAAAGGTCCCGTTCTTCATGTTTTTTTGAAGCTTTGATTGTGTTTACAGTGTGCAATATAACATGTGTTCATGTTCAATTTACTTATCTGTATACGCTGTTTTCACTGTCCTGAAAACGGCTGATGACTTCCTTTATTCTATGAAGTCCCTCCTTCAGAAATACGTAACGAGATTGTGCCAGCGGTTCCCGTGTTGTGATTTGACCGCAGCTTAGCGAACGTGGCACGGTTCCTGTGTTGTGATTCGCCAGCAGCTTAGCGCACGTGGAAAGGTCACGCCTCTTAACGGGAGATATATATGCGCTTAATGATCTCTACAGCGTCCCTGGGAAAGCCAAACAAAGGTGATTTGACTCCGGGATGAAAATAACAGCGTCTCGACGACATGGAGACAAACACAGTCAAACTCAACAATTCCTTTTCTCCACGCGACACTTCCTCTTCTCCACGTGGGACAGCAACAAGACCACGCCCCCTTTTTTCGAGTAGTCTTGTGGGCGGAGGTTAGTCTGTTCTACTGTTCTACTGACGTAATTAATGAAGGAAGTACCAGGATGTAGTCCAAGCCAGCCGTTCGCTGTAGGCTTTGAAAGGGAACTTCTGTTAAATAAAATATCTCGCTTGGCATTGAACTTTGATCTTTATAATTTTACAGGTATTATTTATGCTCTAACAGCAACATTACACACTAACGAAAGTTGGAACAATGGGATCACGAAGAACGGGACCTTTAATGTTTTAAATTTTTGATTTAATGCAGAGCCTGCAATGCGTCTAAAAGTTACTTACAAGTAGCAAGCATTAGCAACACAACAATTTGCTAACTAAAAGTTTCTAACTAAACTGAAGCTGTCAGCAACTCAACAATAACTTAAGTTTATAAGTTGTGCTTGTAGCTAGTAGCTTGGCTTGCTACAGCATCAAAGTATCTTCCCCAACACTATTACTATTAGCACTTGTGTACTAGCGGGTCCTGTATCTGCAGTTTGTCTGTCCACATTCTCTGAAGGTTTCAGCTAATTAGCCTCACAAGAGTGTACACATTGTCTTCTGCCCTGTATGCATTAGAGGGAACAATAAAATCACAAAAACCTTGGCAGTACTCTGTCCAATCATCTCTTTCACACCTAATTAGCCACAATAATGAGAACGCAAACTGACCCATGAAAAGCGGGTGTTCATTTGCTCACTAAGCTAGGGACATCTCTGCCACATTGATGTAGCTCAGAATATTTAATCCCAATATTTCAGAATAATCAATCTAGCATTGACTTTGGAGGGTAAACAAATAAAATGTAACCTTTGGCATGTATTTAAACTACAGTTCAGTCAACTGTAGATTGTTTACAAGCACACAACTGTTTGGAGAGTACTAAGGCTACTAGGTTTAAACATGCAAATGTGATGAGTGGTTAAGTGTTTGGATGCTTAGAGGAGCCATTATTCACACATTCAGACCGAAACGATGCAGCGAATGCAATGAAAAAGGAACCTTTAGTGCAAAAATTGGTCATACAGCCCTTAAGACATTAAATTGCAGTTTCCGCTCATCAGGTGTCATTAATATTGGTGTGTAAAACGAGGGTGGTTCGGCCGATGGTTGGATCAATAGCTCTTTGTAGATTGTAATTGGTTTGTTATGGTTAGACCGGCCGCAGCCACTGTTCTGACCCCCTGCTACCCTACAGCAACTGTTTCTATTTAACACAGACATGCACACGTTTTTGTGTGTGTTTAATTGTGCACATGCAGGTCGCACACACCCAACCTGGTGAATATGCTCGAAACCTTTACCAAATAATTACTCAAAAGATAAATGAAAAGAAAAATGTTCTTGTAGGGTATTTTGTTTCTCACAGTGGGTTTTAGACACACAGTTTGCAACATATATAATTGTTTTTATTGGTATAGGTAGATATTGGATATTGCGGTGCTAACAATTTAGTAAAACTGTTAATATGCATCATATACAGCGTTGGGGGTAACGCATTACAAATAACGTAATTAGATTACTTTTTTTTCAAGTAGCTAAGTAACATTACTTTTAAAATGGTATTTTTAGACTACATTTGAGCAGGCATTTACTCATCTCACCTGCATAAACCAATTCAGTATTCCTCAAAATGAATAAAAACAGTGAAATGCAAACCTGCAATAATTAAATATGTTAAATAACACAAATATAGTTTTATGTATTTAATCTCACTTTATTAACCAATTTTTGTGCTGCTGACCTTTGATCCATTTCAATCATACGAATAAGAAAAGTAACGGAAGTAAAATAAAAAGTAACCAAATATCGCAATTAGTTATATTTTAGTGAGTAACACAAAAGTGTGCCCATATATATATATATATATATATATATAATATATAAATGGGCACACTTTTTATAGAAAGTAATGTGTGTTATATATGTCTATCTATCTATCTATCTATCTATCTATCTATCTATCTATCTATCTATCTATCTATCTATCTATCTATCTATCTATCTATCTATCTATCTATCTATCTATCTATCTATCTATCTATCTATCTATCTATCTATCTATCTATCTATCTATCTATCTATCTATCTATCTATCTATCTATCTATCTATCTATCTATCTATCTATCTATCTATCTATCTATCTATCTATCTATCTATCTATCTATCTATCTATCTATCTATCTATCTATCTATCTATCTATCTATCTATCTATCTATCTATCTATCTATCTATCTATCTATCTATCTATCTATCTATCTATCTATCTATCTATCTATCTATCTATCTATCTATCTATCTATCTATCTATCTATCTATCTATCTATCTATCTATCTATCTATCTATCTATCTATCTATCTATCTATCTATCTATCTATCTATCTATCTATCTATCTATCTATCTATCTATCTATCTATCTATATAATTTAAATTAACAATTATTTTTTATAGCAATAAGCTATATAAATTTAACAAATTATTATTATTATTATTATTATTAATGTGCCTATCAAGAGGGATTATGAGTGCAATGAACTACCTGTTTTCCAAATGGCAGGCATCTCTTTGGTCGTGTGTCTTCAGAAGTCAACGATCATTCCCCCCAGGCCGTCTGAGAGTCTAGCCGACTGAAAACAGTCACCTCCTTCTATCGCACTTTCTTCATCCCTGGCCTCCCTCTGACAATCCCTGAAGGCAACACAGTTTGTTAGGGAATAAAGCCCAATCCCCAGTCCACGGCTGGAGTCTAGTAGGAGTCTAGGAAAACAAACTATGATTAGCCATTTCAAACGCTGTAGCCGCGTGGGCTTCTGTCGCCTGATATCTAAATTGCAGTGTCAGGAAATGTCAAGGTAAGCATTTGCTAAGGAAGAACAGCTGGAAGTGTTTTTACAGGAGAGGCGAGTAAAGGGGCCGTAGTGTTTACAAGATTCCCTCATCCTCACGATCCTAACACTAATGCTTTACACCATCTGGGTCTGTCCAGAGGAGAAATTTGTTTGTCTAACAAGAAAATAAACACCATTACCTCCAGGGAAATGTCCGTTTATTGCTGGATTTGCACATGCTTAAATATTTCCTCAACACTCTTGTCTAAATCAACACAATTTCTCTGAACATTTGACAATGGGTGAATCTTTTATCTGATTGTTTTATACACCTAAAGAAGTCATTAAGTGAAACCGGGATTGTGAGCACTAGACGAGGTCTTCATGAATGTGATTAGTGCGTTTACATTTCAGGAGATTTCACAGTAGTAGCCATGACGGGTATTATCATTCGCAGCAGGCTTGTAGTCTAACAAGCGTCTGCCTTACGACCCCTAGGCTAGACTTTCCCACTGTTTACCTCAAAGATGCTGAAGGGCTGAAATCTCTGATATTGTGGGTGGTAACTTTAAAGCCTGTCTAGACCTCACATGTTATCCCCTCAGGGATTTGAATAGAAACCAGTCAAGGTGAAATGGGTGCCAAACTGGCTTTTGTTAATGAAAGTGCTGTTGTATTTGGAGCCAAGGTGATTGTCGAAAAGGGCCAGGCAATGAAAAACGTGTGAGAGAAAGGTTTACCCAGCTGGACCTGGTGTTGTGGCACAATTAAAAGTATCTAGTCTTAAGCGTTCAAACCTAATCCATCTACAGTAAAGCTTCTGTTGTCCTCTTTTAATTGCTTTTACTCGCTGTCCCAACAACACATTTCTCTCCATGGGTGTTCGAGAGTGTGAGTGACAGTCATAATTGCGTAGATTACGACAGACAGCCTCTTGAAAGTTCCTGCATATTGAGGTCTTCCTAAATGGAAAATTAAGCTTCCTGAGTGTCAGTTTTAGACTGATATATCTGCCATTTTGACTTCACTGGCATCTGAAGTGTTATCACCCCTTGGTTCAGTTTCAAAATCTACTGATAGCCTTGTCAGTGGATAAATGTCTTTTTGGAATTTGAGTAAATAATTTGTAAAATAAATGTTGTTTTCAATTGCTTTCAGAAATTTTGAGTAAATCTAATTTACTGTCATAAATTGTGCTTATTATCCATGTATTATCAAATCTATATCTTTTAATTTGGCAACAGCAGTTTTTCTTCAAACACACATATCAAGGGGCCATCAAGGCCCTGATAACTTCAAGCAAATTTAAGGAATGAACTGGTGTGACGTCATTTCGATCAAAATCAGGCCAAAACGATGTTTGTTTGAAGTTCATTTCTGGAGCTCAAAACATTCTCGACTTTTTTCTTATTAATACTTAGAAATACTAGAAATGAATACTTATTTTCAGCAAGGATGCTTTAAATTGATCAAAAGTCAGTAAAAAATGTAATTGTAATGTTACAAAATATTTCTACTTCATATAAATTATGTTTTTGAACCATCTATTCATCAAGGAATCCTAAAAAATTGTATCACGGTTTCCACCAAAATATTGGACAGCAGCACAACTGTTTTCAACTTTGAAATGAATAATAAATGTTTCTTGAGCAAATCATCATATATTAGAATGATTTCTGAAGGATCATGACACTGAAGACTGGAGCAATGATGCTGCAAATTCAGCTTTATGTTTTAAACTACATTCAAATAGTAAACAATTACTGTAAAAGTTAATAATAAATCAGAATATTACTGTATTTTGATTTAAAAAATGCAGAAAAGTCTTCTTTCAAAAACATTACAACATTTTTGAACGGTGGTTTAATACATAGTGTCCTCCATGCCACTAGGTGTCAGTATAGTCCAAGATGATTGTTATATCAGCCAGCACAACAAAACAAAAAATGGCTGAGGGCACCTTTTAAAGGCCAAAACAAACATGAAACTCCTGGTAGTTTGAACCCTACATTGAACAGTCACGTCGCTAAATAGTCTTTTTAGGTTTAATCATTCACTCAAGATCATGCAGTGGCTTCTGAGGTTCTGCTGCAGCTGTTGAGTGTCTCCGTAATGAATGTGCCTGGATAAAGACCAACAGCAAACCCCAATCTGTCACCGCACTCCTTTATTGCACTTCATCAAATACGCCACATCTTTTCTCTGTCATTTATAGACCCTCTTTTGGTACATTCACTGGAGTTCATTAGTTCATGGCCATTGTGTTCCAGATTTGTAACGCAAAGCCTTTTAGGCCTCGTGCGATGCGATTCTGTGACTGTTTAGGCCTTGCGCTCCGATAAGCTCTTTTTCATTTCGGTGTTTAGAAAGCAGGAATTTGAGCTAGAGAGACAGAGAGGATTAAAAACGGGAATCCCTCAAGGACACACGGATAAAATGCGTCGAAATGAAATGAAACCAGGGAGGTTGGGCTGCACTTGTTCTCGCTAGTTTTGGCATCTGATGGGGCACAATTACACACTAGATTAAGGGAGCTTGTAGAGATACGGAGGATTGCATCCCTCCCTCGGGAGAGTTGAATTCAAGATCTCTAGCCGACTGGAGGAGGCCGATCTGCCTGTCTGTTTGTGCCATGTGTCGCTGGCATTCTCCCTTGAGACTGCGGCGCTGGCATTGCTGGTGTTGGTGCCTTTGGAGTCCAGGTTTGTGAGATCAAACAGAGGGTGGTGGCCTAGCAACTATTTGTTTGGGTTTTCAGTCGTGGCAGTGAAGGGGGCTTTTTCTCGTACGATTGTTTTGGGTTCCTTTTATATACCGGCGACAGTTCCTTTTATATTACCGGCGACAGGGTCATGGGCAGCCAAGGCTCATTGATGCCTCGACAGGTCAGGGCTGTTTTGACAGCAAAAGGGGGACCAACACAATATTAGGTCATAATGTTATGCCTGATTGAGAGAGAGAGAGAGAGAGAGAGAGAGAGAGAGATGTTTTCAAGAGCATTAGGGTTGCTCTTGAAAACATCTCTCTCTCTCTCTCTCTCTCTCTCTCTCTCTCTCTCTCTCTCTCTCTCTCTCTCTCTCTCTCTCTCTCTCTCTCTCTCTCTCTCTCTTTCTCTCTCTCTCTCAATCAGGCATAACATTATGACCTAATATTGTGTTGGTCCCCCTTTTGCTGTCAAAACAGCCCTGACCTGTCGAGGCATCAATGAGCCTTGGCTGCCCATGACCCTGTCGCCGGTTCTCCACTGTTCCTTCCTTGGACCACTTTTGATAGATACTGACCACTGCAGACCGGAAACACCCCACAAGAGCTGCAGTTTTGAAGATGGCCTGACTTAGTCATCTAGCCATCACAATTTGGCCCTTGATTTACTCACCCTCAAGTCATCCTAGGTGTATATGACATTCTTCTTTCAGACAAATAAAATCGGAGTTATATTAAAAAAGCCCAGGCTAATCCAAGCTTTAAAATGGCAGTAGTTGTTAGCTCTGTTTTTAAAGTCCATAAAAATGCAGCTGTCTGTCAAATAACGTGCTCCACATGGCTCTGGAGGGTTAATAAAGGCCTTCTGAAGCGAGTCACAAGATGGCGCCAGACAGTCAACGACAGCGTTAAGCATACAAGTAGTACCCGGATGAGCGGTGTGTTATTCACTTTGGCGGTTGTTATCTGGGAATAACATACCGCTGGAATGCGCGATTGACTAATCAGAATCAAGTATTCCACAGAGCCGTGTAATAAACAGCCATATCACATGGCTACGAGTGTGATATTGCGTTTATACAACAGTTCGATGACACAAGTGAAAAAATTCATAAGTAACAACAATGGAATGTCTTTAAAAACCCTCTTTTGTGCAAAACTACTTCCTTCCACCATGGATTCAAATCTCAAGTTGACAGTTTAACAGTTGAGCTCAAGCCTTCGTTACTAATTCTAAAACGTCACTTTAGAACTGGTAACGAAGGAACATCGAGTCGCTTCATTCAAGCTTATTGTGTTATGTAGAGTTAGTAGAGTTTTATGGTATTATGAGAGAGAGACTAAGGCCCCATTTACACTGCATGGTTCAAGTGACCCAATTCCGATTTTTTTTTCCCTCTCATGTGGCACAGATCGGATATGACATGTGAACGTGTAAGCAGGAAAAAAACGCATGAATTCCGATATCCTCAGATCGGATTCAGGCCTCACTCAAATGTGGTAATAAATCCGATATGATTCAGATACGTGCATTTGTGTCTGCCATGTAAGCGGTCAAATCGGATATTCCCCAGTAAATGCGCGTCGTACGTCATTGAAAAAGGGACGGAGGCGAATGACGTCAACTCAGGTGGACACAAATTACCTGCGATCAGTGGTGCAAAAAGTGGTTATGCACTATATGCGGCGCAGTGGCGCAAAAAGTGGGTATGCGCTATATGCGGTGCATAGGGGCGCTCATCTTGGGGGCGCCAAAGCGATGGGAATAATAATAAAAACAAATTCTATATGTAGGTGCTGTTGTGCGTTTCTAAATAATTTCTGTATTTCCTCAATATTATATAAAATTTTAGAGGACTAGAGTAGGCGCCCTTATAAGATTCCATAATAGAATTTTGGATAATAATGGAATATCGCGAGTGGGCGCGCCTGGCGGGGGCGCCAGCCATTTGACAGCAAAACGTACGTCCTTGACGCGTGATTTACCACAAAAACAAGGAAAACGTGCGTTTCCGATGTTAAGAACACACGCTTATATGGTAAATCACGCGTCGAGGACGCTCGCTATGAGTTGGACAAAACGCATGTTAACGTATAGGCTAAACAGGTAAACCAAACAGGCAGTGCAAACTTGTGTTTGAAGTATCCAAACAGACAAAAAGAATGTGCGCTTTCCTTGGTGTTCTCAAGATTACATGCTCACTTTTTAGGGCACACCTCTTATTAAGTAAAGTTACATATTGTTGACCATCTTTTTATGTAATTACACTATTTACAACGATGTACACTATGGCTGTTATAAGAAATAAATGAAATCAGTATCAACAAAATCAATCTTACCATTTATCAAAATCCACTTACAATGTAATTACAATTGCCTAAATAATGTAATGAGAATTTTAGATTTATGTTCTAAATATAGTATTTTAATTATAGAAATATGAAATGTTGGGAAAAGGTAATTATTCCGGGCCTATGAAACTATAAAACTGCCAGTAGCCTATAGTTGGCGGCGTGAATTATGCGAGAACGAAACCTATACTTTGTTTGAATCTATTTTTGTTGGAAAAATAGAGCAAAACTGTAAAAAAATGACCACTTGTTGTTTATTGAACTGTTGTATAAAATAATATCGCATTTTGCAATCGTGCTGATATAGGCTATTCTATTTCCTCTTTAATTACTTTCAAACGAATGTTTAATTTTTTGTTCGTTATTAGCCTTTTTTTTAATGAAAATACAACAACAATAAAATAGTACAATAAAAAAAACTTGCATATATTAAACTTTTGTTACAAAAACGAATAAGACGGATGACATAAAATTGCTATACCCGAATTATAACAAATAAATAAAAGATATTTGGAAATTCCCCTTTAAAACCGCTTTAAAACTCAGTTTGCGGTTTGTGTTTTTTTTATTACCAAAAGTGATCTTGCGCTTGTGCCTCCGCTATCGTCCTGTCAATCATCTCGCTCGCGCCTATGATTACAGTTACAGTAAAATTTTAATTCACTATCATCGGTTCCCATCCTCAGCCGATCTGCATGACAATTTTTGCAATGACCATCAATACTAGATTAATGGGCAAGTGAAAACGCACACCATGTCACAATCTAGTAGGAACTAAAGAGCGCTCTAGAATTTTTGGTACTCCGATTCTTTTCTTTCTTTTCGTTTCTTTATTGGAATCCGATCATAATGTTAATGTTTGTCAATTTGTGACTGTTTTTTTATTTGTTAACATTGTTAATAATATATATGTACATAATTATGGTAGACCTACAGTGGCTGATATACTTTAAAATAAACCTTTATTAATTACAGGCCATACATGATGGTGTCTGGCTCACATATATATATAAATGGCAATCACATGACATTAATCCTCTTTTTTCTCCGCCTTAGGAGTGCACTGTTTTGCTGACCTTTAAATATAGTGTGGAAAGCAAAACACATAATCAATTCTTCTGGATCCGTTGCGTCCATTGCATAACGCGCCGTTTTAGGCTACTTCGTGTTCCGGTTCAGAACGTCTTGGGCTGTTTCGCCAGTGGATAGTGTAAATGCAAATATCGGATACGGGTCGTTTTTAAAAGATGATGTAAGCGGATCGCTTGCATGGAAAAATCGGATGTAGTCACCAAATTGGAATTGTGCATCAAGACCTGCAGTGTAAATGCGGCCTAAACGAGTGTAAAACCTGCATCTGATATAGCCTACATTTTTCTGGTCGATGTCCGTCCGTAATATTATATCCATTATACAAAATCAGTTTGAATGTCCGCTAAGGAAAGCAATATCTTTGCGGGCACTGATCAGGGAGTCGGCCACATTTATGTACACGATATAATGATTCATGACCTAGGAAGCTAGGGATCTGATTGAGACGCACCCTTTGTCTTTGTCTTTTTAAAAGACAAGGGTATTTCCAATGACAGCACTAACAACTTTGTTCTGACAACTTTGTTCAACTTTGTTCACTAACAACTTTGTTCTGACTCGCTCATAAAGACATATGTTACATAATTATCACTCATAATTATGTAACTTTCACCGAAGTCCATATCACAATCACTAACAGACCCTTTCTCAATACCAAATACATCATATTATTTATATAAAATAATATTTTTGAACGACATTATATAAATCAACAACAAAAACAATTCTACATTTTTAAACATTGATATAAATATGTTTCTTGAGTATCAAATCAGCATATTAGAATGATTTCTGAAGGATCATGTGACACTGAAGACTGGAGTAATGGTGCTTAAAATTTAGCTTTGAGGATAGGAATAAATGACAGTTTGACATTAAAATAGAAAACATATTTTTTAAAATAGAAGCCACTATTTTACATTAAAATAGAAAACATAAAAACATTCTAGATTTGTAATATTTTACAACATTGCTTTGCTATTATTTTTCTAAATAATCAGACAATTTTAAGGAAACAATACAATTGCATAGAATTGAATACACATAGCACATCACTGTCTCACAAGTTTTGAAAACATATTTAAGATGGATACTGTATCATTTTATTTTAGACAGATGGGGAAAGTAAGGTGTCTGGATATTAACATCCAAAGTAATCTTGGGGTCAGATGTTATTCCATTAAATAACAAATAAAATGCATAGCATTTATTTCACATATATGATATTTGTTCATAATATTTTGTGTGCTCATCTTGTAAATATGTTTTTTTTTCTATGAATATTTATTCATAACTGAATCATGTGTAAATTATTACTAAAGCAGCACATTGATATTGTTATGGTACCTTTTCTCAGGATGGGCCAATCTTGGTCGTTGTTTGTGATCGCCAGATAAGGATTTATTCATCATTTCACACAGTAAAGAGTGAAAGACATCTGTCTGCATCTACGGTCTCTGGAACGTCTCCATGTACTCACTGACATCTGGTAGCAGGCTCTTATTAGAACACGTTTTGAAACCATTTGGAGGTCTCACACACTTTTGCCGGCAGATTTATTAATGCCACGCTATTGGCGTAATCGCTCGCTGTCAGTTCCTTCTCTTTCATCCAGACTCTTTTATCTGTGTATGATAGTGTGTGTGTGTTTGGGACGGGTGTTAGGGTTAGCGAGAGGATCTTTTGGTCTTGGCATGTTCCTCCAGAGCTGTCTTCTGAGCTTGTCTGGTCTTGTCAGGGAGAATTTACACCTTTGTTTTGGTCAGTGTTAGAATGCAACCTCGCATAAAGTCATTTGCTAGAATTTCTCTCATGTAAGAGACACACAGAGAGTGCACTGTAAAGGTTTTTCTCACTCTTTATATTAGGCGTCATTAACTATGTACCTAACCATTCTTTTTTATGTAAGTACAATGTATTTATGTAGTATTGCTGATGAGAAACGGGTAAGGTTAGGGACAGGATTGGTGGGATGTGTGAAGGGGGGTTAAGGTGTAGGTCAAGGGTCAACAGTGTAATAATAGATGTAATTACATGCAGGTATTTTTTTTATAATTACAATGTAAAAAACATACATTGTATCAAATGATTAATTTAAATGTTATTACATAATAGATAAGGACACTTCATTAAAAGTAAGACCAAATATCTAATCTAATTTTCTTAAAAACAAAATTATTTATATATGAAGTAGAATTGCATAAATTGAGAACTGTTTTCAGAGAATATAACTTAAGTTGATTTTATTTTATGAAGTTTATTATTTCCTGCCTCATTAACATTGTTTTTAAGCATACATCTATCATTAATTATCTGAATTATATCTAAATTCTATTCATGTTTCAAGTACAGTCAAACCAAAATGTATTCAGACACCTTCAACATTTTCTCACATTATCACAGTTTATTCGGTATAGTTTAGAAAATGGTAATACAATTTTGAATTGTGTCAGAACAAATTCATCTTGATAATGTCAGATAACTTTGATAGAAAGGTATGAAATGGATTAAAATCAACCAATCAGCCGTCAGCAGTTCAATTTAAGCACACAATTAAATAATACCAATTTAGGTCAACCAATGACCAAGCAATGCTTCTTTTTGTTCAGTCTGTGGTGTAAAAGGACGCTTTAGCAATTAAAGGTGGGGTAAGTGCTTTCTGGTAACCGATGTTGATTTCAAATCACCAAAGCAAACACACCCCTATTTTGATGGCTCCGCCCCACACATACGTAACCCAGGTAACGACTATGGCGGAATCTGCTGTGCCAGCCGGCCGAGGGTATGATGTCCCCAATAAGTGAAAGCAATGTGTGTTACTATGGTAATCCCAAGTGGCAACCTCCCGCAGTTTCTCTTGAAGCCAATACGGAAGTGACTTAAACTGCAATTCATCGACTGGCCACTAGGGACAGGCTGGAGCAGAATCTCATTGAGCCCCATGTTAAAATGCCCAACTTTACAGCAGAAAAACACATTTATAGCCTGGTACAAATTGTGGTTTTGGTCTATACGGCTAATTTTGCCCTTCATGACAACTGTGAGGGGGGTGATTTTTTCTTTTTATAACTCATTCGTTTACATTATATAAAGCTTTAAAGACCTGCATAAGTAAGGGCGTGGCCACTTTGAGTGACAGGTGGATAGCCATTTATCTGCTGTCTGTTAATCATCGTGTCACCTCAGCTCCACCCACATCCCGCCTCTTTGCCCATTTTCTATAATCCGGGAGTGACGCGCTGACCAGATGGCAACGGCCTGCTCGTCCCTACTTTGCGCTTCAAAACTGCTCTTCAGAATCCTATGGGTGACGCCACGGACACTACGTGATCCGACACACACTGATCTGACATTTACATGGGTCCTACTTCTTGCCTGATCATAAACCTTTTGTTTCACAGTTGTTTTTTTATTTGCCATCTCTCTCTTTCTGTCGTCGCTCGGCTAATGTCCGTCCTGTGTCATGTCTTTTGAATAATGACGTGCACTGAGCGCTCTCTTCTCCCCGTCATAAGTAGACACGCCCCTTACTGCTGCTGATTGGCTATAAGTTTGTTTTGGTACTCGGCCCGAGACCAAATACCAAATATTTGAAATACCACTTACCCCACCTTTAAAGAAAAAATACTTACGAAAAACATGGTCAGGTCAAAGTGTCTGAATCATTTTGGTACCATTTAAAAAAAAAAAAAATCTATTTTACTGGTAGTCCACTGTATGAAGATATTTTGGGTATAATATGTCACAGTTTACTTTATTTTGCTATCCTTACAAAAATAACCATGGTTTTATTATAGTAAAAGTGTAGTAACCATGTTTTTTTGGCTAATTGATTACCATTTACATAACCACAGTTTTACCACAAATACCATGGTTAAACTATGGTTAGAGTAGCAAAACCATGGTTAATTTGTGGTTACCATGGTTTAACTATAATAACCATGTTTTTTTGGTTTTATTTGTAGTAAAACCATGGTTCATTTTCGTAAGTGCACTTGCATAAATTAACTATAGTGTCCTGCACCCACTAGTAAAAAAATTATATCTGGTGTCTGAATAATTTTTGGTTTGACTGTACGTTCATATTATTATATTCATATAAGTAATAATGAGTTTAGAAACTAGGGTTTGAAACCCTTTTACTTCTAAAATGTATGACATAATACAGGTCATCTGTATGCAATGAGACGATTTGTTTCCTTTTTGGTTCGTTTTGCCTGTTTGGTTTGTTGATGAAAAGCATCCAAAAATCATCCAATTAAAAAAAAACGGTCCAGCTATTGCAACAGAATTTACGATATAATCAAACTGTTCTTCTCGCAGCTGTTGTCTTTGGATCTGAATCAGTGTGGATTCTCTTCTCCTCTCATGGCCTGTGGTTGTCTGTGTGGATGTGGAGCTTGAGAAGTAAAACCCTATCATTTCAGCTCTGTCAACTGTTTTTAGTTCTGTTTTTAGACGAGAGTTCAGTGAAGTGTGTCTGCAGACCTAGAGAGCTCAGGAGAGACTGAAATCACATTAGGAATGTTTCTAACAGGTACCCGTAACAGAATGCTTCTTTGTCACGTTCTAGAACACTTGAACGCTCCAAAGGAGTGTTAACATTAACCGAATGCACGTCATTTATTTTCTGTGTAAATTGATGTGACATTGAGCTCATTAGCGTTTATGCAAATGTGCTGTGATGCGATGTGACAACTACCAATGGGAGTGCAGACAGCAATTGATTCAGATTGAGTGCTTTGTCCTTAAAGGGACTGTTCTCCAAAAAATGAAAATTCTGTCATCATTTACTCACCCTCAAGTTTTTCCAAACCTGTATGAATTTCTTTCTTCTGTTGAACACAAAAGAAGATATTTTGAAGAATGTTGACAGTAGCCATTGACTGACCTTTTTTTCCCATACTAGGAAATTCAATGTTTACCGTCAACTATATATTCTATAAAACATCTTCTTTCCGAGTTCAACAGAAGAAAGAAACTCAAACAGGTTTGGAACAACTTGAGGGTGAGTAAATTAGTGGGTGAACTATGTCATTCGGTGACACTCAATTGTGTTCCCAGAATTCCCTGTGCAAGATTTTGCATCTTAGTTTTTTTTTGTGGCAAAATTAATGTTACATTAAATAGCCTATTGCTGTTTATTACTATGTAGTTTTTTTAAATTTTTTATTCTAGTTTTCTTTAGGGGTGTAGCGGTACACAAAATTGACAGTTCGGTACAATACTAAATATAAAATTGCTTTTTATTTATTTTTTATTACACAGTGGTTTATTGAACAAATTGTGTCTGTCATTAAGCTAATTCAATTAATTATAACTAAAAGTTTCTTAAAGATAATGCTGTAAACTATATTGGGAGTGCTTACTTGCACATTATAATATTAAAGGTTAACAACAGAGCCCAAATTAGCCTAAATTCAGTTGCTATTTATTTTTAGATATAATAATCAACACTCAAATAACACATTGTGTGCAAGCATGTAAACTTCACATAAGGCAGTTATTGCATTAACTTCTAAATCGAATTATACATTTTTTACTCCAATTTTTTTTTTAAATATAATCATTTATACACAGCGGCTGTCATTTTCGTGACAGATTATTTAAACATACATTAAATAATCAAGACATCACTAACAGGTTAAGTAGAATATAATAAATATTGGCTAATAGTGCATATATTTAGCAAAAGAGTTCATTTCTCTAGTGAACTAACAGCTCTGGACACTGAATGACTTGCCTGAGGTAAATGTAATGCTACGTGACATTGTTTACAGGCTGTTTTATTGACGTCTTTCCACCGTTGAAACACTGATTGAGCGATTACACCACATATGACACGTTTCAGTAGGTTGTAATGTATCCTCAACATGCCTTCAGATGTTGATTTCATGTTTATTCTTTGACTTGGAAGAGATGATCGTGTTCACTCGCGCGCCGTGCTGCCGCTTGAACTGACGCGCATATGTAATCTGTCATGTAACATTAAAGAGCATCAAAACGGCATTTATCGTTTGAATTTCGTGATAAAATGGTCTGAATACTTAATATATCCGTGTGGGAATTCGGATTGAAGTGTGTTCCACGCGTAAACAGCCTGTTAACTGTAAAAGATTGCATTCGGTACCGTTCGGTAGGAATATGTGTTTTCTTGCATCATTGCCTCATCAGTTTTGTATGAGATAAACAGTAGCCTCCTCTGCTTTATTAAATAAAATTGCACAGCATGTAGCTCAAAACAAATCGCCCCTTAAATAGCTAGCTGCTTTTTGCACTTTGAACCTAACTTTTTTAAAAGCATGACTATTTAACGCATCCTTGTTGAGTAAAATGATTCATTTATTTTAAAATAATCTTGCTGTCCCCAAACTTTGGAAGAGTAATGTATCAAACGTATATTTTCTAACTGACATTTATTTTGTGGACAAAGTAGGCCTACTTGTCTTAGGAAACTGGGTCAGAATAAGGCAGTAGTAGATCATAGCTTGGCAAGCTAGAGTTTCAGAGTTGCTTATGAGTGTTATGCGTATGACACCAATAAATAAAGTATCAAAATACTCTGTTATAACAACACAGTGGCAGCAGACTGTTTGGTGAAAGAATAATTGGTTCATTGTGCTGTGCAGGAAGCTACAGGTCTCTGCCCCACTGCCCTCCTGCCTCAGACCGGGTAATAAGTTGACTGGAGTCTGTTTGATCCGACACAAACACACATGCGCGCGCGCACGCACGCACACACACACACACACACACACACACACACGCTTAATTTGCCCTACCTTTTTACTAACTGCCTCCTGGAATAGACAGTAAATCTTGCAAACATGCTAATGTTCATAGGCTTTAAAAAAAAAAAACAGCCTCGGGCCTCTGAGTCTCTCTTCTCTCGCTTTCACACTCACACACACGTTGGATTTCCATGTTTTATGGGGACATTCCATAGACATAATGATTTTATACTGTACTTTATACTGTATACACTGTATATTCTGCCCCCTAAACCTACCCATCACAGAAAACCAAAAAATGTCCCCACAAGGACAAGGATTTTGGATGTTCTCCATAAGTTAGGGTGTACCTGAACCACCCACACACACACGCAGGCGCACACACACATTCTGTCGCTGCCACAACACTTTTCATATAGAAGCAAATAGCCTGTGTTATGAGTCTCGTAAAGTGCTTCTCTTCAGTAATTTTTTTTTTTTCAGCCCTCATTAAGTAAAAGAATGTGTTCTACTCTCCAGGTGTTGGCTAACTAAACAGTGTGTAGCATTTTTTTTGCCCAAACAAGATACAGTGCAGTATTTGGATATCCATTATTGCGATTATGACTAAGATACAAATTTCTTTTGATACCATTGTAATACCTTATGTGCTTAGACACATACCATGGTAATATGTTTTTGGGATGAAGTACCTTGGATACTTTGCATATTGGTGCTACCTAACAATTGATAACTTGGTCATAACTTGGTCACGACTGTCATAAAAATGATAAAGAAAGACAGATTTGCTGCTCAAGAAACATTTCTTATTATTATCAATGTTAAAAACAGTTGTGCTGCTTCATAAATCTTATTGACCCCAAACTTTTGACAGT
Organism: Romanogobio albipinnatus; assembly: GCA_023566225.1. NCBI lineage: Eukaryota > Metazoa > Chordata > Actinopteri > Cypriniformes > Gobionidae > Romanogobio > Romanogobio albipinnatus. Next base: position 12,799,320 of record CM042253.1, on the reverse strand, counting down.
AGTGTATGTTTATGTACATGATGTTTTAATTTTCAGGCCATCTTGAGCAGTTCTGGAAAACCATTCAATGTTTTGAAAGGCTTCATGTGGTTTTCTCAGAGCCTTTAACTGGCAGATATACTGTCACCCTTAACTTACTCACTGGGGATTTTAAAGCAATGTTCTCTGTAAAACCGCTTTCAAGAATATTTATTGTGGGCTGGAAAAAGCTATACAAAATTTGAATTGTTTCTTTAACAGCTCAAATATTGAATAATAAGATTCAATGTTAACTGAATGCAAAGTGAATATTAATATTTAGTGTATATGTACACTGATCAGGCAAAATATTATGACAGGTGAAGTGAATAACACTGAGTATCTCTTCTTCACGGCACCTCTTAGTGGGTGGGATATATTAGGCAGCAAGTGAACATTTTGTCCTCAGCGTTTTTGTGTTAGAAGCAAGAAAAATTGGCAAGTGTAAGAATTGAGCGAGTTTGACAAGGGCCAAATTGTGATGACTAGACGACTGAGTCAGAGCATCTCCAAAACTGCAGCTCTTGTGGGGTGTTCCCGGTCTGCAGTGGTCAGTAACTATCAAAAGTGGTCCAAGGAAGGAACAGTGGTGAACCGGCGACAGGGTCATGGGCGGCCAAGGCTCATTGATGCACGTGGGCAGTGAAGGCTGGCCCGTGTTATCCGATCAAACGGATGAGCTACTGTAGCTCAAATTGCTCAAGGAACTAATGCTGGTTCTGATAGAAAGGTGTCAGAATACACAATGCATGTGTATGAGGCTGCATAGCCTCAGACCAGTCAGGGTGCCCATGCTGACCCCTGTCCACCGCCGAAAGTGCCAACAGTGGGCACGTTTCAACTGGACAGCATTAGAACTGGACCACGGAGCAATGGAAGAAGGTGGCCTGGTCTGATGAATAACATTTTCTTTTACATCACGTGGATGGCCAGGTGCGTGTGCTTTGCTTACCTGGGGGACACATGGCACCAGGATGCACTATGGGAAGAAGGCAAGCCGGAGGAGGTAGTGTGATGCTTTGGGCAATGTTCTGCTGGGAAACCTTTGGTCCTGCCATCCATGTGGATGTTACTTTGACACATACCACCTACCTAAGCATTGTTGTGGCCATTGCGGACCCTTTCATGGAAACAGTATTCCCTGGTGGCTGTGTCCTCTTTCAGCAGGATAATGCGCGCTGCCACAAAGCAAACATGGTTCAGGAAAGGTTTGAGGAGCACAACAGTGAGTTTGAAGTGTTGATTGGCCTCCATATTTCCCAGATCTCAATCCAATCGAGCATGGGATGTGCTGAACAAACAAGTCCGATCCATGGAGGCCCCACCTCACAACTTACAGGACTTAAAGGATCAGCTGCTTATATCTTGGTGCCAGATACCACAGCACACCTTTAGGGGTCTAGTGGGGTCCATGCCTCGACAGGGGACCAACACAATATTAGGACAATAATGTTATGAGTAGTGTTGGGGAAAGTTTCTTTGAAAAGTAATGCATTACAATATTCCATTACCCCCTTAAAAAGTAACCTTAAATAGTTACTTTTTAAGAAAAAGAATGTGTTGCGTTACTATTTCTCACCTGGGCTGGGCTTGTTTTTTTTTTTTTGTTGTTTTTTTACAACAAAAAAGTTCTATTTTTGTGCAAATGTAAAGACCCATTCATACCAAAATTGAAATAATAAGCCTCAGGCTGAGGTAAAAATGCAAATTCAAGCATGAACAGTAGAGGGCGCAGCTCTGCTGTGCTGTGCTGCCATTCTGGATAATGGAAGAATAGGACGTAGAGGAAAAAAGTTTTACCATTAAAAACTAAAATATAGTCATTTTTGCTCATGGTTTAACTGAATCATCGAAGGTCAGCAGCAAGACATTGGTCAATAAAGGTAGATTAAATGCATAAAAATATTTTTTTTATTTAACATTTAATTATTGGAGGTTTGCATATTACTCTGCTTTTGCATTTGACTGATTTTATTCATTTTGAGGAGTACTGAATCTTTATTGTGCAAGTGAGATTAGTAAATGCTCACATTTAGTCCAGAACTACAATAACATGTTTACACACAACACCTTTGCACTTACTCTTAATTTTTCTCAACATGGGGACAGGAGATCTGTCAGTCAAATAAATGTGAAAAAGTAACTCAGATATTTTGTTGTAAATTTGAAAAGTAATGTGTTACTTTACCAGTTACTTGATAAAGTAATCCAATTACGTAACTCAAGTTACTTGTAATACGTAACCCCCAACACTGGTTATAATGTTATGCCTGACCCCCAACATTACTTTTTCACATTTATTTGACTGACAGCTCTCCTGTCCCCATGTTGAGAAAAATCAAGAGTAAGTGCAAAGGTGTTGTGTGTAAACATGTTATTGTATTTCTGGACTAAATGTGAGCATTTACTAATCTCACTTGCACAATAAAGATTCAGTACTGTACTGTATATATATATATATATATATATATATATATATATATATATACAGTGAGGAAAATAAGTATTTGAACACCCTGCTATTTTGCAAGTTCTCCCACTTAGAAATCATGGAGGGGTCTGAAATTGTCATCATAGGTGCATGTCCACTGTGAGAGACATAATCTAAAAAAAAAAAAAAATCCAGAAATCACAATGTATGCTTTTTTAAAACTATTTATTTGTATGATACAGCTGCAAATAAGTATTTGAATACCTGTCTATCAGCTAGAATTCTGACCCTCAAAGACCTGTTAGTCTGCCTTTAAAATGTCCACCTCCACTCCATTTATTATCCTAAATTAGATGCACCTGTTTGAGGTCGTTAGCTGCATAAAGACACCTGTCCACCCCATACAATCAGAAACAATCCAACTACTAACATGGCCAAGACCAAAGAGCTGTCCAAAGACACTAGAGACTAAATTGTACACCTCCACAAGGCTGGAAAGGGCTACGGGGAAATTGCCAAGCAGCTTGGTGAAAAAAAAGTCCACTGTTGGAGCAATCATTAGAAAATGGAAGAAGCTAAACATGACTGTCGATATGCACACACTCATTTATTATGGCTTTAGTATTTAAAAAAAAATATATAAATCATGATTCTGAATAGAATAAAAAAAATGACTAGAGGTTCGGCCCAAATTATCACGATCGCGATCTTTTAATGATTAATTGTGCAGCTCTTGTCTCTATACATAACAATTTACAGCTGACTTATATTTTAGGAAGGGTTCATCATATTTGATCATTTTTGTCGTGCTTAACTGGTGTGCTCTCGAATTCAGAAAAAAACAAACAGACTGAACTTTGACGATGATCAGACACTGCAACAAAACCCCTGGTGTGAAAGCATTTTAAAATTGGACTTCAGGGGGAAAATATAAATGTCACTAATGTGAAGAATATGTTTACATTCAATTATAATTCATTTATTCCATCATCGCACACATTTGTGTTAATTAGCCACCCTTGAATCTGAAGATTCTGTTGAGTCTCTCAATCCCAATCAAAGCGGCAATGCTTCTAAAGATGCAATTAGTCCCTGTCGAGCTAATTAAACTCTGCAAATGCATCCATTTCCATGTAGGTCACCAGCGTCCCGTTGTGTAGATCATTAGAGGCGTGCAGTCGTCATCATATCTCGCTTAACTTCCCAACGCTAATCAGCTTCTCTCTTTTGAGGGATGATTTATTTATCATGGCACGAATGATGACCCCAGATAAAAATGGCATCATAGATGATCATTAAAAAAATGATGAGGTGTCTATCAGCTCGCTGGACCCTGCAAGCTTGTTAGGGCGTTGTTTTTAAATAACTGTTTGAAGATGTGCACCCTCTTTACTTTACATAAATTAGATTTCACACCATCCGCTACAAACCTCAGATAAATAAATGCACAATTAAAAAGTCATTTTCAGATCATGCTAAATTAATTGAAGTACAAATGATTAATTCATCATTCATTAGTTATGTTTAGTAAAGCAAGCATCACTATTCAAATTGTTCATAGTGATTATTGAACTAACCACTAACCAACAAATCACCCAAATAAAACTTAAAGGAACACGACACTATTTTTGAAAATAGGCTCATTTTCCAACTCCCCTTGAGTTAAACAGTAACGTTTTACCATTTTCGAATCCATTCAGCCGATCTCCGGGTCTGGCGGTAGCACTTTTAGCATAGCTTAGCATAGATCATTGAATCTGATTAGACCGTTAGCATCTCGCTCAAAACAATTACCAAAGTTTAGATATTTTTCCTATTTAAAACTTGACTATTTTGTAGTTACATTGTGTACTAAGACTGACGGAAAATTAAAAGTTGTGATAATAATCAAGAAACTTTGCTGCCGTACCATGGGTGCAGTGTCTGAAAATAAGCTAACTTCCGCCAACATAACCAGGAATGAGAGTATAGTTCTTAGCCATATCGGCCTAGAAAAATGCAACTTTTAATTAAGAGTCAAGTTTTAAATAGGAAAAATATCAAACTATTTGGTCATTTTTTTGAGCGAGATGCTAACGGTCTAATCAGATTAGATGATCTATGCTAAGCTAAAGTGTTACCGCCAGTGTTAACCCGGAGATCGGCTGATTGGATTAGAAAACAGTAAAACTCAACTGTTTAACTCTAGGGGAGTTGGAAAATGAGCCCTATTTTCCAAAAAAGTGGAATGTTCCTTTTAAACTTCCCCAATTGGGAGAAAACACAGTCCAGGGCAACAAGCCTGGATAACAAAACCCGCCCAATTGCTAATTAAAACTAGGCAGATTGCATTCCGGAGGGTTAATAATAACGCTCAGTTTTTTTTACCCCCGGGTTTGTGGTCGATTCAACCTGCATACTAGGAAAACAACTTGCGGCAACAGTGTAAATGTAGACAAATTTCGCTGGAAAACATCAGACTTGGTAACACTGGCAGGACCGGATCTTGACACGACACATGGGCAAGGCACCCGTACCTGAGGAAGATTGGGTGCTTCTCAATAATCAAATGACTCAAATGATGCTTCCTCGTTTACTTGGTCCTACTTCCTCATGTCTGTGATCTGGAAACTGATCGAACTCAGCCATCTTGAAGGACATCTCAATTCTCTAATTCACACCGTGAGCACCAACTCATGAGCGAGGATACACAGGTGTATCCTTCCCTCGCATCCTAAGGGGGTGGAGCTAAGAGGTGAGGAAAGGAACCGAGGGAAAGAAATGCGGATGCACAGAAACTATATTAAAACCCATAGATAGCAATTTGGCACAGGACAGAAAACAAAATGCGTTTAAATAGGGAAGGAAATGAGGAGGATAAAGAGGGAGAGCAGGTGGGCAAATTAACCAATGACCAGGTAACAAGAGGGACGGGGCCAAGACTAAAGACGCCATGTGCTCACACAAAACTGCACACACACACACACACACACACACACACAGGACAGAAGAACGCATAGCAAACACCATTATCCACCATTTGTGCCCAAACAGAAAGATGAACACTGAACCTGAACCAAGACCGCATCGTGTCAGGATCCAGACAACATGCCCCAAACACTCAGACATAAGAGCGTACGGCCCAGAGAACAACTCCAAAGCCATACGCTCACACAAACACAAGACAAACACATGAGTGTCAGGATCCTGTCACCAAATCAAGAACAACACCAATCGAGGCGACAGGACCCTGACAATATTTGATTTGTTTATTTGATTTGAAACCAATGTTTGTCATTTTTGGTTACATCTCTCTATACCATAACATCTCTCCATATTATCATTGTTTGAAAAATGAATCGTCTATATAATCATTGCTTTTGAAATTAAAAGCACTCTTTATGTTTGTTTCAGTGGCTTATCTTGGAGACATTGCACTGGATGAGGAAGATATGCGCATGTTTACAGTGGACCGCATTGTGAATTTAGCCCAGAGAACGGTCACAATTCTGAATCACACCGATACAGGTGAGTGTGTATGCATGTGTGAGTTTGAGTGTTTGTGTTTGCGTGTATGGGAATAGTTTATATTCTAACTGTGGGTCAGGTTTAATTGGCAATCAGAGACTCTTGAGGCCATATGTTATTAAACCAACGAATCTGACAAAATGACAGGGATTTTTCGCTATAATGTTTTCACCCTAGAAGGAAAAATCAAGAAATGATGAGGAAATGGGAACAAGGAACATAATTCAACTTCAGATGAGACAAGTCTGTTTAGCTGACACAATATGTGTGTGTGTAGGAGTTAGCGTTCAAAACAAGAGAAAAAAGGCATGATATTCTGCGAATGTTGAAACAGATATGAATTAGTGGTTACAGATGAGACTTATTTGTAACTGGAACAAACATTGGGCCTAAAAAAGTATTTGGACCCACACTAAAAATTATGAATATCATTGATTTAGATTAGGTTACGTTTACACAACAACGACGTATTAAAAACGGAACGTTTTTTTATTTGCGATTTTCGCGTGCAGATGACAACATTGTTAAAATTATCTCCGTCCACACGAATCCGCGAAAATGATGAAAACACTGTAGTCCAGTAGTTGGCGATCTCACTTTGTAAAGAAACACTGCACGCCTATAGACTGAACATGTAATACAAATGCGTTTGACGTCACCGTTTTCAAAAATTCATGTTTTTTTAGTTTTGTGGGGGGGGGTTTTGTGTCTGCGCGTGATTTAAATTTCCCCTAAAGAAAGAGAGTGAATGGGATAGCAAATCAAAAATGTTGGCTATACAATCATTTTATTGGTCATTTCTGTCTTATCATGATACTGTCAACACCGTAAAAATGTCACAGAGCAAAATAGTCAAAATCAAATACGACATCTGTCACTCAAAATTATAAGCCAAAAATAAAAATAAAAGTTTTGTTCACTTCAAGTTCAAGCATGGATACACTGTTGTCAAAGGATCAGATGAAAGTACCAAGATTTGGAAATGTACTCCCCCGCCGCAAGAAAACTTATCGGGTGCAGACCTCGATTTCAGGCCCTCAAAACACGGTTGATGCGTAAATGTACAGCCAAACTGGTTTTATTTGAAAACGGTGTAGTGTAAAAAGTATTTGGACTGTTTCTGGTTGCCACATGCTAGTGGAACAGGCCCATACAATTTAGCAAAAGTGGATTTGAGAGGACAGCTTATTTATTTACATGTAAATGTTAGATGTAGAAGTTTAAATGTAATCTCTCTTTCTCTGCAATTTGTGATGAGGATGTTCCAGACTAACGGTTTCATAATCAACCATCTGTTCATTTTGATGTTGGAAATGGTAGATGCACTTTCCAACGAGACGAGTCCAAACAATATGGCATCCAATGTGGGATCCCATCGCAGGAAGAGGGCAGCAACATCTAGACCTGAGAGGGTGTGGCCTGAGGGTGTCATTCCTTATGTCATCAGTGGGAACTTCAGTGGTAAGTCACATACACATAAACAGCTATTTTTAGTGGAAAACAACAGCATATGATTGCATTGTATTATAGGTTGTGGCAAGCAGGGAGGAGTCCCACAGAGGAGCTCAGGAAGGATAAAAGAGATGAGAGAGGACCAAGCCTGGACTTCTTTCTCTTCTTTAACTGTTGTCTTTCCTCCTTTTATCCTTCCAGAGCTCCTCCATGGGACTCGTGATCGGTGTGGGGTGCAGGTGATGCTCATTAGCATTCACATCAGTTGCTGCACCCTCCGCTCCCACGGTTCTCGGCCTTGCCCTGCTTGCCACATAGGTAGAAAGGTTTTGTGGAAGAAATCACACATTCATGTCTAAAATCAGTCAGTCCAATCGAGCTGCACCTTGCGCACATAAGGGGCTTTCGGACCAGAGGAACCTTTTCATAGTTCCTAGAACTATTGTTGGAAGTACCCGGATTTTGGTGTGTTTGCACCCCAGCAGTGTTCATTTCGTTTCGTCATAATTTTCGTCAACAACCTTTTTTCACTGATGAAAACGAGACGATAACTAATTAAAAACTAGTGTTGGATGACAAGAACTATGACGAAAATCAACTGTCACTTTCGTCAACGAATAAAAACGAGACGAATATGTTAGGGAGGGACGATTAGGGAAGAGATCCAGTCAGAACTGATGTATTGTGTAACAGATGCGCACATTTGATTTGAACGTGCTGATCTAACCGCTGGAGAACACGACGCTGTTGCGTTTCTACAGGCTCACCCCCGCATCCCCAATACAGTGCTCCAGAGCGCTCAATCAATGAATAGCGCACATTTATGCCAGGCAATTGTTTATGAACTAATGCTGATTAATGGAAAGACCAGTATTTGACACATATTCAATAAAGTATCAAAGTATCAGGGTTATAATAGTTAACTAAAAATCTTCATTACTTGAAATTAAATAAATGTTAACTGAAATTAAAAAAATAAATAAACTTATTTGAAGCTTTAGCTTAACCTGATATGGCCTATTAACTAACTAAAGCAGAAATACAAAGTTAAAAAACTATATACAGTGAGGAAAATAAGTATTTGAACACCCTGCTATTTTGCAAGTTCTCCCACTTAGAAATCATGGAGGGGTCTGAAATTGTCATCGTAGGTGCATGTCCACTGTGAGAGACACAATCTAAAAAAAAAAATCCAGAAATCACAATGTATGATTTTTTAACTATTTATTTGTATGATACAGCTGCAAATAAGTATTTGAAACCCTGAGAAAATCAATGTTAATATTTGGTACAGTAGCCTGTAGTCAAACGTTTCCTGTAGTAGTTTTTCACCAGGTTTGCACACACTGCAGGAGGGATTTTGGCCCACTCCTCCACACAGATCTTCTCTAGATCAGTCAGGTTTCTGGCCTGTCGCTGAGAAACACGGAGTTTGAGCTCCCTCCAAAGATTCTCTATTGGGTTTAGGTCTGGAGACTGGCTAGGCCACGCCAGAACCTTGATATGCTTCTTACAGAGCCACTCCTTGGTTATCCTGGCTGTGTGCTTCGGGTTATTGTCATGTTGGAAGACCCAACCTCGACCCATCTTCAATGCTCTAACTGAGGGAAGGAGGTTGTTCCCCAAAATCTCACAATACATGGCCCCGGTCATCCTCTCCTTAATACAGTGCAGTCGCCCTGTCCCATGTGCAGAAAAACACCCCCATGCTTCACAGTAGGGATGGTGTTCTTGGGATGGTACTCATCATTCTTCTTCCTCCAAACACGTTTAGTGGAATTATGACCAAAAAGTTCTATTTTGGTCTCATCTGACCACATGACTTTCTCCCATGACTCCTCTGGAACATCCAAATTTTCATTTGAAAACTTAAGACGGGCCTTGACATGTGCTGGTTTAAGCAGGGGAACCTTCCGTGCCATGCATGATTTCAAACCATGATGTCTTAGTGTATTACAAACAGTAACCTTGGAAACGGTGGTCCCAGCTCTTTTCAGGTCATTGACCAGCTCCTCCCGTGTAGTTCTGGGCTGATTTCTCACCTTTCTTAGGATCATTGAGATACTTCATTGAGATGTTCAAATACTTATTTGCAGCTGTATCATACAAATAAATAGTTAAAAAAATCATATATTGTGATTTCTGGATTTTTTTTTTTTGATTATGTCTCTCACAGTGGACATGCACCTACGATGACAATTTCAGACCCCTCCATGATTTCTAAGTGGGAGAACTTGCAAAATAGCAGGGTGTTCAAATACTTATTTTCCTCACTGTAGATGTTTTTTAAAAAACAAACAAAAAAGTGAATTGAGCTCTGTTTCGTGTATTTTTAATGTAAAAAACAAAATGATGTCAAAATGTCAGTTCAAGTGACAATCAGTTATGTAATGCTTAAATTCTTAATGTATTACAATTTAACTAAACTCATTAGATTTTAGGAGACTAAATCTACTGTAGATTTAGTCGACTAAATTGTATGATATTTAGTCGACCAAAACGAGACTAAAACTAAAAACAATTCAGGTGACTAAAATATGACAAAACTAAATGGCATTTTAATCAAAAGACTATGACTAAAACTAAATCAAAATTTGCTGTCAAAATTAACACTGCACCCCAGGAACTAGGAATGATTTTAGTTCTAGGAACTCCTTTTGGGGAACTAATTTAGCTCCTGCTTCAGAGTCGGGTCTAACCTAGCACAATAGGAACCAGTTATGTAAGTGTACGCTGGATGTCCGAACACATGTGAAAGGCCAGCACCCACTATTTTAAAAAAAAGCTGTCTACACACACAAAATATAGTCTATATAGTCTCCAGAAACTAAGTCTACGAACATGGAAAACCGTGATAGATGGCCCTCTCAACCTTTACGCTAAAGAGAAAATCCAACACAACTTTGAGGGGACTAAGCGTAATATTAGTGCTGGGCGGTATGATCAAAAATGTATATCATTGTATTTTTCTAAATTATACCGGTTTCGTGGTATTTGACGGTATTTTTTTCCCTATGTATGACCGCATTTTCTACTAATTGAGAGAGGAAATACTGCAGCAGATTGACCCTATTTGTTATGATGAGTAATATTGTTGAAAAAGCCCCACAAAATGATGCTGTGAGGAGACAACAACTAATAAAACACAGACCTGCAGCACGCTCATTACAGACTCATTGAATGATAAAATTTGACCACGGAGAGTTTAGGGCACCTTAAGCCTTTTAAAAATCTAACCCTATATAAAAACAAACTGCCAAAACGAGTGAGAAACACGGAAAAACATTTAATCTGTCTAAGGATATTTTCAATACATTTAAGAGCACTATAGTCTCTGAACAAATGACACAAGTAAGTTTAACACAGAAAGAATAAAACAGTTACTTTTTTGGCCATTGTTCTTTGAATTGTCAGTCTATGTATCAAACAAATAATTCAGTTTTTTCTGTATTTTTTATTTTTTTTAAATGCAGCCTTGGTGAGATTAAAAAAACCTTAATGTTTTCAAACTTTTGACTGGTAGTGTATTTCTTAGTGAAACACTTCTTGAACAATAGCAAATGGGCGGGACTTTTTGTCCATGGGGAATTGATTGGATGGTTGTGGTTTGCTATTTGTGGATCTCATGTGAGCGACAAGTTGTCCCACCCTCGTGCCAGTAAACACGTCATCAGATGTCATTTAAAGAGAACACAAAACAAAACACCTAGAACAGTTGAAAGGACAAATACATACAGAGGCAAATTATCAATACAGTTAATGCTGTGACAAACTTGCAAAGTTTTTGCCCCTGAAAAATTGCAGATATTTTGCTACTGTGATTGCTCCTTAAAAGTTTGGTCCCCCTGCTTACTCATAGTCTGTGTGTGTGTGTGTGTGTGTGTGGTACAGGTAGCCAGAGAGCCATATTCAGACAGGCTATGAGACACTGGGAAAAACACACATGTGTGACGTTCATTGAGAGAACAACAGAGGAGAGCTACATCGTCTTCACCTACCGGCCGTGTGGGTAAGTGTGCGTGTCGTAATGAGCTTGTTAGACGATGTGTGAAGCTTCACAGGGGCGCGGATGTGTTGATGTGTGTCCATGTCTTGTGTCAATGTGAGAGAGTTTCCACAGCAGGAGAACAAAACCTTTGACTCTTCCAGGAAGGAATCAAGCTTGTTTCTCTCGCTCATGTGGAGCCTGTGTTTTTCACTCTTTTCTTTCACGTCTCTCCTCTTTCTTTTCAGTCTCTTCCTGATTTATCGCTCAAGTGGTTTTCCATCCTCTTCATCCGATCTGTTCCTCTGTTCCTGCTTCTCTGCTTTGTGTGCCAACAGACGGATTTGTGTGTTTATGTGTGTGTGGGCCCTCGTGTCTTGACCTTGCGATTACTCTACGCTTCGCTGAGGAAGCACCAGCCGACTGTATCGCACTGTTCACCAGGGGACTGTCACCTGAACATGCGTGTTTTATTTTTGCACAATGGCTCCCCGTAGATGCTTCAATAGCGTGGCAGAAGTTCAGACCCCAGCTTGACAATCACATCCGCTGGAGACAAATCAGCGCCCTGGATACTGTGTAGGCATGTCTCTTTTGCTCTTAAGCTGCTTTTGTCTGCTGGAAAACAGGATTTATTTTGCTCTTCTGAAATACGTGTTTGATGAACGTTCATAACTCAAAGCTCCTCCCCAGACCACACAGACCATTTATGGAAACTAAGGGCCAGATTTACTAAACAGGGCAAATTAGCTTAAGAGTGCAATCCCATAAAAGCACTAATGGGAGTGGAAAGTTCTGCGGGTGATTTTACTGATTTACTAATGCGCACATTAAAGATCATTTCCATAATGACCAACACATATACCAAGAGCAGCGCAAATTAGCGTCTGGTTAAAGACATGCTTTTTTTGGGTGGTAAATAATAGTGCAAACACCAGTAAGTTGAAGAGCACAAACCTTAGTAAATCACCTTGCATGATTCATACTCTCCTCCCATAAATACTGCGTATGAAAGGAAAACTCATACAAATGCATAAGCAATAAGGTCAGCCGCAAAAATTGGCTACCTCTGTCATTGCCTTTTCAGCGCTAATTTTTCACTGCATGTGTTTAGTAAATCCTGACAGTGTTTTTTTAACGCAAAAAGAGTGTTCGCATTGGTGCAAGCTGGGAGATGTGAGATGGTGGTCCAGTGGGTTAAACCATGGAACTGATACGCAGAAGGTTGCTGGTTCGATCCCAGCGGTCACCACCAGAGTGTCCTTGATTAGATTAGATTAGATTCAACTTTATTGTCATTACACAAGTACAAGTACAAGGCAACGAAATGCAGTTTAGGTCTAACCAGAAGTGCAATAGCAGCAAGTGCAGGATATATACAATGGTTGCGTAAGTGCTGGGCATAAAAATGTACTGAATATATATAAATATGTATAAGTAGAGAGATGGTTATTACTATAAACAGAACTGAATTTACAGATGAATATATACAGTGAATAAATATAAATATACAGATGGCTATTACTATAAACAGAATGTAAACAGAATGTACAGGTGAATATGTACTATGAATATAATATACAGATGGCTATTACTATAAACAGAATTTTACAGATAGAGGTATACAATAATATGTTAGGCTAATATGAGGAATATAGCAGTGGATTAAGGTAGTGCAATAAATTATGGACAGAGCTATCCGAAAGAAAGTGTAAAAGTGCAGTGGAAAGTGGTTGCATATTACAGTTAGAAGTACGGTGCAAAATGCAAATGTAAACATGGTTACTATAAATACAGTCGGCAGTGCAAATGAGCATATTCCAGTTAAGATATGGTGGTGCAAAATGCATAAGTAAACAGTTGTTACTGTAATAAACAGTCGGTAGTGCAAATAACAAAGTGAATGTAGGTGTGAGGTAGGAGAGTTTGCAGTTTATGAGGGAAGTGGATCAACGGGGGTTTGAGTTCAGTAAAGAGACAGCTCTGGGGAAAAAACTGTTCTTTAGTCTGCTGGTCCTGGTCCGGAGGATCCTGAAACGCCTGCCGGAGGGCAGGAGAGAAAACAGTCTGTGGGCTGGGTGAGAGGAGTCCTTGAGGATGCTGCGAGCTCGATGCAGACAGCGTTTCCTCTGGATGTGCTCGATGGCAGGTAGTGGAGTCCCTGTGATGCGCTGGGCAGTTTTCACCACCCGCTGCAGTGCCTTGCGCTCCGCAACAGAGCAGCTCCCATACCATACTGCCACACAGTTGGTCAGGATGCTTTCTATTGTGCAGCGGTAGAAGTTCACCAGGATAGCCGAGGAGAGCTGATTCTTCCTCAGTGTCCTCAGGAAGAAGAGGCGCTGGTGAGCCTTCTTGACCAGGCTGGAGGTGTTGGTCGTCCACGACATGTCCGCCGAGATGTGGATCCCCAGGAACTTGAAACTGGAGACACGCTCAACAGCCATTCCATTGATGTGGATGGTGTCGTGTGTGCCTCTTGACTCCTTCCTGAAGTCCACGATGAGCTCCTTCGTTTTGGTGGTGTTGAGGAGCAGGTTATTATCAGTGCACCATGTGGCCAGGTGCTGGATCTCCTCCCTGTAGGCAGTCTCATCGTTGTTGCTGATGAGACCAATCACCGTAGTGTCGTCCGCAAACTTGACGATGGAATTAGTTCCATACACAGGCTTGCAGTCGGAGGTGAAGAGGGAGTAGAGAAACGGACTTAGCACACAGCCCTGTGGTACACCAGTGTTGAGTGTGATGGACGTGGAGCAGGTGGATCCTGATCGAACATTCTGTGGTCTGTCAGTTAGGAAGTCCAAAATCCAGTTACACATTGAAGTGTTGATGCCCAGGTCTCCAAGTTTGGCAATTAACTTGGATGGGATGACAGTGTTGAATGCTGAGCTGAAGTCAACAAACAGCATGCGTGCATAGGTGTTTTTACTGTCCAGATGGGTGAGCACAGAGTGCAGTGCCATGGAAACTGCATCCTCTGTGCTCCTATTGCTGCGATAGGCAAACTGGTGTGAGTCCAATGTGGATGGTATAGAGTCTTTTAGGTGTTCCAGGACCAGCCGCTCAAAGCACTTCATAATGATGGGTGTGAGTGCTACAGGGCGGTAGTCATTAGGGCACCTCGGGCTGGAGTGTTTCGGCACTGGCACAATGGAAGTGCGTTTAAAGCATGATGGTACAGCTGCTTGGGCGAGAGACAGGTTGAAAATGTCTGTAAAAACCCCAGCGAGCTGCTCCGCACATGCCCTGAGAACACGACCAGGGATGTTGTCTGGTCCAGCAGCCTTGTGCGCGCTGATCCGGCTCAGTGCCTTGCAGACATCTGTGGAGGAGAGTGTGATTGGTGGGTGGTCAGCTGAGGGTTTGAGCTTGGTGGCAGTTTCTCTGTTGTCTCTTTCAAAACGAGCATAAAAGTAATTTAGCTCGTTCAGGAAGTTGACATCAGTGGCTGCGGGGGTGGAGTGGGTGGGTTTATAATCACTGATGGCCTGAATGCCATGCCACATGCGTCGAGGGTCAGAGTTGGAAAAGTGTCCCTCTATCTTTAGCTTGTAGCAGTGCTTGGCCTTTTTGATGCCCCTCTTCAGGTTTGCTCTGGATGCGCTGTAGGCTTGTGCATCTCCTGATCTGAAGGCAGTGTTGCGTGACTTCAGCAGGAGTCGCACTTCCCTGTTCATCCAAGGCTTCTGATTTGGGTATGTGGTGATCTGTTTCTGGGTTGTAACACTGTCAATGGTGGTATTGATATGATCCAATACTGAGGAGGTGTAGGAGTTAATGTCCGTGTGAGCGCCACTGGTGGCTTGAGAAGCAAACATACTCCAGTCTGTGTTTAGAAACCTTTCCTGGAGTGTGGAGTCTGCCCCCGCAGGCCACACCTTGATTGTCTTCACTGATGGCTTCACACGGTTGATGAGGGGTGCATATTTGGGGCTGAGGAACAAAGAGATGTGGTCTGACTGTCCCAGGTGGGGGAGGGGTGTTGCAACGTAAGCTCCCGCCATGTTTGTGTAAACATGGTCTAAGGTTTTGTTTCCTCTGGTGTGGCAGGAAACATGCTGGTGAAACTTGGGTAGCACTGACTTTAAGTTTGAGTGATTAAAGTCACCTGCAACAATAAACGCAGCTTCAGGGTGATCAGTCTGTTGTTTACTGATGGCTGCGTGAAGTTCTTTCATAGCAAGCTTGGCATCAGCATCGGGTGGAATATAAGCAGCAGTTATAATGGTGGAAGTGAACTCCCGCGGTAGATAAAACGGTCTACATTTAACCATGAGAAACTCCAGGTTAGCTGAACAATGACTCCCAACAATAGCAGAGTTTGTGCACCAAGCTTTGTTAATATAAATGCACAATCCACCACCTCTTGTCTTCCCGGAGCCATCTAATGTTCTGTCTGCCCGGAGTGTGTGGCGTCCCGCTAGCTCGATAGCGGTGTCCGGTATTCCGCTGTTTAACCAGGTTTCAGTGAAGATTAGGACGTTACAGTTCAAAAGTCTCTTACTGTGTGTGATGCTGAGTCGAATCTCCTCCATTTTGTTCACTAGCGATCGTACATTAGCAAGGAAAATGCTGGGTAAAGAGAGCCGATGAGGAGAACGCGTTAGCTTAACCCGCAATCCTCCACGCTTCCCCCGCCTTTGTTTACGATCTCGCCGCCGTCTGGGTGCTCTTCCGCCCGGCCGGGATGAGCGCATCGCCTCGGGCGTCCTAGCGATCTCAGGAAGGAGTCGAAGATTGTCCATAAAACTGTCGGAAATTCGCAAACCAATATCCAAAAGCTCAGCGCGGGTGTACGATGTAAAGGCACAACTGTTCTGCACGAACAGACCCGAGATGAGCAAGAAAAATACCGCAAAATAAAACGCTGAGCCTCCCCCTTGAGCAAGGCACTTTACTCCATGTTGCTCCAGGGGGATTGTCCCTGTAATAAGGGCATTGTAAGTCGCTTTCGATAAAAGCGTCTGCCAAAATGCATTAAAAAATGTAAAAAATAAATAAATAAAAAATTCCAAGCTGTAAGTAAATATGGCCCTAAGATGCAAATGATATGGCCCTAAGATGCAAATGAGGCGCTGGAAGATGTTTTAGGTTGAGGGTGCTGTGTTTTTGGGGTTTTTGGGGGTGGGGGGTAGAAGGTGTCACCATATTTGAATAAGAAACAATATCGAGTCTATAAAACACGAAGCACAACAAGCATATCGGTGAGAACACTTGTTTAAACAACACACAAGATTTGACTGCACATCACATTTTTGACATTGTTGATCCTTCTTGCAATCGTAATGCAATGGACTACAATGGCCTACATCAGAGGTGTCCAAACTTTTTTAAAAGGGGACCAGATTCGATGTTGTGGACACACCCAGGGGCCGGTCCCTTTTCTATTTTATATATATATATATATATATATATGAATGGATAGACAAATAAAAAATGCATATGTTTTCTTGTGCATATGACTTCTATAAATGCACTTCTATAAATCTTTATCTTATATATATATATATATATATATATATATATATATATATATATATATATATATACACACTCACCTAAAGGATTATTAGGAACACCTGTTCAATTTCTCATTAATGCAATTATCTAATCAACCAATCACATGGCAGTTGCTTCAATGCATTTAGGGGTGTGGTTTTTCACGCACAACCATTTCTAGGGTTTACAAAGAATGGTGTGAAAAGGGAAAAACATCCAGTATGCGGCAGTCCTGTGGGCGAAAATGCCTTGTTGATGCTAGAGGTCAGAGGAGAATGGGCCGACTGATTCAAGCTGATAGAAGAGCAACTTTGACTGAAATAACCACTCGTTACAACCGAGAAAGCATTTGTGAAGCCACAACACACACAACCTTGAGGCGGATGGGCTACAACAGCAGAAGACCCCACCGGGTACCACTCATCTCCACTACAAATAGGAAAAAGAGGCTACAATTTGCACGAGCTCACCAAAATTGGACAGTTGAAGACTGGAAAAATGTTGCCTGGTCTGATGAGTCTCGATTTCTGTTGAGACATTCAGATGGTAGAGTCAGAATTTGGAGCAAACAGAATGAGAACATGGATCCATCATGCCTTGTTACCACTGTGCAGGCTGGTGGTGGTGGTGTAATGGTGTGGGGGATGTTTTCTTGGCACACTTTAGGCCCCTTAGTGCCAATTGGGCATTGTTTAAATGCCACGGCCTACCTGAGCATTGTTTCTGACCATGTCCATCCCTTTATGACCACCATGTACCCATCCTCTGATGGCTACTTCCAGCAGGATGAACATGACTGAGTTCACTGTACTAAAATGGCCCCCACAGTCACCAGATCTCAACCCAATAGAGCATCTTTGGGATGTGGTGGAACGGGAGCTTCGTGCCCTGGATGTGCATCCCACAAATCTCCATCAACTGCAAGATGCTATCCTATCAATATGGGCCAACATTTCTAAAGAATGCTTTCAGCACCTTGTTGAATCAATGCCACGTAGAATTAAGGCAGTTCTGAAGGCGAAAGGGGGTCAAACACAGTATTAGTATGGTGTTCCTAATAATCCTTTAGGTGTATATACATATGTAGGTGCATCAAAAAGTTGATTTTATTTCACTAATTCCATTCAAAAAGTGAAACTTGTATATTATATTCATTCATTACACACAGACTGATATATTTCAAATGTTTTTTTTCTTTTAATGTTGATGATTATAACTGACAACTAAGGAAAATCCCAAATTCAGTATCTCAGAAAATTAGACCATTGACACCTTGCACAAGGAGGGCAAGACACAAAAGGTCATTGCAAAAGAGGCTGGCTTTTCACAGAGCTTTGTGTCCAAGCACATTAATAGAGAGGCGAAGGGAAGGAAAATATGTGGTAGTGGTAGATCTGGAGGAAGAGAGGAGAGGCACACAATCCACGTTGCTTGAGGTCCAGTGTAAAGTTTCCACAGTCAGTGATGGTTTGGGGTGCCATGTCATCTGCTGGTGTTGGTCCACTGTGTTTTCTGAGGTCCAAGGTCAACGCAGCCATATACCAGGATGTTTTAGAGCACTTCATGCTTCCTGCTGCTGACCAACTTTATGGAGATGCAGATTTCATTTTCCAACAGGACTTGGCATCTGCACACAGTGCCAAAGCATCCAGTACCTGGTTTAAGGACCATGGTATCCCTGTTCTTAATTGGCCAGCAAACTCGCCTGACCTTAACCCCATAAAAAATCTATGGGTTATTGTGAAGAGGAAGATGCGATATGCCAGACCCAACAATGCAGAATAGCTGAAGGCCACTATCAGAGCAACCTGGGCTCTCATAACACCTGAGCAGTGCCACAGACTGATCGACTCCATGCCACACCGCATTGCTGCAGTAATTCAGGCAAAAGGAGCCTCAACTAAGTATTGAGTGCTGTACATGCTCATACTTTTCAGTTGGCCAAGATTATAGTAATAGACATCTGTATATTTATTCATTGTACATATTCACCTGTAAATTCTGCTTATAGTAATAACCACTCTCTCACTCTCACTCTCTCTCTCTCTCTCTCTCTCTCTCTCTCTCTCTCTCTCTCTCTCTCTCTCTCTCTCTCTCTCTCTCTCTCTCTCTCTCTCTCTCTCTCTCTCTCTCTCTCTCTCTCTCTCTCTCTCTCTCTCTCTCTCTCTCTCTCTCTCTCTCTCTCTCTCTCTCTCTCTCTCTCTCTCTCTCTCTCTCTCTCTCTCTCTCTCTCTCTCTCTGTCTTGTACCTGTACTTGTGTAATGACAATAACGATTAATCTAATCTAATCTAATCTAATCTAATTTCTAAAAAGCCTTTCTTTGTATTGGTCTTAAGTAATATTCAAATTTTCTGAGATACTGAATTTGGGATTTTCCTTAGTTGTCAGTTATAATCATCAAAATTAAAAGAAATAAACATTTGAAATATATCAGTCTGTGTGTAATGAATGAATATAATATGCAAGTTTCACGTTTTGAATGGAATTATCAACTTTTTGATAACTAAAGTAGTCTCTCAGCCAATCAGAGCAAAGGGTGGAAAATAGGAAACTCTAATAATAATAATAATAATAATAATAATAATAATAATAGATGCAAGTCAGAAGTTTAATGTGAACATTTCTCAACATCCTTTAAAAAACAAATGATCCGAGCCGTGCCATTCATATTCTATTAGTCTATTAGTTAGTATGTATATATTACTATATATCAACAGTGTCACTGCTGGTGAAACTCCCAATGAATTATGTATTGAAGAGCAACATCTCTGAGCAATAAAAGTAGCACTTTATTTTACAGTATCATATGTTACATGTAGTTACTGTAGTAATAACTATAAATTATGCATAATTACATGCAACTAACCCTAAACCAAACCATAACCCTAATCCTATCTCTATAGAAAGTACATGTAGTTGCTTAATATTACTCCGTACTTAATGTATAACTACAGTGTAACAAAGATACCTTAAAATAAAACGCAACCAAGTTTCCTTTGGGAAATCACATTCAATTCACATAATAAGAGCATACAATGCTAGAAATTAAAAGAGAGACAAATGCATAACAAATGATTTCCTCAATTTACTTGTTTACAAATGAAGAAAGTCAGTCATACTGACAGAGACAAATGTAACAGACTGTTTGCTTTCTCACTGTTTAAGTAGACGTGCCATTGTGGTCGTGCAGCGAGGGGAAACTTCATAAACTATACCACTGTGCAGGCTTTGCCAGGCGTTTCAGTGCCTTTATGTGATGGGCACACAATCTGTGTATGTGTGTGTTTAGGCGATTCCTGTCTGTGCTGTGCAAAGTTCAAGGCAGAGTTTCTGGAGCAAGCCACTGGATGCTCCATAATTAAAGACTGATCTTTTGCACCCACACAGGCTGCTCATGTGGGTTTGTGTGTGTGTGTGCGCGGATCGCAGGCCAGCAGCTCTCAGCAGTTTCTCTCCCACATATCCCAGCGCTTTCAGAAAGGGATTGTTTGATTGTGTGTTTTGTGTGTCGGTGTGTGTCTTACTGCTGTGGCATCGTGCACGGGCACCCCGTTTCTCTCTGGATTTTGCAACACGTAGCTCTAAGCAAACTTACAAAACAAACGATGCATGACATTTTGTCCGAGTTCACGTTGTGTTCTGTGTCAGTTTGTAATCTCTGCTAGCTTGTGTGTTGTTGAAAAGAGATCGAAACCAGGTTCTCGCAGTTCTCACATAAACATGTTACATGGTGCAAGATATGAACAGTAGCTCACTCAAATTCAAATTCACTCAAAAGGAACATTTTTGGTAATTTTTTTTATTATATTATCGATTAAAAAAAGGAAACGTGCTTCAGTGTAATGTGATTTATTTATTTTTTTTTAAACAATGATTATTACATGAAGTGTTTATACATTGTGGTATGTATTACTATATTTGTTTTACAAAATGTAATTTATGCAAAATATGTTGTAAGAAAAAAGTGTGTTCTGGCAGTAATGACTTTTTTTGTGGAAAATGAGCTTAATTGTCATTAAAAAAACAACGATTTTCTTAATGAGAATGTTTTTAAACAAATAAGTATTAAAATAAGTAATTATACATTGAATATGAATTTATATGAATTACAATATTTATACAGACTATATATTAATTCTGTGAATAATAATAAATTACAATAAATATTATAACATTTATTTAAAATGAATAATATTTATAATTATAATAACAATAATACATAATATTATTTTATTTTATATTATATTTAATTAATTAATTAATGATATACAGTATATAATTCATTATATTTAATGAATTAATTATATACAGTATATAATTAATATAATATAATAACTATATTATATTAATTCATTCATTTATATATGTGTTTATTAATTAATTAATTAATTTGTGTGTGTGTGTGTGTGTGTGTGTGATATAATATATATATATATATATATATATATATATATATATATATATATATTAGTGTATGTATGTGTGTGTGTGTGTGTGTATATATATATATATATATATATATATATATACATATATACATACATACATACATACATACGCACGCACGCACGCACGCACGTGAAATGAGGAAATGCCCCTACCCCTAAGTCTACCCATCACAGGAAACTGCACAGTTTACTTTCTGTGAAAAAACCTCATTCTGTATGATTTATAAGCCTTTTGAAAAGTGAGGGACATGGGTAACGTCCTCATATTTCACCCTCTCCTTGTAATACCTATGTCATACCCATGTCATTATACACATTTGTGTCCTGATATTTCACAAAAACAATATATATACACATACATACATACATACAAATAAATAATTAATAGAATATAATATAGTTATCAAAAATATAATTCATTATAAATGATAATTAATTACAAATGTTATAATATTTATTGTAATATTTATTATTATTCACAGAATTTATATATAGTCTGTATACATATTGTAATTAATATAATATTCATATTCAATATATAATTTCTTAATTTAATACATATTAAAACACATTTGTGTACACACAAATTCTTATAAAGTAAATACACAGACATACAGTATCTGTGTTATAATGACCCAATCATCATGATAAACGCAATACACATCTGACAAAATGACAAACATGACTGAAAGATAATGTCAAGGATGTCAATCATAACAAGAGGTTTTATCAATTTAGATTTTCTTTCTTAATATTTAAATCAGGTTGTTTGATTCATGAAGTATGAACTGGAGTATTAACTGTGATGTTGATGAACCTTTGCAGGTGCTGTTCGTATGTTGGCCGGAGAGGAGGTGGTCCGCAGGCTATATCCATCGGGAAGAACTGTGATAAGTTTGGAATTGTGGTGCATGAGCTCGGTCACGTGATCGGATTCTGGCATGAGCACACCCGACCCGACAGAGACGATCATGTCAGCATCATACGGGACAACATTCAGCCAGGTAGGAAAAAACTGTCTCATATTCCTCACATTTGCCTGAAATGATCTGTACTCGAGGTTCAGCGGCCTGTGTGCAGATTACACATGAAACTAAATAAATAATCATGGTCATTTCAAGAGGTGAGGTCAACACTCCAACAACAAGCATAAAAGAGGATCATTCAGGGAAAACAAGCCGATTATTGTGGCTCCCTGTAGTTGTTACACCATTTGCATGGAACAACACCGGCCCACTTTATAATACAAAAATCCACCGGTGTACTCATTTCTTATCATAAATGTTGGACAAAATATTGTTAGTTTTACCTAATAACCCTCTGACTGTTGGTTCCAACAGTATGATTAATATACAAGTTGGCATCTAATGTAATGACACAAATGCATAATTGCATTTGATAACAAAATATCACACTAAATGGCTTTATAAAAACAAAAGAAATCGAGTATTGGCCAAAAGTGATTTCCAGGAAAGTTGACATCTTCACCCTTTATTCAAGTGTTGTTGAGTCAATTGTTTTATTTGTGATAACGAAATGAAACTTGTGCGTAAATCATTTTGGCAAAGATTTTTTGGCCAGGTTGTCATACAAGGAAATTATGAACACATGCAAAAACAAGAGAGAACTAGCGAAATATAATAATAATAATTAATAATAATAATAATATAACTTAATTTTTCTATAGCGCCTTTAAATGAGCTTCTCTAAGCGCTTTACAGTCTAATAAAATACAAGTAAAGTTATAAGCTAAATACCTAATAAATTAAACAAAAGAGCATAGGTGGTTTAAAATAAACAAGAAACCAGCAACGATTACCACAATCAACAATAAGCTAACTTAAAAAAATATGTTTTTAAATGCGTTTGAAAATTTCCAAGGGACTGTGCTTCCTGAATTTCAACTGGAAGTTGGTTTCACCACTTCAGACAACAGCTATAGAAAATATTAGAGAAATATAGAGAATGTTAATAACTGTTTTTGTTGTAGTCAGTGTTTGCTTCTTCATGTGAGCGTTTTGTATTTCTATGCACTTTTTTGCATAGTAAAATACAACCTGTAGCTGTAGTTTTCCTTTTTTTGCCAAGTGGATTTCTCCTCTCATATTTAAAATATTGAAGAAAATATATTTTCCTCATGTTTTGATGGTTTAATCAAATTTTGATTAAGCCACTATATGTGACCCTGGACCACAAAAAACAGTCAATTTTTTTAATAAATAAGCTTTCCATTGATGTATGGTTTGTTAGAATAGGACAATATTTGGCCGAGATGCAAATTTACAAAATATCTTCATGGAACATGAGCTTTACGTAATATTCTAATGATTTTTGCCATAAAAGAAAAATCGATAATTTTGACCCATACAAATGTATTGCTGGCTATTGCCACAAATATACCCGTGCGACTTATGACAGGTTTTGTGGTCCAGGGTCACATATAACACACTTTTCAAAACAGAACATTTTATATTATAAAGCAATACATACATTCCTCTGCATACTGGTTACCTGTGTGAACTTGAGGGGATCTGTCTTCATATATCCACTAAAAATACAAAAAAATGCCAGCTTATAAATAGTAACTAAGCAAAAATTATGGAGTTCAGTTAATTTAACATAAAATAAAAAAACTTTTTTTAAAGGTCCCGTTCTTCGTGATCCCATTGTTCAAACTTTAGTTAGTGTGTAATGTTGCTGTTAGAGCATAAATAATACCTGTAAAATTATAAAGCTCAAAGTTCAATGCCAAGCGAGATATTTTATTTAACAGAAGTTCCCTTTCAAAGCCTACAGCGAACGGCTGGCTTGGACTACATCCTGGTACTTCCTTCATAAATGACGTCAGTAGAACAGTAGAACAGACTAACCTCCGCCCACAAGAATACGCACAAAAAGGGGGCGTGGTCTTGTTGCTGTCCCACGTGGAGAAGAGGACGTGTCGCGTGGAGAAAAGGAAGTGGTGCGTTTGAGTGTGTTTGTCGTCATGTCGTCGAGACGCTGTTATTTTCATCCCGGAGTCAAATCACCTTTGTTTGGCTTTCCCAGGGACGCTGTAGAGATCATTAAGCGCGCATATATCTCCCGTTAAGAGGCGTGACCTTTCCACGTGCGCTAAGCTGCTGTCGAATCACAACACAGGAACCGTGCCACGTTCGCTAAGCTGCGGTCAAATCACAACACGGGAACCGCTGGCACAATCAGAACTCGTTACGTATTTCTGAAGGAGGGACTTCATAGAATAAAGGAAGTCATCAGCCGTTTTTAGGACAGTGAAAACAGCGGTATACAGATAAGTAAATTGTGTTAAAAATACTGGGTTTTTTTTACACGCGAAACATGAACACATGTTATATTGCACACTGTAAACACAATCAAAGCTTAAAAAAAACAGGAAGAACGGGACCTTTAAACTTTTTTCAAATTTGTTTGCTGAACCCATTTGTTTTATGGCATTTTGTATCAAATGCAGTGAAGTTCAGTACATGAATTAAGTGT
This sequence comes from Romanogobio albipinnatus, assembly GCA_023566225.1. NCBI lineage: Eukaryota > Metazoa > Chordata > Actinopteri > Cypriniformes > Gobionidae > Romanogobio > Romanogobio albipinnatus. The sequence continues at coordinate 12,774,477 of CM042253.1, read as the reverse complement.
GAATTAAGTGTCCAAATATTTCTGCGGTCCCTGTAGAAATATCTCAACCATGGCATATTTTGACATCGACCAGCTGTGCACCTCGAGATCTGTCTAATGCAGAGCCCAAAATACTTCACACCTTTTAGACAGCATTAATGAACAAGATATCCTCAGATGTATGACTGTCATTAGACATCTGTGGAAATGGATCTCATTACATCCTCATTATATGGCACAAACTGATTCTTAGCTGAGGCATGCGTTCAGACATTTGCTTGGAAACGTTTTTAGTAGTTAATGTGGCTTTAGTAAGCTAATTATATAACTTATTAAAATATTATTTGTTACAGTATTTTACTCTCTTAATTATATAAAAAAAAAATTACAAACAAGAAATGTGCTTCAACGTTTGTGTTGCCATGCTAACCACCCAGGAATGCTCGTAGTGCATACTGGACGCACATTGCTCTGGTTTACTGAACATACTCTGCCCCCTAAACCCTCATTCATTATTCCCTACATTACTCCTCTAAAAAAAGTCCCCTTGAAGGAGTGAATGAAAACGAGTGAGTGAATTCAGACACTAAGTGTGCCAGAAGGGCTACTGCTTTTGCATATTTTTTGCTTGCTGTTTAATAATCATTTGAAACTTAGCAAACTGGCAGATCCAGTAGTAATGAAAAGATTTATCTTGAACCTGGTCATGGAAACTAGCATGTAGTGTTGTCCCGTACTGGAATTTCTAACTTCGATACGATACCTAAAAAAGTATCGATGTTCGATACCATTTTCGATACCATGGGGAAAAACGCTGCAGATACTCTCAAATAGATAATACTTTTTTTGTCCCGCTATTGAAAGTCTAGGCAATTAAAATTTCTTCTGAAGAAACACTTTATATGATATAGATTTTAAGTTTTTTCTCATATATAAACGTTGATCAATTACCATTACAATTATCTCACAAATATTTGCTTACTAATTATGTTGCAATAGCTTACATACAGCACAAGGAAGCTTGACTTCAAATTGAATTTAAAAAGATGAGTAAACAGTAATAAAATAAGAACAAATAAACAAATTACAAACAATAGTACAAATAAGTACAATAGAATAAAGATACAAATGAAATAGACTGCTTTATTTCTTCAGGTAGGTCTAACAGTATTCAGGTAAGAAACTGAATTAAAAAAAAAGTAATCGTAATCAAATTTAAAATAACATTGGATAATCTTCATTGTAAAAAATGTAATACAGATTAATCCATTACAAGTTAATCAGTCAAGAGCAGCAAGTGATCGTTTTTGTAGTTAGAATAATAAATAACTGCTGTCCCTTTAAGACCTGACGCACGCATGGATCCCAAACACTCCTGTTACACATTCTTCCTGAACTGGTTATGACTGTGTTTACATTACTACTCACCAAGATGGATTTTTGAGTGTATTTGACCATTAATAAGCTGGAAAAAGGAGCTCATTTTTGCACTTGTATGTCAGAGGCGGCTTTATTGCGGTAGTGTTTATATGTGTGTGTGCGCTTAAGATGCGAGCGCGAAATCTGCGGGAATTAGCAGAATTAACATTATGTGCAATCCCGTGCGAAATTCAGACCGGTCACACCAATACTAACACGCTTGTCATGAAGAAAAATCCAGAAGAACAAGCATTCGCCGTGTTCAGAGGGTTAACAGGACTGAATGAGAGGAGGCGGGTGCGGGTCAACTCGCTGTCGGTCGGAGAGGAGAGCGCAGCTGGTATCGATACTGTCGAAAATGAGGATTGTATGGTTTCATATATATCAATAACGATACATATCGAAATATCGATATTTTTGACAACACTTCTAGCATGTATAAACTGTAAAGGGATAGTTCATCCTGAAATTAAAATAAAGCCATCTTTTACTCACCCTGCTGTTGTTCCAATGCCTTATGTCCTTTTATCTTTTTCGGACCTCAAAAGTAGAAATAAAAAATTAGTCCTGTACGCGCTCCTCCATATAATGGCAGTGAATAGCGACCAGGCTAAAACATGACAAAAATTATACAAATGTATCACGTAATAGCCTCGTTTCCATTACAGATTTGCGCAAAACTTTTGCGATATTTTCTAAAAGTCGATAAAAAAATATTGCGAAATGACGGCATTAACTGATGTTATACGACTAAAACCATTTTTTTTCCTCTCGTGATAAATAATTCCAAAAATCATGCTACGTATGTTGTTAGGTTTATGTATATCCCAGCCACCGCACGCCATTATTTTTAATGAGACGTGTGTGTTATCCAAGCATTGATGGCAAGGAAAGCACCTTATACTTGAGCGGCACACATGAGGTGTTATGATAAATTGTGGCATTTTTTATTCTATTGTTTTTTATGAGTTTAATAAAGAACTCGTCTTCTGTCCAAACATACCATCATCTATAAAGAATGATTGACTTTTACATACGCCAGGTTATTGTGACGCATTGCCACATACAGAGATGAGCGAAAAGTTTGAATTTGCATGGTTGGTAACTCAAAGGGTTTTTTTTACCACTTCGTTATTTTGGCTTGGAATTTAGTTTGTTGTAAATATAAACTGAATTTAGAAATGCTTTTGAAATGAAAAACTTTGCATTTAATAAACAAAATATATTTTTGAAATGAAGACAGCGTTTGGAGTGGAGTGCAAAATAATCCGTTTCCTGAGTCCACGGCCTTTGCTGTTATTGAGTGTACACAAATAAAAGTAGACAGTTTAGTGTTTATAATTATGTCTTGCACTTAGCCTATCTGTATGGCTAAAAATGACAGAGTATTGTGAGTTGTTTCCGCTGGAATAAGGAAAAAATCCATCAGAAGGCGACGACGACTTCGTCGGAGAGACGGTTAAAGAAAACGTAGCCTGTTTAGTTTCATATAGTTAGGCTATGTCTAAATATTATAATCTTTTAATTTCATATGTTGATTATGAAAAGTGAGCAGCATGAGTAAGGCACATAATCAGATGCGCATATGTCTGGGGACATGGATTGAGCATTTCATTGAATTGTGTTTTCTAGAAAGTCTTTCTTTAAAATTAAATTTTAATTTTGATCAATGTTTAATCAACTATTTGGCTGTATATTTAATAAATAAGAAGCAAACCAAGATCGTCGGGAATGGATTGACATGCTCAGTCTTTGAGCAAGGCTGAAACTATAGCGTCTTTCTGTTTTAATACATTTCTTGAATATTAATTACAGTCTTAATTACAGTAGGCCTATAGATTTATGATATTTGTGGTTGCACCGGGGTCCGTGATTAAAAAGTTACGCCACTTTCCTTATTAGGAGAAAATATATGTTGTTTTAACGACATAAGATCTTATTATTAGACATACTTGAGTGGAAAAAAAAAAAATGTAGGCCCTATGTGAGAGCAATGCATGACCATACTAGGTGACCTGTAAATGCGAAAAAACTGTTTCCATTGCAGTTTTTCCATTCTCAAAAATTTCCTTTTTCGAATTGCCTGAAAAACCACCTCATGCGAGCGTAAAAACCTTTTTGCGATATATGGGAGTTTTTGCGAAATTGACGCGTTTCCATTGGGCGTATTTTCAATTCGCAATTTCAATTTGCGCAATTTGAAGGGTAATGGAACTTATAGCCAATCAGCGTTTCACTGTATCATTAGCCGCGTGGCTAATGATACAGTGAGACGCTGATTGGCTATAAGTTTGTTTTGGTACTCGGCCCGAGACACTTTTAAAGCAGTTTTGAAATAACCACTTACCCAACCTTTAATGTTTGAAGCTCAATATTTGACCGGAAAAATGTATGGTTATTTTTGTCAGTTAGATCTAACATTCTGACCTCTTAGGGGTAAGGAACCACCTGGAAACGCCCTAGCATGAACACTTAGATAACACTTAGTTTGTTTTGGTGATTTGAAATCAACATCGGTTACCAGAAAGCACTTACCCCACCTTTAACAGCTTGTTGTCAATTTGACAATTCTGGCAAATGATCATGGTATAAGTGGGATAATCCACAGCTAGCTGTACAGTAAAAGATTTTAATGCATGACATGAAGGCAAAGAATCCCTAAAGGAAAAAATATTTGTCAGTGCTTTTGTGTTCTCTAACAAATGTTTTGCGTTCCCCAAAGAAACTCCCACGTGAAATCTTTGGAGCTCAAAAGATTTTACGAGCGAATCCAAAGGTCTCGGGGGAGCGGAAAACATTTGCGAGAGAAAGCAAAAGCATTGACTCCTCCCATCTCATATTTTCTTTCCTCCACCATGTCCCTGCGTAGTGCATTACAATCATTTAATGCACAGCTAGCCGTCGATTATCCCTTTACTTTAAATGCAGTATCCTGAAAAAGTGGTTTCTTTTCTTTTTTTTGTTGTTGCTGAGTTTATAATAATAAAGGGAATAATGAAATAATCCATAAAAAAAGTTCACATCACTTCCTGTCTCAGTCTCATTCTTGGTTTCATCTCATAGGACAGGAGTACAACTTCCTGAAGATGGAGCCTGGGGAGGTGGACTCACTCGGAGAGGTCTATGACTTCGACAGCATCATGCACTATGCAAGAAACACCTTTTCCAGGTTAGAATCCTCTCTCAGGAATATTGTCTTATTTTGAATAATTTCAGTCATAATGTCCACTCCTTAACTAATCATATACTAAATATAAATTACATAAACATTATATAAATCTAAAATACACTTTATTTTATAGTGCCCTCACTTTATGTGTAGTTAATTATACTATAAATACTATAGTAATTGCTGTAAATTGTGCATAATTACACGCAGCTAAACCAAACCCTAATCCTAACCCTTTAGTAAGTACATGTAGTGAATTATTATTACTCTTTTTTTATTATAACTCTTTCAAAATTACAATAGTTTATTGACCATGATCTGGACTAGGACATGAGTTTCAGAAGATGCAATATTATATCCGCTATATAATATCATATAAGCTCAGGAATATAGCATGAGCTATTATATTTGTACAAGTACTACATAACAATTCTTCCAAGCAAAAAAAAAAATTGTTCTAATTGTTTTTTGGGGGCAGGTTTACAAAGAATGTGTTTTTGCATTCCACTGCACTGCTCTTTAATAGTTTTGTCCGTAAACATGTGGTAGACGAATGTCTCTGGAAAAAAACAGTGAGACCGGATGCAACTGTCAGTTTTATTACGGCATGTCAAGTTAAAAGAAGTGCAAATGTTAAAAACGGATCTCAAGACCTTGCATTTCTCTGCTCTGCAGCTCTCATTTTTTAAATGCAAGAACATGTTCTATGTGAACGGCCCCTTAGGGGTAAGGAACCACCTGGAAACGCCCTAGCATGAACCCAGAACACTTGAGCAACCAAAGAACATCATGCCCAAAACACTTAGCTAACGTGTAACAGCACCCTGGCAAATACCAACAACATTCAGCAAATGTTTGACGGGCAGATAAAACTAAAATATAATAATTTTGTCTTTCATACTTGTAATAGTCAAAGTTCAAACAGCTATTCACATTGTTTGAATGTTTTTTTGTGTGTTGTTGAGGATTCCTCACTTTACTCAATTATTCCTCACCATCCTCTATCCCCTATTATGCTATTTTAAAGTTTTCTAATTTTGTTTTTGAGGGGTCCGACAATAGGTTTACATGCATCCAATGTCAAAAACACGTTCATTTTCTCATAATATACATCACAAATCACCTAATTTCTCAAAGAGTCTGCAAACGGTTCATTTGAAGATTCGGTCTCTCTAAACCCCTCCATTCCGAGAGCCTGCTCTGCTCTGATTGGCCAGATGGCTCAGTCTGCTGTGATTGGTCTACCTCTTACAGCGCATGTCAGAAACTAAACGCTCCAGATCTTCTTCAGCGCTTGATAAACAGTGATACGATATGAAAAGGAACAATGGTGTCGCTATTCCATATCAATTCAAGCCCACGTCCTCATACTTTGGAAGTGCATCAAAGTGGATTTGCACTTTTTATCGACATGTTGACAACACGAACCGAACTCTTCCAGTCTCAGACACAACTACAGTGTTTGAGGGCAGGGTAAAGTAGACTGTTTGTGGGCAGCCAATGAAGACCATACACTGTAAACCCTAATAAGTTGGAAAAACACAACAATTTGAGGTAATCAGTTACATCAAAATTTTAGGGTAAGAAATTCAATGTTTAAGTAAGCATACCTGGCAAATTTGTATTTTCTACTCATACATTTCAATTGCTCTCAACTTGAAATACTTGAGTAAGCTCATTTGTACATTTAATTTAAAATGATCATGTAATTGTTACGTGAGGCGCCTCTTTTGAATAGATTTCTGTTGGCAGAGAGCGTTATGCGCGTTGCTTATACGCCCCGGGCGCCTCTGGTTTTAACCGTCTGCTGCGCCTCAGGTTTTAGAAGGAGCGCTCTGAGCGCATGAACTCGGAGCGCAAAAGCGCCCGACGTCATCGCGTTTTTTGTTCTATTGTCCAAACGAATGAATTGAGAGGCGGGCTTTCCGTTGTGACGACCGTTACCTTGATTAGACTGACAGCACAGCTGATTCGTTGATTTCCTAGCCACGCAAAAAAAAAAACACAGTAGCGCACTGCTCTTTTCAAAATGAAAAAACCAATAAAGGCAGTGCAGTGCGCCTCACATTTTGTGTGATCGGGGCCTCAGGCAAACTAGGTGGCCTATATTTAGCACATGGCGCAGGTGCACTTAGGACGTCCGAATCCACTTTTGCTAGTTTAATGACGGAAAAAAACAGTCGATGCACCAGGTGCATGGTCCAAAAGGGTTGTACCTAATCTCTTAATGAGTCATGGGTGTGTTTTGGGTGTAACGTGTAATAAACCAATCAGAGTCTCATCTCCCATTCCCTTTAAAAGCCAGTTGCGCTTGCACCATGGCGGATTCGCTATTTACAAGGCGGAATTTTCAAGTGGAAAAACTGAACGCTTCTCCAGAGAGGAATCTTTTTATTTTTAATATTTGGCATGTTTGTGTGCTGCTGCGCATCCCTGTGTGTGTAATAAGCAGAGTGTATGTGCGTTGTCCACCCGCCTATAGGCGCATATTACTAACACATATTACTAACACACAAAATACTGACTTTAGACCAGGTTTTTGTTGGTCAATAGCACAGTCATTTTCTCAAAATAGCAACGCACCAACAGTGCGCCTGGACACACCTCGTTTTCAGACCAGCACGCCCATGGGCGAACAGATGGGCACGAGTGCATTTGCTATTTAAATAACGTGGCGCTGGATGTGAAAATGATAACTGCGTCAGGCTGAAACTAGCAAAAAACACGGTGTATGATAGGACCCTAGATCACAGGACAAAATCAAAAACACAATGCAAACAACAGAACAGGGTATACTCGTTAAAGTTATCTCAACTTCAATATTTTTAACAGTGGAAACTTAGCTAGATTTAACTATAGCTAATTCAATAAATGTTAACTTGCAATTTGGTAGTACAATGCTTTGATAGCATTAGCATAACATATCAATTGCTGAAAGAGTACGGCAATTTAGAACAGTTAACATATATCTGTTCATAAAGATGTTCATAAAACTCAAAACAATTAAACAATTCTGATTACTTAAAATGTGTCAGTTTAATGAATTCAAAAGAAAAAGAAAGTTTATTTAAGGCCCCGTCCACACGACGACCCGTTTAGCTGTTTACGTAAAAAAAAAAAAAAAATTATCAGCTTTTCGTTCAGACGGATCCGGCGTTTTAGGAGTGGCTCCAAATGTGGATACATCTGAAACCGACTCCCTTGCATTTTTGTGTGTACAGCCAATCCGTATATTTTGTGAAACGGTGATGTCATCACACCACGTCCCGCATGGTAAAGACTAGAAGGGATACAACTACGGCCACTGAGCATGCGCACATCAATATTGCGTCATTTAATTACTGTATTTGCATTATTGTAAGGGTAGGTTTAGGGTTGGGGAAGGTGTAGTCGTTAATAAAACACAATCTGGTAAGTAGCAAATTTATTTATTGTTATTTTATCGTGAGACTTTGCCTCACTTCCTACCATTAGGGATGGCTGACGCGAAACTGACGTTTCGGCGCTTTGTCGAGATCCCGAAGGCCAGATGTTTCGAAACACTGCTCCAAACTGTGATTCGACAAACCCATGTCACGTGACTATAGCTAAAGGAAGCTTCAAGTGTTTCATCAGGTGGCGCCTGTCGAAACTGCGTTTGTTTGAAAGGGGCAGGAACATACCACAAAGTCACACATCAGTATGAACCTAATTCCGCATAGTTTAAAAGTGAAGTTAATCCATCTTCATCTCGTGGGTTTTTGTGAGAGGAGAGAGATTTTGTGATAGCAGGGATTTTCCCTCATTTGTATGTACTTGCTAAAAAATATTTGCGCATGCCAGCAACAAGTGTCCTTTTGAGAGGATTTTTTCAAAGGCTGGAGAAATTATATGTAAAAAAAGAAGTCGGCTATGTCCTTCAACAGCAGAGCAAATAATATTTTTGATTAAAAATGTTATGTAACAAATGTGAGACATTGTGGCTTTATTTATTTTATTAATGTTCATTTTTCATGACCAACAAAACCTATAGTTATTCACAATGAGGAGGCTACAGGTTACAAAAGAAAGATTGTGTAGTTGTCGGACAGATGTTAAAAACATTTTTTTTTTTTTTTACATGGATCATTGTCAAGGTTATTTCAGATCAACACATGCAAGTGACCACTAGGTGTCGCCGTAGAGACGGGTGTCGGATTGATTCGAAGCTTCGAAACAATATGGTACATTTGCTTCAACTGTTTCAGTGCTTCACAAAGCCTCGGTGTGCCCATCACTACCTACCTTTGCTGTACCTCTTCTAGCTACAACTCTTCTTCTACGTTTTTAGTGTATTTCTGTGGCAGAATTACAGTGCCACATACTGGTCTGGCATGTATACTACATAGTTTTGAGTCGGTTTCAGTGGTTTCGTGTGTACGCAGATATTTCTTGAGACGAGGGGAAAAAAAGATCAGATAGGGAAAGCTCTGGCTTCGTGTGGATGTGGCCTAAGTTTGCCCTACTCAAACCAATGTTTTTTTTTAGCATTAGGCCACAGTGTATGCTGGCATTATGTAAATGTGTTCAGGGTTCTAAATTAACTTTTTTGATCACCAGCCATTGTGGCTGTTAACTTTCTAAAGTTACCAGCCAATCAGAATTTCCACTAGCCATTTTTTTCCTGGTGAAAATAAGAGAAATTATGAGTGCCACTGAATGGATTTGATCATTTTATTAACATTGTTGGCATGAAAACACATATAAAGTAAAATGCATACAATTTTTGTTGAATGGCTTCTTTTATGATTTTATGAAGGCCAGTATCACTGATGTCTCTATTAAATAACACTAAAATGTATTAAGCTTAAAAAAATACAACAACTTTTAATTTCAAGTGATTTTAACAACAATCCTCTCATAAACCCATAATACATTTCATATGAAGGCTACCTGTGCCCTTCCAACCTAGGAAATATAGCCTACAGAAATTGAAAAGTTAGTTTCCACTGCATAAATTATAAATTATATATAGTAATCCGTGTTAAAGCTATAAAAGTTATTTAGTCAAGAGCAGTGCGTATTTACTGAGTAATTGCTTTGGTTCTTTACATTGTCATTATAAGTGGTTACTGTCATTTTAAGATCTTTCGCTGTCGCACATGAAGCGGGTCTCTCACGTGTCTCATTTTCTCACACCTCTAAGTTATTTTAAGACGTTATTTAACTCTTTTAAGGGTGCTCTTATGAGGATACTCAACAAAACTGGCATTTTGGCATAATTGTGTGTGTTATTGTTTGTTCGAGCGCGAAAGAGAACTCGAATCTGGCGCAAACTTTCTGTGCGTTGTGTGTGTGTCACAGGCCGATCTTCAATGGTTTAAAAGCATTTGCATGAATAAAAGCGTGATTTATATAATGTAACGCTAGCCAGAGGATGACAGAAAAAACTAATGCTGCGTTAATTATTTACCAGCTGAGTCTCCTCCCTTTCTACCAGTGACGCTTGATTCAACTTCCCGCGTCCTGCGCAGAGATCAGCAGCGCAACTGGGTTGTGGGTTGTCACAAATGGGTTGAAATATGAGTCTAGCATTACGGCACAGTGTAGCTACATGGGAAACGAAGTGCTGCCAGGGGGATAAATGACCGAGAACAGAGCCTTATGTTGTATCATGCGTAATGCCTCATGCATCAACGGCCAAACTGGCTAGTAAGTTTTTATTAACACCCGCCAAAATGAAATTTAACCCGCATTTGGCAGGTTGGCGGGTGTTAATTTAGAACCCTGAATGTGTTACATGTTTACGTAGGTTTGTAACAGGAAGGGAGACTGGAATTGCTGACGACTCGTTACGGCAGTGCAGAATCGATTCTTCCTTTTAAAGGACAATCACTTTGATCTTTAAATCTTTGCAGACCTTTTACATTCACAAACAGCTATATTACACACTGCATGAAAGGTTATATTTGAAAAGCATAATAGAGGCACTCTGATTTATTCACACTCAGACTTCTTATTAGTTTTTCTCAGGGTGACCTTTGAATGCGGCATCAGCAGTTTGAGGTGGGCATGGCTATCTGAGCATCTCTCTCCTCTTACACTCTTTCTGCCGAGCTATCACAACGCCGCTATTGTGCTTCTTGCGTGCCTGTCAGTTGTTCGTAGAGTAATCCGAGCCAGTTGGTTTTGGTGTGTGTGTGGAAAGCTTCGGTGAAGACATCATCTAGCTTCAGTTCTGTTTGATGATCCGATCTCTTGTTGCCAGCTTAATGTAATTAACTTCCTGTTTCTTCTCATGCCTCTGTGACACTAAAGGTGGGCGCTAGGACAAAACCTCATGGCATGATTTTGTTTCACAGCAACTGTAGATACATGTCTAAAAGTATCATATGCTCACCAAGGCTGCATTTATTTTTTCAGCATCATTACTCCAGTCTTCAGTGTCCCATGATCCTTCAGAAAGCATTCTAATATGCTGATTTGCTGCTTAAGGAACATTTATATCAATGTTGAAAACAGTTATGTGGCTTAATATTTTCGTGGAAAATTTTTGTGATTCTTTGATGAATAGAAAGTTCAATTATTATTATTATTATTATTATTTAAATAGAACTCTTTTATAACATTATAAATGTCTTTACTTTTAATCAATTTAATATGGCCTTGCTGAATAAAAGCAACAATTTCTTTCAAAAGAAAAAAATCTTACTGACAAACGTTTGAAATGGTAGTGTTATCACAAATTATTTTTATTATATAAATGTATGAGGTGGCGAGGGGGGGCTTTTACCCCACAGACACACGGGGTAAAACCAGCATGGGACAAAAGGCTTATTATTTAGCTAAAATAATATGTTTTTAATAATGTCTAAGTTAATACTTGTACTAAGTTCATACTATTTTTGGTTTATTTTGATAAATAAAATCTTTTTTTGTTCAATATACTGTCATTAAAATAAATGTATATGTATAAAAAAATCGGTTGAATAAGAAAGCGTTGAATAAGATGAATATAGCTTTACAGTAGTGACAAATAAATATGATAATATATTATATGATTTAATATCATATTTTTAAATATGATGGTTTCATTATAAATTGGGTATTATCTCTAAGGTGGACATTCAACTTAAAGGGATAGTTCACCCAAAAATAAAAATGTGCCCATAATTTACTCACGCTCAAGTCATCCTAGGTGTATATGACATTCTTCTATTCAGTTATATTACAAAAATCCAGGCTAATCCAAGCGTCAGAACTGGATTAATAGTTGCTCTGTTTTTGAAGTCAATAAAAAGTGCATCTGTCCGTCAAATAACGTGCTCCACGCGGCTCCGGGGTGTTAATAAAGGCCGAATCGACGAAGCGAAACGACGCGTTTGTGTAATAAAAATATCCATATTGAAAACTTTATCAAGTAAAGTTCCAGCCGACTGCCTTCCGTGGAAAAGTGTTGAATGTTGAAAGTGAAACTCAAGATGCATACATGACGTCCTGACGAGCAGACCTGGTCGCGTTAGTCTTTCGATCGGCAGGGGAACTTTCAACAATTTTTCCATAAATTGAACAGGGAAGGCGGGCGGCCGACAGTTTACTTTATAAAGTTTTAAATATGGATATTTTTCTTACAAAAACGCATGGATTCGCTTCAGAAGGCCTTTATTAAAGCTACACTGTGTGATATTTTCCCCCATCTAGCGGTGAAAAGGTATATGACCATCCAGTAAATATTAGGTTCTGTTCCTCCCAATTCCGATTTCGTTTTAACTCCTACGGTGGCCGTTTTAGTCCAAGATTAACATGGCTTCCAGTTCAATCCAGACATGGTGCCATCGAGTGTTAAAACGCGAAAGGCGAAGCTTGAATTTACGGGTATGTCCCTCTTTGGATAATGTACTTTCAAGATGGAGGGGCAACATGGCGACCCCCATTCGAACCCCTTACCCGTATGTATTTTCAATGGCATATTATAAACTTACGAGAATACTTTATAACTTGAAATAAGTAAATATACATTAATGAGCACTTATATTTTTGAAAGAACTAAGTGTTTTTAGCTAAGAATAAAATAAAAAAGTTACACAGTGTAGCTTTAACACCCCTGAGCCGCGTGGAGCACGTTATTTGATGGGCAGATGCACTTTTTATGGACTTCAAAAACAGAGCAACTATTAATCCAGTTCTAATGCTTGGACTTTTGTAATATAACTCTGATTTTATTCGTCTGAAAGAAGAATGTCATGTACACCTAGGATGACTTGAGGGTGAGTAAATTATGGGCTAATTTTCATTTTTGGGTGAACTATCACTTTAATATATGATATTTACCATCTGAATCTAAGCTTGTCACGTCAACAAATGGAAAAGTCAGCCGGCTGTTTATTATCATGTTAAGGATTGCCTTTTACCCCAAATAGCTTACTTTTACATATTCTTCCATTATTGAAAAAACACCTTACACCTCAAAATATAGTCAATAATTTCAGTGATTCTCATTTGCTTCCTAAATCTACAATATATATAAAAATATATAACAAACAGAATCAACTTTGCTCTGTACTCTGTCCGCGATCACGTCAAGGATCACCAAATTTCCACGTGCATTGTCAAAATCGGTTGTTATGAAAAGTGCTGAGCTGAATTTTTGTGGTTTAAAAGAGAATAAAGTCAAATGTGCCTTTTACCCCTGTGCACCTTTAGCCCTGTTGTTACCCTATCTATCGTGGTATAGATTTATCACAATCTCTACTGTTAGACACATTTCTACTGCCGCACAGAATAATACCACCATACTGCCAGTACCATGTGATGGAGCCAATAAATTTGGGCAAGGGTTTAAAGATTAGGCTTTATTCAGCTTTCCACCAGATTTACTTTTACTGTGCCACAGAGAAAAAGAGAAACCGCATGTGTGCCGTTTTTGGTTTTTGAGGGTCCAGCATTGTGACTTCAGCCTTGATCCTCATAGAAGTTTCGTTTGACACAGCAACAGCTCAAATATAGACAGGTAACAGTAAAGATAAGTGAAATTTGTGCAGAAAAGATAATTATTACCACCATTTAAGCTCTGCTCTTCATATACGACAGGAGGAAATGAGCTTTGATTTGACTGTGTATTTTAGGCATTGATCTTAAGATATTTAACTGTATTGTAACGTTATTGATGTAGCTTACGCATTTTTATTTGTCTTTAAAATGCACTAATGCCAACTGTTTTGTCTTACGTGTCTGAACTGTGCCCTGGCGGACTGACTGACCTCTTTTTTTCATCCTCAAATGAACACACACACACACACACACACACACACACAAAATTCATTTCTGTTGATGACGTCTGTGAAACCACACAGAGTTATCCTGTCATTTAGCAAAGTGTACTCTGTTATCACTGTGGCTCTGACAAAAAAATGGCTAGCTTTTTTTGCTATTTGAGAACTCAGTTTCATTTTCAGTTGTTTTTCTGCAGTTCACCTGATTCTGGAATAGTTTTTTGCCATATCTCTTCAGCTATAGCAAATTCCAAGAGAAAACTATTCCATATGAAGTTTTACCACACTTTTGGTTATGCTAATGCTAATCTAGACTACAATTTAAAGTGTAAACTCCGATTTTCAACCCGTTGTGTGTTAGTTTTTGTTTAAATTAATATTGTTTACTCGTTCTCCGTGTTTCTTGGGCCGAGAAATTCACGTTTATTTGTCAGCAAAAGTCTGCCGGAAAACTACAGATTATCCTTCTGCATTTTTGTATTCCTGCCCACGGACAGTCGGATTGACAGAGGGTTATTAACAGAACAGTTTTCGTAAGGGTAGGTTTATCACTGAAAATGGTGTTGTAGTTTGTCTGCTCTTTAAACAGCATTATGGTTTAAAAAGGAACACTGTGGCAACAGACTTAACTTTACGCAATGGCTTTTGCTTCGGGCGGAACTGATAGAACTTTCTTTCCGATTTTTACCCCCTCTGTTTGGCCTAAAACAATGTGTTCGGGGTCATCCAGGTTTAAATGTTGACTAAAAACACAGAGGCTTTTCAGATTTTCCGTTGCACCTTTCTCTCTATATTTACGATCCTTTGCAGCCTTTAGCCACTGCCCTTGATCTGACTGGATCCTTTACTGGAAACCGGAAGTAACTCGTTCCCACTAAAAATTTACTCTTTGAATTCTTGCACCCAGGAACAATGCAAGTCTATAACTAAAAGTTTGCTAAGGAGTATTTCCTACTAAAGCAAGGCGGTATTTGACTCTGGTCAGCAGATCCACAGCAGACAGGTGGGAGTGGCCTTGGATGGCATCATGCCCAGTTCATTATGGGTGTTGAAGTTTTCCTATTTGGCGAAAGGGAAACAACAGACTTTTTTCTGTTTTCAGGTAGCACTGATTTAAATTTTACTTTAAACATTTCTACTGTTTAGGCATCCAAGTTTTATTGAAAGCTGAATCTCAGTTTGCAAATTACTAGAAGTATGTACTTCACTGGTGTTGAAAGAGTACAATACTTTTAAGACATATTAACATGTTATAAAAATGTTATGATACCACAAAGCCTTCATGCTGTAAATGTAACTTTAAATGTAAGTTATCTGGAAAGTCATTAACGTTTTAAATATTTAAAATGATTAGATACAAACTTACACAAATTTAGTTTTACACTACTGTTTAAAAGTTTGAGGGTGAGCAAAAACGCACCGTTTTTGTGTGTATCCCTTTAAATGCAAATGAGCTGGTGCCTCTGGCCCCCTTTCAAGAAGAGGTGTTAGCAGCTGCAATTACCTCTGATAATCTGTAAATCTCTCGTGTGGGAACTGTTGTAAAATGCCTTCAGAGCCAGAGAATATCTGCTGCATGAAGATAGAACAGGTATAGTTTAGTTTAATTACGGTTATAACTTGTTGTCACTTATTTTGCTTGAGCAGACTCTCAAATGTGCTTTACTACAACTTTTCTACCTCTCTGGACAACTCCGCTAACTTCTTCTCAACATGGCCTTTGTTGTGTGTTGCCGGGGGCGGGTTTATGTAAATTTGAAGCTCGTTGTAGTCCCTATCAGCCGTTTGTTGTAGTCCTTAAAAAGCAATTTCTTTAAAAGAAAATATCTCACTTTGCTTTGAACTTTGAGCATCATAACTTTGCAGATGTTGTTTATGTTAAAACCGCAACATTACACACTAACTAAAGTTAAAAAAAGTGAAATCGTAACCAACCACCCCTTTTTATACTTTTATTCAGCAAAGATTAATTAAATTGGTCAAAAGCGACAACATGTTACAAAAGATTTTTATTTCTAAAAAATGCTGTTCTTTCGAAAGTTCTATTCTTCAAAGAATCCTGAAAAAAAGTTTTGTATCATGGTTTCCACAAAATAGTAAGCAACACAACTGTTTTCAAGATTGATAATAATCAGAAATGTTTTTTGAGCAGCGAATCATATTTGAATGATTTCTGAAGGATCTGGAGTAAAATTCACCTTTGATCACAGGAATAAATTACATTTCTATTTATTTTGTATCACAATTTTCAAATAGACAACAGTTCTTTTAAATTGAAATAATATTTCACAATATTAGTTTTTACCGTATTTTTTATTAAAATATATTCAGCCTTGGTGAGCAGAAGAAACATAGATCATTAATAATTTCTACATGCCATTTTTAAAGTACTATAATTTAATACACACTAATCTTCATCTTACATACTACAGTATATTGGGATTTAGCCTATATCTTCTCTTGAAGGAAAAAGTAGAAAATGTTACATAGAAGGAAAAGAAATGCCAGCTGTAGATCGAGATGCCTCGGATCTCCCTACAAAGGCTCTGCTAATGGGATTGTAGAATGTTATTCCCATTTCATGTGTTTATCAAAAGTTTTTCCTGACTAGCTTTGACAGCCTACAGCCAACATTCCCCCAGAGTACGGGTAACATGAGTCGAGGCACACGCAAACGCAGGTTTACACAGTCTCTATATGAGAACCATCTGTTTCCTCTTCTTTTGTTCTCGTTTTCCCCCTCTCACTCCCTTCTGTTCTCTTCTGGCCTCCGTATCACTTTGTTGAACAAATTGCAGTTTTGTTAATACTTGTAGGATTACAGGTTCCAGTTTAAAGTTCATGTTCCAGTCCCATATGATGTTTATAGTTTCAGGGATATTAGGAATATGAATTTGACTTTATATTAACATATATTTTTTATTAAAACCAATAAGTTTGTTGTTTGTCATTTTTTGGGGGGGGGTTTTAAGCGTTGCTTCAAAAAAAAGAACTACAATAATACATTAAAAGGTTAGTTCACCCAAAAACGAAATTTCTCTCATTAATTCCTCACGTCGTTCCAAACCCGTAAGACCTTCGTTCATCTTCAGAACACAAATGAAGATATTTTTGATGAAATCCGAGAGCTTTCTGACCCCTCCATAGACAGCAATTTAATTAACACTTTCAAGGTACAGAAAGTTGTTAAAATAGTCCATGTGACTCCAGTGGTTCAACCTTAATGTTACGAAGCAACGAGAATAATTTTTGTGCTTAAGAAACATGGTTATAAACTATAACGACTTTATTCAACAATTTCTTCTAGCCGGTGTTGACGTAGTGTACGTTTAAAGAGCATATCTGTGTAGCTTCATGCAACTTGAAGTTGTTTGGTAATTGTATTCAGGGTTTTTTTGCCTCCTTGCTTAATTGAATGAGTCTGTTGTCAAGCCATGTACTGCTCTCGTTTAGTTTAACATAAATAGATGAAGAGAAAGAGAGGGAGAGGCTTCACTGAAATTTAGCAGATGATGTTCTTTGATAGTCACATTCGAACAGTCCTGTTTTGCATAATCACTTTAGCTCACATCATAAAAACAAAAGGTATAATCATAGCTTCCTGAGCAATCAAACTCCTGTTAGTTGTAGTCCTCCCATTTATACAGTAGTTTAAATATTAAACTGCAATTATATCTAAAATATTTTGCTACAAACAGACAAAGCATTTTGCTGCTGATTTCAAATGAAGCAACATTATGATTTTAATGTGTTTTTTATTTGGCCCTTAAAGGTGCAGTGAGTGATTTCTGAGAATCATTGTTGAATAGTCATAATATTTGAAATCAACCCAAACAAACACACCCTGCCTTCATTGCTCCGCCCCCAAAATGCATAAACACACAATGTACGAATTGATGTCTCTTTATCATAGCTGAAGCAAAGCAAAATAAATCTTTGCGAAACAACATAATGCGAAGAACAAAACATGAACATACAGAACACGAGTATATACAAGCAACAGTTGGTTGTTAGTCGCCAACAGAATTAACTCAAAACCAATGTTACTCGCGTATGGAGCAGAAACAACACAACCTGTGTCTGTTTTCAGGCATTCCCCGCTTAGGTCTCTCTAGCTCTGGGAAGCTTTTCTAATATTAATGTGGGTCCTAAAGCACTTGCCGGATCAAAACCCTTCTTGTTCCAGTGATATTCCTCTGACCTTTTCTATTTTGTAATGTCTCTCAGCCATCTTTCTTTCAACAGAATCAGAATCTCTCTCTCTCTCTCTCTCTCTCTCTCTCTCTCTCTCTCTCTCTCTCTCTCCTCTCTCTCTCTCTCTCTCTCTCTCTCTCTCTCTCTCTCTCTCTCTCTCTCTCTCTCTCTCTCTCTCTCTCTCTCTCTCTCTCTCTCTCTCTCTCTCTCTCTCTCTCTCTCTCTCTCTCTCTCTCTCTCTCTCTCTCTCCTTCCCCATCATGAGTGGACACGCCCCCTACCCCTGATTGGCTGCAAGTTTGTTGTGATGCTCGGTCCGATCCGCTTTCAACAGCATTTTTCAGATAACACTTACTGCACCGATTTGTACAAAAATTATGTTACAGTTAACCACCTCAAGTCGCCAATATACTTCAAGCGAAATTGAAGAACGAACTGGTGTGATGTCATTTCAAACAATTGGTTTTGGCCTGATTTTTTGATTGGAGTTTTTTTCGGGAGTTGCCAAAGTAAACACTTAGAGAAGACAGATTTTTTTTTTTGTCTCGTGGATGAAAGACAACAACTCCCAGAATGCACTTGCTTTGCTGCCCAACGAGGCCACTCCCAAAGCCACGGATACTGGTTATCACTTGCCCACCATGACACCGCCCCCACCGTAGTTTTGATTTTCATATAGTAATACAATCATTTAGTTCAGTTAGAGAATAGACACTACAATTAAAAACTGAACGTATCTTTTCAATAAAGTATGGCGAAAGGCACGGTACAGACGCAGCAGGAGTCAGATTTCATTCATCACAAGAGCGAAGAGCTGAGCAGAGCTGAGGTAAGCGTGGCAGTCATTCACGATGTGTGTCCAGTCCGTAGACTGTAAAAAAATATGGACGTAGTGTCCGTGACATCACCCATAGGATTCTGATGAGCCGTTCTGAAGCGCAAAGTATGGACGAGATGGCCATTGCCATCTTGGCTGCGCGTCATCACGCGTTACTCCCGGATAACAAAAAAAAAAGGGCAAAAAGGCGGGACGTGGGCGGAGCTGAAGTGACGCAATGACTAACAGACAGCAGATCAATGGCTATCCATCTGTCACTCGAAGTGCCCACACCCTTAATTATGCAGAACTTTAATGCTTTATATAATGTAAACGAATGAGTTATAAAAAAATTCACCCCCCTCACAGTTGTCATGAAGGGCAAAATTAGCCGTATAGACCAAAACCACAATTTGTACCAGGCTGTAAACATTGGGGCATTTTAACATGGGGCTCAATGAGATTCTGCTCCCTTCTGAGCCTGAGCCCAAGTGGCCAGTCGATGAATTGCAGTATATATCACTTCCATATTGGCTTCAAGAGAAACTGCGGGAGGTTGCCGCTTGGTCCAGTCTGGCGCGCTTTCAGATCATGCCTATGGAAGGTAAACTTTCATAGGAATTCATTGAAAAGTTGAAACACTCACTTTGCTCCGCACAGCTCCATTATTAATGCCCGAGCCGAGCGGCCATGTGCATTTACATTCTGTGAGTGAGATCCCTCCCCTGTGGGTGGGTTAATAACATGCGGAACTAGCTCCTGTAATCTCTAGTCTCTGGCCAAAAAATCCTCTGATGACACAAAATGACGGTATTTGCGTCATCGGAGGATTTTTTCAATAAATAAAATGCATAATTATCTTGTCTCAGGGGGATATGAGGGGGAAAAGTACCATTATTTGAATATACTACCGGGTTTCTACTGATACAAAGCTTAATGCTAAATCACTGAAGTAACCCTTTAACCCTTTAACTGTCACCCCCCTTTTTGAGAATACACATGAAAATGCACAATCCAAACTTAAAGGGCTGTAATTCAAGAATGCTTTGGAATATAGACCAAAGTTTGGTCTCGTTTTAAAGACGACACTCTGTAGATTATTTCTGAAAGCAATTCAAAATATGAAAGTATGAAAAAGTTATGGAAGTTTAAATTGACTTTAAATGAAAAATACTGTACTAAATATTTTTTATTTCATATAAAATATAAATTTTACAAAAAAAAAAAAAAATTACTATAAAATCAAAGCCATATGTCTAACCAAGTTGTGTTCCAAATTTGAAGTTGATATCACAAAAATTGAAGTTCCCATGAGATTTTGTTTAGGTGCTGTACCAAAAATAGCCACCGGGTTTTTAAAAAAATGCATTTTCCTGTAAATTTCTGTCAAAATATCACTTCCATCACAAAGCAGTCACCAAGTATGGACCCTTGAGACTCAGTCCTTTCCGATAATATGTGTTTTGTCAAGATCGGAAAAGATTTGATGAAACTATGAAACTATTTTTATGAGAATATGAAACATGACACCGCCCACTAGGGGAGGAGCCCGCTAGAATAAATTAGAGTAACGTTTCAAAACGTTACTTTTTTAAATTAGAGTAACGTTTCATGTCCGATTTCAAAACGGTTTGAATTTTGAGTTTGTTAGCTTTCAAATGATATCTAATTTTTGATAATTACTTAAATATATGAAATCAAAAAAAGAGTACCAGGCGTCCCACCTGTGGGACGGTGACAGTTAAGAGGTTTTAAGTTCTTGTGAAAACCCATCTGTGTAAGCTCATTTAGAGTAACGACAGGAAATGTGGAAATTTGAGTTACCTTCCTTGCCTTATGCCAGCCTTTTTATCCCTGATTTTCACTCGTCTGAAGTTTCGTCTGCAGACAAATGCTCAAAATCTGAGCTAAATTGGCACTTGTTTACATGAGTGACAATCACATAGTGTGTATGATCAAACTCGTGATCTAAGATCGCTTAAATGGGCCCTCATTTATCAACGGTGCGTACGCACATATTTGTGCGTAATGAGTGCGTAATGGAAAGTGTGGGATCTACCAACTTGTACTTATATGTAGAAATGTGTGTAAATATAAGCACACCTCTGAGCATGCTTGCACAGAAAATCTAGTGGTAGAATAGAGACACTACATGAAAAGCATTTTAGAGTGTCACAGTATGCATTAAAGAGATAGTTCATCCAAAAATGAAAATTAGCCCATGATTTACTCACCCTCAATTCATCCTAGGTGTATATGACATTCTTCTTTCAGATGAATGTGTATATGACATTCTTCTTTCAGATTAATAAAATTGGAGTTACATAAAAAAAGTCCTGGCTAATCCAAGCTTTATAAGTAATTGTTGCTCTGTTTTTGAAGTCCATAAAAATGCATCTGTCCATCAAATAACGTGCTCCACGCGGCTCCGGGGGGTTAATAAAGGCCTTCTGAAGCGAATCGATGCGTTTGTGTAAGAAAAATATTAATATTTAAAACTTTATAAAGTAAAGTTCCAGCCGATCGCCTTCCGTGGAAAAGTGTTGAAAGTGCCTTCTCATAATTCAAGATGCGTAGGCGACGTCTGACGAGTGTACCTGGTTGCATAAGCCTTTTGAACGACAGAAGCACTTTCAAAACGTTTTACATAAATTGAATACGGAAGGTGATCGGCCAAAACTTTACTTTATAAAGTTTTAAATATGGTTATTTTTCTTACACAAATGCATCGATTCGCTTCAAAAGGCCTTTATTAACCCCCAGAGCCGTGTGGAGCCGGAAAGATGCATTTGAAAGAAAGAAAAATTTTTCCTGTGGAATTGGGCTACTTTTACACGGTTGCCGCGGTTGTTTTTTTTAGTCCGCAGTTTTACCAGGAACTCCTCTGAAACGCGATTGGGCTCGTGCGAGTTTTGAATAGCAATCAGGCTGGTTTGGTTACGCAAACCTGGCAACCCTGCTACAAGGGCTAGTTTCTTTGTCTGATTACTGTAAACCATTTTCTGGGAGTGTGCTGGAAAACTCAATCCAAGAGTTAAGTATAGCACAGAGCAGATATAGACTACATGGAGAACTCATCCTGGGCTTCTTCCCATAATTATTAAATGATTACTAGATTCGGAATACTTGAAGCCTCTGGGGTGTATTTTACTCTTGAGTTTATCGTATATTCCTCCTCTCCTGCACCTCCATTTTCTGTCTGTTACACCAGAAATTAAAGGGTAAGTTTCATGGATTTATTGTTCTATTCAAGAATCTTGACTTTGCAAGAAGGACATCAGAAACTTCACAGCAGCTTGAGAGAAGCTAACAGTCCCTGCTTTCTGACTGGCTGCTGTGTTTGTCCTGTTGTCTTTTTTCCCATCATCCCTGCTGTGTTTGCAGAGTACTCGTACTGTAAATCTCCGTGGGAAGACAGGTTCTTTGATTGCACTTGTATCAGGAGGATTTCATGGCCTTCCCTCAGGTTTTTTTTCTTTGAAACTTTTCTCCCCGAGAAGCGGGTGAGCCCTCCTAGCTTTTTGTCTAGGGGCATGTTTTCCGACCTCCTTCTTTGTCTCCTGGCCCCCATTCCACCCACCCTACTCAAGGAGGTTTTTCTTCTTGAAACTGGTACTGGCAAGTTGAGCCAAAAGCAAATAAAGAGCTTGCAGTATGTCTTCAGTGTGAGATGACACCAGCCGAGTGCTAGCGCTCACCCACACATCTACAGTTCCGCTCTGTACTCACAGACCGACAATAAGGCTGAAGCCTACAAAACATGGCCAGGTCACATTTTACCACAAAATCAAAAGATAGGAATATTATTTTACATAAATTAAATGAAGCTTGTTTTTCATAGTAACATTACTTTCAAGAGAATTGAAAATAACATTTAATCCCAAATTTTCACTGTAATGCAATACG
Organism: Romanogobio albipinnatus; assembly: GCA_023566225.1. NCBI lineage: Eukaryota > Metazoa > Chordata > Actinopteri > Cypriniformes > Gobionidae > Romanogobio > Romanogobio albipinnatus. The sequence continues at coordinate 12,751,763 of CM042253.1, read as the reverse complement.
TTTTTTCTCGGAGTCTCATTACGTATCTTATTACTTTAATATACATAACTGTAATACAGTTATTTTTTATTTCAGTGAGCACAAAATATACATATATTATTATATTAATATAATAAATTATATATCATTTGCTTTTGTTTTGCATTACAGTGATGAGAATCTGAGGAGTAAAAATATAGTTAATTGTTATTGTCAATAATAAACAACAATTATATATACTCTATATATATATATATATATATATATATATATATATATATATATATATATATATATATATATATATATATATATATATATATATATATATATATATATATATATATATATATATATATATATATATATATATATTATTAGAATTCAAAATAATGATTTTCTATTTGGATATACTTTTGAATTTCCTTCAGAAATCACTCTAATATGCTGATTTATTATCAATGTTGGAAACAGTTGTGCTGCTTAATATTGTTTATAACGTGTTGCTTTTTAATCAGGATTATTTGATCAATAATACGTTTAAAAAATAACAGCATTTATTTAAAATATAAATCTTTTGTAACAATATACACTACTGTTCAAAAGTTTGTGGTCAGTCATTTTCTTTCTTTCTTTTTTTTTTTTTAAGAAATTAATAGCACAACTGTTTCCAACACTGATAATAACTGAGCATCAAATCAGCATATTAGAATGATTTCTGAAGGATCACGTGACACTGAAATGGCTGATGAAAATTCAGCTTTACATCACAGGAATAAATTATATTTTAAAGTATATAAAATAGAAAACCATTATTTAAAATTGTAATAATATTTCATAATATTACAGATTTTTCTGTATTTTGGATCAACACAGTCTCACTCCTATTCGTCACATATTGACGATTGGTCAGGCCCCCTCGTGTCACTTTTTAATGCACAGGGTACCCCTTTAGCATCGTTTTCCGGCGTGCAGGGTACTCCATTTGATTTCAGTTGTTTGCCCAATGCGTCAGATCAAGACGCATTTAGTTCTTTGCATTTGTAAAAGTAGACATGATTTTATAAATCTTTTATATTTTGGAGCAACTAACCCAACTCCTACCCTAAACCTATCCACTTCTCAACAATATAAAACACGTAAATAAAAGTACAGTCACAGGTATTTATTGCAAAAACTGACCAAAAACAGTATAAAAGAATTAACTCATGCATTCCAAGTCTCCTGAATTCACTCCACTCAGTCATATTTCATTCAAATGATACACCTGACTCTTTAGCATGACGCGATCGGTCACGAGACACACGAGAGCCAATGGCATTTTACAGTTAAAGCTGACATAATGACGCAATTGGTCACTGTGGCGAGCAGTGAGGCTGAGGGACCGTGAGAGCGGAACGAGGCCGCGGTCATTATGTTTGATCAGCGCCAGCTGCTTGCCGCTTCGGCCTCGTGTCTCACGGAGGAGTGATGGGAGTATAAAGGAAGAGCGATGACAGTGAATGACGAGAGAGGACCAGGCCTGGATTTTAAGTTGTGTTTTGTTTACGTTTTGTTATGCATGTGCGCGGCAGTCGTCCGTGAGGGGCTGCCGCTTTTACTTTCATTTTGTGTGTATTATTTGATTAAAGTTGTTAGACGTTCGCCGGTTCCCGCCTTCTTCTTACCTGAACATACATACTCCGTTACATTGGTGCCGAAGCCCGGGAGGAAGGAGGGACACATGCTGTCAAAGAGCCCTCGCTGCTGAGGGGGATCGCGGTGCTGAGGAGTTCGGGCAGCACGGAAGAGAGAAGACCGCAAGTGGCTGCCCAAGGCGGTGGTGCTGGAGCGAGTGAATATCCGGTGGGACTGAGAGCTAGCTGCCATGCCCCTGGGTCGAGGTGGGGTGGCTGCCGTCCGTGAGGGAGCGGAGCAGTCACCAGCGCTTGCCCTGAGCCGGAGCCTGCTGCCGTCCGCCATGTTGGGGAGGAGCAGAGAGTTCGGGACTTGCTACCGGCTGCCCTCAGTAGGAGGAGCCACCGCCGGCAGCCAGGGAGCGGAGGAGGATCGAGCCGTCCCCCGAGCGTCCAGTACCATCGCATGGCACTGCGAGGAAGAGCCTCTCGGCTGGCTGAGGACCGAGTGGCAGTTTGTCTGGGAACCGGACCAGAATTTTTTTTTTTTTCCCCTCTTTTCTTTTCTCCTCTCTCCACTCTCTCGTCTCTGTCGCTCCTCGTGCTCCCGGCTCCGTTCTCTCACCCCCACTTGACAGTTGAGTACTCCTCAGAGTAGAGCGCAGGCTCGGGAGTACCCCCCGGCCTGCGAAGGGCGTTGTGGTATGTGGCGAGCAGCAAGGTTGAGGGACCGTAAGAGCGGAACGAGGCCGCGGCCATTATGTTTGATAAGCGCCAGCTGCGTGCTGCTTCGGCCTCGTGTCTCACGGAGGAGTGACGGGAGTATAAAGGAGGAGCGACGACAGTGAAGGACGAGAGAGGACCAGGCCTGGATTTTAAGTTGTGTTTTGTTATGTGTGTGCACAGCAATCGTCCGTGAGGGGCTGCCGCTTTTACTTTCATTTTGTGTTCATTTATTTTATTAAAATCTGTTGAATGTTCGCCAGTTCCCGCCTCCTTCTTCCCTGAACCTACATACTCTGTTACAGTCACGAGACATACGACAGCCAATGCTGTCAAAGCTGACATAACGTTTCTTCGGGCGGCAATTTTTTTAATTTGCCCATGATCTTCGTGGATGGACTCGACGCTGATCGCTTTCGGGGATTTTCTTCACACAAAACAATCGTTTGGCCTCGGAACACTTGGAATATTTGTACTTTTTGAATAAATTGTGGCTGCAGTTGTATCTGCATGTTATATCCTTTTTTTATATAATACACAAATAGGTAGGTTTAGGGATGGGGTTGGGTTACGTGTTCAAAACGTGTTTGAATAACAAAAATTAAAAAAAGAAAATAAATGTAAATAAAATGATGCTGGCTGATTCATTTGAGAATCACAGTCCATCACATATAGTTTCATCATGACAATAACCATGCCCAACGCATCTGTATATAACAGGTAAGGTTTCTCATTTAAATAAATAGAGTACTGCGCGTCGACACTAACAACATGACACTAAAGGGGTACCTGGTATGTCAATATGTGACAAATAGGAGTGAGACCATGTTGTTTTGATCAAATAAATACAGCCTTGATGAGCATAAGAGACTTCTTTCAAAAAAAAGAAGACCGGTACTGTATTCTACCAAACATTCAAATGTAAAATAAATGTATAGTGGGAAATAAAAAACTTTTTTTCTTCCCTTTTTATCATTCAATATGACCTGGAATTCCATCTTAAAAGCTCTCATGGGATTCACAGATATGGTATTTTTTATGTTTTGATTAAAATTATTCTGTCTCTTGTAGTTGTAAAAATCTTTGATGTGTTTGACTTGAATCTGAAGAAAGTAGCCTACATATTTAAATCACTAAACTGTTTATTTACTTGAAATGTGTGTCTACTGGTTTCTTTCACATAAAGCTTGTAGTTGAGCTCTTGAAATCCATCCTTCCCTATTTGAACATGCCTGCTGTTGACTGGAAGGTTCCCATGGGAACAAACAAATGAGCAGACCCTCGCTGGCCACCGCGGAGTGAAAAGCTCGACGATAAACTAGCAAAGAGTGTCGAAGTACGAAAAGAAGTGCGAAAGAAAAAGACAGGTTTTTGATACTGAATCACTCTTTGTTGAACTGAGCAAATGTTTTTTTTTTTTTTCAGTAGTAGGGCTGGAGAGCGTGACTTCTCCATATTTCATCCATATTTACTCGACTTTTCTTTTGTTTATAGCTTATTTACAACCACGTTCTCATGATGTAATGAGGAAGCCTCAACCCTGGATCGACCAATCAAGAGTCGAGTCACACAGGAGGTTATTGCCAAATAGTATGTGGATTCAGGTCATGTTTCGTCTGCCAGTGTGTAGCGGCCTATGAGACCTGCCGGATTGAGCGACTGTCTCAGGAGTGCTCATTGTTTTTGTCTCAGTGGTAGAATCATCAGACCATTGGGGTTTTTATGATGTTTTGAGTCACCAAGATCCAGACTACAGTTGATTGGTTGGATGTTAACACAGTTGTAGTTTTGCTGGGTTGGAAAAGTTTGCGATCTGTTCCCTCAAACCACATTCAGAGGTGGTCCAGACAGCGTCCACAATGCGTCCTGATGTGTAACAAGCTAGGTCATTTTGGAAAAGTCTACATATATATCTGAAACAATTGTGGTCACCGACTCATTTGAGCGCCTTGCGTCTTGTCTGATCATTTGGGATTGAATCACTTGACTGACTTGAGACAAATGTTAGTAACCAGTGTAAACTAGCGTTGTCTCGATACCTTTTTGTTTCATGGTACAATACCAGCTATGAAGAATCATGATAGCAAGTAGTTTGGCGATACCTCTATTTTTGTGAAGATGCTTTGTTATTTCAGGGACTGTTATATTCTATTACCGTATTGTTCAGAATATAAGACACTATAATTTTTTTCTTAGAAATACATTGGGTTCATCTTATATTCATGGTCTAGTCCAGGGGTGTCCAAACTCAGTCCTGGAGGGCCGTGTCCTACAGAGTTTAGCTCCAACTTGCCTCAACACAGCTGCCTGGAAGTTTCCAGTATGCCTAGTAAGACCTTGATTAACTGGTTCAGGTGTGTTTAATTGGGGTTGGAGCTAAACTCTGCAGGACAGTAGCCCTCCAGGAGCAGAATTGGACACCCCTGGTCTAGACTTTTACATGCCAATAATACACCCGCAACAATAGGTGGCGTCAAATACATGTAAAATGATTGTGCCAAGAACTACCAGCGTGTCAGAGTATGTTAGAAGATCACAAGCACAAAAAGACAGTCTTAAAGGAACACACCAATATTTTTTGAAAATATGCTCATTTTCCAACTCCCCTAGAGTTAAACAGTTGAGTTTTACTGTTTTTGAATCTATGCAGCCGATTTCCGGGTCTGGATGTAGCACTTTTAGCATAGCTTAGCATAGATCATTGAATCTGATTAGGCCGTTAGCATCTCGCTCAAAAAAATGACCAAAGAGTTTCGATATTTTTCCTATTTAAAACTTGACTCTTCTGTAGTTACATCGTGTACTAAGACCAGTGTTGGGCACGTTACTTTAAAAAAGTAATAAGTTATAGTTACTAGTTACTACTTACAAATAGTAACTGAGTTAGTAACTGAGTTACATCATTATAAAAGTAACTAATTACCAGGGAAAGTAACTACTGAGTTACTTTTTTTTTTTTTTTACTTGGATGCCCCCAATATTAAATATGTTAAATGAATGAATTGGACACTAAATAGAATTATTATAAAACATTGTACATTAATGTACACTATTATAATGTTGCTGTGGGACAATGTGAGACACCTATCAAATTCAATACATTATTGTAAATATTATCAGTAGGCCTACTGTAGTGTAAATATTGTGTAAATATTATCAGTACTATACTATTCCTTTGGTAGTGGAGCTCACGTTATCACCTGGGTTTTTAGCCACTAATTTTGTGGCGGCATGTGATGATGTGAGGCGCTTCATTAGATTAGAATTACTTGCCACAGACGTGGAGAGACTCTTTATTCCTGCTGCACGTTACACAAACAGTCTTACCTTTCACCTCAAGGAGGGAAAAGTAGCGCTTATACTTCCAGTTTGCGAAAGCTACCTTTGAACTCGTTGGACTTGGTGTGTGTGTGATTGTGCATATGCATGTGCGTGCGTGTGTGTGTGAGAACTCAACCACTATCAACCTCAACCTTGTCTCCCACCCACCAATCATCATCAGTTATGTGTTCCAGAAACACGCATGGCATGCACGCCCGCACACACACACACCAATCAGAGAAAAAAAAAACATGTTGTAGGTCCGACTGACAGAGAGCCTGTTCGGATGAAAACCGCTTCAGTGAGCTCAATTATAGTAACGCCACATTTTTTTCCCCTCAGTAACGCTAACGGCGTTGTAACGGGAGAAGCAGTAATTTGTTTGATTACTCGTTACTGAAAAAAACAATTCCGTTAGTAACGCCGTTTATCTATAACGCCGTTATTCCCATCACTGACTAAGACCGACGGAAAATGAAAGTTGTGATTTTCTAGGCCGATGTGGCAATGATATATTACGTAGCGCCTGAAAATAGGCTAACTTCCGTCAACATAACCAACATGACAACCTGCTTGCACAGGGAGTGTGCTGGGGACTATTTCAGGCGCTGCATAACATAATTGCGCCTGCTGCAAACATGGTACAGCAGCAAAGTTCCTTGACTATTACGCAGGAATGAGAGTATAGTTCCTAAGCATATCGGCCTAGAAAATCACAACTTTTCATTTCACATCGGTCTTAGTGCACGATGTAACTACAGAAAAGTCAAGTTTTAAATAGGAAAAATATCGAAACTCTTCGGTCATTTTTGAGCGAGATGCTAACGGTCTAATCAGATTCAGTGATCTATGCTGAGCTATGCTAAGTGTGCTACCGTCAGACCCGGAGATCGGCTGAATGGATTAGAAAACGGTAAAACGCAACTGTTTTTCATATTTGTTTAAAGTGGCGTGTTCCTTTTAAAGGGATAGTTCACCCAAAAATGAAAATCCTGTAATTAATTCCTCGCCCTCATGTCGTTCCAAACCGGTAAGCGCTTCGTTTATCTTTGGAACACTAATGAAGATCCACTTTCTGACCCTCCATAGACAGCAATTTAATGAACAATTTTAAGGTTCAGAGAGGTAGAGAAGACGTTAAAATAACACCATTGCAGAGTATTTTCTCCTTAAAATTGCAGTGAACCAAAAAGTCTCAAAAACAGTTGTTCTATATATCACAAACATGTTGTAACCAATCACGTCAATGTGTGGGCGGGCTTTAGCATATCATTAACTATTCTCTGAAGTAGGGGTGTCTCAAGAGAAGCCAGGTTATCCCACTATTAATCTGTTGATATAAGAAATCGTGTACATTTAGCAATATATAGCTGGTGAATGATGTATATTACGATGTTATGATGAACGATGTTATGCCTTTTTTCATCGTTCTATGATGCTCAAAGTGTTTTTTAGAAGGCAGACTGAGATGGCAAACAGGAACATGGTTTGTGTGACATTAGCAACACATTATTAGCTGTTTGATAACGTAGTAAGCAAAAGGCTAATGATATTAATTACTGTTATGTGTCCGGTGTTGTAAAGAGCTATACCTTTGTGCAGCGTTTACTACAGTAAAGTTGAGCGAGGGGATCTCTGAGTTGGTGTAAGTGAGTGGAGGCATTCAAGCTATTTTAAGGCAAATAACTGCACTTGTTGCACTGGACTCTAATAATTCATGCCAGTATTGAGTGAGTATTTAAAGGGGCTATATGCGTTTTTCTGAAATTTAAACTCGCGACTGACACCTGTGGCCAAAAAACAGAACTGCTCTTCATTTCTGCTCGCTCTCGCAGCGCGCGCTCCTACGTGCACACTTCACAAGTCATCTGCTGCAAGGAGGTCAACATTATGTTTACAGAGGTAAGAACAGTCAAATACATATAATGTTTGAGATAAGTGTTCTCTTATCAAAACGTCAAACGTGTAGCTGACAAACTACACAAAAAATTAATACATTAAATAAATAAATAAACCCATTTCGCCATTGGCATACACGCTGATGAAGGGCGCACAGACCGAAACTTTCGTAGAATATAAAAAACACAAATCTGAGCACTGTCCTTGACGACTGAGCACTGTCCTTGACCACTTATTATACACAAGTAGCTTACTATCACCAAGTATGAAAGACACATATACATAATACTATTTAGCAATATTTATTGACTACATGTCTTATGTGAAATAAAATGCATCACACTTTACATCTTCATTTACCTCTTATTTTTTGTTAAGATATAGAAACAACAAACAATATAATGTAGCTTTACATGGCTATATAATAAATAATCCATCAGTTTTATATAGCGCTTTTCTAGACACCCAAAAAGACTTTACATTACTGATGCACTATTCATATTTATTTTTGTTTATATATATATATATATATATATATATATATATATATATATATATATATATATATATATATATATATATATATATATATATATATATATATATATATATATATATGCGAAGTCAAATGCGAAGCCGATGTTCACTCTAGTCCTTGCAATGCGCCGGTCTCTCTCAATCTTCGACCTTTTTTGGCCACTTGTCAGGGGTTTAACTTTTTTAGTCTTCTGTGGAGTTACTGTTGGTGTCCGAGTTGTCCTGGGTCTCTTCTGTGTATTCGTTAAATCCATTGCACTGCTTGCGAGTGTAGGCTACTTGCTGACTAGCGGTGGTGGCAGAGTGATCTGAAACGTTTAACATGAACGCGCTTGACGTCACATCCGCAGACAGCGCGGGAAAAGACGACCCGTCAGAAAATATGAAAAATAGGATACAGGCTTATAGGTGCACCCACTGTGAGCGGACAAGGTGTCAGTATGCTCATCAGGAGATGTTTGAGTCATAAATGGTAAAATAAAAAGGCTATAGTTACGTTTATTTTGGGGAAAAAGTTGCATATGGCCCCTTTAATGTGAAAATATACCACAGTGCATGAAATACTGAAAATACTGCTATTTTGAGGTTTTGGACATCACAATACTACCGTAGCAGCTACCGTAGCACCTACAACCAAATGGAGTCAAATATGTCAAATGCTTTGCAAACCAAGGCAAACCTCTCTAGGTATAATCAACAGTATTGTTGTACATACTGTTACACTGAAAACAATAACTGAAGAGCAGGCGAGCCATAGGCCACAACTTCCATGACTGCTTCCACGGATAACACAGCTTGGCTTGAATTCCCTTTGGATTGTTGTCTGCGCCGCAAATGACTCTACAGCCTGTTGAGTTCTAACCGCCACATTCTGTACATCTGCTGAAACTTGCCACTGCATTTTAAAATGTGAGATAACATTTGTGTTTATACAAGTACCCATGATTCTGTGTGTGGGTGTGGAGAGTTTTGTTAGACATTCCAGGAAACAAGAGATAGTGAATGAATAAGAGACCGGGGATTAAAATGACAAGAACGAGTTTTGATTAAAGTGATGCCTTTTGTTTTCCTGACAGGGGGATATTTTTGGACACCATTCTGCCACGATATGATGTGAACGGAGTTCGGCCTCCCATCGGCCAGAGGACCAGATTGAGCAAAGGAGACATCGCACAGGCACGCAAACTTTACAAGTGTCCAAGTAAGAAAATGACATAAAACATAAAAATGTTTTAGCGTAATCTGGCACATCCTTCTGCATGATTAAGGTGAAGCTCCCGTCAGACTCAACAAGAATGAAAGATGGTGGAGATAGAAAATCTGGGTCATTGGAAACTTTAAGCACATCATGAAAATATCTCTGACTGCAATCTTTACGAGTATTCAAGTATTCTGGGCAGCAATGTCGTGCAAAGAATATTTTTTCCATTAAAAATATCTAAACATCCTTAAAAGTAAATAAATAGTCAAACTTAAAACTATATATATACCGTGATTAATCTATTTGACAGCAGTAAGAAAAATAAAATAAATATACAATAAATATATATACACCGATCAGGCATAACATTATGACCTAATATTGTGTTGGTCCCCCTTTTGCTGCCAAAACAGTCCTGACCCGTCGAGGCATGGACTCCACTAGACCCCTGAAGGTGTGCTGTGGTATCTGCCACCAAGATGTTAGCAGCAGATCCTTTAAGTCCTGTAAGTTGCGAGGTGGGGCCTCCATGGATCGGACTTGTTTGTTCAGCACATCCCACAGATGCTCGATTGGATTGAGATCTGGGGAATTTGGAGGCCAAGTCAACACCTCAAACTCGTGCTCCTCAAACCATTCCTGAACCATTTTTGCTTTGAGGCAGCGCGCATTATCCTGCTGAAAGAGGACACAGCTACCAGGGAATAACGTTTCCATGAAAGGGTGTACATGGTCTGCAACAATGCTTACGTAGGTGGTACGTGTCAAAATAACATCCACATGAATGGCAGGACCCAAGGTTTCCCAGCAGAACACTGCCTCCGCTGGCTTGCCTTCTTCCCATAGTGCATCCTGGTGCCACCTGGTCCCCAGGTAAGCGATGCACTCAGCCATCCACAATGTAAAAGAAAAAGTGATTCATCATACCAGGCCACCTTCTTCCATTGCTCCGTGGTCCAGTTCTGATGCTCAAGTGCCCACAGTTGGTGCTTTCTGCGGTGGATAGGGGTCAGCATGGGCACCCTGACTGATCTGCGGCTATGATCAGTCAGGCCCATACGCAACAAACTGTGATGCACTGTGTATTCTGACACCTTTCTATCAGAACCAGCATTCACTTCTTGATCAATTTAAGCTACAGTAGCTCGCCTGTTTGATCGGACCACACGGGCCAGCCTTCACTCCCCACGTGCATCAATGAGCCTTGGTCGCCCATGACCCTTTCGGACCCACTGTTCCTTCCTTGGAGCACTTTTGATAGATACTGACCACTGCTGACCGGGAACCCTCCACAAGAGCTGCAGTTTTGGAGATGCTCTGACCCAATTGTCTAACTGACAGTCATCTGTCAGTGGTCATAATGTGTTATGCCTGATTTGTGTATGTATGTGTGTGTCTGCATATATATATATATATATATATATATATATATATTATGGTAGTGTGTATATATAATTATATAAGTATATATATAATTAATTAAGAAATTAAAGCAAAAATTAAGAAAATACGTTTTTCTTTTTCTTATTATCCCTAAGGGCAATGGAAAACAAGACAAATACTCATGAAAAACACATTTTAGGATCATTCAGTGACATTTGCCCCTATTTCATAGTACAAGGGTGGGACACTTTAAGTTTGTCATCTGGAAATAACATTGCATCCACAATTGATGTGGTACAGTATCTTGGCGACAATCTCCGTGACTCCCGGAAGGCAGGGTAAACACTGGTCAAGCAAAGGAAGTTTGTAATTTGTCTTCTTTCACTGATAAAACAGAGAAGAGAACAGATGCCTTCTAGGATACAGCAACTAAATTCAGTAAAAGAACATTTTTCTTGTAAACTTTACAGAGATGTTCAAACACACACTACCAGAGAGGCAATGAGTGTAACCTTAATGCAAACCAGGGTCCCTGCTGGTCTTTAATGTCTTAAAATGTTTTAAATTCAGTTTAATTACATTTAAGGTCCTAAAAAAATAAATAAATCAAATTAAATTAAATAAAAAATGTAATAAATAAAAAACGTGACACGGCGTAATGTGATGATTAAAATTCATAAGGATATTATGTAATTAAATATTTTAATAAAATAGTTTAGTAAAACAAGTTTTGTTCTACAGGCTTGTAGTTATAGACCAGTTCGCTATCAATGAATATTGTACATTTATGCGTGACTGATGTTAATGAATTATGACAATTTACTTTATGGTGTTTATGTTGTAATATGTTGTTGGTAAGAGTGCTTATTTTATCTCCCTCATATTTTTGAATGAGCAGCTGTAAGTAAAGCTTAGACATTTCAAAATAAGAGTCCTGCATACGTGTAAAATCTTTTTATAGATATTTTGGTTAGTTCATTTTGTATCTGGCATTTACGACACTTGTAGGTTCTCTCTGGGTCGCCCCGTCACAGGAAGGAAAGACTAAGAATTTAAATAAATATATTTTACTTGTAATGGCCAGTGTTGTGCAAGTTACACTAAAAAGGTAACTAATTAGCTACTAATCACATCTTCAACTGTGTAATTACTGTAATAATTGCTCTCTCTAAAAAGCATTGCATTATTTATTACTAATTACTTCCTAAATCCCATAGCAACCTCGACCATTTGAACAACTCAAGGATAGACATGAAACAGCTCCTTTGATTCTTTAAAATAAATCATTATAAAATTGCAAAAATTAAGTGGAAAAGTGTGCAAGTGTGGCAGATCTTGCCTGCGTCTGTCACTTGCTGTGGCTTGCCAGACCGCGTGTTAATGGTTCTAAACTTCGAAGCCACACTTGGCCTGAAGAATCTCTGCTCTTGCTACTCTAGTTTTACATGACTGACAACTCATGCGTGCAGAGTACGTGTGGATAATATAAGGAGTGTAAACAGCTAAACAATGTCAATTTACAAGCCCTTGAGGTGGAGAATACAGGAGAAGCTTGGCTGCTGGATCCTGTCCCAAGACCTCTTTTAAAATCGCTGGTTGTTAATCTGTTTTATATGACACAAGGTTGGGAAAGAGTAAGATATTGCGATTAATCGCATCCAAAATAAGGTTTGTGTGTACATAATATATGTGTGTGCTGTGTATAATTATTATGTATATATAAATACATATATATATTTTTAAAGAAAAATGTGTTCTATTTATATATAAAATTTTTATATTTATATATAATATCAATTATATAAATATATATACATGCAAATATTGCTTAAATAGATATATGTACAGTATGTGTGTGTATTCAAATAAACATAATTATACATAGTACACACACATATATTATGTAAATACAAACTTTTATTTTGGATGCGATTAATGACGATTGATCATTTGACAGCCCTATATACAGTTTTGGTCAATATTATTGGCACCCCTTTTGATATTTTATTAAAAGAATTCACAAAAATCTAATCTTTTTATTGAAGTAAAAGAATTGAAAGTGGGGGGTAAATCACATTATGAAATAAATGCTTTCTCCAAAACACGTTGGCCACAATTTTATGAAATACTTTTTGCAACCTCCTTTTGCCAAGATAACAACTGAGTCTTCTCCTATAATGCCTGATGAGTTTGGAGATCAGAGACCATTCCTCCATACAGAATCTCTCCCAGCTCTTCTCTTCAGTTCACCCCACTCATTTTCTATAGGGTTCAGGTCAGGGAACTGGGACGGCCATGGCAGAAGTTTCATGTTGTGCTCAGTGAACACATTTGTGTGTTGAATTTGATGTTTGTTTTGGATCGTTGTCCAGATGGAAGATCCAACCACGGCCCATTATATGATTTCTAGCAGACCATCAGGTTTTGATTTTTTTATCTGTTGGTATTTGCTAGAATCCATGATACCATGTGTGGCAAGCAGCGAGGCAGAGGGGCCGTGAGAGCGGGACGAGGCCGGTTGTGAGTGATAATGAGCGCCAGCTGTACGCCGCACCGGCCTTGTGTCTCACAGTGAAGGACGAGAGAGGACCAGGCCTGGATTTTCTCTCATCCTTCCTTTTATGCGACCGAGCTCCTCCGTGAGACACGAGGCTGGTGCGGTGCGCAGCTGGCGCTCATTATCACTCACGACCGGCCTTGTCCCGCTCTCACGGTCCCTCTTCCTCGCTGCTTGCCACACCATGAATCTGAACAAGATGTCCAGGACCTCCAGCAAAAAAATAGGCCCACAACATTAAAGATCCAGCGGTATATTTAACCAAGGGCAGGGGTACTTTTTATCCATCTGGTGGGTTTACTGCCAAAAAGGTATTTTTATAGTTTCATCTGACCACAGAACCAGGTCCCGTTTGAAGTTCCAGTCGTGTCTGACAACTGAATATGCTGGAGTTTGTTTCTGGATGAGCAAGGAGGATTTTTCTTGAAACCCTTCCAAACAAGGTGTCTTTGTCCACTCAAACTCTCCTCCTCACTGTGCTTTAGGACGATATAGACACACGTCCTCTTCCAGGCAGATTCATAACATCTTTAGTTGACTGGAACTTCTTAATTATTGCCCTGATGGTGGAAATAGGAATTTTCAATGCTTTAGCTATTTTCTTACAGCCACACAATCTTTTGCTGCACATCAGAACTATATTCTTTGGTTTTACTCATTGTGATGAATGATTAAGGGAATTTGGCCTTTGTGTTTCCTCATATTTATACTCCTGTGGAACAAGATATCATAGCTAATTCCATGACCCTAGCCATCACAATTTTGGCCCTTGTCAAACTCCTTACACTTGCCCATTTTTCCTGCTTCTAACACATCAAATTTGAGGACCAAATGTTCATTTGCTGCTTAATATATCCCACCCACTAACAGGTGCCGTAATGCTGTTAATGCTACAATTTCATGCTCTCAAAATGTAAATATTAATGGGAATATACTTCAGAGATATTTTACTCATAAAAATATTCTAGGGGTGCCAATAATTGTGGCCAACGTGTTCAACGTGTGGCTTTCCATTCTTTTACTTCAATGAAAGATTAAAAGGTGATTTTTTTTTTTTTTTGGATGATGGATCAAAAGGATAAACAACGCCGATTTATTTTATTTTTACAGCCATCTTTGATCATATATACCAGGGGTGCCAATGATCATGACCACAACTATATATATATATATATATATATATATATAAGGATGTGGGTGTCAAATGTTGTATTCTTGTAATCAGGCCCTGAACATTTTTTTATGTAATTTAATTTGGTTTTAGTACTCTACAGATTAGTGCACTTGTATTTGTTTTTTGCTTTGTTTAGTGTAGTTGTTTATTTGTAGCCCCAATTTTTTTGGGTGTTGTGTAGTCTCTGGTTATTGTTAGGAATGTCCACATCAAAGACGATTTTTTTTATTTTTTTTTTTATTTTTTTATTTAATTTAATGTATTATTTGATCTTATTTTACTACATCAGATAATTTGTTTTATTTATTTATGCATTTAAAATGTTTGGTAAGTAGCTGTGTAATAAGCAGGATAATGTTCCATCAGCTGCTCATTATCGCACAATAATGACCTGAAAGGGAAATCGGGACATAAAGCAGACTGTACTTTATCCATTGCACATGTTTAGTTACATGAACATGTTATAAAACTACTGGTATTTTCACATTTAATGAAGCAATGCTGGTTTGCCATGTGTATTTCCACAGTGACCACTAGAGCGTTTAATTACCCAGCACATTTAATGCAGTACGCCCGTGGTTGGACTGTTTCACTTTAATTGCACACAGCACCGTATAATTGAAAATCTTTTACTTTGAATTTTGCACCACTTTTATTTCCTTCTCTTGCTCTTTGCTGTGAATATTAGACAGGTGTGTAACATTAGAAGCAGATGTGCTTCACAACATGAAAATGCTCAAGGCGCACACTGTGAAAGACAATCCAGACTTTTCCGTGGTCTTTTGTCTTTGTTGTGTTCTGTGACGCACACCAGTGTTTTATATACAGAGAGCATACTGTCTTTGTGGGCCGTTGTGTAACTAATCAAATAATCTTGTTTTTTGTGTAATGAACTGTTCAACTCCATTTGAACATTGACAGCTATTGACATTTCTTTCTTTCTATCTTTCTTAGGATGTGGAGACAGTTTGCAGGAGAGTAGTGGGAACTTCTCTTCTCCTGGTTTCCCAAATGGTTATTCCGCATATATGCACTGCATTTGGAGAATTTCAGTCACACCAGGTGAAAAGGTGAAGATGATTAGTATTTGTGAGATATGTTTTTTGGCCTAAGGATTGTTTATAGGATCAACAATGGAGTTGGGAAGTCAAGATCATTTCGGTTACTCTGTTTGCAAAAAACTGATTCACTGATTCTTTGAGTCATCACTTTAACCTGTTTCTAGAGATCCTCACATTTCACAATACAATTTTAAGAGGTCTGATTGAAGAAAATATTGTGTCAAATATGGTTATTTACAGTTCTCACCATAAAGTTTTACTCCAAAACAAATGCCTTGCTCAAGAGTGGAGAAATTTACACTCTATACCTACTGAATGGTTTAATTGAATCATTAAAAAGAACCGGATCAAGAGAACATGCATTACACTTGCACAGATTGAAACTTTGCTCCAGTAAAAAAAAATACTATTTTTGTTTAATTTCCTAAGATCATTCTGAACTTTACATCTATGGATTTATACCGGAGCCATTTGTGCTGGTATGATCATGTGGAAATCAGAGATGGATACTGGAGGAAAGCACCATTGAAAGGTTTGAGATGAACCTCTGACATTTCAGAAGAAGAATATGAAAGCTTGATAATTAAAGTTGAATTATTTGCGTGTACCTCTGTATGCAGGTCGATTTTGCGGGGATAAATTACCAGAGCCGATCGTCTCTACAGACAGTCGCCTGTGGATTGAGTTTCGCAGTAGCAGCAACTGGGTGGGAAAGGGCTTCTCTGCTGTTTATGAAGGTAAACACCAATCAACCAAATCAACAACTATTAAGAGCCAGATTTACAGCGCAAACCCTCTTCTGGTGTTAAAAACGACTGTCAGGATTTACTAAAGACTCGCAGTGAAAAATTACCTCTGAAAAGGCTTGGACGGGGTTATTTTTGCAGCTGATATTATTGCATATGCATTTTTAGGAGTTTCCCTTTCAGATGCAGTATTTAAGGGAGGAGAGTATTTCAATTAATCATGGTGTTTGCACTGTTATTTACCGCACAAAAAGCACGTCTTACACCGTGTCCTAACTACACGCGACGCTTCAGCGCGATAAAAGTTATCTTTTCCATGTTAATTAGAGTTTTTGTCCTAACCAGCCGCGACGGCGACACGCGATGATTCTATTTTAGAAACGGTTTCTATTTCTGCGACGTCGCAGCTGGAACAACAACACAAAACATAATCTCAGGTAATGCTGTGTGCTTTATTTAATGTTAAAAGCGTGTAATGTGACTTTGAATATCATTTAGTGCTCCCAGCTTTGTAACGTAGTCATACTAAAAGCAACAATGGATAATTCACCTCGGATCTTGAAATTAAACAAATGGTGTGATTGTTTTAGTAACAGTATGTATTTTTAGTAATGTTTAACATTTGTGAATTTGATTATGCATTTCTATCCTTATCCATTTCCTTGTGAGTGCCGTCAAGATTAATCTCTGGTGCCGTACACTTGCCGCGAGAGCCCGCCCACACGCTGTTCTGATAGGCTGTGGTTTTTGATTAATTTGTCGTATCTCATAGTCGTGTCTGGTGTGGACAGACAAGTTGCTTGTCGCTGGAATCTTATCGTGTCGCATGTAGTTAGGACACCGTGTTAAACCAGAAGAAGCAGTCGGAAGCAGAAGCCCTCCCCCCGTCCCGTCCCGTCCCGACCCGACCCGACCATCACACTGTGTTCTATTCTGCATGCTCCCGCTTAAATTTCACTCTATCCCCCGGTATTCACTTAGAAAGATTTTCTTCCTGAGACGACCAATCAAAATTTGTATCATGTTTCCAGAATCTTTCATTTACTGTATTGTTCCAAATATTAGATCATATTTTTTTCTTAGAAATACATTTGAAAAAATATCGTTTAAAAATAGTTTATTCAGGTTATTTTTATGGTATGCCAAAAAGTGCTTATTGTTAAATGTGATCGTTAGTCAATTTTACCAGTATTTACCATACTTTCAATACAAAATTTTGAAATATGAAAAATATGCAGTATGAAAATTCAGGGTTCCCACTTGTTCTGGAAAACCTGGAAAAACAAAGAAAAAATGTCCAAGCCTTGGAAAACACATGGAAAATGAGAGAACACATCAATTGTCCTGGAAAAATTACAATTAGTCCTAAATTGGCAGAAAGCGCTATGTTCTGAACTGCAACAGTTCACTAAACAAGAAGTTACAAAAGATTGTTTCACCAACAAAAACAAGGCCGGAGTGGAATGTTTTTTTTAGCAACATATAGTGAGGTTTTGTTTCTGAACGAATCCGCGTTTTTGAACAAATCGTTTGAGAATGTGATTCAGTGACCCATTCATATAGACCGTAATTTGATTCTTTCGTGAATGAATAAGCATTTTGAATGAATCATTTGATGAGAATGACACTAATGCCACCTTACTGGTGGTAATATTAAAAGGATCTGTCCGTTTGTACTATTCAGTATTGTAATGTATTGTAATTAGGGCTGTAATCAACCAAAGAAAATCTTGGTCGACTAAAGTCCTGAAATTTTCGACTAAAAATCGACTAAAAATGACGTTAGGAAAAAAATCGTTAAATTAATTAGCTGCACACTGTGCGCAGTACTTGGTAACCTTGTTGTCTGCCTAAATGAATTATAAATAAACATAAAAAACTAGTAGGCTATTTGCAGTATATTAAATTGTTTTGACCTGATTATTTTGCACTGAAATGAGTCTGACACACGAGTCTTTCGGCTCTGACAGCGTTGCATCACGTGCACCATCATAGCCTATGATTTCCGAAAATATAGTAATATGTTGTCAACTAGTGATATCATCACAAGAACTTTTGAGGAATATGCAACATAATTTAGACAATTGTTTTTGTCATATGTATTATAATAACTGACAGACACTATTATTTCAGCCGCTCTGTGCAGCTCGAACATAGGATCAGCTCAGCTTCGAGGCTGAGACACGAATAGATTATTAACTTAAAGCTTTTACTCTTAAACACAAAAAGCACGTCCACTTTAATAAAAAAGGAATATTTATTAAACAAGCCAGATCAAGAGCAGAAAATAACGCTCTCACAATTAAATAAATAATATACAGCAAACTAGCCTTCTACAATCTGTCTCTCTTCTCCAGTGGGTTGGGCTAATCCAAAAGAAGTGGAAACAAGGGGGTGTTCTGAAGACAGACTGTTACTTGTGAAACAGGGGTGTTCTAAAAACACCCCCATTAGCAATTAGTGCTTTCCACCTGATGAAATGAACGTGGCGCGGCAAAACTGATGAAATGAACGTGGCAAAACTTAACGAAATGAACGTGGCAAAAAATCAGAATTTTGGTCGAGCCAGAACGTATCGACTAATAATCGACTAATCGACTGGGAGATTACAGCCCTAATTGTAATACTATTCAAATTGTATTTTTAAAACATTAAACTCATAGCATTATTTATGCAATTGTGATAACTTGTTTAATTATATTATGATAATTCATTAGATTATTACTTATGGTTGTTTGGATAATTTTATTAAATAGATTATAACTATAATATGAATGCACTATTACGTAATTTAAGATGAATATAGAAAGTGTGCTTTCCAAAAAAGAAGTACAATGACCGAATACAGTCAATAATATATAGTGAATTAAAACAAAATTAAAACACAAACTATAAGTTTTTAAGACTTCTGGAATATATTACTTTAGGCCGTGAATCTGTGATCCTGCTGTCTGTGGTCTTTTATTACCGTCAAAATGTCCTGGAAAATGATCTCTGAAAAAGAGTGGGAACCCTGAAACAATTTTCAAATAAAAGCATTTTCTTTATGAAAAAGCCTTTTTCCAAAAGATACATCTTGAAGGGTCAAATGCTGTTGGCTTACTAGCTATACTACAAAATGAAGTCTTATTTTTTTTAAACATCCACACAAGAACAGGATGTCGCTAACGGACGACTGTTTCAGTACCGAACGTCTCTCCTCCAAAATCCGACCACAAAGGCTGAATGCTCTCTCTGAAGGTGCTCTCGTGTGCGGGACGCAAAGAACATATCTTGTCAGGTTTCTCAGGGCAGGAAACTGTGCGAACCCCACCATTGCAGAAAGTTTTGTACACCCCGAGTTCAAGCGCGGATACGCTGTTGTCAAAGGATGTCGGGAGCGGGCGGGCTATTGTCAGACCGCCCATTCAGAGTACACCAGAGTTACCGACCACTACCGTCTTTCATTTGGAAATTTAAGCCTGCGCCACAGGAAATCTGATCGTGTATTATTAAATATATGAATGTTTACATGAAAATGTGAATGATATGAGCTCTCCCGCGGGAATGCAGACCTCTACCTTGAGCTTATACCATTTTTATGTAAACATTCGTATATTTAATAATTTGCTGTAGCAGTGGCCCTGTGTTTCTCATCAAGAGTTGCGGTACAAGTGGGCAGAATTAGCCCAAAGCAAGCAGCAATTTCATGGTCACTGTCTAGGGCGAGTCTGGAGTGCTCAGAATAACCTGTCAACAGAAAACATTGTCAAGTTCATTCATAATAAGTGTTTGCCCCACAGACCGAAATCCAACCGTAACTGATATACTGAGAGTTTCCATTAGGTGAACGCCTAACAATATTGGTTTCCAATTGCATGGCATTTTTTTTTGTTGTGAAAGAAGGGATTTTCATGCTTTACTGTCATGTTAGCAGGCTCAGTAATATAGGTCTATGTTACAAACGAAATGATGATGTTGACAGTGAAGTGAACACTGTTGTCTTTTATCTTGCAGCTATTTGCGGTGGGGAGGTGAAGAAAGACAATGGTCAAATTCAGTCTCCGAACTACCCAGATGACTACAGGCCTAACAAAGTGTGTGTGTGGAAGGTCACTGTGGCTCAGGGCTACCACGTAGGCCTTACCTTTCAGTCTTTTGAGGTATGGTTGGAAAAAAAAGTTGTTATTACTGCATTATAAGCATGTAATTCATTGTTTATACTGGGGCTGGCAGCGCTAAAGCGTTTCATTTAAAATCCTTAACGTGTTAAAATCATTTAACACAAATAAATTACTGAAGCACATGAAATTGCGTCTTTAACGTAATTTGCATCACAAAGTTCAGATGATCTCGGAAGTTTATCACACTGAGCATCTACAATGGCGCAAGCACCTGTAACCCTGGTAGGCGTATAATTATATTATAAACCCTTTAACCGAGCTCTGTCATTCTGTGATTGTTTCTGAAGAGCGTGAGCCCTCACGCATCGCGCTATGAAATACAGACTGAACGGGATGTCAAAACATCCCACCGCTGTATGGCCAGATGATAAGCAAACTACATTTCTTGGCTGGATAAAGCAAACCAGCGTCTCGCCAGTAAAGTTTTGATAGATTGCAATCAAGTTAAAGACGATTGCCACACCTGAAAAGTGAAGCCAAAACGTCTCGATCACCCCCAGGTGACTGGATGCATTATATGTCATAAATCCCGCCCTCTCCATGAAGTCTAATGGGACATAGACAAACTAAACAATCAAATAACACTTAATTTTTCCCAAAGATGGTTTGTAATTTTTTGCAGTTTTTATCACGCTGATGTTAGTTCAAGTGTTCGTTCTTTAAATACGTTTGGTTTTAGTTAGTTAATTTATGCTATAAAAACAGGGGGTGTGATGTTATGATTGACATCTGAGATTGACAGCTTCTCTAAGCATTCACCAATGGTCATTTTTGGGAACTTCGGGAGGAAACTGGAGCTTTAACTTTAATTTATACATTTCCATAAATGTTTATTTCACAAAAGTTCAGGGGTTAGGCTGGAGTGTGGGGGCGGGACCTTGATATCGCGGCACTTTGCGGTCACTACTGCGCAGACTCGAGATCCAAGATGTCAACGCCATATTTGGACACTGGTGGCTTCACTTACTTCAATGGAAGAGTGTGAAGGTTCGTCGTCCATCTTTTTTACAGTCTATGGCGGTGACGTACAGGAGTCATACAGTAAGCATGTGTGAGTCCGTTATATTAATGCGCAAACAAACCATGAATGTGCACGCTCGACGCACTGACAGCACATTGTATTTATGCACAGACACATTTCAGTACATTGACTTTGTTTTCCACACATTCATGATAATGTTTTGATTTCTCACGTGTAGTTGCTGCGCTATCACACCAACACATCATGTTCTCACGCAGTGAAAAATACATTTCGGAGCAAAGAAGACACTGACATTGTGCCGACAGACAAGACAGAGCAGTCTCTGTCTCAACTTTATAATTTGGCATTTTGTTAAGAAATTTAAACAATAAATACCGTTTTGTGGCTCTTTAATGTGCCGTGACAGATAGCTGTAATGCCTCAGTCCAAGCGGCTCGTGAAACGATCATCTCTTCATTCTAGTTAATTTTATAGCATCAAATAAACATGAATGAACATCAGAAAGAATGTTGTTTCAACCGCGGAAAGACGTCAGTACACACCATTTTTCAAGTTCAAGTCCACCGACGTTAATCTACTAAAGGCCAATTTATACTTCTGCGTTGAGTGTACGCCGTAGCTACGCCGTAGGCTCTGTGCTGCGCGCGTACCATACGACGTACCCTGAAGCGCGCCCCTCCAAAAATGTAACAACGCGTCAATTCTACGCAGACTGCAAGCACTGTGATTGGTCTGCCAGAACCTCTCCTTCAGGTCAATAAAAAAATAAAAAAATCTGCGATAGGAGTGTGTGTGTGTCCGGAAATGGGATGATAGTTTAATCCTTATATCTGCTATATAACACAATATTTTGTAGTGCAGAGATTCTTTATGTTAGTGAAATAAATACATAGATCCACTGTGTATAGTTTATTTATTTTCTCATTAAAACCAAAGATGTTAATCAGTAATTGTATATCAAGAACAGGGACACATTAGGGTGCATTTCGTTTTGTGATTTCAACAGAATGAATAGTCTCCGCAACAGCAATCGATTGAAGCGCTCGTCCACGAGCCACCGATACTGAAAACAGCGCCACGAGCTCGGCATGATTTCAAAAACCCATTGCAGCGCCAGATCGCCTCTTATTTACCTCTACTAATCAACAAGAGATGCTTAATTTGTATTATATGCAACAACTCAAGCTGCAAGAAAAGCCGCTATCTGACGCCATGACGGCTGCTGATACTCCGACAATGTAAACAACAAGCTGCTATTTCGGCTTTTGCCTTGATACTGTGGGTTACCATCAACATGCCCGTGGACACTGCCTACTAGCGGTCTGCATGTGGAATTGCACATTGACGCAGACAACAACTCAGAAGTATAAATGAAAACCAACGCGTAACTTGCGCCGTAGAGGATACGGCATAGGTCCGATGCAGAAGTATAAATCAGCCTTAACTCTCCTGACTGCTTTGTCGGACAAAATGGAGGATTCGATGTTATGATTGGTCAGATTGCCTGTCAATCAAACTCCCGGCGAAGGGTGAATTCTGATTGGATCGTTACGTTCAACGTAAACTAGGTGATTATCACAAAACTCTATTTTCTGCAAGCTTTTTTCTAAAGTAAATGTAGGTGGCTTTACATAAAGGGACACTTGAAGACGCCAAAAGCACACCAAATGACCAAATGATGCATATACATACATATCATAGACTGTAAAATCACCCATAGGATTATGAAGAGTGTTTCTGAAGCCTAAAGTGCTGCCGTTGCCATCTTGGCTGCGCGTCACTCCCCGATAAATGAAAATGGGCAAAGAGGAGCTAACAGGTGGAGTGGGTGGAGCTAACAGACAGCAGACAAATGGCTTTAGTGACAGCAGTGGCAATCCAAGTGACCACGCCCTAATTATGCAGAACTTTAAGGCTTAATATAATTTAAACAAATGAGTTCACCCCCTCACAGTTGTCATGAAGGGCAAAATTAGCCATATAGACCAAAACCAGAATTTGTACCAGGCTATAAACATGTGTTTTCTGCTGTAAAATTGGGCATTTTAACATGGGGCTCAATGAGATTCTGCTCCCTTCTGGAACCTGTCCCTAGTGGCCAGTCGATGAATTGCAGTTTAAGTCACTTCCGTATTGGCTTCAAGAGAAACTGGGGGAGGTTGCCGCTTTGTACATATGCATCATATATATATATAGCAAATGATGACAAAATGAACGTGTTGTACAAGATAAGGTATGCTTAATGTCACAAGTGTGCGATTAATTTTGATTAATTACACAAAACGGTGCAATTAATCACAATTCATTTGTTTTTTGCTCATCTATTGAGAGCCTTAGTTTATACAGAGTGTGTCCTAAACAAGAAATAAACAATAGTTGGTAACACTTTAGAATAATGGCCATTAGTTAACATTAGTTAATGTATTAACTAACACAAACTAACCATGAGCAGTACATTTGTTACTGTATTTGTTCATCTTTGTTAATGTTAGTTAATATAAATCCAGCTGTTCATGGTTTGTTCATGTTAGTTTACAGTGCATTAACTAATGTTAACAAGATTTTAATAAGGCATTAGTAAATGTTGAAATTAACATTAAATAATAATGAACTGCACTTATAAAGCGTTTATTAATCTTTATTAATGTTAACTAATATAGTTAACTAATGTTAAATAATGACCATTATTCTAAAGTGTGACCCAATAGTTTTGGGGAAAATAGGGCTTTTACTCAATAATAATACAAAATGAAATAACTAATTTTTAGTTGCACAGTACTTTTTCTATAAAAAAAATATTTTAATGTGAGCATTTCCGTTTTGAAAAGCAGCTTGACCCATCAGCAAGTGAGTAAAAAATGATACCATCAGTGTTCATGTGTCTGCATGAATGTCAATCAAATGTAATGACATTTTTATGAACATTGACTTTAATTGGAAGTCTATCACAATATTATACAATTTTTGGATTATTTACACTGAGTATGGTTGCTACTTGCTAGCTGCTTTCAAAGTTTTGAGTTTTTTTTATCACTTTATATTGTAACCTTTAATTACATTTTAAATTATTTTTAATCTAGTGTTTTTGTCATTTTGTCTGGCTGATTCTGATATGTCATTGCACCGGTTCTGGGTTTGGTTTAGTTTGTCTCTAACCAGCTGGTGTAAATAAACTCCCCATGATCTTTGAATTAGAAACAGTGATGTTGTAGATCTGTTCATTTAAATGAAAATGGGAAAAACATTCAATTTTGTTTCTGCTTCATTCTTTTCTTAAGATATTCTTGACTTTGATGAAAAGGTTGGTTACAGTCATAGCAGGTTGCCATCCAATTGAAATGGCTTTGAAAAAAAAAAAGAAATACATGTTAGGTCTTTCAGGTTTACATTCTGTTTTTCCATCCCATTTTTCTCCATTATCTTTTGTCTTTTCAATCCAAGATTGAGAGGCATGATAACTGCGCGTACGACTACCTGGAGGTTCGAGATGGGAACTCAGAAAGCAGCCCGCTGTTGGGCAGATTCTGTGGTTATGACAAACCTGATGATATTAAATCTAGTTCCAACCAGCTCTGGATGAAATTTGTGTCTGATGGTTCTGTCAACAAGGCTGGATTTGCTGCTAATTTCTTCAAAGGTGAGGTTTGATGTTTGTTATTCTATATCTTTGGACATTTCAGAGGTTTGATGATTGGCTTCAAAGCTTGGAATTTTACTTCACTTTATAGCTTGACATTTTACATGTATAGCTAGTATTTATTAGGGTTTTTTTTAGTGCTGGGCAAATGATTAATCATGATTTAATCGCATCCAAAATAAAAGTTTGTGTTTACATAATGTATGTGTGTGTACTGTGTATAATTATTATGTATACACTCCCAGTCAAAAGTTTGGAAACATTAAGGTTTTTTAATGTTTTTGAAATTAGTCTCTTAATCTCACCAAGGCTGCATTTATTTGATCAAAAATAAAGCAAAAACAGTATTATTGTGAAATATTTTTACAATTTAAAATAACTTTTTTTCTATTTGAATATATTTTAAAATGCAATTTATTTCTGTGATTTCAAAGCTGAATTTTCAGCAACATTACTCCAGTCTTTAGAGTCACATGATCCTTCAAAAATCATATTATGGCGATTTGCTGCTCAAGAAACATTTATTATCATCAATGTTGTAAACAAAGTTGTGAAAAAAAAAAATTAATCAGTGTAGTCGATACTGTCACTTGTTCAATTTAATGCATCCTTGCTAAATAATAATTTCTTAGTTATTTCCCAAAAAAAAAATCTTAAATAAAAAAAAAGTTATTTTAAATTGTAAAAATATGTCTCAATAATACTGTTTTTGCTGAATTTTTCATCAAATAAATGCAGCCTTGGTGAAATTAAGAGACTACTTTCAAAAACATTAAAAAACCTTAATGTTTCCAAACTTTTGACTGGGAGTGTATACAGAAATACACACTCCTTCATGTATATATTAAAAAAATATTTGCATGTATATACTGTATATATATTTATATAATTTATCTTTTATTTAAACATAATTTTTGTATGTATAAATATTTGTATATATTTCTATAAATTATTTATTTTATTTTATATTTTTCTTAAATATATACATACATACATGTGTGTGTATTTATATATACATAATAATTATACACAGTACACACACATATATTATGTAAACACAAACTTTTATTTTGGATGTGATTAATTGCGATTAATCGATTGCCCAGCACTATTTTTTTGTTTTTATTTTATTTATTTACAGTGAAATTCAGGAATGCACATGTACAACATTCGGCCAATCACCAATATAAAAAAAGCTAAAAAGAAAGAAAAGAATAAGCCCTGCTATTATCCATTTCCAGTTGTTGGTGTAGTCGTTCAATGCCAATAATGCTAATGCTACAATTTTAGCATTAAATATCTCCTCAGATATTAGCATCGCTCCTTTAAGATACTGTAACTCATTAAGTTCTGCTGCTTTTGTTGTTGCAGAAATGGACGAGTGCTCCAGACCCGACAATGGTCGCTGTGAGCAACGCTGTGTTAACACGCTCGGTAGTTACAAGTGTGCCTGTGACCCTGGTTATGAACTGGCGGCGGACAAACGGAGTTGCGAGGGTCAGTATGTGCACAGTGCTTTGATGGGTATTACAGATCAGGGGTCGGATTCACAAACATCTTCTTAAGAAAAGAAGCCCATGATGACTCAAGGATCGATCCACAGGCTATCTTTTTGTGCTGCATGCAGATTAGCATAATAAAAATCCATCTGAAAATGATCATAATTATAAAATAAAAAACGAGCTCCGTATTTTGACGGAGTCGTTGAATTTGGAATTCAGCAAAAAGTCACATTATGCATAATTAGGTAAAACTTTACAATACGGATGCACTAATGAGCATTAATTCATACTTAATGTTGATGGTATGACTCATGAAGAATTAAACCATTTATTAATTTTTACTGCATCAGCAACTAATGAAGATTCTATATGATTATTAGATTAAGTAATCATCATTAACTTGTTATTAGTTACATGTGTCATATTGTATTAATTCTCTAATAACATTATATTAACTAATAGTGTACATTCATATTTTAATAACCACAATGGTTGAAGCCATGAATTTCAGCCATGAATTTCAGTTAACTGCTTTAATTAATCATTAGCTAACGATTTCCAAAGTTATATCAATATGTTATGACTGTACTTGTTGAGGCACATGACTATACATACTAGGTATGTAACAGTACACGTATTCGTCGCAAATTATCACGGTACGGACGTCACGGTTCGGTGCATATAGTCAGACGATGAATACAGTCAGTCACGGGTGAGCCATACTCCAATCCAGAAGGGGGCGCGTGTGGTAATGCCACACTCGCCATCTCCTCGTGAAAGGTGAAGTAGGCTTTTTCTCCATTGCTGTGTCCCAATTCGCCTACTTATACTACGACCTAAAAGTATGTACTCTTTTTGTGAGGGAAAGTACATACTTTTAAGTGTGTAGCAGAAGAGTATGCAAGCTTTGGGACATACTACTTCGGCATCTTTAGAGGACGTCACTGTTTAAACTGCCCTGTCAATCATCGTCACAGTTCAAATCCTCCACATTCAATTTTATTTCTTACCGTATCGGAGAGAAGTGTAGTAGCACGTTGATCTGCCATTCGTGGGTCTTTAATGCTGAGACTTCTCTCATGTGTTTGCAAAGTTAATGGCCAAACGTATCATTACAAAAGTTCTCAATGCTGCTGCAGGTGAAATATAATGTGGCTAACACTGAATAAATATATTTTCATCAGGTTAAATACTGATAATTGCTCATTCAAACCCCTTTATCTAAACCTCTCTGTCGGACTCGCATAACCGTCATGTTTGTAGTTTTTTTTAAACACTTTTAATCCGCGCTTGTAGTTCTAATCGAATCCTCGTCCATCGCGCAATGGGTTGTGGGCAATATCAGCCGTTAGAGTGCGCATCGATCTGCACTTCGGATTCTGACCGGAAATAGTAGACCATCCGGGAATCTTTGGAATACTCTTTTCAACATACTACGATTTGGGACATACTAATTCTTTTTTCGAATACTATTTAGTACGGATAGTATGCGAATTGGGACGCAGCACATCTCACTCATCTTTCCATGATTTCTTGAGAAAGTGTAATATTGAACTTTGTGCATCCGCCATTGTCACCGCATGTTAATTGCCTCTCACACACAAAGAAAATGACCAGAAATCAACAATACATTATTTTTTTAAATTATTTTAAGCAATCAGGAATCTGGGAAGGCCGGACATGTAAATGTACCGAACTCATATCAAAATGTGACCAAAGAATATAGATATAGAGATATACAGTTCATTCCTATTAGTCATGAATGGGAGAAAGTGCAACGCGCAATATGGTATAGTCCCGCCTTGGTTCCCATAGAAACCTGAGACTCGCGCTTAGGACTGCACATACGCATTGGCTCGTTTAACCTACAAAAAATTAAAATTTACCGTTCATGTCAGATTTTGTTGCTGATTTGGAATATTTTATTTAATTGTGAGTTCGGCAAGCAGTTTTTGAGATTACAGGATTCCCCCATTCAAATAGACATTATGCCCTTGAATGTCTTGAATGCCCGAAATAGCTGCCCGGTGGCTTTGCAAATATGGCCGCATAATGAACAGACTTTCCTTCTTTGTACCGATACACCCCTAGTATTTACAAATAAAAAATGGCACATTTCCTCTTTAAAGGTCCGTTCTTCGTGATCCCATTGTTCAAACTTTAGTTAGTGTGTAATGTTGCTGTTAGAGCATAAATAATACCTGTAAAATTATAAAGCTCAAAGTTCAATGCCAAGCGAGATATTTTATTTAACAGAAGTTCCCTTTCAAAGCCTACAGCGAACGGCCGGCTTGGACTACATCCTGATACTTCCTTCATTAATTACGTCAGTAGAACAGTAGAACAGACTAACCTCCGCCCACAAGAATACGCGGAAAAAGGGGGCGTGGTCTTGTTGCTGTCCCACGTGGAGAAGAGGACGTGTTGCGTGGAGAAAAGGAATTGTTGCGTTTGACTGTGTTTGTCGCCATGTCGTCGAGACGCTGTTATTTTCATCCCGGTGTCAAATCACCTTTGTTTGGCTGTCCCAGGGACGCTGTAGAGATCATTAAGCGCATATATCTCCCGTTAAGAGGCGTGACCTTTCCGTGCAAGTTACGCGCGCTAAGCTGCTGTCGAATCACAACACGGGAACCCCTGGCACAATCAGAACTCGTTACGTATTTCTGAAGGAGGGACTTCATAGAATAAAGGAACTCATCAGCCTGATTTTAGAACAGTGAAAACAGCGGTATACAGATAAGTAAATTGTGTGGAAAAATACTGTTTTTTTTACACGCAAAACATGAACACATGTTATATTGCACACTGTAAACACAATCAAAGCTTCAAAAAAACACGAAGAACGGGACCTTTAAGTAGCTTTAATGACAGAAGAATTACCTTTAAGCAGCTAGCAGCAGTGACCTCAGTCTGCCTCTAGTGGACAGTCTGTGCCACCGCATCCTCTTACTTACTACTCCTGCTTGTGCTGTTGACGTACCGCTGACATCTGTTTTGTGCTATTGGCTCGGGGCTGCCAGCAAGTTATGAGCACCTTCCTCGCATAGACAGCAGGCCTGCCTGGCTTTCTGCACCCTCCTCCGCACAACACTTACAAAGCGCTGCTCTGTTTCTAAATGGCTGGAAATAATCAAAATAAAGTTTGAATTCTTGAACAAAGCATAAAAACATACAGTTTGGGTCAAAGGTCAAAGTGTTCTTTGGTAGATTGTTGTCTATTAGCTAATGTCTTGACTCGTATTATATCGGCGGCTAATGTCTGGATACACGAGGCAGTTACTAGGACAGCATGTACCCTGCAGCTGCTATATTGAGCAAAAATCTGTTTTGTTCAGACATGCACTGAGATGACTCAACAGCTCAATCGTGACAGCCTGGAGCGATCGGAAAATTATTCTCCATTAGATGAAAGAAAGATTGTCCGAGCGCAGCTTCCCAGTGGCTATCATATCAGTAGTAAATCCAACATTATCATAATGACTGTGCTGTGCCGCTTTTTCTCCCAGAACAGCCAATGTAGAAAGAATTTACTGCACGACAGTCCTGTGGGAATAGAGACCGATAGAGCTTAAATGTACACAAAGTGAAAACTTCAAGGGTTGTCCAAAGGCTTCTAAACAGCATGATGGTAGCCATGGAAACATCTCTCCCCGAGCGCATGTGTTCAGTGGAAATCGCCGTAGGGGTTCCGTTCGTTAATTTGGATTGTACCGCATTAAACTAAACTAACTCTGTCTTTCTGCTTCGTGTTTGATGAGATATGAACCCTGGGGTTGTTCTCTGTGTATTTTAATTTAAACAGGATTGTTCTTGTTATTTTATGTGTAGCCTGCGCCGGTTTAGACAAACCGCAAGCTGGTCAGCTTTATAAATTGAAAGCTTAAGTGTGCTTTGCAACCTAGGTGTGCAATCAGCAAATATATATAATCAATAGTTTCCAAAGAGCTGTTTGGTGTTTACCCTTTTTAAGGGGCTGTGTCGTACATTTTTTTTATGCTAGTCAGAAGCTGACTTAAACCTGAATAACCCAGGTTATTCTTGTTCATTTACTCATAAGACTTCTATACAGACAATGCGGGACACGTGTGAGAGAGATAAATGTACTACTATTATCCTATGTAAATATTGATTTACATTACGTTGGATTATAACAAGCTTTATTCATTGTGACTGGCACTCAATTTGCCAGGGTTCGAGTGATACAATTTAATTTACAGGACCTTTTCAGTATAAATATAATCCAGCTAAATATAATGAACTGAGTAACAAGCTAGTAGGTTAAAATTCCTTTAAGCCCCCCTGAAGTCAATAATTTTATCCCTTAAAACCAAAAATACATGTTTTTTCTTGTGAAAATAATGTCCTCATGCCTTAAAAAGTAGCTTGAATGTAACTCTACACCCTTGCTGCATTTAGTATACGAGAAGCCATGAATATACAAATTAGCCCCCCCTCCACTACACCAGCTCAAGGATCCACTAGCTCAACTTTACTGTAGTAAACGCTACAAGTCTATAAGTCGTCTACAAGTCGATTTCAGAAAAGTAATGTTTTATGAATTGCTCTCTACAACGTCAGACACATAACAGTAATTGATATGATTAGCCTTTGACTTGAATGATATCAAACAGCTAACAATGTGTTGCTAATGTCACACAAACCATGCTCCTGTTCGCCATCTCGGAGTCAGACAGGTGCCTTCTGAAAACGCTTTGAACAACTAGAAAGGCATATAGGTCATAACATCATAATATGCATCGTATACATAATTTTCCCGATATATTGCTAAATGTACACACGTTTTCATATCAACAGAAAAATATAGCGGGAGAACCTGGCTTCTCTTGTGACTCCCCTGCTTATAGAGTACAATACGTACCTTAAGGTACTACTTATGAACCTTTTTGTGGTAAAAAAGTTACAAAGATTTTAAGTATACTGCCCCAGTGACAAGCTGTTGTACACCTAAAGGTACAATTTTGACACCTTTTTTTCTCTGTGTTGGTTAATTTTCCCGCTCTAGCTACAACATGACAACTGCACAAATGGATTTTTAGGCGGCAGTCACATTTTTTTTTTGTATCAGATTTCTAAATGCTGTATTGTAATTTAAAAGGAAGAAAAAAATAATACAGACATCATTTAAATGAAGGATATTTCTTACACATCTTGCAGGATGCGGGACGAAGCTCCCGATTCCAGGACTGCTCTGCAAAATGCGGGACAGGTCACAGGACACCCTAATTAAAGGGGTCAAAATTTCAAAATCAAATTTGCCAATTTGCTTTTGATATATATAAGAGGTCTTCATACCATTAAAATATCCTACAAGTTTCTAAAAATTAAAAAAGTTCTCCTCATTATAAACAAAGTATCCAGCTCCGAAAATGGCTCGTTTTGATATTGTGGGATCTGTGATGCCACACTGGCAAATACATTTGCATATGACTGCCTACAGAGCAAGACATTGACGAATAGTTACAGATCATCACACCATATGCCCCGCCCCTGGCATTCAGTCACTTATTGTCTAACATTTGTACACACTGTATATGAGTTTCCCGTCAAAAGCAATAGAAACCATTTGAATCCACTATGATACAGTATAGATCTTAAGCGATCAACAGAAACCCAATTAAGCACACATGGGTGCCTTCAGATGAAGTTTAAAGCCAAGGATAAAAATACTTTTTAAAGAAAACAACCAACCAACAAGCTACATAAAAATAGAGCGTAAGGGGAATTCCGAAGATCTGAGGTTTAGCCAGTTCAGATTGGTGTTGGAGCTTTCCAAGAGCAAGCTTGGAGATCCTGGTTTGCATTGAACGATTATGTTTCAAAAAAGCAAGGAAAATCCTGTTGAAATTTGCTTCCGCCATTCGTCTTAAAGATGTTTTTCTGTTGTCTTTTTCTCTAGCTGCCTGTGGTGGTTTCATCACCAAGCTGAATGGGTCCATCACCAGTCCAGGCTGGCCCAAGGAGTATCCGCCCAACAAGAACTGCATCTGGCAGCTGGTGGCGCCCACGCAGTACCGCATCACCCTGCTCTTCGACGTCTTCGAGACTGAAGGGAACGATGTGAGCACTAGGTTTTTGCCTTGGCATGGGGTGGGTTTGTCTGGTTCATTTCAGCTCGATAGTGTGAATCACCACAGGGCTTTTGGGACTGACTTCTCCAAATTGCATTCATGCTTTCTCACTTGTTCATTGCTGATAGCCTACGGCAATTTTGCCTGGTGCAGCTCACATGACGAATACACTCATGACTTGTTTGCTCAGCTTGTGTCTGTTAAGATGAAGGGTAGTTTTCTGGCTTCTTGTATGTTTATCAAAAGCCCTCAGGAAGTTTATAACGGAGCTATTCTGCTAAAGGGTTACCATCTGGCTTCCTGCTTCATTATTTTATATTTCGCAGATTTTAATTGCTTTAATATAACAGCAACATCATTACATTAGTGCTAAATAAAACTGTGTTTTTTAAGAAAGAAAATGAGGCAGTTGGCTCAGGCTGGGTTTTTAAAAAAATAGCTATTAGTCTGTTGAATTAGACGGCCCACTAAAACATATTTAAATTAGCTGCAAGTTTTCCTGAGCATTTTATAGCTTCAAATTAATAGCCTACTATATAATTGCTGGATAAATTGAAGCTTGGAATGTTTTGGGTCCATACAGGTTACGCTCTATCAACTACATCGGTGACATGTTGTCAATTACCACAGAAAATAATTATGACCACAAAAACAAATCTGTTTACAATAATGGACATACATTGAAGGTCTATAGGGCAAGAGACTGCAGATAGAGTTACATAATGTTCATTTCTGGTATCCTTTTACGTTTTAGTGCAAAATACATGGAGCAAACTCCATCCACAGGAGTTACGTTGATAACATTTAACCAGATGTTCATCTACTTACAATAGTTGCCCAACCATTAAAAGGATGGTTTACATGCTCAAAAACAAATATTAAAGGATTAGTTCACTTCAAAATAAAAATGTCCTGATATTTTACTCACCCCCATCTCATCCCCATCTCAAGATGTTCATGTCTTTCTTTCTTCAGTCGAAATGAAATTAAGTTTTTTTAAGGAAAACATTCCAGGATTTTTCTCCTCATCATAGACTTCCATGGCAGCCAAAATGTTGAAGGTCCAAATCAATGCAGTTTCAAAGCGTGGTGATTCTGCCTACACTCTAAAAAAAAAAAGGTTCTATATGGCACCAAAAAAGGTTCTTGGCTCGTAATCATAGGGGAACCTTTTTTAGTGCTATATAGCACCAATTTTGGTGCTTCAGTGGTTCTTCAGCGGTTCTTCAGAGGTTCTTCACCGGTTCTTTGACTAAGGTGCTATATAGCACCTCTGAAGAACCGCTGAAGAACCACTGAAGCACCAAAATTGGTGCTATATAGCACTAAAAAAGGTTCCCCTATGATTACGAGCCAAGAACCTTTTTTGGTGCCATATAGAACCTTTTTTTTAGTGTATGTCTATTGTGACCTTTACGTCGTGATTGCGCACTAGCATGTCGCAGAGAAGCGCAAGATGAGCAATTTAGGTTAAAAAGTATATTCTTTTTTTTTTTTTTTTTTTTTTATGACCGATGGTTTCGCTAGATAAGACCCTATTCCTCGTCTGGGATCGTGCAGACCTCTGAAGCCCTTCAAAGCCCTTTGAAACTGTATTGATTTGGACCTGTAACATGTTGGTTGCCACGAAACAGGGGGAGAAAAATCCTGGAATGTTTTCCTCCAAAAACTTTTCGACTGAAGAAAGAAAAACATGAACTTGGATGAGATGGTGGTGAGTAAAATTTTTATTTTGAAGTGAACTAATCCTTTAAGGGTCAGCTTGAGCCAGTACAATAGAGCCCTGCACACGGCCTGGCACGAGACGCTGAGGCCCTAGCCCGGCCCGTGTCCGACAGCTTTTCAAAATTCTCGGCCCGAGTTCAACTGGAGCCCGTGTTTTTTTTTTGTTTTTTTTTATCCTCCCCATTACACATTGTTGCAGCCATTAAAATAGTTCAGTTTTGTTTTTAATGTCAAAGTAGTTATATTTTGTTTCGTTTCTTTATTAAGTTAATTTAGAAAAATGTTTGAAGAATTTTTATGTTTGTTAAATTAAAGTTTTTGTTTTTTAAAGTGACGACCAAGCGGCCAGCCTCTCAAATCAACACTTGACTTGTCTTGCTTATAATACAATCCATAGATATAAAACACTTCAAGCATCACAATGTTAGTTTAAACGTTTAGCCTACTATCACCACCACAGTAAAAAGGCATTTTTGACAAGCTGAGGCAGGTTGATGCTGCTCACAAAAACAAAACGGGATACACAATCTAAACAAATAAAAAAACATGTAGGTTGTCTTACCTTACACCTCTCCGCAAAATGAATATAAATCTGATCTTCAATACCCGCGCTATATGCACATTTAACGGTGTTCACGTCAACGAAAGCAACCGATATGAGCTGCATTTGATTCATCAGCTCATTAGATCAAATACCGCAATATGAGAACGAGCGACCTAAGCACTGGTAACGGCATTTAGTCTCATTCGTTTTAATGAAGATGATTGTGTTTTTGAGCATCTAAGACTTAACCTATTTTCAGTTTCACTTGCGGCAGTTTGCGTGTTGCCTTGCTTTACTGTGGCGATGTGTGTTGCATAGCGCCTTACTCTAAACACTGTGCGAGTCTTGACAGTTGCGGTATCATGGTCTCATGTTGTTTCCAGGCCACATCTCATTGTTTCTTTTAATTAATTAATGTCTACAATATAAAATGAAGGAGAAGCCTAAAAGAGGCCCGAAGCCCGGGCATAAAAAAGTCGGGGCTCGTCGGGCAGAAATGCAGGGCTCTACAGTACAAACCCTCTTTTGGCGTTAAAAAAGTACTGTCAGGAATTGCTAAAGACACGCGGTGAAAAATTGGCGCTGAAAAGACTTGGACTGGGGTTTTTTTGTGGCTGATCTTATTGCATATGCATTTGTAGGAGTTTCCCTTTCAGACGCAACATTTATGGGAGGAGAGTATTTAAATAATTAATGCAAGGTTACTA
This sequence comes from Romanogobio albipinnatus, assembly GCA_023566225.1. Taxonomy (NCBI): domain Eukaryota; kingdom Metazoa; phylum Chordata; class Actinopteri; order Cypriniformes; family Gobionidae; genus Romanogobio; species Romanogobio albipinnatus. The sequence goes on along the minus strand of CM042253.1, from coordinate 12,716,214 downwards.
AGGTTTGCGCTCGTCTTACTGGTACAACCCCTGGCAAAAATGATGGAATCACCACACTTAGAGGATGTTCACCCAGCTTTTTAACTTTATTACAAAAAACAAACAAATCACAGATATGACACAAAAAGGTTTTGCTCAATAGCTTAACATTCTGGCCTCATGAAACATACCTTAAACAAATTCACTTACACTTTTTTTTATTAATGGCATGTCTTTTTCCAGATCAAGTAGAGGAATAAAGTATGGAATAATCAACAAAAAAGAAAACACAATTAGTACTTTGTTGCTCCTCTTCTGGCTTTTGACAGCCTAAATCCTTTGAGGCATGGACTTCACTAATGAAAAACAATATTCCCCATCAATCTGGTTCCAGCTTTCTCAAATAGCACTTGACAGATCAGCTTTGCAGGATGGAGCCTTATCATGGACCAGTTTTTTTTTATTTATTTCCACCATAAATTATCAATTGGATTGAGATCCGGACTGTTTGCTGGCCATGTCATTGAGAATACCTTTCCTGAAGAAAAGCTTTAACACTTTAACAAGATGCATTGTCATCCTGAAAAATGACTTCACCATCACCAAAGCCGTTTTCTATGGATGGAATGAGAAAAGTGTCCGAAGTGTCAATCTACACCTGTCCATTGACAGTTGAGGTAATGATTGCCATCTCCCCTGGTCCTTTACCTGTCTTGCAACCCCATATCATAAATGAGTTGGGAAATTTGGTTTATCTTCAGGCAGTCATCTTTATACGTTTCATTAGAACGCCGTCAGACAAAAATTCCAGCATCATCTCCTTGACCAATGCAGATTTGTGATTCATCACTGAATATTACTTTCATCCAATCATCCACACTACATGATTGCTTCTCCTTGGCCCACTGTAACCTTTTTTTCTTCTGTTTTGGTGTTAGTGCTGGTTTTCATTTGGCTTTTCTATAGGTAAATCCCATTTCATTCAGCCGGTTTATTACAGTTCTGTCACAAACATTGACTCCTGTTTCCGCCCATTTGTTTTTCATTTGTTTTGTTGTGCATTTTCTATTCATATCGCTTTGAGTTTTCTATCCTGACGCTTTGACGTCTTCCTTGGTCTGCCTGTATGTTTTCCTTTTATAACTTTCCCATTTATTTCATACTTCCACCAAATTTTAGACACAGCTGACTGGGAGCAACCAACTTCTTTGGCCACACTCCGTGTTGAAATTCCTTGTTGAAGAAGTTTTATAATCCTTTCCATAGTTTCAACTGAAAACTGTCTCGTCGGGGCCATGTTTCCTTTCAATTAGCCAAACATTTTGCTAAGGTGTGTAAGTGCTCCCTTTTAACTGCTGACTAATTAGCATTTTTAGACATGTCCTGGTTTTTGTTTTAGAAATTGAAATTAAAAGATGATTCCATATTTTTTTCCTCAACATTGAGTGATTCCATACTTTTTTCCTCTACTTGATCTGAAAAAAGACATGCCATTAACATATGTAGTGTCAGTGACTTTTTTTTTAGGTATGTTTCATGAAGCCAGAATGTTAAGCTATTGAACAAAACATTTGTTGTTTTATATCTGTGATTTGTTTGTTTGCTATGAAGTAAAAAAGCTGGGTGAACATCCTCTAAGTGTGGTGATTCCATAATTTTTGCCAGGGGTTGTATTTGCGCCATTATTTAACACCCCAAAAAAGCATGCTTAAACCAGATGCTAATTTGGGCTGCTCTTGGTGGATTGTGCTGGTCATTATGGAAATGATCCGGTTGCGTCTGTGTTCTTTAATTTGCGCGTCGTCAGTAGATCACGCTCAGAACTTTCCACTCCCATCGACGCTTTTATGGGATTTCGCTCTCACGCTAATTTTCACTGTAAATCTGGCCCTTTGTTTGTAAGAATGAATACAAGTGCTGTTGTTTTGTGGATATTGTCCGTGGTAATGCTGTCAGTAGAACTTAACTGGAACATTCCTTCAGTGTTTTGGCACTGGTTTAAAGGGATAGTTCACCCAAAAATGAAAATGTGTCTTTTACTCACCCCCTCATGTTGTTCTGCTGAAAACAACAGATATTTTGAAGAATTTACAGTTTGACTTCCATGGTATTTTTTTTCTTCCTACTGTGGAAGTCAGTGGGAGCCGTCAACTGTCTGGTTACCAATATTCTACAAAACAGTTCAACAGAAGAAAGAAGCCCATACAGGTTTGGAACAACTTGAGGGTGAGTAAGTAATGGCAACATTTTGGGGTGAACTGTCCCTTTAAGAGTGAAAGATGTGAATGGTCTCAGCCTTATTTGATTGCCAAAAACAACATTTGTTCCAGAGTGTACAGCTTGTGAACCATTACTGTCGAAATTAAAATGAAAAGCAGTGATCAATGAATTATTTGGAGCATTTTGAGCTACTTAAATGGAGAAAACAGTTTCTTACAAAACAAACATTTCGCATTTCTGATTTATATGTTTACATTTTACATTTATCAGACACGTTTATCCAAAGTGACTAATAATACTTGAAGATGTGATTAATATAAAGCAGAAATCAATGCAACTACTATATTCCCCTGCTGAAAAGCAAGTGTTTTGCGTTACCTTGATCAACCAGCTGGACAAGACATGCTGTTGACCAGTAGGCTGCTGTATGACTCAGGTTTGCTCTCTCCTGTGCAGGTGTGCAAGTATGACTTTGTTGAGGTGAGGAGTGGACTCTCTGCCGACTCCAGACTGCATGGGAAATTCTGCGGAGCTGAGAAACCGGAGGCCATCACCTCTCAGTACAACAACATGCGCATTGAGTTTAAATCTGACAACACGGTCTCCAAGAAGGGCTTCAAGGCCCAGTTCTTCTCAGGTGAGGGTGTGCTTACATGCTGACTGTAGCTGTTATTGCAAGTGCATTTTGGTATAATGTGTGATGTGGTTTCTTGATGTTATGTGTGATGTGACGATTTCTGAAGGTTCATGTGACATTGAAGAGTGGAGTAATGATGCTGAAAATGTCATCAGAGAGTTAAATTACATTTTAAAATATATTCAAATAGAAAACAGTTGTTTTAAATTGAAATAAATAACTAGTTTTTAACTAATATATGCCTTGGTGGGCATAAGAGACTTCTTTCAAAACATAAAAATAAATATTAATTATTCCAAACTTTTGACAGTGTTTATAATATGTGTATACAGGGCTTGACATTAACACCATCAACCCGCCACATGCGTGTGTATTTCAGCAGTGCACTCCTACTAGCCACTTTGGCGGGTTGAATTTTATATATAATATATACTATTTTCACTTGAAGTCTGTTAAAAAGGCATCTGAAATAATAAACTATGTGCAATGTAGTGTCAAAAAATATAGATTTTTCGATACATAGCGATACTGAAATATCTGAAACACTTCCAATACTCATTTTCTGTAGAATAGATACGCGATACCAGCGTCTCTTTCTCTGTCTCTCATCTCTCCGTCAGCGAGTGACACACAAACCCGCCTCCCCTCACTCACTCGTTTTATTTGCTCCGGATTGTTGGTGTTACAGGGCTTGAATTTTGGCGTGGGATTGCTCGTATTGCACATTATTTTAATGTGGCATTTATTTAATTTCCTGCAGATTTTGTGCTCAAACCCAAAGTGCACGCACATAAAGCCGTCTCTCAGCACTACATTTAGTTATTTTTCACTGCTTATTGTGCTTAACCCCTTAAGCCCTGAAGGCATTTTTAGAGATTTTTTGTCTGAATGACATACACAGATTTAAAGACTCATAACTTCAAAACTACAACAAGGAGAGTCAAAAAGTATATATCATGTGTTAGCAAACTTTCTATATTTTTAGAAAATATAAATTTTATTACATTTGGACAATCTATTGCTGAGAAACTGCTGATAAAAGACAAAAAATTTTTTTATTTTTTTTATAATTTTTCATATTTTTCTTATTTTACATGCAATAACTCAGGAAGACAATACGGTAGCAGGTTAATTCTTTTTTGGTGATGTTCCCCTATATGTGGTCTACATCTGGATCAAATTTTGTGGTGATAGCATAAAGTATTCCAAAGTTACAGCATTTGGAACAAAGGTAGCCTTTTTGTTCAGACCTTGACTCCCGAAAGCATTTTTAAAACTGTTGTTTTCTGAGTGACATACACCAATTTAAGATCTAAAAGACGGATTATGGTATCATTGGTCTCTTTTTAATCGTGAGAGTCTGCTGTAAATAGGGATGTGTCATTTTTAACGATCGGGTCATGTTTCATGAAGTTATGAGTGAAAACGCCAAGTGTTAGCAACTGCTTTCTTTTACTCCGCTCATTGGCTTGGTGCTGTTTTGTTTGTGTTCTACTTTAACGAGGGATATTTTAAGATCTAAGAGATGGATTATGGTGTCATTGGTCTCTTTTTAATCGTGAGAGTCTGCTGTAAATAACGATGTGCCATTTTCCACGTTTCATGAAGAGACGAGTGAAAAACGCCACGTGAATGCCGCATCAGTATATTATTTACATATGGGTCTTGCAGGACTTAACTGACAAAAACTCGCTGAAAATTCAGTCAAAGCCCAAAACAATTAGGCTTGTTGTGTTCTACTCAGTGAGACCTTTCAAATGAGATATGACACATGACTATCTGAGCTGTATGATGTTTTTGACACATTGAAGTACATAATAATCCCCCCCCCCCCAATAAATTATGATTTTTTTTTTTTTTTTTTTATCAGCAAATAACTCAACACTACTTTGGAGATAATCATAATGGCTACATTCATTTTAAAGTTTAGACTCTCAGCTTTCAAATGACACCTATTTTGTGTTGATCAATGCAGTAGTTTTGAAATATATGACAATTAATTTTTTCACAGCTAGGTGGCGCCCGCGGGCGGTACACTCCGATTTAGATGAATAACTCAGCGCTCGTTTAGAGTATCCCAAAATGGATAGATGCATTGAAAAGCTGAGATTCTAAGCTTTAAAATGATACCTATTTTATGTTATTACATTCAGTAGTTGCTTTTTGCGGGGGGGTGTCCCGGGGCCGGGACACTTCGGGTTTAAGGGGTTAAACAGTCAAATACACACAGAATAAATGCCGGTCTTGGTGAGTATTCACATAAACACTGTCAGTTTTGCTTTAAGTGAATGTAAACAGTTAAGAAAGAAAATGCATGTGTAACAGTATAATGGCTCCGTGAAGGTCTTAAAGTGACAGCAGCCTAATATACCTGCTGCCAAATTGTGAGATAATATTAAAAATATCTATATGGCAGTTTTTCCCCATTGTATCGATGTCAAAATTGTGTCAAAACCACTAGCCACAGTGGTTGGTGAGCAAAAAAGTTAATGTCAAGCTCTGTGTGTATATAAAAGTGTGTATATGTAGGAAATAATAATTGCCCTTAGTAGTGCTGTCATTGATTCACATTGTACAAATCACACCTATCAAATACATTTTAAAAGATGATTTTTTTTATTTTTAATCAACATTTTAAAATTGAGGGAAAAGTTGTTAAAGAAACACAACCTGTTAAAGTAGAATGAAGTTCTTTATTCATTTTTAAATCATCCTAGGGGACAAACAATAAATCCTGAGTGTGTTTTACTGAGATCTGGTGCTTTGTTTTCACAGATAAAGACGAGTGCTCTAAGGAGAACGGCGGATGTCAGCATGAGTGTGTGAACACATTTGGCAGCTACAGTTGTCAGTGCAGAAGTGGCTTCGTACTTCATGAGAATAAACATGACTGCAAGGAAGGTGTGAAACAAACACACACACGCTTATCTTATATGTGGATACACACAGAGGCATTGACAGTCATGACTTATTGCTTCATAGCGTATTGTTTGATAAAATGGTAGCAGCAACTATAAAATACACCAATGTTCAATACTTCTGTGGCACACAAAAGAAGATATTTTGAAGAATGCTCATGCTTTTCTTCTTTATACAATGACAGCTGATCATATCTATCAGGTGCTAAAAAGAACAAATAAGCATCATAAAACTACCATAATCATGTTCAATATGCTTCTTCTGAATAGTTCTGTGAGGATCAGACTGAAATGTAGTCCTCTTTGTCATAGCTCTCTTGTTCTTTATTCCACATATTCAAGGTTCAATCATATTTGATTATGATGCACACAAGAGCTAGTGGCATTTTGATATTTGAGAGCTTTGAGCAACACGAGGCAAGTACATGTGCACGGGATTGACATTCTTAAGTGAGATATCCCTTTACTTTACTTTTTATAGACTTGATGTGTGTTATAGTGAAGGATAAACCACAACCCTAGATTAGGGTTGTAAATTGGTTTTGGCAAGTATTTCAGCAAATCTAACAGAATGACATGCTGTATGTCTGGAGGGTCACCGTGTTTTCTGTCTGAGAAACGATCAGCAGTCTGGTTTCCCTATTAGCACATGAATGCTCAGAATCGTTCACCATCGATTTCAGCTCACTGGCACTAACTAGTGTCTGGATATTTTTAGAGAACGCCTTCCTCTTGCGGGCAGAAATAGAAAGAGTGGGGCAGTGCTTGGGAGAAAAGAAAGATAGTAGTGAAGGTGTTTGAGAAGGTTAGGAAATGCAAGGCTCTTTGTGCCCAAAAACAACAACGATTCTCTGTTTAAAGTTTGAACGTGGCTCATATGATGAGCAAGAGGATGAGACTGTTTGTGTGTGTACTTAGTGTCGGATGTCACGTGTTATTGGTTTCTCTTGCAGCCGGTTGTGATCACGTTGTGAACAGCGTGAGTGGGACCATCACCAGCCCCAACTGGCCAGATAAATACCCCAGTAAGAAGGCCTGCACCTGGGCCCTGTCCACCACTCCAGGACATCGGATCAAAATAGTATGTATAATTTCTCTCCATCCATATTTACAATAGTTGGGTAACGTACAGCAGTTGTCATCCATTTCCATTTCCCCGGTGACATAACCAAACAGAACAGTTAAACGTTGTGGTGAATTGGCTTAGGACATAATCTGATAGGGGTGGTGAAAAAAATCGATTATCGATTAATCGCGAGTATGTTATGGACGAGCATGAATCGATCATTACATTTTCAAAAATCGATTTTTTTATTTATCTAAACCTGACTCTACCACCGTGTGTGTGTGTGTGTGTGTTCATTAGATGAATGTAAATCTGTCGTTAATGCTTTAATGCTGAGATGATTCTGAGGGAACACTCTAGAAATCCTCCTGCCTCGCCTCCTTTGGAGCTCAGCCTTGCAGTGTTGCCAAGTCCGCGGTTTTCCCGCGGAATTGGGCTACTTCAACACAGTTGCCGCGGGCTGTTTTTCATGTCCGCGGGTTGAAGCGACCCCAATTATATGATATTTAGCCCCGGGAATGCGAATTTTAGTAGGCAACCATGCCAAAAAAACACATATTTAACCCCCCAAATGCGATTTTTACTGGAGATGCCCCCCTGAAACGAGATTGGGCTTGTTTTGGGCTAGTTTTGAGTAGCAATTGGGCGGGTTTTGTTGTGAAAACCTGGCAACCCTGAGCTCAGGCACATTAGCGCGTTAGCACGGCTCAGATTTGCGCACAAACACCGAATAAACGCCTTCAATCCGCAGATTTATGAGCGACACACATCGACGCGCACATTCGCGGGAATTAAGGCGATCCTGAGGACGCGATGAGCGGATCTCACACACACACACACACACACACACACACACACAGCCGGACTGATGCTGGAAACACCGCCGCTCCGACTCGCGGCTCCCGCTCACGGAACCGAACGGGCCTCGACACTCCTCCGACACGAACCCTTTTCTTCTGTCGTTTTTTCCCCTTTTGTCTTTCTCACGTCAGGAAACGAACGAGAGGAGCTCGATCGTTCCACGCGTCGCGTTCCCGCCCCCCTCACGCGCGCACGCATCCATCACTCTTGACATTTTGTCACTGTGTTCTACAGTACAGTATATAAGCTGAAGCTACAGTAAGTTGTTCAAAAATGTTCATTTTGTCTTCTTAATGATTAAATTGGACAATTTTCTTCTAGAAAGACAAGGTGTTTAGGTGGAGAAAACTTCTTCTTTACCTTGACATGTTTCGACTGCAACCTGCAGTCTTCCTCCACCTGAACACGTTGTCTTTCTAGAAGAAAATTGTCCAATTTCTACAGTATGTTGGTTCTGATCTACTTCCTAAAGGAAATAAGCCTTTCATTTATTTGTTATTGTTTAGTTCAACTTGATGAGTCACAACACAATGTGATGTATTCATTTCTACACTACACGACAAGTGCTTTGAGTTGTTGTTACTCAATAAAAGAGTTAAGTAATTCAGTAGCTGACTTTTTTTTTATACTGCAATCACTTTGTAGTGTGTTTTCGTTTACTGTTGTGAAATGGAAAATCAATAATCGCTAATCGAGAATCGTTAATAATCGAAAATCGACTGTAATCGAATCGGGACTTCAATAATCGTAATCGAATCGAATCGGGAAATCAGACAGATTAACCACCCCTATAATCTGAGTACACAAAAGACACACCATGGCAGGTGTCGATTTAAAAATATGCCCATTTTCCTACCATATTTGTAAATGAAATGCATTCTCCAGTCCGCCAAATACTGCTTAAGTTAACTGTCACCCTCCCCTTTTTGAGCATAGACGTAAAAAAGCACTTTAAGGGATAATTCACCCAAAAATGAACATTCTGTCATCATTTACTCACCCTCATGTTGTTCCAAACCTGTACGAGTTTCTTTCTACTGTTCAGCGCAAAAGTAGATATTTTGAAGAATGTTGATAACCAGACAGTTGGCGGTAGCCATTGACTTCCATAGTGGGAAAAAATACTATGGAAGTCAATGGCTACCTTCAACTGTATATACAGTGGCAAGAAAAAGTATGTGAACCGCTTGCAGAATCTGTGAAAATGGAAATAGTTTTAACTAAATAAGAGGGATCATACAAAATGCATGTTATTTTTATTTAGGACTGTCCTGAATAAGATATTTGACATAAAAAATGTTTACATATAGTCCACAAGACAAAACAATTGCTGAATTTATTAAAATGACCCAGATCAAAAGTTTATGAACCATTGATTCTCAGTGCTGTGTGTCATTCCCTGGATGATCCATGGCTGTTTTTTTGTTTTGTGGTGGTTGTTCTTGAGTCTCTTTTTTTGTCCTGAGCAGTTGAACTGCCCAATGTTCTTCAGAAAAATCCTCCAGGTCATTCTTCAGTTTTCAAGCATCTTTTTCATATTTAAACCCTCTCCAGCAATGACTGTACGATTTTAAGGTCCATCTTTTCACACTCTGGACAATTGAGGGACTCAAACACAACTACTGAAAAAGTTTCAAAGATTCACTGATGCTCCAGAAGGAAACACAATGCATTAAGAGCCGAGGGGTGAAAACCTATTGAATTAGAAAATCAAGGTAAATTGTACTTAATTTGTCTTCCGGGAAACATGCAAGTATCTTCTGTTGCTTCTGAAGGGCAGTACTAAATGCATTTTTTTATATATTTAAACAAAATAAGAACAATTTGGACATCTTCATCCTGTTCAAAAGTTTTCACCCCCCAGCTCTTAATGCATTGTTTCCTTCTGGCGCATCAGTGAATGTTTCAACCTTTTTTAATAGTTGTGTTTGAGTTGTGTGGATCATCCATTTACCGTAAAGCAAATGTACTGAACTAAACATTTTTATGTGTTTTACTAACTAATTTGGACTCCAAAATTTCTGGCAAATCAAAGCCATATGTACAACCAAAGCCGCGTTTCCACCGCAGGAACTTTCCTCAGGAACTAGGAACTTTGGGGTGGTACTCTGTGTGTTTCGACCGCAGGAACCAGGGTTTAAATGAAGTTCCGGGTAAATATTTCCCCCTCCGAACGGCCCTGCTCCCGAGGTAGTACTTTTTCAAAGTTCAGGAACTTGGGCGCTGAACATGCTGATTGGTTGAACTCACGCAGCATTTTATTTACACCGGCATGTTTAAAAGTCTTTTATGAGGTTCGTTCTGTGTTCAGTAAATATCAGTCTCGCTCTTTCTGTCCGATGGCGCGCGTTCGTCTCGGCAATCGCACGGTCAATGTCCGTAATAGCTGATAATAACATACGTTGTCTTATTTTAAATCTAGCTTTACGAGCTTTCAGAATACGCTTTAGTATCAGTGCTCGTCTCTTTCCTGCTGTTTTATTAATTACCTCTTTAGTAAACCAATACATAACTAGCAAAAGCAGCACAGCTTGAATCTCCTCCATACTTGTTATTGTCGCAAACAGTGTCGCGCAAAAATAATTACTGTCCGTCACTGACTGGGAGGAGCAGTCGTGCACAGTCCCACGTCTCTGGACTAATTTGCCTAATCTTCATGGTACTTTAGACCGCAGTGGAAACTCAGACAGTAGCAGGTCTGGGGGAAAAAAAGTTCCTGTAAAAAAAGCTCCTGGTACAAATTGTTCCGGGTAATTTCGGTGGAAACGGGGCTCAAGTTGTGTTCCAAATTTGAAGTTGATATCACAAAAATGGAGGTTCCTGTGAGATTTTGTTTGGCCGCTCTCCTGTCACAAATTAATTTCTGTGACAAATCGCAAAACAGTGGCCAAATATAGAACCTTGAGTCTCAGACCTTTCCTACGATATGCGTTTTGTCAAGATTAGGAAAAAGATTTGATCAGAAAATAGTGCAGTCAATTTTGTCAAATTTGAAACTCGAGACCTCCCACTAGGGGGAGGAGCCTGATAAAAGGTTTTAAAGCATTGCTTCCATTGTAAAGCTATGTCCAGTTTCCAAACTGTTTTCATAAGATACATTTTGAGTGTTTATGCATTTGAATAATACATAATTTTTGATGACTGCTAAAATATGTAATGGGGAAACCCTATATTTGATTGGGTTGCTTGATTCTGTTTGTTTTTTTTAAATGGACTTTGACTCTCGATTCCTGGAATCGATTTCTCGACTCATATCAAGTTCATATCAAGGGCAGGGTCAAAATGAAGGGCTGCTGCCAGGAATAGACATTAGGTGGTAGGGCCTTCCCAAGAGATACTGATGCTTACACACACACACACACACACACACACACACACACACACACACACACACACACACACACACACACACACACACACACACACACACACACACACACACAATATTTGTCAAATGTGGGAAAAACAAATGGAAAAATACATTTTAATTAGTTTGCTCAAGCATGTTGCTAAATGTGTACCTTCCACTTTATCTATGCCAAAAATGTGTTTTTAAGTGGATTTTAAAAATGAGTTTTACTTGACAAACTGCTGTGTTAACACCATGTCGTAATTACTGTAATTTTGCGATGACAAGAGGTGACGTTCTACTCGAAGTGTTCACGTCTTCAACTGGAAATTATACGTGTTTCTTTGGCAACACTGTAATGACTCAAATTAATCTGCAGTGATCGGGTGGTACATTGGTCACATGGTACAAGTAGGAGCTCTCTGAAAATTCCCAGTTTACAAGCTGTAATTGCGAGCTCTACGAGGACGTGACACTTTACAAGTTAGAATCTCATAATTACTGTAATCACGGCATGTTGTGAATGCAACTTTTGATTTAGTCGAGTTAGTTTTGCATCGAATATAATCAGATTTTCGGTAATCGATATCTGGCAGCAACAGCACATTTTTTTTGCTTTGACGAGCAGTTTGCGCACAGCTTTTCTTGCACATGACAACACCTGCATTACAACAAACAAATGAGAATCTGGAACAATAATGACAATTCATAATAATAGAACATAGACGGCAAAACTCTTGTGGATCCACTCACTAACCCTCCCACAGATTTGCAGAAAATTTGGCAAAGAAATAATTCATGGCCAGTTACATTCATATTCCCAACAATTTATTATGTAAGCTTTATGTTACACCTCAAATGACAAGGTAATTTATAGTGTTGTTAATATTTTATTATCCAGTCCCTGAACTAATTTTCTCTGTAATGGCTTGGGTATGCAGAGCATTCACAGCTTATATGGAGTGTACACCCTTGAATCTTACGCTTTAAACTCAAAAAACACATGTTTGACCAATGCGCTTGTGTCTCAAGTCTATTGCAGCGTCTTGCGCAGTGACACACCGTCCTAAAAACAGGGCACTCAAGTTAAATGAAGTGCATCATTTAAAAACATGTGTGAATGGTCCTTTGCACAGAATGCATTTTTGCAATCTACTGTGCTTTTCCATTGGTTTTTATGTAAACATGCTCTAGACGGCACTCGATTCATCGGAAGTCTTGTACCAAGCAGCTGTAGAATTCTTGAAAATAATTAAACAATGCTGCCGTTCAAACTTTGACTTGATCCGCATGTTTCAGGCTTTCAACGAAATTGACATGGAGCCTCATCTGGAATGTGCTTATGACCACATTGAGATCTACGACGGTCGGGATGGGAAAGCACCTAGCCTCGGACGCTACTGCGGCACCAAGAAACCTCAACCAATCATATCCACCGGAAACAAGATGTTCATCCGCTTCTTCTCTGATAACTCGGTGCAGAAGAAAGGCTTTGAGGCTTCCCATACTGCAGGTGAGCGCATCTATATAAATTAAATGTACATTAACAGTACATACAGGAATCTATAAGAGACTGGTAGTCTTTTATAATACAACCTTATATAATAAAACTATAAGAGACTGTGCAGTACTTTGTGTCATTCCTAACAACAGGCTGTGGTAAAATCACAGAACCACATGGGTTAAATGCAAATTGCTTTTTAATTCTTTCCCCGCCTGCGTTTTTTAAAAATAAATAAAAAAGTTGTCAGCCACCGCCTGCATTTTGGATCAAAATAGTAGATAGTAGATCAACTCCATCAACACCCCTATAGCTTCACAGTCCTGTACCTCTTCATTTAATTTGGTAAAGTTTGGCAAGTTTTTGATTTATAAGCCATTTGTTTGATGATCGCGATAACTTGCATGTGCGTAAGCAGTGCTTCTATCGCTTGTTTCTGCTTATTCTTCATCCGACCCCACCCACCCCTAAACCCTACCCATACTGTGACAAATCAGGTAACGCAGTGAAAAACGCCCCTCTGTTTATGGCCTTGCCCACTGATCTAGTAACTCCTATTAGTATCCGGCAGAGACCTTTACTTGTATGGGTACTTGTATATATCTATACGTCTATGTATCTATACTTGTTGAATTCGATCTACTCCATCTGTGATCATCGTTCTGAATCTGATCCAGATGTAGTCTTAGACGAAAACACTATTCTCAGCATTTTGCTGAATATGTTGCTTTTTTCATGAAACTTACCCACATTCAAGTGTTGATAAAAAAGGAATGCATGAAGCTAGAATAAAGTTTTTTTTGTTTAAAAGCTGAGGGTCTATTCTTTTCTTTTCTTTTTTGATATATTGCATATTTAGATATTATTACACCAAAATATTCTGGCGGCCATGATACTTTTGTGAAAATGTTGCCATGGAAAGAATTATGATGCAGTGTTTGATAATTAATATTTTATTTTAATATTCCCATTAAGCAATGAAGTTCATCAGCCATGATATAGACTGTTTATTACTACAATTTTTAAGTGATTAAAGATCTTGCCATGAATGGTGCATCCTGTAATGATCGATATGATTGTTTATAATATTATTATTATCATATTTAAGAGCTAGACCTATCCATTTTATATTTTACCTTTCATGTTATTTCAGAGTTTTCCCAACCGGATTCACAAAGCCTTGTGGGTTAGAGAGAGAAATGCAGGAGATTTATTAAAAGCTAATAATTAATTAAACTATATTAAAGTTTTGGCTGATCGCCTTCCGTGGTCAATTTATGGAAAAAGTGTTGAAAGGTACTCTGCCGATCGAAAGACTAACGCGACCAGGTACGCTCGTCATGACGTCACGTACGCATCTTGAATTTCACTTTCAACACTTTTCCATGGAAGGCAATCGGCTGGAACTTTACTTGATAAAGTTTTAAATATGGATATTATTTTTACACAAACACATCGATTCACTTGAGAAGGTCTTTGTTAACACCCCGGAGCCGCGTGGAGCACGTTATTCAGTGTTTATATCATTGGGTGCTATTCTCAGCCACAAGTCACGGAACTATTGATATACAGTGATATGCTGAGACGCTGAAGGCAGACTTGCCAGTGAATTACCTCATGTTCATTTTCCTCTCTTCTCCAGAGTGTGGAGGCCGTCTGAAAGCGGAGGTGAAAACTAAAGACCTCTACTCTCATGCCCAGTTTGGTGATAATAACTACCCCGGGGCATCAGACTGTCAGTGGGTGATCACAGCAGAGAAGGGCTATGGAGTGGAGCTCATCTTCCAGACCTTCGAAATCGAGGAGGAAGCCGACTGTGGCTATGATTACATGGAGCTGTTTGATGGGGCGGACACAAAATCGCCCAGACTAGGCCGCTACTGTGGATCAGGGGTAAAGCACAGATCTAGATTTACTACATAAAATTGGTAACTCTATTTTAGGGTCCAATTCTCACTATTAACTAGTTGCTTATTAGCATGCATATCACTAGGATATTGGCTGTTTATTAGCATTTATAAAACACATATTACAGGTGCTGGTCATATAATTAGAGTATCATCAAAAAGTTGATTTATTTCACTAATTCCATTCAAAAAGTGAAACTTGTATATTATATTCATTCATTACACACAGACTGATATATTTCAAATATTTATTTCTTTTAATTTTGATGATTATAACTGACAACTAAGGAAAATCCCAAATTCAGTATCTCAGAAAATTTGAATATTATGTAAGACCAATACAAAGAAAGGATTTTTAGAAATTTGGCCAACTGAAAAGTATAAACATGAAAAGTATGAGCATGTACAGCACTCAATACTTAGTTGTGGCTCCTTTTGCCTGAATTACTGCAGCAATGCGGTGTGGCATGGAGTCGATCAGTCTGTGGCACTGCTCAGGTGTTATGAGAGCCCAGGTTGCTCTGATAGTGGCCTTCAGCTCTTCTGCATTGTTTGGTCTGGCATATCACATCTTCCTCTTCACAATACCCCATAGATTTTCTATGGGGTTAAGGTCAGGTCGAGTTTGCTGGCCAATTAAGAACAGGGATACCATGGTCCTGTGTGCAGGTGCCAAGTCCTGTTGGAAAATGAAATCTGCATCTCCATAAAGTTGGTCAGCAGCAGGAAGCATGAAGTGCTCTAAAACATCCTGGTATATGGCTGCGTTGACCTTGGACCTCAGAAAACACAGTGGACCAACACCAGCAGATGACATGGCACCCCAAACCATCACTGACTGTGGAAACTTTACACTGGACCTCAAGCAACGTGGATTGTGTGCCTCTCCTCTCTTCATCCAGACTCTGGGACCCTGATTTCCAAAGGAAATGCAAAATTTACTTTCATCAGAGAACATAACTTTGGACCACTCAGCAGCAGTCCAATCCTTTTTGTCTTTAGCCCAGGCGAGACGCCTCTGACACTGTCTGTTGTTCAAGAGTGGCTTGACACAAGGAATGCGACAGCTGAAACCCATGTCTTGTATACGTCTGTGCGTAGTGGTTCTTGAAGAACTGACTCCAGCTGCAGTCCACTCTTTGTGAATCTCCCCCACATTTTTGAATGGGTTTTGTTTCACAATCCTCTCCAGGGTGCGGTTATCCCTATTGCTTGTACACTTTTTTCTACCACATCTTTTCCTTCCCTTCGCCTCTCTATTAATGTGCTTGGACACAGAGCTCTGTGAACTGCCAGCCTCTTTTGCGTCTTTTGTGTTTTTGCCCTCCTTGTGCAAGGTGTCAATGGTCGTCTTTTGGACAACTGTCAAGTCAGCAGTCTTCCCCATGATTGTCTAGCCTACAGAACTAGACTGAGGGACCATTTAAAGGCCTTTGCAGGTGTTTTGAGTTAATTAGCTGTTTAGAGTGTGGCACCAGGTGTCTTCAATATTGAACCTTTTCACAAGATTCTAATTTTCTGAGATACTGAATTTGGGATTTTCCTTAGTTGTCAGTTATAATCATCAAAATTAAAATAAATAAACATTTGAAATATATCAGTCTGTGTGTAATGAATGAATATAATATACAAGTTTCAAACTTTTTGATGATATTCTAATTATATGACCAGCACCTGTAATCCCTTATTCTGCATGACCATATTCTACATCCCTTAATCTTACCTCATACCTAAACTTAAAAACTACCTTACTAACTATTAATAAGCAGTAATTAGGGTTTGTTGAGGAAAAATGGAAGTCAATAGATAGTTAACTAAAACTAAAGTGTGACCATACAATCTACAAAAATCAAAATGCTTCTACATTTCATGTCAGGAGTTGTGGCAATATCTCACCCTCATGTTGTTCCAAAACCATGAGACTTTAGTTTATCTTTGTAGCATAAATAAAGATCTTTTTGATGAAAGTTCATAAAGAGATTGTAAAATTAATCTATACTGTATGAAACTAGCGTTTTAATTCAAATCTTCTGAAAGGTAATAAACACTTTATATGATAAACACATTTAATGTAGGCTTTTATTCACATTTTGATCAATGCACAAACATAAAGCATATCAAATATGCTAAACGGAGCTCAATCATACTTGCTTGATGCACGAGAACAAACCCCATTCTTTCTTCCAGAAGTTTAAATGGGCTTATGTAAAATGTGAAAAAAAGCGCCTTTGGTTCTAGCTCATCTCATAAGTAGTGTGGTGCTCTTTGTTTGTGCGTTGATCAGTTTTTATACTTACGTATACTTATAATAAATGCTTAGGTTAAATATATTCCTCTGATTAAAGCATTCGGTTCATATGGATTTATTTTACAATGTCTTAACGATCTTTTTGAATCATCAAAGTTTTGGACTTTTAATGGAGGGACCGAAATATCTCAGGTTTTATTACAAATATCTTAATTTGTGTTTCAAAGATGAACAAAAGCCTTATGGCTTTAGAATACATGAGGATGAGTAAATGATGACAACTTAAATTGGGGTGAGCTATTCCTTCTAAATGCAAATTTCCCATATGGAAGCTTTTTAATTAAATTAAAAAAAATCTAGCTATATGCAGAATCACATTTCTTTGCCTTTTCTCACTCTAATGACTTGATTATGCTTGATTGGTTTGAGCCACTGTACATTTTGTTCACTGGCCCTTACAGTCCCGTTTTACCCTGCTGTCCATGACCCTATTACAATAGACCTGTGACCCATTTTTGAAACAGAATCCAGCACTTGAGAACCACTGCCTTATAGGATAAAGACTGATCTTTGAAAGTGTTTGTTAGGGTTTTTCTTCATTTGTAGTTCTGGAGAAGTTAATAAGAGCTGTATGTTGCATACAAAATCTCAGGAACAATAAGAAGTCTTGAATATGTGAATGAGATCAGTTCCATAGGTCACAGAACAGCATGATTACATTTACTTTGGTTCTATGAGAAGGGCTGATGCGGAATTGAGACAAGGTATATCAGATGTTATTCTTATACTGCAGCTGGCATTAGGCGTAACCTGCTTATCGACTGAGAGATTTGTTTGACTTCAATCGAGAGGATGTTAAACTGTGAGCATTTGTCTCAATCAAGTTTTGGTAACTTGCCATTTAGCACATGCTTTTAATCCAAAGCAACTGACAATTTACTAACAGCAGGGAATATATCCCTTGAGCAACATGAGCTTAAGTGTGCTGCACATTAGGCTGTCACGGCCCAAAATAACCCATTAGGTTTGCTCAGAGGAGAATCACACACTCAAACTCTTAACATCTAACAAATTGTATCAACTCTTTTGAGGTTTAAGCCCTAGTGAGCAGTCTCACTATACACTGTTCACATAGGCAGCTATCTTCTAAAGCGCAACATGTATTTGGGTTTTACAAGTACACTAAGGTATTCGTACAGTGTGCATGATGTAAGTTTAATCATCAGCATAGTAGGGTACACGCATACCTGATATTTCAAACCGTGCAAACTCTGTACACCAGGAGTGTCCAATCCTGCTCCTGGAGGGCCACTGTCCTGCAATTTATCTCCAAGCCCAGTTAAACACACCTGAACCAGCTAATCAAGATCTTACTAGGCATACTAGAAACTTCCAGGCAGCTGTGTTGAGGCAAGTAGGAGCTAAACTCTGCAGGACAGTGACGTTCCAGGACAGAGTTTGTTCACCCTTGCCATACGTCCATCATGCACATGCGCCTTGAATTTTGTTTTGCCCAAATAAGTTGTCCACAAACCTTCACCTTCAAAGAAACAGAAGGGGACTCAATCAAGTTTTAGAACAACAATATCAAGCTACTCTTGACGGCAACAACAACAAATACGTGCATTGACAAGCACTTGTGTGAGGGGATTTAGAGATCCACACAACTCTTGTTTAAACAAGTACAAAAAATGTTTTATCAGTCAGAACTTTTGGAGGGAAATAGCGCAGACAATGAAAACTTTGTAGTGTGCATGTGTTGAGTGCCTGTGATCAAATGGAGTATACTTTGTAAGACTTGGCATTCCAATGTTTACATACTCTAAGCATTCGCAACAAAACTGAAGTGTACTTTGGGCTTAAGAAATCATCCTCACAATAATACATTGTAAGTGCCATACAAATAACCCAGAAAATATTCAACTGGAACTCATGGTTCCAAAATATTCTGATGATATGTTGTTAAACGACAACTTAAAACCAGAGCTCACTAAAAATAACATTTAAAGAAGTATGTGAACTCGCAGATTCAATGTCAGACACTATAATATGCTCTGGCCCCCTCCCTGTTCCCCGGAGTGATGAGATGCGTAGCAGATTGTCTTCACTCAATGGCTGGCTGTCTAAGTGGTGTCTGCAGAATAATATAAGGTTCACATGGCACTTTTCCACTGCGTGATACGAATCGGCACAGCACGGCTTGGCTCGGTTTGCTTTGCTTTTCCACTGCGGTTAGTACAGCATCAACGTTGGTGTGATTATACAATGATCGTTATAGCACCTCTACTGCCGTGACATTATCGTAAATCCATTGACAAAACCAATGTTTGCAGTGACGATTCTCTCTGACCAATCAGTGATCTGCAGTGTTTACACATCACATTTTAGTAACAGTACGGCTCGCTTGGACCCTCAACCGAGGTGGTACTAAAAAAAGTGTCTGGTACTAAGT
The DNA here is from genome assembly GCA_023566225.1 of Romanogobio albipinnatus. Taxonomy (NCBI): domain Eukaryota; kingdom Metazoa; phylum Chordata; class Actinopteri; order Cypriniformes; family Gobionidae; genus Romanogobio; species Romanogobio albipinnatus. The sequence goes on along the minus strand of CM042253.1, from coordinate 12,697,076 downwards.
ACTGTACACAGTGGAAAACCCTCCAAAAGTGAGCCGTAACATGCAGTGGAAAAGCACCAATAGACAATTGAAAAGATTTTTGGGGAAGACCTGACTTGTTGAAAAGAGATGGTATTCATCCCTCCTGGGGTGGTGCCACTCTTCTCTCTAGTAACATGGCACGTAGTCTTAGATTTGAAATTTGACTAACTAGGGCCCAGGTCAAGAAGCAGACAGACTGGCTAATCCGACCGTCTGCTAGGTCACAGAAGTCAGTTTAATCCCAACACAGAGTCTCTTTCTGGGCAAAAAATCTGTCATCTGTAGTGTATTCCAGTCATCAGTTTACTTTTTTCATTAAGATTTTAGTTTGTCATAGCCAAAACTTGGTGGGCAGTGCCCAGACAACCTGAGTTGAAATTCCAGCTCATGGTTTTTCTGGCTCTTGTTGACTTACTCTGGGCACTGAGGTACACTAAAACAATCCCGTTGATTGACATTTTAAAGTATTTGCTAATGATGATGTATGTTTGATGTGATAAAAGTGAATTAGTTTTATCCAGTGTGCTCAAATGTTAACCTCTACCTCCTTCTTTGTGTTTCCAGCCTCCAGAGGAGATCTATTCCGCTGGCGACTCCATTGTCATCAAATTCCGCTCAGATGACACCATCAATAAGAAGGGCTTCCACGTGCGTTACACCAGCACCAAGTTTCAGGACACACTCCACTCCCGTAAAAAGTGACCCCTAGTGGCCGGGAGGGGCCGTGCAGGGCCTAGGGGGAAGCGAAAGGGCCCCAGGGGGAGGGCCTCGCCCATCGCTCGGAGCCCCCCGGCCGCCAAGAACACCCAGACTCGACGGACCAGCCGCAAGAACGCCAACCGCACCTCAGTAGTTCACAGGGGTTCTGGAATCCCCTACTGACTGTGAGGAGTAAAGCCATTCCGCAGTTGACCTTGTTTTTACCTTTTTTTAATTATTACATTCGGGGCAAGATGTGGAGGGGGGGGAGGGGGTGGAATGTATTCAGTTGCTGGATACCAATATAGGGGCGAAATCGAAAGGTATTATTGTATGGGAGGGTGGGTGTAGTTGATCGGCTACTGGAACCCCCCCCCCCCCCCACCTTTTTCATCTTTCATGAGCCAAGAGAGCGTTTGAAAAACACAAATACACTGAGGAACTCCTGCAGGAGAACCAAGCAGTTAACCAAACCAGTCATCTGTGCAACAGTGGGATAGAGGAAGTGAGAAATGAGTGGAGCAGGGCATTCAGGACGGGGTTCCTCGCAGATTGTCCGACCTTGAAACGTGAGATTTACCGCTGCACTGTGGGGAAACAACCGTCTCTTCTTGACATTATTGGCATTATTGTCTCGTTGGCCATTGTGGGTCGGTTTCTTTGTCGTTACTTGAGGACATGACACTGTAATGTCATAGAGATGCATGTGGTACAGCTAGAAGGAAATGTGGATGTGATGGCACCAGCATTTGTAAAAACTCGCTTTTTCCTGGCCACTAGTCTAGAAGGTTCCCTGCCCGATGATATCACTCTCCAGGAGGTTTTCCAGAAACGGTTATCATATTAAAAGACTAATAAACAAAACGTGGCCCATGTCTGATGGCTGTTAATTGCTTTTGCATAAAAACAGAATGGTGGAAAATTCAAAATTCGTCTCAGTTGTCCTTAGTTTAAGCACACATCTTTTCCAAGGTCCTGATTAATATGCTTCTGTCCTCGTAATGCTCATTCTGTGCTTTGCCAATCATGAACAAATTAGGCACAATCACAAGAATTGGTGGACACGCTTGTGTTCTGACGTCCCAATGTTGTTTTCTTCTAACACACCTAGCCTTTTTCCTCTTTCTCAGGCTCTTTCCTTGCAGTCCATGACCCACATTTCCCAATCGTTAGTTGTTTTTGTAACAAATGTCATAGTATGAAATGGACCTTAGTCCGGGTAGACTCCTAAAAACTTTAAAATAGACATGACCTATGACCTTAAAGAGGTAGTTCGACCAAAAAGCCCACCCCCATATCGTTCCAAACTTGTATGAAGTTCTTTCTTCTGCAAAACAAAAAATAAGCAATTTGGAAGAATTTGTTCTGTCCATATAATGAAAGTCATGGGGTCCAAAACAACAACTTTCATTTTATGGGCATAACAAATCTCTTGTTCTTTTGTGTTCCACAGAAGAAAGAAATGTTTGGAATGACTTGAGGGTGAGTAAATTATATTTAGACAGTAAAACCTATTGAACAAACTGTACATTTGTCCTTCACAGTCTTGTAAAATATGGCATCTACTAAGGTCTGTTGTCTGTGCAGCAATGCGATTTTGAGTTCAAGCCTGAAAGAATTGTCCTTTTTAGCAGTCTTAAGGTGCCCTATTGCTAGGTAGATGTTGCTCTTACATCGTTGGCTATGGGAAAAACTGTTAAAACTGTTGTAAAATGTCCATTTGTACCAATAACGTACCTCAGCGTGTGGGAGAGTGGTGGGATGGTGCTATTTCAATTGAACCCCGGTCATGTCGAATCCCCTGAAATCGCTCTTTCTCCGCTGATGTCCAATGTCAGTTGGGAATAGGGGATGTTAGATGTCAAGTCTGTGCGGAATAGTGCTGAATAGTCTGGTCCCTAGGGTTTATTATTTGATCTGTTCCCTAGTATGCAGCCTACATCACTGCTCCCTACCTCTCTCTCTCTCTCTTTCAAAGGCTGTTGAATTGATCTCCTCCGTTTCAGCAGCTCTTTTCATCATATGATATCACTTCACACCTGTTTGCCTTTGTGGATTTACCTAAAGCTCTTTTAAATCTCAGGTTCAGGATATCTGATTGTTGTTGTTGTTGTTACCCACCGAATCATTTCAAGACACTAGATTTGAATCGTTTCAGGACTTGGCTACTGTTTGACTTGGGTGTGTGAAATCCAGGAAGGCAAATGATGAGGATTATGGTTTTTAGAGGAAACATTTTTGGGTTTTAAAAGGTTTTAGACGTTTTCTGCAATGCCTTCCACCTGAACTTTGAATCAGTTCGCCTCAAGCCACGTGTTCACCTCAAGCCTCAAGTTGCTCAATATTTGTTCTTGCAAGCTAAGGATGGCTACGCTTTATGCTCAAGATCAACTAACTTATATCCTAGTTCTTCAAATGGATTTTATTTTGTGTGTCCAAGAGAACGTCTATACCCAATTTCGCATCTCTGTATTTGAATATGCTTCCTAGCATAGCTTTTTAGAGTAGTGGAGCACTTGTACATTTTGCTAAGCAAAGCACATTCTCCTAAGCATTATTAATGTTTTTAATGCCCATGTTATTTCCTGTTAGAAATAGAGTGTTTTGTGGCCGAATGCGGGCTTCAAATGATCTGTTTTATCAAATTTCTGAAATGTTACCTCAGCATAATAGTGTATGCTTGATCTGTTCACCCTGACCGGCCTTCCCACACAAGACTTGGTACATGTTTATGCATTTTATCATATGTATGTATGTAAATATGTATTAATGTATTCAAAGTACACTAAACCATAGATAAGTTGATGAGAAGTAAGGCTATGTGTAATTGCAGACAAAAGATGCAATTTATTTATATTGTATAGCTAATTTTCACCTATGTATTGCACATAGTGTTAACAAGTGCATCTATTTCATAAAATGTTATTTTCATTTTGAAATGCTTCATGTCACATTTTGTCTTGTAGACTCAGGAATTGTGGACTGACCTTTTAATTAACAATAAAAGCCCAAATATACCAATTACATTACAGTAGTTAGCCCTATGTGAGAAAGCAAATTAAAGGAAGGCACTAGGCTAAGCACTCTATTGTAATTTTGAATGCTTTCAATGATTTTCTTTTTGTAATATAATGGGTATTTTTCAAATATCAGCTCTCCTACATGTTTTAGAGGCATTTCAATATTTTCTAATGGTTTCAAGGTCTCAAGCTCACATTGAGGATGGAGTTTGGCTTCCTGCTCGTCTTGATGACCGTGCGGATTTCTAAATAAACCACATATCGGTATTGAATTTGCGAAATAACAGATCATCAATTATGAATGGTCACCACAGTGCATTATTAATGCCGATCTACAATTTCCAACATTAAAAATTAAGCAGAATTGATGGGAAGAGCTATATAAAGTCAAGCAAGTTTGAGGTTGGTTTGAGAACTCTTACAAATGAAAATGTGTGATTTTAGAAATATAGTGAAAAACTGTAAGATGTATTTTTATTTTTACTGTTGTAATGGGAATATGATATTGGACGATATACCCATAAAGATTTTTGCGGAGAGACTTGTAGAAACAGACTTGTAGAGGACGCGTTTCACCCCAAAATCAAATGGGGAAAAACAATTATTTTGCTAAATATTTTGCATAAAGAAAATGAAGCACATTTAACCAACCATGCAACCACTGTCAGTATACACCGATCAGGCATAACATTATGACCACTGATAGGTGCGGTGAACACTGATTATCTCTTCATCACGGCACCTGTTAGTGGGTGTGATATATTAGGCAGCAAGTGAACATTTTGTCCTCAAAGTTGATGTGTTAGAAGCAGGACAAATGGGCAAGTGTAAGGATTTGAGCGAGTTTGACAAGGGCCAAATTGTGATGGCTAAACGACTGGGTCAGAGCATCTCCAAAATTGCAGCTTGTGGGGTTTTCCCAGTCTGCAGTGGTAAGTATCTATCAAAAGTAGTCCAAGGAAGGAACAGTGGTGAACCAGCGACAGGGTCATGGACGGCCGAGGCTCATTAATGATGCACGTCATTGATGCTCATGGGGAGTGAAGGCTGGCCCCTGTGGTCCGATCAAACAGACGAGCTACTGGAGCTCAAACTGCTCAAGAAGTTAATTTTGGTTCTGATAGAAAGGTGTCAGAATACACAGTGCATCCCAGTTGCATAGCCACAGATCAGTCAGGGTGCCCATGCTGACCCTTGTCCACCGCCGAAAGCACTGATGCATGTGAGCATCAGAACTGGACCGTGGAGCAATGGAAGAAGGTGGTCTGGACTGATGAATCGCGTTTTCTTTTACATCACGTGGATGGCCGGGTGCGTGTGCGTCGCTTACCTGGGGAACACATGGCACCAGGATGCACTATGGGAAGAAGGCAAGCCGGAGGAGGCAGTGTGATGCTTTGGGCAATGTTCTGCTGAAAAACCTTAGGTCCGGCCATCCATGTGGATGTTACTTTGACACACCACCTACCTAAGCATAGTTGCAGACCATGTCCACCCTTTCATGGAAACGTTATTCCCTGGTGGCTGTCACCTCTTTGAGCAGGATAATGCGCCCCGCCACAAATCAAAAATGGTTCAGGAATGGTTTGAGGAGCACGAGTTTGAGGTGTTGACTTGGCCTCCAAATTCCCCAGATCTCAATCCAATCGAGCATCTGTGCGATGTGCTGAACAAACAAGTCCGATCCATGGAGACCCCACCTCGCAACTTACAGGACTTAAAGGATCTGCTGCTAACATTGTGGTGGCAGATACCACAGCACACCTTCAGGGGTCTAGTGGAGTCCATGCCTCGACGGGTCAGGGTTGTTTTGCAGCAAAAGGGGGACCAACACAATATTAGGTCATAATGTTATGCCTGATCGGTGTATATTGCCATTGTATATTTGTAATCAGACATCATGAATACATTTTTGTTTTTGCATTCGCACAGGATTTTTGTATTATAGAATTTCGTGAAGGAATGTGCTCATCTTATAACAATCCTAAATAAAATCCTAAATAGGTTTTATTTTCTTGATGCAAAATCATTTTCTGCATAATTTTAAGGTGAAAACCTGCACATTTCTTTGTGAGATTCACATTTTGTACTGTATGTTATGGAAGCTTGTTTCTGCCACAGAATTTATCTCGCAGTTCTGTGTGAAAGTCAGAATTGCGAGATAAGTAATAATAATGCAATCATTTTTTTAATGCTTTTATTCTGTAGCGGAAACAAGCTCCCATAGTATGGCGTGTAAGTGTTAATATGTGAATATTTTTCTACAATAATCCTTTATCATGACTATCGCAGCAAACCACCCGAGTTGAGCAGATAGAGCTGTGAAGGTGAACTCTGTGCGGTTTGTAAATTCCTGCACGCAGAAGTCATTGGAGCGCAGTGGAGATGGCGAGCGTCTGTGGCTGAAAGTGGTTTGCTGCTGAAGTGCTGTATTATTTCCAGAGTGCTGGTTAGGAGGTCAAATGATCAGGCGGATTGAAGGTCGCATTACTTTGTGTGTCTATATGTTTTGAAAGACAGATAAATTACAACAATCAAAAAAGATAAAGACACATCAGGTGAAGTGGATCCGTTTGGTGTGCAGAAACACGAAGGCAAACATTGGTTTCACTGGTAATTTTAACAAACCACATCAGAAGCACAGCGTTACTCTGCAGAACTCAGTTTTTTTCATCAGAATCTTACAAAAGCCAGCATGAAATTCACCATCATTTAACACTTTTATCTTACAAAATCCAGACACAAAAAAAACAAAACACTTTTTATCATGTTTACTTTGAAATACAACTAAGTGCCCAGTATGATTGGTACTGCAAACTTCTTCAACGGTTTTCTGACAAATACAAAACAATGTACAGTAACCTCTTACATTAAAGTAGGAACATGTTGGCTGTTATAAGAAACAGAGCATCCTATATGTTTGAGAGTGCTGGGGCCTCATTTATTATACTCCGATTTGAGTGCAAAAGCAGACATACGCACTTTTCCTTGTGGCAGAGAGTAGGTTTTTTGTGTGTATGTTCTCTTGAGATCTCCTCTAAAAATGAAAAGTTGGACGGTTTCTACTCAACATTTTATCATTGAGGCCCCTTGTATCTGTTCCTTAAAGTCAACATAAATCAAAATGGATCCTATTTACGTTCCTGACCTTATTGAGCATGTTATACGAAGAACAAAACAACATACTCTCATGGAAATTCATAACTATTTTATATTTTGGTGCATTGGTTGCAACTGGTTTTAGTACAAATCAAATTGTATGAATTCAACACCAATTCCGCAAACTGTAAAATAGCTGTTTTCTCATGAAAAAAAAAACATTCCAGTGTTATTTTTACTTTATAAACCATAATCACTGGCATCCGGTAACGGCCGTACACGAGTCTAGTTCCGATGGAAGAGTGACCCCTGACCCGATGTATGACGTATGACGTAGGGTGTAGGTGTAGCGTAAGCTCAGGTGAGAGTAGACGCCTCTCGCGGTTCAAACAAAAAGGGCTGGGCAACAAACTCAAGCTCCTCCCACATTTCTCTTTAAAAATTCACATTTTGTGACCAGTGTTTTGTTTTGCTCTATCCTCTGCGCTTCCACGTTTGTCAATACATCATACGTCAGGTCAGAGGTCACTCTTCCACTGGAACTAGACTCGAGTACGGCCGTTACCGGAAGCCAGTGATTATTGGTTATAAATGTAGATATTTTTCTTACAAAAACCCATCGCTTTGTTTCAGAAGGCCTTTATTAACCCCCTGGAGCTGTGTGGATTACTTTTATGATGGATGGATACGCTTTTTTGGACTTCAAAATCTCCAGGATAATTTTTTTTATAAAACTCCAATTGGCTAAAAGAAGACAATCATATAGACATAGGATGGCTTGAGGGTGAGTAAATTATGGGACAATTTTCATTTTTGGGTGAACTAACCCTTTAACTTTCACTTTTCACCATCCAATCGATTCCTTATGGACTAACCTGATTTCACCAAGTGCAACATGTTCCTGGATCAACATTACAATCAACCAATCAGATTTGAGGGACAAGTTTAGGCTCACAGTTAGGGTTTGGTGCTTCTACATCAGAGATATTCACACCATTTCCCTCTGATTTTAGGGTCAGGTTATGGATACCCTACCCATAACTGATCCCTTAGGTTTAGAGGTAGGGATATGGTTAGACAAAATATTCGCAGCAAAATCAGGATGTGCACCAAATCCCGCCCTACTGTATTTCCTAATATCCTGTATGAATATGTTGCACTGCTTGTGAATGTCATTTCTTTTTGACAGTAGGACTTCTACTTTTGGGGTTCAACTAATTAACTTCCGAGTTAAACACCAACCCTGTCGCAACATCCCTCAAGGGAGGTGAAGAAGTAGCTTTGTCTTAGACTTTCTCCTTCAGTGTTGTCCTGCTCCCGCACGTAAGATGAATTCACAGAATTCATGTTCTTCTCTTCTGAGACTTCAGGGCTTCATCACACTTGAACCAATGTAAGACATATCCATATCGTCCCCCGAGTCACTTCAGTCTAGGTCATGAATAAATATCGAGAAATAATCAACACTTTTGGTCATACATTAATACAAGTCCCTGACAGATCGATTCATGATAGCAAAGACAGTGTAATTCACCTAAATGTGTCTGACGTCATTTCCCACATCTGTCAGGGCTCGCTACCTTCATGCAGACTGTTCACTATTCACGAACAGGGTTTCCTAATTTCTAACAGTGCGCCACATATGTTAAATACTTCATTTTTTCCCCAACGTCCCAATGAGTTCATGTTCACGTATGTAGTCTCAACGTCATGTGTTTCCTCTGCCTGAAACAGGTGCAGGAGGGATTCTCTGAGTGATTTAGATCAGTGTGTAAGGAGCAAACTGTGATCCGGTCCACCAAAGCAGACCTCCACAGACACCCATGATCAGGACCACCAGAGCGGCTTTGAGCACGGCTCTGGGGGGCCGAGTGAAGTCGGGGGGTCCCATTGTTGCCAGTAGCGCGGTAGTGACCGTGAGAGTGAACGCGATGGAAATTGCTGTGTTGATGGCCACAATCTGACCAAACTTGGCGAAAGGCACGATGACGCAAAAAAAGAGTGGAATGGTTGAAATCACTGTAGTGACAGCACTCGAAACTATGGCAACACCCACGTGATTGGCTGCTTCAAGGGTACGTAGCTGCCGTTTGATGGAGGACTCCTGTAAGCAAAAGCAGAAGAAATGACACTTGTGAAAACTCTTCGTATTAACATTCACCTCACGCTAAAAAAAAAAACCTCTCACCTTGTCTCTTTCTTTCTGTTTCATGACTCTTACTTTGGTGTCATGTTTTTAAATTGACTTCCTTGTCTCATTGACCTATTATCTTTTAAATCAAGAAGTGTGAATAGCTCACTATGTTTAGCTGTTTTGCAACTCTGTCAACAATTAAATTCGCAATACTAGAGCGATATGAAGCTTGAGGAAAGGAATGCTGGGAACGGAGCAGAATATAGGATCAGACGAGTTTATCTCATCAGTATGCTGACATTTCTCCTAGTCACTGGGTTTGTGCTCAGTAACAGCAGGTTTTCTCCATAACACTGCAGTCAGAATAGATCAGTGTTCAGGTTTACTCAGTTTTTAGTTTAAGCCACAGTTTTGTCTTTTGATAAAAATATCCTTTATAATTTATGTAATGGACGTAGGCCAGTAAGAGCTGTCAGTGTAAATCTCACTTCCCTGGCCTCAAGAGGCGTGCTAGGTCTTTAGCGCCTTCCACGCCGTAGACCCCAGTTTGAATCTCGCTCAGAGCAAGTCGAGTAGGATTACATTTACTGCCATGACCCCGGATGGGAGTGAGGTTAGGGGGTGAGTGTAACAGACGTAGGCCAGTAAGAGCTGTGTCTTTAAACCTCACTCGCCTGGCCTCAAGAGGCTAGGGGTGGCACGGTACATGAAAAAAAAAACGAACCGTTCGGTTCGCTTGTCTCGGTTCGGAGCGTGTGCGTCCCACTGTTTCGACGCATGTGCAATGTATCCTCGTGTCCATATGTTACCTCGGACAGTGGGTGTCCTTTTTGCGTGAAATAAGAGGTGTGTGTGTGTGTGGACATACAGTAAAATAAAGTAAAAGTGCAGTGCTGCAGGTCACGTCACGTGTAGAAATGCAAGTGGGAGAGATAAGGAAGGCTGCCCGGAGTTGGAGGATGAGCCAGCAACGTATAGCAGGCAGGGCAGACGCAGTGCGTATGGAGAGCGGGAACCGCGCGCCCCCGTTGTGCATTCACACACTGGCAGTGTTTGTCTCGCGCAGCTGTATCGCGGCTCGTGTATTGCAAATACAGACAAATATTGTCCATTCTGTCACATTTTCCGGTGTTCTCCTCCAACCCCTGTCTGTCTCATGCTTTGATTTATGATGGGCAGCATATATCTGCTGCAAATGCGACCGTGTTCCCCTCTGTCTCATACACACATGCATATAACATGTTGTATATAAGTAGTTCACATGATAAATGTAACATTTAAAAGTTAAGATATGCTTCTAGTTTTAATAATTTAAACAGGCCTTTGAAGTTTGGGCAAAAACTGTCATATGGTGATTGTGAAACACATGGAACACTTCATGGTGAAATGTGTTAATCAGGTCAGCTGAATTAAAGCCACAGTGCATTGTTCTGATCAAAATTGACATGATTAACATGAAAATTTTTACGCCAATGCGTCGGACTCAGTAGACAGCCAGTTAGGAAACAACTTCTACATGATATAACAATTTTTTAATACTGTATCCTAAATTGTGGATGATTAAGCTATATATCGAAAACCGTGACCCTAAAACCGTGATACGAACCGAACCGTGGGTTTTGTGAACCGTGCCACCCCTACAAGAGGCACACTAGCCACTGCAGTCTTTAACGTCCTTGTTAGTGTGCCTGCCTCCCATGCCGGAAACCCCAGTTTGAATGCCGCTCAGAGCGGGTCGAGTAGGACCAGTTACATTTGGTGCCGTGACCTAGATGGGAGTGAGGTTTAGGTTTAGGGGGTGAGTGAAACAGATGTTAAATAAATGTATACATATTAAATAAACCTACTGTCTCTTAAAAAAATACAGTAGGTTTATATACATTTTTAAACTTACTATTGTTTTTGTAATTTGCTAATTTGCTTATTTGTTCTTTTATATAGCCTAACAAAAATAACTCATATTCAATTTCTCATATTAGCCTATGCTCATATTGCCCACCCCTTGCTCACCTGCACATACCAGCTGATATACAATGTAGTCTTGATTTGGGTGGTCACTCTGCATTTGAAAGTTTGAAAGGGTTTTAAATCTTCTAAATCAAGTAAAATGACTCAAAATCAAGTAATTTAAGCATGCCAAAGTTAACTTTAATCATATAAAATGTAATTTCCAAACAGCAAAATTCTGGCCAGTGAAAATGCTGAGTGGCTAGTAACTTTGGAAAACCACTAGCCACAGTGGCTGGTGAGCCAAAAAGTTAATGTCAAGCCCTGATTACAACACAACATGAACACACCTAAAGTTAGCTATAAATCTTATTATAAATGCATTATTACTGTGTTATAACAATGCATCAAGAATACCTTTATAATCTATTTATACAAAGCTTCATTAAGTTATTTGACTGCTATTATGTATAATGCCATATAGAAATATGACTGCGTACATGAACTTGTTTTGGGTTTTAATTTAGGAGATGCTGTATTATCCAGGTTAGCTACACCAATTAAAATGATTTCCCTGGAGCGTGCCAGGGTTCAGTGCCTTGCTCTAGGGCACAATGGTAGGAGGAAATCCCTGTGTCTTAACAGTTCAAGTAATGTCCCAAACTTGGATCCAACCAAGCTTTGGTGTTATGTGCCCAGATCACTACCAATGAAACGGTCAGGGATATAAACATACAGTGGGGAGAACGAGTATTTGATACACTGCCGATTTTGCAGGTTTGCCCACTTACAAAGCATGTAGAAGTCTGTAATTTTTATCATAGGTACTCTTCAACTGTTGAGTGACAGAATCTAAAACAAAAATCCAGAAAATCACATTGTATGATTTTTAAGTAATTAATTTGCATTTTATTGCATGACATAAGTATTTGATACATCAGAAAAGCAGAACTTAATATTTGGTACAGAAACCTTTGTTTGCAATTACAGAGATCATGCGTTTCCTGTAGTTCTTGACCATGTTTGCACACACTGCAGCAGAGATTTTGGCCCACTCCTCCATACAGACCTTCTCCAGATCCTTCAGGTTTCGGGGCTGTCGCTGGGCAATATGGACTTTCAGCTCCCTCCAAAGATTTTCAGGGTTCAGGTCTGGAGACTGGCTAGGCCACTCCAGGACCTTGAGATGCTTCTTACAGAGCCACTCCTTAGTTGCCCTGGCTGTGTGTTTGGGGTCATTGTCATGCTGGAAGACCCAGCCACGACCCATCTTCAATGCTCTTACTGAGGGAAGGAGGTTGTTGGCCAAGATCTTGCGATACATGGCCCCATCCATCCTCCCCTCAATACAGTGCAGTCGTCCTGTCCCCTTTGCAGAAAAGCATCCCCAAAGAATGATGTTTCCACCTCAATGCTTCACGGTTGGGATGGTGTTCTTGGGGTTGTACTCATCCTTCTTCTTCCTCCAAACACAGTGAGTGGAGTTTAGACCAAAAATCTCTATTTTTGTCTCATTAGACCACATGACCTTCTTCCATTCCTTCTTTGGATCATCCAGATGGTCATTGGCAAACTCCAGACAGGCCAGGACATGTGCTGGCTTGAGCAGGGGGACCTTGCGTGCGCTGCAGGTTTTTAATCCATGATGGCGTAATGTGTTACTAATGGTTTTCTTTGAGACTGTGGTCCCAGCTCTCTTCAGGTCATTGACCAGGTCCTGCCGTGTAGTTCTGGGCTGATCCCTCACCTTCCTAATGATCATTGATGCCCCACGAGTTGAGATCTTGCATGGTGCCCCAGACCGAGGGAGATTGACCGTCATCTTGAACTTCTTTCATTTTCGAATAATTGCACCAACAGTTGTTGCCTTCTCACCAAGCTGCTTGCCTATTGTCCTGTAGCCCATCCCAGCCTTGTGCAGGTCTACAATTTTATCCCTGATGTCCTTACACAGCTCTCTGGTATTGGCCATTGTGGAGAGGTTGGAGTCTGTTTGATTGAGTGTGTGGACAGGTGTCTTTTATACAGGTACACTCTAAAAAAAAAGGTTCTATATGGCACCAAAAATGGTTCTTGGCTCGTAATCATAGGGGAACCTTTTTTAGTGCTATATAGCACCAATTTTGGTGCTTCAGTGGTTCTTCAGCGGTTCTTTAGAGGTTCTTCACCGGTTCTTTGACTAAGGAAAAACCTCTGAAGAACCGCTGAAGAACCACTGAAGCATTAAAATTGGTGCTATATAGCACTAAAAAAGGTTCCCCTATGATTACGAGCCAAGAACTATTTTTGGTGCCATATAGAACCTTTTTTTTTTTAGAGTGTAATGAGTTCAAACAGGTGCAGTTAATACAGGTAATGAGTGGAGAACAGGAGGGCTTCTTAAAGAAAAACTAACAGGTCTGTGAGAGCCGGAATTCTTACTGGTTGGTAGGTGATCAAATACTTATGTCATGCAATAAAATGCAAATTAATTATTTAACAATCATACAATGTGATTTTCTGGATTTTCATCTCTCACAGTTGAAGAGTACCTATGATAAAAATTAGACTTCTACATGCTTTGTAAGTAGGAAAACCTGCAAAATCGGCAGTGTATCAAATACTTGTTCTCCCCACTGTATCATGAAAACAGCTGCATTTCAAAACCACAGGAGATTTATTTTGATACATTTGTTGAGTAATGGATAATTGTATATCATACCAAACTCTGATTAGCCAGTCCTGAAGTTTCAGGGTCCCCTGCCAGTAGATAGCCTTCCACTAGATGCAGGCAATAGTCCACTGAAGAGCCCACCAATATGGAGAGAGAGATGGCTTCAACCGCACCCATCTCCCACCCGAGCCAATACATCACCGCCACCACCAGACACACCATACCTGCCAGTGCCAACACACAAACGTTATGAAGTCATTTCAAGATTTAAGACTCATTTCACTACCAACATAGATCAACCATTTGGCATTACTCGAAACCATAGTTCCAGCATTTGCAAAGAGCATTGCAAACGTGTGTGGTTAGAACTACGGCCCTTAGCCTGTTGTTAGAAGCATAGTTTCTTGTTAAATGACATGTGGACTTAAACAGATCATTTTATTGGGCACTTATCAAATAAAGCAAAATGACCTGGAACAAAATGTTCGGCTCTGTTTACACCTGGCATTAAGATGCGTTTTGGTCAAGCGGATCACAAGTAGACGAAGGAGACTCAAACCCATTTACACCTGGTGTTTTATTCTGTCTCTTTTGTCCTTCTTTGTCCTTTCACTTCTGTCCTAATTTCTTTGAGGGAATGGTCTATGGGTGGGTAAATGTATGTTTTTTCAGATCTTTCGATCTAATGGACAAAATAAGCTGGCTTTGAGACGAAGAAAAACAAATGGAGAGCAGCAGCTTTCATTTCTGCACTGACAGCTGCAAAACCACGCTGAATATTGTGTTCGAAATCCTAGACTGGTTTCCCAGTCCTGACCTGAAGCGAAGCAGGGTTGAGCCTGGTCAGTACTTGGATGGGAGGCCTCCTGGGAAAACCAGGTAGCTGCTGGTAGAGGTGTTAGTGAGGCCAGCAGAGGGTGCGCATCATCCTTCGGTGAGACGTTAAACCGAGGTCCTGACTCTCAGTGGTCATTAAAATCTCTTTATCCTTCAATAAAGAGTAGGGGTGTAACCCCGGCATCCTGGCCAAAAGTGCCTTGAAAAGCGATATATAAATGTAACAAATTAATTAACATTGTGCTTGGTAGAATTTTTGTCTTCAAACCAAACTTGGGTCTTCAGCCAACAAAGTTTTAATCCCGTCTGGCTAGCGCACATCCCATAATGTTTTAGGTCAGTAGGCAGAGAGTAGACGGTCTTTTGTGGCTGTTCTAATGCTTTCGATCACATGAGCATCTACACTACAAAAGCACATGAAAAGCTAATATTAACACATTTTTATATACGTGTTATATACATAATTACATGTTAAGACATTAGTTTTACACTTTTTGACATTATTGGCCTTCCATTAAAGCAATCCATATGTGTTTTTGACCACCTCTGGAAGTGTTTGAAAGTGGACAAGCTTAAAATGTTTTACACCCTGTTTACACCTATATTTAGTGTCATCCACTTGCGATCCGACTGACCAAAATGCATCTTAATACCCGGTGTAAACAGAACCTTCATTACAGCAGCATCTCGGAGATCTCAAATACATTCATTAGCAGAAGTTATTACTCCCCCACCTGCACGTGACGCCATTCACGACAGGGCGTATCGATTTGAAGTATCGATATATCGATACTGATGTGAGCATCGAAAAGTATCGATACTCAAATAAAAATATCGATACTAAGATTTAATGCATACAATACGAATAACCTGTTACTGAATAGTTGTGTAGTATAGGACTATTTTCCTGCTCATCTGAACCATGATCTGAACGCACGCATATGCTGTAAGACAGAAGCAGTCAATCACAGAGAGAGCGTTCGCACACCGATGACACTGTATTCAAACAGAGCTGCGTTTCCCAAAACTATCATAAGAAACCATTGATGCTTTTGGAAATGCAGCCCAGAACAATACTCATCAGAAGACAAAAAACATATGTTTGAGTTATTTCACAATAAATAAATAGAAATTGTAGCCTACATAGTGCATTACACTCTTTAAATGTAATGCTAAAAGCTGATATTGATCATGTTCTATTCTGTAACTATAATATCATGTCAGAATAAAAAGGTTGCATTTTATGAGTGCAACGTCCTGTCACTGGCAGTCCCTTATGAAAATTAACCATGGTTTATTTATTTACTACAGTGACCATAGTTCAACTAGTATTTGTATTTCCATGGTTACAACTACAAGTAAACATATTTTAACCATGTGTAAACAAAAATATGATCTAATAAGTTGCAATTAAGGCATATTGAATGTTAAAATTCAAATATAATGTTAAGTGGGTATATTTACCCATTTTACTCTTAGTAATTTTAATAATTTAATAAATGTAATAATTAAAAAGTTCAGTTAAGAAGTATCGTATCGATATCGGTGATAATGGCCTTGAAAGTATCGGTATCGTATCGAAAACAAAATAAGTGGTATCGCCCATCCCTAACGACAGTTAGTTCATGTCTGTATGAAGCCCCACCTTCTGAAAAGCACAATGTGCTCTGATTGGTTGCTGGACCAGTGTGTTGGGATTGGTCAAATGCTTCAAGTGTGTTTTGGAAATGTCACACCACTAACCATAAGCACAAATTTCAACACTCTACTAACTCAACTAGTCTTTGCACCTTGTTGCCTATGGCGGGAATTATATAAATAAAGAATATTGTGACATATATGTTCCCGGAAGAAAAGGCGTTTCAGAGAGTTCAGTGCCTACTGATACAGAGAATAACTTGATTTGAAGTGACTTTGTAACGTTGCAGAACTTTTTTATGCTCAAACAGCAACATTACACACAAACATGTAAAAAAAAAAAAAAAATTAAGGCATACTAGGTCTTCTTTAAACTGCTAACGTCATTTTCACTGTTTTTATTCCTTCCTCTACTTTATTTTTTTCCTCTACTTAAATTCAAGCATCATTGCACATTTTTTAAATCTATTTCCTTGTTTAGTTGGACACATAGAAGTGGGATGATTTTCCGAGTCTCTTTTCATTTCACATAATTTGTATATTCGTTCAGTCTGAGTAATCACTTGTAGTGATAATATTACTGGTTGAAAGCAAGTTAAATTACGGTCATGTCTGGCATATTGTATTAACATATAAATGAGATGGGAATAGAGCTGCACATTTCAAAGGCAATGATTTTCACCATCAGTACATATTACATAAATGACAATTAAATTCAACAGAATGGAAGAAACAGGCATTTGATGGCAGACGCTGCATTTAAGTATCCTCAGTGAAAATTAGTTGGTCATACGGTGGTAAACTATTCAAGGTGATACAGTAAATCAAAGAGCGAACATGTCCAGGTCACATTTCATGCAAAAATAAAAATAAAAATTACTACCTAAAAAATATGAATACATTTTAAGAACTGCAGCAATGCATCTTATCTGCATCTTTTTTTGTAATTCTCATTATTTTCAATAATTCTCGTGTACTGCAATCAGTGTTATTTTACAATCATTTGTACACTATTAGCTTGATTTTCTTCCTGTGATTTTTAGGTTGAAATAATATACGGTCCCACTTTATATTAGGTGGCCTTAACTACTATGTACTTACATAAAAAAAATTACACAATGGACTTATTGTGTTCATACTTTATTGCAAAACACTTTTGCTGATATTGTGTTGGGATACGGGTAAAGTTAGGGACAGGTGTTGGTATGGGTAAGTTTAAGGGTAGGATTAGGTGTAAGGGAAGTGTCAACAGTGTAATTATGAAATTAATTACAGATGTAATTACATGCAGGTCATTTTTAAAATGTTAGTACAATGTAAAACATGTATTTACACAATTAGTGCATTGTATCAAATTATTCATTTAAATGTTAGTACACATTTAGTTAAGACCACCTATTATAAAGTGGGTCCTAATATACTAACAAAAATAATATTAATAGTTAATATTTGGTACAGTGGTATGACATACCCAGAATGCTCAGCAGGATTGGCAGCAGCAGAAGTGGATGTGCAGTAAACACTGCTACTGATGCGATGCAGATGGCAAGTGACAGCAGGAGACTGTAGAGGGCGCTCTCTACACCTACAGTCAAGGGGTAGTGCACAAAAAGGAGTTCAGGGAGGGAGTTAGTACATGTTAAATGTAATATAAATAGAGAATCTGAATGCAGATTCATTATTGTCATTTGTTGAGAGTGAGGTTAATGAGAACTCGTGTTAATGATGTCTGCGCCTCAGACTAATCGCTCTTAAATTGCTCATTTTTATCAAAGCTGGTTTCTGTCTTTGCCACATTCTATTTTTTGCTCTCTTGCCTATAATTTCCATGAAGATCTGTTTCCAGTGTTGGCAGGTCTGGAAGCCTCGTCTCAAGGCAGAGGATGCTGGGAGTGATGCAAGCTGCTTCTGCAGGAAGCTTTCCCATTGGAGGAAATCAGAGTGAGTCTGAAACGAAGACTTTCCCTTGTAGGTGGTCTGAATCAGAGAGACACATGAAGAAATAGTTGCATAAAGATGCTTAATAACCTGGAGTATGACATCAAGTATTGAAATTGACGCTGTCAGTGTTGGGCAGTGCTTGTAGTGGTCCGTTACGTAAATTTTCATACGCATTATCGCCACTTCTATATTTTAATCAGTAGCGTACCCTCACGTTTTCTTTGATTACCAGCATTTCTCATATGTAGCCAGTACTCTGACCACCCACACCAAAACATAAAACCAGGCTATTAATTAATTGTATACATTGCGTGTTCAGAGGTTTTTTTTTAAGCCAAACTAAATGGACCAATTATCTGCGCAATATGACTGAAGCCCAATTGGTTAATTTTGCATGAGTGGTACGCAAATCACTAAACAATTACAAGAACTATGTTACTTTTTCACAAGGCCAAGTACACGTTAGAATCAAGAGCAATTACAAATCAAATATTTTTTCCCACTTCAAGCACTGGTTGGGGCAACCCATTACAAGTAACGTGCATTACATAATTAGATTACTTTTTTGATGTAACAAGTAATGGATTACTTTCAGGGCTTAAAATTATATGTTTTGCTCACCAGCCACTGTGACTAGTGGTTTTCCAAAGATACTAGCCACTTAGCATTTTCGCTGGCCACAATTTTGACTGATACCATGGTGAAAAACTGCCATCTAGATATTAAAAATATTATTTCAGGTATATTAGGCTCCTGTCACTTTAATTGTGATTCTGTTTGATTGGGACAGTTCACTCACACGCTAATTTGCAGTAGTTTGCAGTAGTTTCTCACACCAAAATAGTAACAGGAGACTAAAGGCTGATTTATCAGTCCCTCCGGAAAAACGCGATTATGCGATCACATGATTTAATGCATAATCAGCCAAAGTCCGCATTTTTTCAAATACGCCGCACTTTCGCCGCGTAAATTGCCTATTTCCGTGTGCAAAATATGCGGGGCTAGCATGATTTCATAATCCCCGCATTTTCGTTGCAAAAAAGTCATATATATTAGCAGAAAGTTGAAAAATGTTTGTTTACTTCACACAAGAGCCGCCATTTCCCCCTATTGCCATGGAACGTTTTGAAGTGACGTAATTACCTGACGCGAACGTCATCGAAAAGCTGCAAACCCCATGGTGAAACCATAGATATCGGTGAAACCATGATGAAGCACGCAAATTCCCATTTGCCAACAAAAATAACAGCAAAAGACGGCGCAAAGCAGTTTCCCGGTGTGTTGACCGATTTAAAAAAACAGCATCATGAAGCTTCAAAGCGTTATGAATCAATGAGTCGATTCAGCGGTTGGATCGCCAAAGTCACGTATTTCAGCAGTTTGACACGTGATCCGAATCATGAATCGACTCGCTGATTCATAACGCTTCGAAGCTTCATGATGCTGTGCTTTGAAATCGGTCATCACTATATAAGTCATTATTTAGGTTTTTTATTTATTAAACTATTCTCGTCACTTCATAAAGTTATTGTAGAACCACTGTAGTAAGATGGACTTTTGTGGGTCTTGAAAGTGTAAAGTGCAATGTGCCAATGGAGGCCTTTCTGAGCCATCGGATTTCAACTAAAATATCTTCATTTGTGTTCTGAAGATGAACGGAGGTCTGACGGGTGTCGAATGACATGAGGGGAAGACATTAATGACACAATTTTCATTTTTGGGTGAACTAACCCTTTAAGAGATTGCACTTTGTGCATTGGAAGCACTCAAATGTCTGTTTTGTGTAGCTACCTCTGTAAAACAGGAAGTTATTTATTCATTTTTCAGAAGTTGTAGCATGTTCCTTTTGTAAAGCTACAGAACTTGTTTGACTCAATGTTTTGAAAATTTGAGCCATGTGTTTATTAAGGTCTTCAATAAAACAAGATGAGAATATTCCCAGCACTTTCTGTGATGTAGTGCTTTTTTTTTCTCTTTTTCATCAAACCATTGCATAAAATTGCATAAATATCCCGCATTTTCCATCGCATTTTTTAAGAACGTGCCGCATAATCAAGGATTTTTGCCCGCAACAATCACAAAAAAGCTGCATTTTTCTGGAAGGACTGATTTATACTTCTGCGTCGGACCTACGCCATATCCTCTACGGCGCAAGTTACGCGTTGGTTTTCATTTATACTTCTGAGTTGTTGTCTGCGTCAATGTGCAATTCCACATGCAGACCGCTAGTAGGCAGTGTCCACGGGCATGTTGATGGTCACCCACAGTATCAAGACAAAAGCCGAAGAAGAAGCAGCTTGTTTAGTGTTTACATTGTCGGAGATCAGCAGCCGTCAGATAGCGGCTTTTCTTGCAGCTTGAGTTGTTGTATGTAATACAAATTAAGCATCTCTAACGTTAGTTGATTAGTAGAGTTACATAAGAGGCGATCTGGCACTGGAATGCGTTTTTGAAATCCCACAGTGCTCGTGGCGCTGTTTTTAGTATCGGTGGCTCGTGGACGAGCACTTCAATCGATTGCTGTTGCGGAGACTATTAATTTAGTTGAAATCACAAAACAAAATGCACCCTAATGTGTCCCTGTTCTTGATATACAATCACTGATTAACATCTTTGGTTTTAATGAGAAAATACATAAACTATACACAGCAGATCTATGTATTTATTCACTAACATAAAGAATCTCTGCACTACAAAATATTGTGTTATATAGCAGATATAAGGATTAAACTATCATCCCATTTCTGGACACACACACTCCTATCACAGATTTTTTTTTTTTTATTGACCTGAGGGAGGGGTTCTGGCAGACCAATCACAGCGCTTGCGGTCTGCGTAGAATTGACGCGTTGTTACATTTTTGGAGAGGTGCGCGTCAGCGTACGGCGTAGGGTACACGCGCATCACGCAGCCTACGGCGTAGCTACGGCGTACACTCGACGCAGAAGTATAAATTGGCCTTTAAAGCAGAAAACAAAAAGCGCGCTGGATGAGTTTGATATTTACCTACAGGAAACAAAACTTGCAAATGTCTTTCATCAATTATTGCATGTAGCTTGTGAATGACTCTATTCTGCAGGTAAAGACCATTTATATCCGAAACAGTATTTTAAAAAAGTACCACAATATGGTTACATTTTTTGGTAACACTTTATTTTAAGGTGACGTAGTTACTACATGTACTTCCTATAGTTCTGTCAGGACCACTCTTTGATTAAGATTATTGTAGATGCTCTGAATGTTATTTGGCGGCAGGCTTTGCTCTGAAGGGTTCAGCTTCTGAGCTGTCCACAAGCAAGCCTCGCTGAGGTTTGAACCCCCTGGAGCAATTAACCAGAATTTTTATAAGCAACAGTTACATAATTCCATGCAGAAGTAATACAAGTACTGAAAGGAGATTGGACAATATTGAGCAAAAACTAGCTGGATAGATAAATATATCTCCTTGGACAAGCAGCTAACTAACCCTAACTCTATAGTAAGTACATGCAGTTCATTAGTATTACAGTACTTATTTGAGTAAGTACAATGTAACTACATCACCTTAAAATAAAGTGTAACCCATTATTTTGATGGGGAGCCTGTGCTCCATTACTGATGAAAGGCTAGAAACACCTTTGGCGGGAACAGACAAAAAGTGCGAAAGTAACAAAATACATGACTTCTAGGGGTGTAACGATTCATCTACTACATCGATGTATCGATTTATTTTCCTACGATCTAACTACATCGATCTGTGCTCGGCAAGTTGGCCTTCCGGACGACATATATCGATCTAACATCGTTTTAAAAGGTAATCAATCGATTGTATCGATCATAGGAAATAACGCATTGGATTTAAGCACGTCAGACTTTAAATGGATGTTTTTTCTTAGCACTTTTAATGATAAAGGCGTTAAACGTTACTCGATTCAGTCTGCCTATCTGTGACATCATCGTAACGCACGCACCAGCAGCAGCGCTAAGAAAACAAAACATAGCGGATGGCAGAGGAGAAGCCAACCAGCGAGAAATTATCAAGCCACCAGGAGAAACAGCTACCTGTACTTTCAACCCTGGCTAAATGTTACCTGTGCATTCCTGGGACCAGTGTGCCAGCAGAGCGAGTTTGTAGTACTGCTGGCGACATAGTGAACGTACAGAGAAGTGTTCTGCGGTCAGATCATGTTGATATTTTTGAAAAAGAAATATGTAGATTCATTGAAGAGTAGTTGGTTACATTTTATCTTTTGTTAAATATTGTTTGTTTATTAAACTGAGAGTAGTAGCAGGTTTCGCCAGTTTATTCAACCTGAAGAAATGTTGGTTGCACTTTATTTTTGATATTAATATTGTATTTGTATTATTTTAATGTTGAAAAACAACAGCAAAAGTAACAGGTACACCTAATATTAATTAAACCTGAAGAGAAGTTAGTTGCACTTTATTTTTGATATTAATATTGTAATATTTTTATGTTGGAAAACAAAAGCAGAAGTAGCAGGTTAACCTACTGTTGAAATGTTGGTTGCACTTACTGTGCTTTTATTGAAAATGTATTGAATATTGAAAATGAGAGCAGAAAAGGTTAACTTCCTGTTAATTCAACCTAAACTGTTGGTTGCACTTTATTCAAATAAAATTTGAATGCATTTGCCATTAATTGTTGTTTACTTGTTTGTTTATATCCATAATTAATTGATACCTGATTCCCTTACAAGAAACAACAGGAATCTAGGAAACTTTACCTGCACTGACCAGTATCCAGATATTTATTTCAGTCACACAATTTTTGGCTAAAAAGTTACTGAATCGATTTCAAGTCACTGAATCGTTTCGGATCGTATCGTTCTAAATGAACCAAAATCGTCCTTGAATCGTATCGACAACCTCAAATCGTGATACGAATCGAATCGTTGTTAAAACGAATCGTTACACCCCTAATGACTTCCAATTTTGAATAAGAAGAGTTGCGCAGTAGATTGTATAACCCGTAATATTAAGAGATCTTTTGTATGGCATAGATCTAGTGGGAATAGTCAGGACATATTATAAATGGTCAGAATATAATAATATTGTAGATGTGTTTGTAAAAGAAAATGAAGGTGGTATGTAATATAGGCTATGTTGTTTAATACATTACTGCGTTAAACAGAAACACTAGTGCAAAAAAACATGCAAGGCCTGGAAGCGAGCTGTCACTGTTATGTTCCGTTCTTTTAGTTTTCATGGACATTCAGTTTGTTTTCATTGGTCATGTCTTCCTTTGTTCAGTTTTCCGGCCACTTTTTTGTTGTCATTGTAATTCATTTAATCATCACAGGTGTTCATCATTATCTCGCTCATTTACCATCTATTTAAGTTTCCGTCTGTTCACTCTTCAGTGGTCTGGTATTGTTTGTGTGTAGCACACTGTTTCGTATGTCGTCTGTTATTTTGGAGTTATCTATTAAACGTTGTAGTTATTCTCATCATTTTCGTCTTCATTGAATTAAAGCGTGACACAAGCGAGCGAGTCCAAGTGAAAAAATGTAACACAAAAGTAACAAAACACATTACTTTCCAGGGGATGTTTTTTTAGGGAGTTACAATATTGTAATGCATTACCTTTAAAAGTAACATTCCCCAACACTGGCTGTCACACTACGTTCAGACTGCAGGTAAATGTGGCCCAAATCCAATTTTTTTTTGCTCATATGTGATCTGTTTTTGTCACAAACCACATGGAATCTGATCGTTTTTCCATTCTGATTTGTGCCACTTCCATATGTGGTCCTAAATCCGATACAGGTCAGATGTTTTGCAATGAGACATCAGTCTGAACAGTCATATTGGAATTCATGAGACTTTTATATCACCCTAGATAGACATTCGTCACAATTTTGTACTTATGGGAGCAACTTCACAGATACATACCCAAAGTTATCAAGACAGTTGCAAAAGGTGGTCAGTGAAACATCAAAAATGTCTGAAGCATTAAGAGTTCCTTTCACTGGAACTAAGGGGCCAAGCCCAACCCCACACCATAACCCCCCCCTCCACCAAAGTTTACACTTGGCACAATGCAGTCAGACAAGTACCGTTCTCCTGGCAAACGCCAAACCCAGACTCGTCTATCGGATTGCCAGACAGAGAAGCGTGATTGGTCACTCCAGAGAACACGTCTCCTCTGCTCTAGAGTCCAGTGGTGGCGTGCTTTACACCATTGCATCCGACACTTTGCATTGCACTTGGTGATGTAAGGCTTGGATTCAGCTGCTCAGCCATGGAAACCCATTCCATGAAGCTCTCTACACACTGTTCTTGAGCTAATCTGAAGGCCACAAGAAGTTTGGAGGTCTGTAGCTATTGACTCTGCATGCGCTGACTCCTCTCTGTGATTTTACGTGGCCTACCACTTCGTGGCTGAGTTGCTGCTGTTCCCAATTGCACTTTGTTATAATACCACTAACAGTTGACCGTGGAATATTTAGTAGTGAGAACATTTCACGAATGGATTTATTGCACAAGTGGCAATCTTTCACGGTACCAGACTTGAATTCACTGAGCTCCTGAGAGTGACCCATTCTTCCGCAAATGTTTGTAGAAGCGTCTGCATGTCTAGATGCTTGTTTTTATACACCTGTGGCCATGGAAGTGATTGGAACACTTGAAATCATTGATTTGGAGGGGTGTCTCAATAATTTTGGCAATATAGTGTATGTGAGCTATACAAAAAAAATCAGATCTGAGCAATAAATCCGAATTGGGCACTAAGGCTTGTAGTGTGAACGTAGCTTAAAAGGGCAAAATGCAACATGAAAGTAGTCTATATGACTCAACAATATTTTTGTGTGGACTATTGAAATGCAGTAGTGAACTCACTGATTCAAAAGCCATAGAGATCCAGTGCACTCTGCCGCCCTGCATGCCCACGGCACCATGGGATAGCTGACCAGGCAAGAGGTTGGGCTCAGGAAGAGAGTGACACTCCGGGTGAAGCAAGGGCAGAATGGATGTGAGGCTATTACCTGAAAGAACGAAACAGGACGTGGTAAAACTGTGAGCGATTGAAAGGCCATTTGAGAAGATCCATTGTGGATGATTCTCCCTCACCTGATGGCAAACACTGAGCTCCACCAGGTTTCACCAGCTTGGTATTGGCACTGATGGCTTTGCACAGCTTGCATAAGTGCCCGATCTCATTAAAAACATCAAAGTCAGGATCATAGATCACACTGCCCTTTGAGGGGGAGGAACATCAATAATCATTAAATTAATCATTAAATTAATCATTAAATTAATCATTCATAAATCAGCTTCAAAGGAAAATAATCAATGCACACAATGTACAAACACTACATATATACAAAGACTACATATATATATGTATATATATTTATTTATTCTTTTTTTTTAATAGAACCATTACATTAACTTTTAGACAAAATCTCCCCTTAAGTAACGAGCCATTTTCTGTTTTTATGTATGATTATTCTCAACCATTTTCACAAATTGAGGTGTTTTTTTTTTTTTTTCATTTCTGCACTGTAAATAGTCAAAATTGTTTTATTCTGTCTTACCAGGTCTCCAATAACATGGTTGTCTGAGCGCTGAGTGCGGTTGACCCCCAGTATGCCGAACACCACAAACACCATGGCTCCGGTGTCCACTAGAGGGCGCACTGCTGGTTTCCCACATTCACCTCCACCGCAGGGGTTAAATCCTGAAGTTCTGGAGATCTTAATCTGGGTAGGAGCTGATCAGATATATAAGAGAATTAGCAAAGATAGAACAACTGGCAAATTGTCATAAAAGAAAAGTATCCAGCATCTGCTGCAGAAGTTTGCCGCATATTGAAGAACTACTGATTCTGTCAATGAATCTACTTTTCTTTTTTCTTGTCTTTTTTTGAGAACCCAATATTTTTGCAAGAGTACATTTTAAATGTGTATATCTGCTATCTGTATATCAACTACGTATCATAACGCTTAAACAGATCTCAGTTGTAGATATTTTTAAGTTACTTACAAGATCACTCGTGTGTAAACCCTTGTGAAATAAAAGTACACATTAGCATTCTTTTAAAAAGAGTTTTTACTGCAGAAATAATATACTTTAAAAGAATTTACTTAAATGCAAACTGAATGTAATGCTTTCAGACACTTAATTGCAAGCTAATTACAATGAAATTTAAATTGATTTCAGTTTAAATTTATATTTACAGGGAGTGCAGAATTATTAGGCAAATGAGTATTTTGACCACATCATCCTCGTTATGCATGTTGTCTTACTCCAAGCTGTATAGGCTGGAAAGCCTACTACCAATTAAGCATATTAGGTGATGTGCATCTCTGTAATGAGAAGGGGTGTGGTCTAATGACATCAACACCCTATATCAGGTGTGCATAATTATTAGGCAACTTCCTTTCCTTTGGCAAAATGGGTCAAAAGATGGACTTGACAGGCTCAGAAAAGTCAAAAATAGTGAGATATATTGCAGAGGGATGCAGCAGTCTTAAAATAGCCAAGCTTCTGAAGCGTGATCATCGAACAATCAAGCGTTTCATTCAAAATAGTCAACAGGGTCGCAAGAAGCGTGTGGAAAAACCAAGGCGCAAAATAACTGCCCGTGAACTGAGAAAAGTCAAGCGTGCAGCTGCCAAGATGCCACTTGCCACCAGTTTGGCCATATTTCAGAGCTGCAACATCACTGGAGTGCCCAAAAGCACAAGGTGTGCAATACTCAGAGACATGGCCAAGGTAAGAAAGGCAGAAAGTCGACCACCACTGAACAAGACACACAAGCTGAAACGTCAAGACTAGGCCAAGAAATATCTCAAGACTGATTTTTCTAAGGTTTTATGGACTGATGAAATGAGAGTGAGTCTTGATGGGCCAGATGGATGGGCCCGTGGCTGGATTGGTAAAGGGCAGAGAGCTCCAGTCCGACTCAGACACCAGCAAGGTGGAGGTGGAGTACTGGTTTGGGCTGGTATCATCAAAGATGAGCTTGTGGGGCCTTTTCGGGTTGAGGATGGAGTCAAGCTCAACTCCCAGTCCTACTGCCAGTTTCTGGAAGACACCTTCTTCAAGCAGTGGAACAGGGAGAAGTCTGCATCCTTCAAGAAAAACATGATTTTCATGCAGGACAACGCTCCATCACACGCGTCCAAGTACTCCACAGCGTGGCTGGCAAGAAAGGGTATAAAAGAAGAAAATCTAATGATATGGCCTCCTTGTTCACCTGATCTGAACCCCATTGAGAACCTGTGGTCCATCATCAAATGTGCGATTTACAAGGAGGGAAAACAGTACACCTCTCTGAACAGTGTCTGGGAGGCTGTGGTTGCTGCTGCACGCAATGTTGATGGTGAACAGATCAAAACACTGACAGAATCCATGGATGGCAGGCTTTTGAGTGTCCTTGCAAAGAAAGGTGGCTATATTGGTCACTGACTTGTTTTTGTTTGGTTTTTGAATGTCAGAAATGTATATTTGTGAATGTTGAGATGTTATATTGGTTTCACTGGTAAAAATAAATAATTGAAATGGGTATAAATTTGTTTTTTGTTAAGTTGCCTAATAATTATAAAACTAATAAAACTAAAAACTACTTCCAAAAATATTCAGCTTTGATATTAATGAGTTTTTTGTGTTCATTGACAACATGGTTGTTGTTTAATTATTAATGTTGTAAAATTAATCCTCAAAAATACAACTTGCCTAATAATTCTGCACTCCCTGTAAGGTAATTAGTGGAACTAAAGAGTGCTTTTTAACCCACTCATGTAGGCCTTAAGTACATCTTTATATGTAATTTCATTGAAATATGAAATATTTCTTTGAAATATGGTTGCTGAATGCACTGACAAACATTTATGGTAAACTAAAATATACTTTAATGTAATTTCTTTTGAAACTTGTATGTCATGTATTTAAATATATTTGTAATGATGAAGTAGCAATATAGTACATTTTAAGATGAAAGTAATGCAAGTTAAGTAATCAGCTTTTTTTTAAATAACTTTTCTAAAAAGTAACGCAAGTTACTTTGTTTTCCCATGTATTGACTGACAGCTTTTCTGTCCCCATGTTGAGAGAAATATTGTGAATAAGTCCAGAGGCGTTGTGTGTGAACATGATAGCTATTATAGTTTACTTTATTCATCTCACTTGCACAAAAGATTCAGTATTCCTGAAAATGAATAAAAAAAAGAGAAATGCAAACTCAGAATATGATGCAAACCTGCAGTAATTAAATACATTAAATAACACAAATATACTTAATGTATTTAATCTCATTTAAATTTTTTCTCCAATGTCTGTGCTGCTATCTTTTGATGATCCAATTCAACCATACCAATAAGCAAAAATGACTTTAGATAAACATCACATTTGTGTTTCTTTTTTTTATAAAAAAAAAAGCAAAGGTAACGTAACACATTACTCTCCATAAAAGAAACTAAGTAACGCAAATCAGTTACTTTTTTAGGGAATAACACAATACTGTAATGCAAAAGTAACGTAACATTACATTCCATAAACTAAACTAAGTAACGCAAATCATTTACTTTTTAAGGAGTAACACAATACTGTAACACAAAAGTATTGTAACTCATTACTCTCCATAAAAGAAACTAAGTAACGCAAATCAGTTATTTTTTTAGGGAATAATGCAATACTGTAAGGCAAAAGTAACGTAACATTACTTTCCATAAAAGTAACTAAGTAACGCAAATCAGTTACTTTTTAGGGAGTAACACAATACTGTAACACAAAAGTATTGTAACTCATTACTTTCCATAAAAGAAACTAAGTAACGCAAATCAGTTATTTTTTTAGGGAATAATGCAATACTGTAAGGCAAAAGTAACGTAACATTACTTTCCATAAAAGTAACTAAGTAACGCAAATCAGTTACTTTTTAGGGAGTAACGCAATACTGTAACGCAAAAGTAACATAATTCATTACTTTCCATAAACGAAACTAAGTAACGCAAATCAGTTACTTTTTAGGGCGTAACAATTCTGTAAAGCAAAAGTAACGTAACACATTACTTTCCATAAAAGAAACTAAGTAACGCAAATCAGTTATTTTTTTAGGGAATAATGCAATACTGTAAGGCTAAAGTAACGTAGCATTACTTTCCATAAAAGTAACTAAGTAACGCAAATCAGTTACTTTTTAGGGAGTAACGCAATACTGTAACGCAAAAGTAATGTAACACCTTACTTTCCATAAAAGTAACTAAGTAACGCAAATCAGTTACTTTTTAGGGAGTAACACAATTCTGTAAAGCAAAAGTAACGTAACACATTACTTTCCATAAAATAAACTAAGTAACACAAATCAGTTACTTTTTAGGGAATAACACAATACTGTAACGCAAAAGTAACGTAACATTACATTCCATAAACAAAACTAAGTAACGCAAATCAGTTACTTTTTAGGCAATAACACAATACTGTAACGCAAAAGTAACGTAATTCATTACTTTTCATAAAAGAGACTAAGTAACGTAAATCAGTTACTTTTTAGGGAGTAACACAATACTGTAAAGCAAAAGTAACGTAGCACATTACTTTCCATAAAAGAAACTAAATAACGCAAATCAGTTACTTTTTAGGGAGTAACACAATTCTGTAAAGCAAAAGTAACGTAACACATTACTTTCCATAAAATAAACTAAGTAACACAAATCAGTTACTTTTTAGGGAATAACACAATACTGTAACGCAAAAGTAACGTAACATTCCATTCCATAAAAGAAACTAAGTAACGCAAATCAGTTACTTTTTAGGGAGTAACACAATACTGTAACGCAAAAGTAACTTAACATTCCATTCCATAAATGAAACTAAGTAACGCAAATCAGTTACTTTTTAGGGAATAATGCAATACTGTAAGGCAAAAGTAACGTAACATTACTTTCTAATAAAAGTAACTAAGTAACGCAAATCAGTTACTTTTTAGGGAGTAACTCAATACTGTAACGCATTACTTTTAAACGTAACTTTCCCCAAAACTGCATATAACAAACTACAGTTACAATTATAATCATGTGCATTACAGTACATGTGCTTTAGTATGCTGGTCAACAACATCAAAATAAGTGTACTTCTTAAAGCATGTCAAAAGATTAATAAAACATGATTTAAAATGTACTTTAAGGTAAGACATTATTACAAAGTGCAATTTTTAAAAGTATCCATAAGTGTGTTAAGAAAAACAGTGCACATTCAATACAGCTAAGTGCACTACTTTTTCACAAGGGGATGTTCTACCACAACCTTAAATGATATGCACTACTTCAAATACATTTCAAACCGTGCATGTACCAGCAGGAAGTGGAGCGTAGAAGCTGCCCTGAGTGGGTCCATCAGGCCCGGAGCTGAACACACACCCTGGCGGTCCCTCACACACACGACTGGGGTACGGGCTGATGGTGTGTTGGGCAAAATACAGCTTCCTGTCAAAAATATATACAAACAGGGGATCAATTACTGGATTATCATTATCCCAGATCATTTTCAGGCACTTTGATTTCTTCAAATTGGGCAATGAGGCATACAGGGTTAAATGTTGCACAGTTGAGAAGCAATGAACATGATTTCAATCAGTCATGGCTCATCTGTGAACATCACGTGTCCCCCCTCACACTCGCCTGCTGTGTTGCTGCTCAAGCGAAGCCACGTAGAACTCAAACTCTGATCTCCAGCGACGGCTGCCATCACATGACCGCAGTGTAAGCATCCAGCGAGGGCGGGGGTGATAGGCGTGAGACACACACACGGTCATCCGCGTGCTGAAGTTGCTATGGGGACTGCTGTAGGCCTGTTACCGTGACAACACATCGATCAGTGTTTGTCAGCTCAGATGGAATGGGGCTATAAGGGCAATTGAAGTGTGCTGAGGTGATGCGAACACACGCCACAGATATTTCGCTGCACAAATTCCTCCGAGGATGATGGAATTCTGAGGTGTTGCAATAGATTGTGTACATTCACTGAGGCATTAGCAAACAGGCGGTAATGTGTTTTGTCTGTGTAGTGTAAGCATTAAGCAATGTGAAAAACACATTTGCCAATCATAATTATGTTTTCAAGAAAATGGCTTGTCACAGCTGTCTTCCGAAACAACAGTTTGTGCTCGAATAAACCATTGTTTCCTTTTCTTTGCTTAATGGAGAATATTCAACTGGCAGTCATGCGGGCCTCTGTGTGTAAATGCCAGAGTAAGTCAAAAACAAAGAATTGGCTTTTTTTCCCCCATTAATTCGTGTAAATATAAATTGAATTGACCACGGTTCACAGGATGTTGAACTGGAATGACAGAAAGAGGAATTTACTGAACTGCAATTCAGAGAAATTCAACAGTTGCACAACAGAGAAATGTCATTAGTTAAGGCCCGTTCACACCAAGGACCATGACTATTAAGATATAGTTCTACAAATAAAAGAACAGCAGTGTCCACACAAACTATAACAGCACAAAGCAACAATATCATTGGAATCACTTAGGTGTAGACGCTAATATAGGTTTGGTTATAATTATCTTTATTGCTATCGTTCTTGGTGTGAACAGGCCTTTAAACACTAGGCAAAATATTATTACTTACATTATAAATTTCACAAATTTTTCCCTATATGTTTTTCTCAACCAAACATATTTCAATACTGTCAAAATATTTAATAAACCCATAAAAGTTTTTTTTAAAAATACAAATATTGACATCAAAATTTGAATCTGTGTTTAAATTACGTAAATTTGTCAAATGTCAGTAAAATTAATGTTATAATTAAATATAATATAAAATAAATTGGTATAAATACAAAGTTAAATGGGTTTCAAACACTGGTTATTAAAAGCATCTAATGTTTCTGGTAAATATTTTAATAATAGTCCTTATGTTGAGTGTACAGTGTTATTGTTAATTAAAAACTAAAATAAAAACTATGTAATAAAATATAATGTAATAATAAAAATAATTTTCATTAATTGAAATATACATACAATTGAATAATAGATTAAAAACTTTAATAAATTAAAGCTTAAGATATAAATGTTTAAAAAATAAAGCTAATTAAGCAATTAAGGGCCAAGCACAAAAAAGCCATAATGAGTTATGCAAGCATGGCTGGTAGCATCAGACCAACTGCAACAATGAGTAATTAAAAACATTTTAGAGGATTTTAATCAAAATGGCTGAAAAATCTTAAATAGAATCACTAGTAACATGACTTAATTGCTTATTACTTTCGATCAATAGGTGGCGCTGTGTCCAAATTGATGTGATGTGGTCAGTGTGGGGTGACAATGATGCACACAAAGCTTTGCAGAGATACAGCCTCTGAGTCACTTTGGCATCAGGCCATCAACTTTGTGTTAAACTATAATGGTTTATATGGCATATCAACACTATATCCATTACTTTTTGCTGGCATTGATATGACTCAAAGTGAGTGAAAATCAGACCAACTGTGTGTGCGTCAGTAGTCAGGGCACTGATCAGGGAGTCATCCCATTGACTGATTCCCTGATCAGTGCCCTGACTACTGAACTAGGGAGCTGATTGAGACATACCCTGTGTATGAGGAGTTTGACAAAGTAGGTTTTCAAGGAAATTCAAAATGGCAGACAGCAAGTTCGATCAATTATGGCATAATTGATCGAATATTATTCATCATAGAGGAGACATGATCATTGTTCATTGGTCATGATCATTATTCTCGGTAAGGAATCTATAAAGACCAGTTTCAATAAAATAAGCTAAATAAATTAAAAGCATTTTTTAATATTTCGTTATAATCTTGACCACAAGGTGGCGCTGCCCTAAAACTTTTTGAGTACCTTCAAGGAATCATGCTGAAAACACATACCGAGTTTCGTAATGATACACTTATGCGTTCGTGACATATAGCATTTTACGTCAAAATTCACACACCTAAAATGGCCGAAATGGTAAAATTAGATATTGTTCAACTCTAAAGAGAGCAGTCTTCAATTTTGGTAAAACTTTTCAGGGGATGTATTACAGAAACATCTTAACTTTAGAATCCTATCTTATCTGTTTGGTAACCATGGCAATTTCAGTTAGGACCTCATCAGGACAAAAGCTATTACAGAATGACATTTCTTAAGTGCATCATTTTATCTAAACTATGGATAGGAAACGGGTATTACAGAAGCATCCTAACTCGACAAAAAATCCTAAAAGCTGTCTTAACTTTAGGACAACCCCATTGGTGTCCTAACTTCAAACCTTTTTGAAATCCAACAGTAAAAATCACAGTACAAAAAGCCTTTTTCGAGAATGGCGTTCATTTATTGATTATACAAGACAAAGAGCAGCAACGTTTGATGGTGGAGAGACTTTTGGAGGACCCAGAGGATGCGCTGTGCTTCGATGATAAAAAAAACTCGTAAATAATGAATAACTCCCATGACACATGATTTTGCAGTGAGTTGACGAATTGCAACATTACAGAGGCCAACGAGCCGTCACGGAGCATTACCAGTCATTCTTCAAGTGCCTAACGCCTTAGGTTGTTTTTTTGTAGGATTTTTCTGCAAAAGGCGATTAATAAAACTTTAATAAAGGCTTTAACTTTTCAACGGAGCTTATCAAAATTTCAATCACTGCCGCACTGAAATTAAAAGCATGCCGTTGTTTCTCCATTTTGATTTTAGGTTTACCTCAGAAGCAGTTTGCGCATTGTTGGTTGCTTGGAAACAGACCTGACAGTTGATTACCAAACTCGATGAAGCGGTTTAAGATTTCCCAACTAGAGATAAGATGAGATTTTGTAACATAGGATAAGAATCCTGAATCAAGTTAAGATTTGCTTCTGTTATACAAAATTGTGAAAAATCCTAAATTAACTCATTAAATCCATTACATTAATCATATCTTAAGTTAAAGGAGCTGTATGTAGGACTGTGGCCAAAACTGGTACTGCAATCACTTTCAAATTACTGTAGTGCGGTGTATCCCTCTACCCCTCCCCCCTGACTCGAGGTTGCCAGATAGGTTGCAGGATCCAGCGGGAACGTAGGCTGCTACACGGAGCTTTCAATGGCAAGTGACGAGTCGTACACAGTAAGTTTTTTGAACATGCACAACTTTGTTCGACTGTCGTGAATATTTGAAATGTCCATTTACATTAAGTACAAGTTAGCCAAACATAGATGAACCTTACCTGTCCAGGAGAAAATTAGCAACGTTGGCGTCAGTCTTCAAATTCTTCTCCGTTTTCAGCCGTCTCCATCTTTCAAAGGCATCTCCTATACAAATCCTTGTTTTATTTCGGACACTGTCACGACGTTTTTCTGATTCATATCGAGGTCGTTTAGGTTTCGTAAAGTTAGACATTGTTTATCCAAAAAGTTTGTAGCTGCAGCTGTGGTAACTAGCAGAGCTGGCAACCCGAATGCAGAAACTCTACTGACTTCGTGATTGGTAGATAGGTGGAGGGCGGCGCTTCAGGCATGACACAACATGTCAACATCAACATCAGTTGAGGGCTGCAACTTCAATTTTAAAATGACAATATCTTGGCCGGACAACTGTTGTCAGTGATATAAGTATTTGAAATTAACATGATTTCTTAATGTCTATTGACATATTAGGGCCATTTTATGATTAATTAAAATACATTTCTTACATACAGTTCCTTTAAGACCTATATAGAAAGTTTCTGTAATACGTCCCCAGAAGTTCTAAGCAAAAATAGCTATTTTTCATATTTCCTGGCCACCAGGGGGCGCTACGCCGAAACTGTGCAGGTATGGACAGGTATTATGGTTGTCATAACGAACACCAAGTTTGGTCTCAACAAACTTGCGAGATATAGCCAAACGTCCAATTTGGTGTACTCTTTGTCAAAATCGTTTTGACTCTTTGTCAAAATGATATCAACATGAATTCCATTACTTTTTGTTGCCATGGTCTGAGGATTATCTGATCAATTTTCGTGAAAATCATAGAAAGGGTCTAGGTAGAGTTTTTCATAAAATTGAAAATGGTGGAAAAAATGTAATGATGGAAAATTAAGTCATAGGGTGCATTCAGTGCTTGGCCCCTAATAATAATGACAAAAGCACTAAAACTTAAAATGAAAACTGAAAATATAAAAAAGCTCATTCAAAATATGAATAAATAGCTACTAAAAGAGTATCTAAAATGTAGATACTATAATAGTATTTATTCATATTTTGAATTAGCTTTTAAAGTCAAATTCAATTTATTTTCTATATGAATGACAATGAATTAATTGTCTATGAATACAACTGCGCACCCTATTTGCTTTAATTCAAATGTAACTCTAATTCAGGAACAGAAATGGAATTTAAAGACATTCTCAATTCTCTTGTGAATGGCACACAGTCCTGGTGTTTATTTGTGTCTGAGTGAATGTGTGTGGCCATACAGACCTGAAAGAATGGCACATCCCCGTGCCCGGCTGATGATGCTTGCCAGGGTGCAGGTACACTGGCACTTAGTGAATAGCGATATAGAGGAACCGCAGAGCCCATTTCCAGTTTAAACACATAGACAGTTAGGAGACCACCTGCAGAATTTTATAAGAGACTTCTTTCAAAAACATTTTTTAAAAACAAAAATCACAACAACCCCAACTGAGGTCTAAAGTAATGGTCTAAAGGTCTAAAGTTTTTTTGTGAAAAATTGGAGGAATTGGGCATTGGGATGGGACTGGGTCTTCATTATGTTTTGCATATACTGTATTTCTGCTAAAACATAATTTTGTCAATATTTAGGAGTGCACTTAGCCTAGAAATCTAGACGCACCCTAGCGGCAGAAAATGTATTTTGCCGCGAGTGTAGTCTAGCAACTCTAGGTAGACCTCAGAGCTGGAAAAACCAAACTCTGCTCAGAAAAAAAGCATTAATAAATTGCGCTACCAACAGTGATTGAATCTAATGACTGCTAAGCTCACATCACATCAAACTGTGCAAATTATTATTATTGTTATACTTTGTTCTCAAATTTTTTATGTTAACAGCATCAGCATTGCGTGACTACGTGTATTTAGTGTGTATTAGCGTTACCTGTAGATTTCGATTTCTGTACTGTCTTTTGCTTTTGACTATGGGTGCATCTCCAGTTGTCACTGATGATTGTCATTTGGACCTTTCTGGATTACAATCCACCATGAAAATGATATGTTTAATTATTCCAGCTGCTGTGAGAAAAAGCTTTAAATGATCCGCCACCTGCAGCATCCACACAGGCGATAGCCTATTGGCCAGACTTCTTCTTTATGTATACAGACGTGACGTAATGACGCAAAGATATGCTCGAATTTACCAGTACCACTCAAATTATAACACATTATTACAAGCTTACCATTGTGATCGGGCTAAGGTAAGGAGATCGTTTTGAACACTGGCTGGTTATGTACTTGCTCAAAAATGTATTTTGGATCATTTTTAACCAAAAAAAGTTACGGACTGCAGCTTTAATAAAAGTCTTGAACTGTAAACTCTCAAGTGTTAGCTTATGTGTCTATTCAGAATGACTTATGAGCAGCAACCTTTTTATTTTAGGTATGTCATTTATGCCCTACTTGCCAGAATGAGGGGTGTGCGGTAAGGGGTTAATAAACAATAAACCAATTAAAATGGCCCCAACTTGTAAGTGGATGTATATCAGCAATGGGGTGCATTTATTTACATTTTATGTGAGAGCTGTGTGTGCCTCGTAAAAACAGTGATTTTTTTTATATGAATATGTTGCCAATGACAGGGTCGTCCAAAATATTTTTTTTATGACTGGTAAGGGGACAATTCAAAGTGAAATATTCTCAATCAATTACTGCAGCCACTGTATGCACTGGCCTGGACACATTAAAGTATAGACAGGACGTAAAACCATTGTGAAGATAATATATTTTATTTGATGGGAGCGTTTGGACCTGGATAATGGATAGGGGGTGCTGGCCAAAAAAAAGGTTGCAAACCGTGTCCATCTTGGCCAACCTGGTTAGAACTAGTAAAACACCTTAACTAAGCTGGCGGAGACCCGAGTAAGCTGATTAACCCATTTTCTGAAACCGGTTTACCAGCTTTACAACCATTTGCTAAAATTACCTGGTTTATCCAGCAGGGAATGCATCAAAGACTGATTAAGTTTTGATAAAACAGGTGTCAGTGTTTTTCCACCCGTTCCTCCCAGCAGAGCAGACAAACAAACCTGCGAGCATCTGTGCGGTGCTGTTGAATGCTGGTTTGGACTGGTTTGAGGGAATTGTGGGATGGTTCCCTGAGGTAGAGCTTGTGAAATCAGCAGTGCTGTGTAGATTATGAGGTCGCTCCATAAAAACACCTGAGAGACACAGAGAGGTCGTACATGTCAGTCTGTAGTACCGGTTTATTTCTTGTTATGTCTCAAATTTAAAGCTAGTCAGTGGAATTTTTTAGGCATGTACCATTGTAGTATTATTAATACTAGTAGTATTTAATTACTACTAGTATTATTAGTGTTGAATCTGGGTGTACAGTACCACACAACTATGTTAAATAATCATAATATTTATCACAGCACCATGCTATTCTCACTTGATATCATAATTGTGCATGAGCTACATTAGCAGTGCAATTCTTAAAGCTTAAAATCGAATTTATTCCTGTGATCAAAGCTGAATTTTCTTCAGTGTCACATGATTCATCAGAAATCATTCTAATATGATGATTTTTCTGCTCAAGAATCTTGTTGAAAACAGTTGTGCTGCTTCATAGTTTTTTGTGGAACCCATGATATCTTTTTCAAGATTTGTTGATGAATAGGAAGTTCAAAAGAACATTTATGTGAAAAAATATATATATATATTGCAACAATGTCAAATGGTGCGTCCCAATTCGTATACTAGCCTTCCTAAAAAATATTCGAAAATAGAATTAGTACATCCCAAATCGTAGTATGATGAAATGAGTATTGCAA
Organism: Romanogobio albipinnatus; assembly: GCA_023566225.1. Classification (NCBI taxonomy): domain Eukaryota; kingdom Metazoa; phylum Chordata; class Actinopteri; order Cypriniformes; family Gobionidae; genus Romanogobio; species Romanogobio albipinnatus. The sequence goes on along the minus strand of CM042253.1, from coordinate 12,659,164 downwards.
AGATAACCCAGATGGTCTACAATGGTCAGAATCCGAAGTGCAGATTGATGCACACTCTGACGGCTAATATTGCCCACAACCCATTGTGCGTTGGACGAGGATTCGATTATAACTACAAACATGAGTAAAAAGTGTAAAAAAAAACTACAGACATGGAGCATGTGAGAGTCTGACAGTTAAGTAGAGAGGTTTAGATAAAGGGGTTTGAGTGATTAATTATCAGTATCTAACCTGACGAAAATATATTTATTTACTATTATCCACATTATATTTAATCTGCAGCAGCATTGTGAACTTCTGTAATGATACGTTTTAAATGCATCATTATATTCAAATTGCAAATGCATGAGGAGAGTTTAAATGGTGACGGGATGCACGTAACCAAACGACAGATCTGTCCGTTAAAGATGTCGAAGTAGTATGTCCCAAAGCTTGCCTACTCTTGTGCTACTCAAAAGTATGTACTTTTTCTTCACAAAAAGAGTACATACTTTTAGGGAGTAGTTTAAGTAGGCAAACTGGGATGCAAGTCTTTTCAGTCACTTTCGAACAATGTAGTGCATCTTTGCTGAATAAAAAGTGTGTCCTTCTGAAGAGCTTGGTGAATTAGAGCGTGTCATTGTGATAGAATGCCACCTTTGCAATAAGCCAGTTCGTGAAATGTCATTCCTGCTAGATACTCCAAGGCCATCTGTTAATGCTATTATTGAAAAGTGGAAGCATTTAGGAACAGCAGCGACGCAGCCAGGAAGCGGAAGACCACGGAGTCACAGAGTGGGGTCACGAAGTGCTGAGGCATATGCTGCTTAAAAGTCACCAACGCTCTGCTGATTCCACACCTAAAGAGTACCAAACTTCCACTGACATTAATATCAGCACAAAAAACTGTGCAGCGGGAGCTTCATGGAATGTGTTTCCATGGCCATGAAGCTGCAAGAAAGCCTTGCATCAAGTACAATGCAAAGCATTGAATGGAGTGGTGTAAAGCACACCAGCCACTGGACTCTAGAGCAGAGGAGACGTGTTCTTTGGAGTGATGAATCACGGTTCTCTGTTTGGCAGTCTGATGGGCAAGTCTAGATTTGGCAGATACCAGGAGAATGGTACCTGTCTGTCCCAACTGTAAAGTCTTTGTGGAGGATGGATAATGGTATGGGGCTTTTTATCAAGGGATGGGCTAGACCCCTTTTGCTTGCAACTGGGAACAGGGGGAACAGCTTGGCCCTTTTCTATTCCAGCCTGACTGTGCCCATATGCACAAAGGTCCATAAAGACATGGTTGGATGAGTTTGGTGTGAAAAAAACTGTCCCACACAGAGCCCTGACCTCCACCCCATCAAACACCTTTGGGATGAACTAAAATGGAGAACTGCGAGCCAGGTCTTCTCGTCCAACATCAGTGCCTGACCTCACAAATGCTCTACTGAATAAATAGGCAAACATTTCCAGAAGAGTGGAAGCTGTTATAGCTGCAAAGGGTGGACCAACTCCATATTAATATCTATGTATGTAGAATGTAATGTCATTACAGTCCCTGTTAGTGTAATGGTCAGGTGTCCCAATACCTTTGTCCTTATAGTGTGTATTTTGGGGCCTTTTGTGCAACTTTATTTTGTCAGGATATGGAAAGACAGGATGGGAAAGATCTTGTCCAAAAATTGATTGACCTCTTTATGTAAATAAATGCTGTTATGCTATTTCCATCAAGAAGTGCATCAATGTTTGGTCTTGATCTTGTATTGACAATGCAAGAGTCCAGCACTCTATAAAGTCTCCTCCAGCACATCCCAAAGACTTTCAATTAATTTAAGGTCTGGACTCAGAGGTTCCAATTCATGTGTGAAAATGCTCCTTCATGCTCCCTCACAACCATTATTTTACTGAAGACTAAGATTTTATTATTTAATATAAGTTTCTGTATTATTCTTTACTAATTCATTATCATTTGTATTTTATCATTCATTATTATTTGTGTTGCATTATTATTTAGTCAGAGTAAGTCTGAGCACATGAAGTGTGAGATGCACATGTGACTGAAGTTTTCTATAAGGATGTATTGTTGTTGTTTTCTTACCAATGCATATGACATGTCACAAGTTCTCTTTAAGACATATTTTGAACAATGAACTATGAACAATGAACAATGAAGTTTCTCTATGCATATGTTCAAGGGTATATTGTGCCACGTGAAAGCACGAGGTATAGCGTAAACAACCTGTTTTTTCTGGTAAACAATTATTTCACTGTTTAAGCAACCTATAAGATCCAACTGGGTGTCCAGGAAGACAGAGGAAGAAGCTGGAATGAAGACCATCCGTCAGAAAATTGTCTTCCTCTCCTATGTCTAACTTACAACAATAAAAAAAAATCTCTTGGCAAGATAACTGGTGTCCGGTCCTGTGATTTAAACCACGGGGAAAAAGCTTAATTTTTAAGTCTACAATTTGGCGTCACGAACAGGATTGCATCTTCAGCCATTTGTCTCAGCTAATCAGGTAAGACTTTTTTCTTTCTAAATAGTTCTAAGTCTGCCTGATGGTTAGAGACATTGACTGAAACTGCTAAAAAGAACTGTGTTATTTGAATACCAGTTGTGTTGCCAATGGATATGTGTCAGTCATAGTAAAGTAATTTAAATAATTAAATTTGATTTGGCTTATTTAAGTTGCTCGGATCAGTGAACCTTCAAAAAATATTTGAATGAAGCTGGGGTAAAGTGGATCTTGGTTAAAGACCATTTAGTCAAATTTCCGGTAGGATGAGCCATAAGGCGATTCAGCAATTAGCTTGACATGGCTGCGAGGTGGTGAATATGGCGGATCTGCAATAATTGTGATTGCAGAATTTATCCTAAAATATTTCACACACCACAGATCCGTGCTGTTACAGACAGACGGGGAAGGTGTCAAGTGGTGTTTGGATTAAAAGCAGTTTAAAGTGGCGGATCTGGACTCGAAAGGGCAGTCCTGTTTATAAAGAATCCTAAAACGTTTAAACATGCTGAAGTAGCTGAAATCGCGGGCGGCATTCTGATTTTGACAGTTAAGCTGTTCAGTATTTGAGGAGAGAGAAATTGATCTGAGTTCAACTTAATAAAGAAAAAAAACAAAAATAAATGTATCTGAGTTAAACGAAATTGTTAAAAAAAAAAAAGTGAATGAAAACTGAAAATATAAGAGTTAATTTTTTTTCAAAATGTTTTTCCCCTTTTCTTTTGTCCCTCGGAGGAGCAGAGAAGGGAGAGGGAAGCAGCCCCTCCCTTCAGAATTCACCACTCTTCTCTACACACTCACACAGACACAGCTATAAATAGATAGCCTGTTGCTGTTTTGAGTGCTCAGACACAGAGTCACAAATTACTTTCAAAATGGCTGAAAACAAAGAATAAATTAATAAATAGTACCATATTTAATGAATGTCACGAGAGGCTATATCCTTTTATATAAATACGTCTGAAAGGTGTACTCGTTATCCCTGGGAGACAGTTTAAAATTTGATCCATGGATCGAGATTTTGGTATGTTCTGATTAAAAATAACTTCTGCAGTATGTTGAATGAGAACAAGATTGGGTGACGAATATAAATGAGCTCAACATAGAAAAGAAATAATTTTGATGTTGGATGTGCAACTTTTATTTACTATTACTAGAATTGAGATTGAATATTTAATAACAAAATACATCATGTGGATGCATTTGTGAGAATTATTTAATTATAGTGTACTTAGATAATGCAGAGTAGTTTACTGCTCTTTTCTGCATTCTGCAATGAAGTAATCGCTTGCTTTTTCTGCAAAGAAGAACTTGCTTTACTAAAATATAAATGAAGAACTGCTACTGTCAACCAGTTGAAAGTTGAAAAATTAAGAGACAGTTGAAAGAGGTGACTGACAAGCACATCAGATTGCTCATATACAATTGTGGTCAGAATTGACATTGGGTTCTCTCTTGAGTGTTCATTTTCTTAGATGAAACCAGACCATGACTTTTGGAATGACTGCCAATATAAACAAGAGTGACTATGCTGTGCATTAAGCGAGGGAGAGAGAAGATGGTGGATGGCTGCAAAGAGAAGAAGAGGATGGGCCGTCAGCTCCACCACCTGAAAGAGAAAACCGATGCTGTATCTCAGAAGGGCTGGACTTGCAGAAACGACACTGGAAACAAGTTGCCATGAGAGGCAGAAAGAGAGAGACACAACTTCATCCTCCTAACCTCCAATGCTCTCATCAGAGCCTCAACACAGACCCTACACAATGCACTGGATGAGGTGAGAGACACGTGAAACTGGAAGTAAAGACTTTCTCAGAAGTTCCAGTGCTACATTGCAGCAGTACTACTACAGAAATCTCAGAACTGCCAGAGGAATCTGAGGAAAGTAACATTTTCAACTGACTGATGATTAAGCCAGATTTTCTATCGCTTCTCTCGTGTGCAGGTAACTGCATATTCAATGAGCACTACAGAGACTGCCTCAAATTTTGATTAGTTACATCAATTTGGTTATTCACTGGTCTCATAGCAGTTGTTCATATTTTGATAAACTAACAACACTCTGCTCTCTTTTGATAGGCACCAGTCCGACTTTATAAATAAGATACGTTTTTCATCTGATTTATAATTCAGCTAAAACTTGGACTGGATGTAGTATAGTGAGAAGATATTCCATTCTAATTAGGGGTAAACCTTTTAATTAGATAATTGGTGATTCTGTGAAGAGAGAGTTTAGACTCTGCTCTCAAGACAGAGCTTTCCGTAAAACTGATAAGCATATATTACAGAGTTATCTTTAAAGAGAGAGAGAGAGAGAGAGAGAGAGAGAGAGAGAGAGAGAGAGAGAGAGAGAGAGAGAAAGGAAAGGAGGCACAAAGTGTCCAAGAACAAAATGTAGATGATAAATCTATGATATTGATCATCCCATCTTGTTTAGTTTATGTTTTTGAGAATAAACTGAAGATAACATTACAATTTGAGCCTGATGAATCTTGACATCCTGGAATATGTCCATGATGCGTCTTCCAACATGGTTGTTTAAGAAATGAAAAGCTACACACTCCATCAATTAGGGTTAGAAGAACTGTTGCCAAACATATAACATGATAGAAACATAATAATCACTGCAATAATGATCCAATCATAGACTCTTATACATTTGCCTATTTAAATCCAAACAGCTGCTTTTTTTTGTGTGTATGTGAGGGGGAAAAAACGAACAAATATTCAATTGTTTTACATCTAGGTTCAAGATTTTGAATCTTAGATTTTAAAATTTCAACACATCAACACTATATTTTCATATATTTATGACTGAATATGTAACATCTGCTAGTTTAAGCATTATATAATGCTTTTGTTACATGGGATACTTGATTCTTATTAGTCAATTGATGGCATTTTGTGGTTTAAAATATTTGGCTAAACAATATAATTTATCATTTTTATAAAAAAACAAAACAATTTCCTGAATATCTGGGGCCGTATTCACAAAACATCTTAAGGCTAAAAGTAGCTCCTAACTTGCCAATTTAGGAGAAACTTTTAGGACTTTTTTAGGAATTTTTGCTCTAAGAATATTAAACTAAACTAAAACTAGATCCTAAATCCATGAAACGCTAGGAGTAATCAAGAGAACTCCTAAGTCACTAAGACCAAATCACAAACAATGCGCCTCAGCAATTCACCCAAAGACACTGTTGAGGAGATCAGCGATAGAGCCTTGGGTGCTGAATCTTTTCTTCATAACTGCAATACACTTTTTGATTTATAGATTTTAATCTACAATAAAACGCCGAAAATACATCTTTAATAAATAAATAATATCAGATTACCTGTGGCAGTTGTTTTCACAAGTTCACACTTACAAATGATTGAATAGAGTAAAAAAATATAAGGGATCGAAGGCTCCGAGCTTGGATTTTAGCCCAAACCCAGAGTTCTGCCCTGTATCGCAGACCGCGGTGAGGAACGGGGTGGCGGAGGGATGCAGAAAACCGTGGAGGTAACTAGGTGAGTCGGCTCTCGGCTGTGTCCTCTCGAGCTGGTTAGATTGACTATTTGAACGTGCTCCTCCCGAACTTTGTTTATAAAACATAATTTGTCGCTTGAATTCTGCAATCTCTCGACATGCAGACATGTAAGAGTCTGACAATTAGCTGAACATATACTAGTTTAATTAGTGACACGTGGCCTACTTTTTAAAATCTTTATTTGAATATGGCAAACATTTTATTTTTAAATCTTTATTTGAATATGGCAACATGATATCTCATTCTAAATCGCTGACAGAGACCCCTCCCCTATCAGCCAATCACTGTGGGCATTGTTAGTAAGCGTGATGACATCATCCATAGCAAGTCAACCCCGCCCTTACTCTTGACTTAAGACTTCTCTCTGTTCCTTAGTAAAAATTGCTCTCAGCAGCTTTGTGAATAGGTTTTAAGAGCTATAAGAACAAATGTTTTGTGAATACGGCCCCTGGTCTAGTTCATGTCTCCTCTATGATGAATAATATACAGTCAGCCAATCATAACAACAAAAAAAGAAGCCCTTGTGGGTGACACTAGACCCTGATGCGAAGTAGACATAATCCCTTACATAATGGCTTATTGATGAAAGTTATTACCTGACACCCAAATATTGTCTCTACTCGTGTTTCGGACCCGATACCTTCATTTACTGTATCATGCCATGAGCAGAAAATCTGTAGTCTAATTAAATAAAGCAGCACAAATGAATCAAGCGATTATTTTCAATGACCCACAAGAGTGTACTGCACTGTTTAGAAGGCCCACCCGAGCACATATGGCAGGCGATCCCCTGAGCGCTCAGGTTACTGCGCAGGTCCAGCAGACTCTGCAGGTTGGTGTCTCTGTGGAACAGCACAGGTGCGTGACTGGCCGGCCGCAGGAGACAACAGCACCACACCGAGCCCAGCAGAATCAGAGCATACACACCTGAAAAACCAGACAAGAGGAAAAGATGTGCGATGAGGAAGGGAGAGGATGTTTATCACAACAAGCTAAAGCTGGGTAACGCATCCCGCTGCATTATGCATGACTGTATTGTAATCGTCTCTAAGTCTATAATTATACTGCTGTTGTTTCAACACTGCTCAGGCTGCTCACCTAATAAGAGGAAAGAGTAGTGGTGGCCTGGGAAAAAACTGGCTCTAATTTAGCTAAATGACATGCATACAGCTGCATAAATATGCATTTACACAATAGGCGTTTGTTGAAATTTCTTGCTACACTCCACCATGCTAATACAAACTTAATTGCATTGTCACAGGCACATAAGGGATGCAGTTCATAGCTCTTTTGTTTGAACTGTGAATAGACTGACCTTGAGAATAAGAAACAAATTACAGGGAGTCTGAAACAAAACAGCTAGGAAATTTTCATCTTACTCATGCACAAATTGTGTGTACATTGTCAGAAAAATCTAAATCTGACTTGCATGAGTTCAGTACTGTACTCTTTGTTCATTTATGGATAATCGTTTATCAGACCTTTATACTTGTGTAAGCATTCTTTAGTCAACGATTCTTTAGTTCTTATAAAGGTATGTTTTTAAAGTAAATTTTGGTGCAATTTTTTAGACACAATCCTGATTAATTACAAAGTAAATACTGGTTATCATTGTTATTTTAGTACTATTTATATCTTTATTTATTTATACTTGTATACATATATTACAGTATTTTTTCATATTTAATCATTTTAGCTCAAGTTTTAGTCTTTTTTGTATGCTTTTGTCATTTATATTAATAATACATTTTTATTTTCAATGCACCTTGCTTATACTCAAAGCAAAAAACAAGAAAAATAATACATAATACATACATTATACATAAATAACAATAACAACAATATTTAAGTAATACAATTCAATTTTTTATACGTTTTTTTAATATCTATGTATAAATATCTATATAGCTTTACAATAGTTCCCTTTTGTTCAGTCACTCCGAGTAACGTCAGTGACTGATGAATGGGGTTTCGCTTAGAAGCCTATCATCTTCGAGATCATAGAAAACGCCCAATGGCGATGCTGTGAAGGCGCCCCAGTCCGCTCCAGCCCCGCAGCCCGCTAAACGCCAGGCTAAGCAGCGCTCCTGATGCGGATGGGCAGTTCTTTTCCAGATGGCAATCTTCCCACGGTGGAGGGCCGGGGGAGAATCTTTTGTTCCGCTGCTGGCCCCTGGGTCAGCAGTACCCTAATGTGGTTAAGGAAAGAACTCATTCCCCCATCCCTGAGCACCCAGAGAGCCCAGATGGGGTGTGTGCCGCCCCCAGGCCATGCCACTCTCGTCCCCCGCTGGTGCCAGCCTCCTCTCAGAGCAGACCCCACTGGAACGTGCATGCTTCCCTGGTCTCCTCTGTCAGGACGTGGCAGATGACCGTGCCCTCACACTGGGAGGCTATGCCTCGCACGTCTGGGCCGGTCAGGCCACCTCGCTGCCCCACCCAGGGTACGTCTGTGGTTCCCATGACCCCGCTGGTGCAGTTCCTGGAAGTCTGGCTAGAGCTTCCCAGGCTGTCCCGCTGGACCATCAGGCTCGGCTACACGATTCAGCTGAGTGGCGTGATTAGATAAGTCACTGACGTTACTCGGAGTGACTGAACGAAAGGGAACGTCTCGGTTACATATGTAACCCTCGTTCCTTGAACTAAAATTACTAATATTTATAGATATTAATATCTACTATATACTATATAGATAGAGACTGAACTCCCGGCTTTTTCAGCGGTACAGTGGAAGGGGTAGACGTCCCTCTACCGAAGTTCAGTCTAGGCTCATCAGCAGGTAACATAGTGTGATATTGCCAGCGTACTTCCTTATATACCCACGAGGTGGGGCGGAGTTACGCTATGCAAATTCCACAGGCCCATGGCATTGCATCGCCATTGGCCGTTTTCTATGATCTTGAAGATGATAGGCTTCTAAGCAAAACCCCCATTCGTCAGTCCTGACGTTACATCTCCATTCCCTCCTCAGGGAATGAGGGTTACATACGTAACCAAGACCATATCTTTATAGTATATAGTAGTTATTAATATCTATAAATATCTATATATCTTTAATTTTAGTACTTCAACTTCCACTTATTTATTTGAGTTAGTTGCCAACACACACACACACACGCACGCACGCACGCACGCACGCACGCACGCACGCACGCACGCACGCACGCACGCACGCACGCACACACACACAGACAGTTTATTTTTAGCTCTAGTTTCACTTTTAGTTAACAATAACAACACTGCTGGTGATGTTATTAATGGTTATTTACAGAATACTAGCCACATAGTAGGCTATGCATAGAATATCTGCATAATGTACTAAATTAGCCAAATATATGCAGTATACAACCAAAGAACATTCATCAGTATTGCATCCCACAATACAATGCACTTGACTTCATTTAATCAAACTGCCAAAAGTAAGGACACATTTACAGAAAAGATTATTAATAATGCTCAAAGAAAACATTTTTTGTTTCCAAGTTTATCTGTAAATGTTCTTTGTGGCCTATTCTTTACGGTGTCAAATAATGTACTACTGTTTAAAGAAATAGTAGGCAGCATACAGTGTTTGTGCAGTATGCAGCAGGCAGAATGTTAGTAGCTTACATTAATACTGCACAGTATGTACGGTAGCACTCTATTTTACAGTCCTGTTCTGCATGTACATACTATGTACTTATTATAGTAATTACAATAACAGGGTAATAATTAGGTACTGAACCTATCCCTAAACCTAACCCACTTAGTTACGTTTTCTATGCACAGCCTACTATGCACAAAATGTGGCTAGTATGCTGTAAATAACTATTAATTACATCACCAGCAGTGTTCCCAAGCACACTGCAAGTACACAAACTGTAAAATAAAGTGCAACCATATGTACTATATAGATAAAAAAAAAATGAATAATAAGAAAATCAGTATTAGCATTATTCTACACTAAATATTCCAAGTACTAGTATGCAACATGGTTGTCACAGACCTCATTGAACTGCATGTTTAATTAAATAAATGGTGTCCAATGGTGTTATTATAGCCTATAAAAAATGTCTCCACATTTGGCAGTCTGGTCAAATAATGAGTCAAGAAAGAAATGATATTACCGGTTCATCTATCACACATTAGACTGCAGTATAGAGTATCCCATGCTCTGTTGCACACTGCACATTTTGGCAAGTGTAGTAAGTCATCCAATCATTCCAAGCATACAGACAATTTGCATACTATACCTACGTAGTATATACAGAGAGATATAGAGTATACATGTTGCAGCAAACAGAATAGTATATTGCTAACAGTCTGGTTATCAGTGCAGCTAATTTTAGACAGGAACGAACTGTCTATGTAACCACACTTGTGAAAAATAAATGCATTTAATTGCTAAAGTATACAGTGCATCTGGAAACTAGTCACAGCGCTTCACTTTTTCCACATTTTGTTATGTCACAGCCTAATTCCAAAATGGATTAAATTCATTTTTTCCACCTCAATTCTACAAACAATACCTCATAATGACAACATGAAAGACGTTTGTTTGAAATCTTTGCAAATGTATTAAAAATGTAAAACAAAACAAAAATCACATGTGCATAAGTATTCACAGCCTAATACTTTGTTGAAGCACCGTTGGCACCAATTACAGCCTCAAGTCTTTGTGAGTATGATGCTACAAGCTTGGCACACCTATTTTTTGGCAGTTTCTCCCATTCTTCTTTGCAGGACCTCTCAAGCTGCATCAGGTTGGATATGAAGCGTCGATGCACAGTCATTTTCAGATCTCTCCAGAGATGTTCAATCAGATTTAAGTCTGGGCTCTGGCTGGGCCACTCAAGGACATTCACAGAGTAGTCCTTTAGCCACTCCTTTGTTATCTTGGATGTGTGCTTAAGGTCGTTGTCCTGTTGGAAGATGAACCTTCGCCCCAGTCTGAGGTCCAGAGTGCTCTGGAGCAGGTTTTCATCAAGGATGTCTCTGTACATTGCTGCATTCATCTTTTCCTCGATTCTGATTAGTCTCCCAGGTCCTGCCGCTGAAAAAAATCCCCACAGCATGATGCTGCCACCACCATGCTTCACTGTAGGGATGGTATTGGCCAGGTGATGAGCGGTGCCTGGTTTCCTCCAGACATGACGCTTGCCATTCAGGCTAAAGAGTTCAATCTTTGTTTCATCACCAGATAATTTTGTTTCTCATGGTCTGAGAGTCCTTTAGGTGCCTTTAGGCAAACTCAAGGTGGGCTGCCATGTGCCATCAAATGCTGCAGAGATGGTTGTTTTTCTGGAAGGTTCTCCTTTCTCCACAGACAAACACTGGAGCTCTGTCAGAGTGACCATTGGGTTCTTGGTCACCTCCCTGACTAAGAGTCCCCAGATCTGTGCCTTGATACAATCCTGTCTCGGAGCTCTACAGACAATCCCTTGGACTTTGTGGCTTGGTTTGTGCTCTGACATGCTGTGGAACCGTGCCTTTCCAAATCATGTCCAATCAACTGAATTTACCACAGGTGGACTCCAATCAAGTTGTTGAAACATCTCAAGGATGATCAGTGGAAACAGGATGCCCCTGAGTTCAATTTTGATTGTCATGGCATAGGCTGTGAATACTTATGTACGTGATGTTTTTTTGTTTTGTTTTATAAATTTGCAAAGATTAAAAAAAAACCTCTTTCACATCGTCTTTATGGGGTATTGTTTGTAGAATTGGGGAAAACAATAATGCATTTAACCCATTTGGGAATAAGACTGTAACTGAATACTTTCCGGATGCACTGTACTTGTTTTCACAAGGGCAAAGTAACAAAAGTTTTTTATGTGATGTGAGTAATTCAGAAGTACTGTAACACTGCACACAAAGTGATGCGCGCTCAAGGATATCTTGTTTCAAATTAAACTCTTATATGATTTTTACATGAAACTCACAAATGTTAGCAAATCAACTGAGGCATTAATTGTACACGATTTTGGGTTCAGACAAGCTGATAAAGGCCTACGCACCACAACTTCAGAAAGTAGCTTGGAAACCAGCCAATCAGAATGGAAGGTTCCAGCCAGCTCTTGGCAGTTTTGTGCGTGACATACATCAGACAGTAAATGAAAGCTCTGTAGGCGGTCTGTGAGTGCATTGACTGCGGCTAAGAGCAAATGAATAAAGATGCTTAGCTAATGTGAGTATCGTGAAAGCACATCACGTCTTTTGAGATAATCATCACAAATGTTACTAATGATCACAAAAGTTACTCACCTATAATAGTTTTCCGTTTCTCGATGACAGGCTCTGCCACCCAGTGTCTCAGGAGCCTCTGCAGGTGGGCACTGACAACTCCCACACTGCCCTCGGAGGACATGGTCAAAGGAGCTTCAACAGAGAGCGTCAGCAGGGCTGCATCCGATTCAGAATCATACACACCTGGACAGAAATCAAGACTCAATTTGAAATAATGCACCAAGGTTTCGCGTCAAAAGCAAATAGGACCTATTAAAATCAGTGATGCTGTCTAAACTGATACAATATACAGATGCCTTCAGTTTCTGTCATACTCAATGCGCTTGAGTCTGTCGACAACAGGACAAATGAAAAAGTGAAGGAATGTTTGCTTTGACGCCTCCAGTTTAAACAGCCCATTTGCATCTCTGTACAGACTTCAGAAGGATCTCAGTGTCAGGAACAAGTGGGTGGTTTATTTTAATAGTGTCCAGAATCATGTTGGAGGATTATATGTTTGTTCAGAGCATTTTATATTTATATACATATTTATATATTTATGCATTTGGCAGACGCTTTTATCCAAAGCGACTTAAGTGCCCTTATTACAGGGACAATCACCATGGAGCAACATGGAGTAAAGTGCCCTGCTCAAGGACACACTGGTGGTGACCACTGGGATCGAACCAGCAACCTTCTGCATATCAGTTCATTGGTTTAACCCACTGGACCACCATATCACATTTTGTTTTGTAAATTACAAACCACAAGTAAATTAGTGTGCTTTATATGGATAGCTGTTTTCAAAACACTAACTTGTGTGAAATATCGATACTGTTTCCTATGCAGTGATGTTAGCCAATCATAATAGTGCCCGTTTACTGACAAGCCTTAAAGGAGCCGCCCCTTAAAAACACATAAATTCAGACAAAAAGTCAGAATTAAGGTGGAAAATAATTGTTTTTCTGCATATATATTTGTTTTTTTGTGCAATTATGTTATCAACATTATAAATTAACCTTAACGGACAAGGTCAAATAATAACAAATCCATGTCATGACCCATTTAAAATCAACACACAGTCAAAATAGACCCTATTAATTCACATTCTTGGTTTTATAGGGAATGGTTCATTGGTGCACATTATTCCAAATAAGAAATTTTGTGGATATTTTCTTGTTATGCTCCATGTTTTTCAATAAAAAATATGTTTAAAAAAAACAAACAAAAAAAACAATTGTCTTTGTAATCTTTTATGAAAATTAAATCATCATTACCTGGTTCCATTTCTACAGTTATTAGAGCAACATCATCATCATCTGAGAGGGGACTAGGGCTGGCGGACAGTTTAGTTAGAGTGGTCCACCTGTTAGGTTTAACAATCTTAGTGTTAATGGGATAATTCACCCAAAAAATCCCATATACGTCATCATTTACTCACTCTCATGCCATTCCAAATCAGTATGCATTTGTTTCTGCTGTGGAACACAAAAGAAGATATTTTGATACTGGTCGCTCTTTTCCATGCAGTTGCAATGAATGGGGACTTCAGTTAAAGAACCATAAAAGTGTCCATGATATGACTTGTGCAGAAATGTCATTCACCAATAATCTTTCCCTCCAGTAAGCTGTTCAAACTGGATCACTCTGTCAGTGAATTTAGCTTGAGAACTGGATCAATATGATTCATGAACAAATCGTTAAGACTTGTTTTTTTTTTTTAACTGAATAAACCAATTCATTAAAAAGATTCAATTAAAAATAACGATTCATTCATGAAACAGACATAGATTCCGATCTCACATGCTGTTACCTAATTATGAAACAAATTTGCATAATGCCAGTTTATGGTCATCATTGGCTGCCTGCAAACAGTCTACTTTGCCCCGTCCTCAAACACTGTTGTAGCTGAGACTGGAAGAGTTTGTTTTTTGTTGTTGACATGTTGAGAATATGCTGTTTTCTGCGTTACAAATCCACTTTGACACACTTCTAAAGGATGAGGACTCCACTGACGCCATTGTTAGACTGCAGCTGAAATTCAGATATGGTTGATGAGCAATTGGTTTCCAAAACATGCTGTAACAGACTAGGCCGTCTGACCAATCAGAGTAGAGTAGGCTCTTGGAAAGGAGGGGTTTAGAGAAACTGAATCCTTTATCAAACAGTTACAGCCACTGTGACAAAAGAGGTAATGCTACAATGCATTTTATGAGAAAATGAAGGTGTTTTTTGACCTTGGATGCATGTGAACTTATTTAGGAGAGGAGCGTTTAAAATAGCATAATGGGGCACTTAAATGAGCTGAAATTGCATGGAAAAGAGTTTGTGTTTCCGCAGAAGAAAGAAAGTCATACAGGTTTGGAACAGCATGATGTTAATGATGACAGAATTAGCATTTCTAATTCTATGATTTTAAAGGCATGATTCATTCCAAAATGAACATTTTAATCTCCCTCATGCCATTCCAAACCTGAATGATTTTATTCCCTCTGCGGAACATAAAAGATATTTTGAAGAATTTTGGTATCCAAAACGTTTTGGCAACCATTGACTTACATTGTATGGACATTTCTTAAAATCTACTTTTGTATTCCACAGAAGAAGTCATACAGCAATTATGTACCTTTAATGAATGAATAATGTGATTAAAAGTTATACAATTCCAAGAAAAGAACGCACATTTCTTAAAAGACATTTGGAAAGACATAAAAACACTACCATTTGGGACAGGGGTTGCCATGGCCGGCTCCACACTGGGTCCAGATGCAAAGGGCAGCAGGCATGAGAATGGACACCCAAAGCCAGCAGCAGCTCACAATCAGAGACATGAACAGACCGAAGTCATGAACCGCTGGGATCTAATGATGCATGCAAAACAGATAAAGGTCACGCGTCAGGTGTTGTCAGAATTTTTCACTTTGCATGCTTTAAAATAAATTAACCAGTGGATTCTCGTTACGTCGATACGCTACTGAATAAACATGAGATAGTGACAGAAACAGAAAAGCCCCATGGGTACAAAAGCTACTGTGAATAAAATAAGTCCTCTCTTTAAAGTTTGACTGTCTACTGTCTACATGTTCTTGCAGCTTATTACATCATTGTGTTTATTTTTTGATTGATGTTATATCCTGAGCTTCAAAGGTGGTCACATACGAATCTGCAAGTTCACTCAGAACTTTGGCTCATTTTATCATACCACTTAAAGCTGTAACTGCTTTGATGGCAGTAAAAAAACTTTAATAGAGAATGTGTGGGTCACAGGTCACATGATTAAAGCATTGCTTTTTGTTGTAATTAACTGTATTATCTTATTGTCTAACATTGTCGGTCCTAGCAAAAAATCATCAGGGTATTAATGTCATGACCAGCCTGTGTAGTATTAAGCAACCAACACTGAAAAGCATGGATTACGTTAGTTTGTTGAGGTTAGCAAATCATAACAGAGTTAATTTACATAGAGATGTCTTAAAGGTACACTATATTGCCAAAAGTATTGGGACACCCCTCCAAATCATTGAATTCAGGTGTTCCAATCATTTCCATGGCCACCGATGTATACAATCAAGCACCTAGGCATGCAGACGCTTCTACAAACATTTGTGAAAGAATGGGTCGCTCCCAGGAGCTCAGTGAATTCAAGGGTGGTACCGTGATAGGTCGCCACCTGTGCAATAAGTCCATTCGTAAAATTTCCTTACCAATAAATATTCCACAGTCAACAGTTAGTGGTATTATAACAAAGTGCAATTGGGAACCACAGCAACTCAGCCACGAAGTGGTAGGCCACGTAAAAATCACAGCGCTGGGTCAGCACATGCTGAGGTGCACAGTGCGCAGAAGTCGCCAACTTTCTGCAGAGTCAATAGCTACAGACCTCCAAACTTCATGTGGCCTTCAGATTAGCTCAAGAACAGTGCGTAGAGAGCTTCATGGAATTGGTTTCCATGGCCAAGCAGCTGCATCCAAGCCTTACATCACCAAGTGCAATGCAAAGCGTCAAATTCAGTGGTGTAAAGCACGCCGCCACTGGACTATAGAACAGTGGAGACGTGTTCTCTGTAGTGACGAACACTCCACTTTGGGGATGGCCCCTTCCTGTTCCAACATGACTACGCACCAGTGCTCAAAGCAAGGTCCATAAAGACATGGATGAAAGAGTGTGGTGTGGAGGAACTTGATTGGCCTGCACAGAATCCTGACCTCAACCCGACAGACCACCTTTGGGATTAATTAGAGTGGAGACTGCAAGCCAGGCCTTCTTGTCCAACATCAGTGCCTGACCTCACAAATGCACTTCTAGAAGAATGGTCAAAAATTCTCATAAACACACTCCTAAACCTTGTGGAAAGCCTTCCCAGAAGACTTGAAGCTGTTATAGCTGCAAAGGGTGGGTCAAGTTCATGTGCATGTAAAGGCAGGTGTCCCAAAACTTTTGGCAATATAGTTGTTTAATTGTAACCACCAAAGAAGTGGAAAAGGGTTTAGAAAAACTAAAATACAACTGTTTTGGATGCTGGAAACCTTGACTAGCATTGTAAGTGAATTTAATAAAATCCTGAGAAAGTGTAGATTTGGTCCCCAGCATGGACTAAATGTTAGCACATCTTTGTTTTGACAATTGATTTTCTGGACATGTTTATTCTGCTCCGCTGGCTGCACCTGTGAGAAGGTGTTTGCAGCATATGCTGCTGCCGTCGTGAAGGACGTGAGGAACGTTGCTCTGCCTGCTGTCTTTACTGTGTAAATCATTCGCTGCATTGAACAAGTCAGGTGGGCTGACTGTCTGAATGTACTTATGAACACAAACACATCATCCACACCTAGAGGGAAGGAAAGAGGAAGACAGTAAGACCAAAGAACAATTTCATTTATAATGCGGGTTGATATATTATTATTCTCACCAATGCCGATGATGACGAAGGCTGCCACTCCGTTGAGAATGCCGAGGTATTTCACTCCAAACACCACATGATACAAGAAGAGTGCCACTAGACAGCTCAGACCAATACTGGCCAAGCCAA
This sequence comes from Romanogobio albipinnatus, assembly GCA_023566225.1. Classification (NCBI taxonomy): domain Eukaryota; kingdom Metazoa; phylum Chordata; class Actinopteri; order Cypriniformes; family Gobionidae; genus Romanogobio; species Romanogobio albipinnatus. The sequence continues at coordinate 12,641,908 of CM042253.1, read as the reverse complement.
AGAATGTCAGAAACACTGTGGAGCAACAGAATGGATATGACGCATAATGCCAAATCAAGAAATTACACTACATGGTGACTTTAGCACAGGAATCTTTAGTTAATAATACACTACAAGTTACTAACAAAATTAGCTATTTACAAGCATAATTTATTTTAAAATATATGTAATTTGATAATTGCATGGGTAATTTATTACTTCTAAATGTACAATATATGTCACATGATATATTGTCGCATGATCCTTCAGAAATCATTATAATATTATGATTTGCTGCTTAAGAAACTATTACGTATTATTATTATCAATGTTGAAAAGAGTTGATGAACAGATAAATGCTGTTAAATGTGGAAAGAGAACAGCATTTATTTGAAACAGATATTTACACGTGGAAAGGTCACGCCTCTTAACAGTAGATATATGCGCTTAATGATCTCTACAGCGTCCCTGGGAAAGCCATACAAAGGTGATTTGACTCCGGGATGAAAATAACAGCGTCTCGACGACATGGCGACAAACACACTCAAAAGCAACAATTCCTTTTCTCCACGCGACACGTCCTCTTCTCGTGGGACAGCAACAAGACCACGCCCCCTTTTTTCGCGTATTCTTGTGGGCGGAGGTTAGTCTGTTCTACTGTTCTACTGACGTCATTTATGAAGGAAGTACCAGGATGTAGTCCAAGCCAGCCGTTCGCTGTAGGCTTTGAAAGGGAACTTCTGTTAAATAAAATATCTCGCTTGGCATTGAACTTTGAGCTTTATAATTTTACAGGTATTATTTATGCTCTAACAGCAACATTACACACTAACTAAAGTTTGAACAATGGGATCACGAAGAACGGGACCTTTAATAAAATGAATAAAAGCCTAAGTTCAATCTGTTCATCATATAAAGCCATCGAGTCTCTTCAGAAAACTTGGATAAACCACTCGATTCATATGGATTAGTTTTACGATCTCTTTATGAACTTTTTAAAGCGTCAAAGTGTTAGCTGTGTGAGCTGTCAATGGAGGGAAAGAAGGCTCTCAGATTTCATCAAAAATATCTTCATTTGTGTTTTGAAGATGAATAAAAGTCTTTTGGGTTTGGAATGACATGAGGGTGAGTAATTAATGACTGAATTTTAATTTTTGGGTGAACTATCTCTATTTAATTTCTTTCAGGGACAAAAATCCTACTCTGACACCAAACAGTAATGAACAGTACAATTTTACAAAATCTTGTTTTGCTACAACACAATCTTCCACTAAAGTGAATGGCTATGTGCACAATAACTGTTATAAAAACAGCAATGTAACAAAAGTAGCACTACAACATTAGCTTTGTACTGTAAGAACTACGGTAACTTAGCATCAATCCTTCAAGGTAATTACTCCATCACAGGCAACTCTTGACAGCTCTGTTTGATTTCACCAAGGCCTTACAGTCAAATTAAAATACTGTCACCATTACAAACCACAGTTTTGAATGTACAATTAGCAATCGCAAAACTGCCAAGATATTTTTGGCCCCAATGCTTTACAGCACTAGGAGATGTTTTCTGTGGTTTCAAGCTTTTATCCCTGAATTAACTGAAAGCGCTGTGGCGTACAGAGAGTGCTAAAGGTTTTGTAACAAACAGTTACAAAGTGGTGCGCAAGCTGAGTGGAACGTCAGCGTTCGATAGCTCTCTATTGTTTCTCTAACAAGGTAGCGCATTGCAAGCGCAGCTGACACCTAAATGAATTCAGAAGGTTCAGGGAAGGTTATATGATATACAGCTAAAGCACAGAGGTCAAGTTACATAATGTGAAAATGTCATTAAGGTTTTTATAAAAATGTCAAATGGAAAAGTGGGGTTCCATTTTCCATTATCCAGACGGTTGTTGGTGCAGCAGCTGTGAGAAAATAAGCCTCATTTTAGGAATGTCCTGACAAAAATAGTATAATGACCTGAATATACCAAGAAAACCAGCTGTGGAGCTGTGAGACGGCCAAATCAATCAGATTTACTAGATGAATTGCACAACAACTATAGTCACAGTTAGTACACCTTCAAGTCTGCATCGTCTTGTGCTTTTAATAGACTCGTAGCTAAAATACATGTTTACTGCTGTGTCTAATTAAGTCATACTGCATAGCTGTAAAATGTGTGGGTAGTCTGTGCAGGTTCAAGACATGAGTCAGATTTCATTTCAGAAATCATTTGCAGCTTATCTGTTGACACAACGCAAACTGTGGCCGTTTTTAAATGAGGAAATTAAATCCAGTTGCAATTCCGACAAAACACAAGTCATAAAAACAAGGCTAAATCAAGGCTTGCATCATATCTGTAACAATACTTTAGCAAGACTGAAACCCTGTCTCGACTAATTAGCACTTTACATTTTACAATAAGATTAAATTTGTTCAAAACTCTTTCCCTGCCATTAGCGGAAATTTCCGGCTTTCTGTGTTTTCACTGTTATACTGTAGGGGGCGCTATGACACATCTAGAGAAGGAGTACAGAATCTCCTGATCAAAAAACATGCGAATAAGAAGCAGAAACAAGCGATAGCATATGTATCCATCTTATTACAGACGGGCAGACTGCATTTTGAATTATGGGTGGCACTTCCGGTTTGGGGAACTTCCATTCAAAAAGACTGAAACTAATCATTTCAAATCATAAGGTTGCGCAACAAATAAAGCTTATCCGTCAGTTTGACTGAATGAGATGTAAATGTTCCTTCATGTTTTATTTTCAGACACCATGATTATAAAGTAACACTTGGTATTTTAAAGTGTTGAAGTATGTTAAAGTGTTAACGGTACACGTATTCGTATTGAACCGTTTCGGTACAGGGCTTTCGGTACGGTGCACGCGTGTACCGAACGGTTATGAATGTAATCTTTAACAGTTAACAGTCGGCTTGTTGTAAGCGCGGAACACACTTCAATCCGAGTTCCCACACGAACATATTAAGTATTCAGTCCATTTTATCACGAAATTCAAATGATAAATGCCGTTTTAACCCTCTTTAATGTGATGTGACTTATAGATGCGTATCAGTTCAACTTAAAGCGGCAGCGCGCGGCGCCCGAGTCAATGCGATCATAGACGCGTATCAGTTCAACTTAAAGCGGCAGTGCACGGCGCGCGAGTCAATGCGATCATCTCTTCCTAAAGAATAAACATAAATTAATACATCTTAAAGTATGTTGAGGATACATTACAACTTACTGAAATGTATCATATGTCGTGTAATCGCTCCATCTGTGTTTACTAGGGGTGATGTGACTGATAGACGCGTAGCCTATCAGTTCAACTTAAAGCGGCAGCGCGCGGCGCGGGAGTCAATGCGATCATAGACGCGTATCAGTTCAACTTAAAGTGGCAGCGCGCGGCGCGCGAGTCAATGCGATCATCTCTTCCTAAATAATAAACATAAATTAATACATCTTAAGGTATGTTGAGGATACATGACAACTTACTGAAATGTATCATATGTCGTGTAATCGCTCCATCTGTGTTTCAACCGCGGAAAGACAATTAAACAGCTTGTAAACAATGTCATGCGGAATCACGTTTACTCAGAAGTCATTCAGTGTCCACAGCTGTTAGCTCACTACAGAAATCAACTCTTTCACTGAATACATGCACTATATTAGCCGTTATATTCATTATATTAGCCTATATATATTCATTATATACTACTAAGCCTGTTAGTGATGTCTTGTTTATTTAATGTATGTTTAAATAAACCTGTCATGAAAATTACAGCCACTAAATGATTATATTTCAACAAGGAATAAAAATAATTAGATTTAGAAGTTAATGCAAAAACTGCCTTATGTGAAGCTTATGAGTGTTGATTATTATATCTAAAAATAAATAAATAAATAAATAAATAAATAAATAGCAACTGATTTAGGCTAATAGTTTGGGCTCTGTGTTAATCTTTAATAGCTATATGTAAGTAAGGGCTCCCTATATATTTTACAGCATTATCTTTAAGAAACTTTTAGTTATAATTTAATTCATTTAAGGACAGACACAATTTTTTTCATTAAACCACTGTTGAATAAAAATGAATAAAAAGCAATTTTGTAAAACTGCTGTACCGAATCCATACCGAACCGGGACTTCAAAACCGAGGTACGTACCAAACCGTCAGTTTTGTGTACCGTTACACCCCTATGAAGTACCTTTTCTGATATTGAGGTGGAATACGGGTAAAGTTAGGGACAGGTGTGGGGGTATGGGTAGGTTTAAGGGTAGGGTTTGGTATAAGGGAATTGTCAACAGTGTAATTACAAATGTAACTACAGAAATTAATTACAGATGTAATTACATGCAGGTATTTTTCAAAATGTATGTACAATGTAAAAACATGTATGTACACAATAAGTGCAATGTATCACATGATTAATTAATATGTTAGTACATAGTAGTTAAGGCCACCTAATATAAAGTGGGTCCATTTATTGTAACAGAGACACGAACACAGGCAGATGGTGGATGCAGGTGAGTAAAGAACAAGCACTTAGCGAACAGTCACTTAGCTGAAGGATAACAGGCATTTCTGTTGCAGGTGAAGGGATTAACAAAGAACGAAGAACTGGAGACGGAAAATGGCCTGTCTCTGTCCCTATTTCTGTTCTGTTACGTGATAGAAAGACTAAGACCTTCTCAGGCCGTATGGCTAACCCATCTAATCTGCGGCCTGTTACTTGTCAAAATAAGATTACTGTGGGGGAAAAAATTAAAATTAATACTATTAAGTTAGCACTTTTAAACATCCGTTCCATTAAAAACAAATCATTTCTAGTCAACGACTTAATAACCACAAACAACCTAGATTTTTTGCTTCTAAATGAAACGTGGCTAGAAGACAGCTGCAGTGCAACAGTCCTCAATGAAACAGCCCCTCCTAACTTTACTTTTATGAGTGTCTGCAGGGCAGTCAGAAGGGGAGGGGGGGTCGCTGCTCTTTTTAAAGATGTCTATCAATGTAAACAAGTATCATTTGGTGATTATTTGTCTCTAGAATATCTGGGCATTGTGCTAAAAGGTGCTCCACGCATCCTGCTTATCATTATTTACAGGCCTCCAAAATATTGCCCAGCTTTTATTGATGACTTTACAGAGCTGTTATCAGCAATCTCATCTGAGTATGACTGTTTTGCTATTGCTGGGGATTTTAACATTCACATTGACAATCCCGAATCCAGTACAACAAAAGATCTCATGACTGTTCTTAACACTTTTGATTTGACACAACATGTACACGGACCCACACATGATCGTGGACACACTCTAGATTTACTTATCAGTAAGGGTCTAAACATTTCATCGATAGTTATTAAGGATGTGGCACTGTCTGATCATTTCTGTATTTTCTTTGATATATCAATCTCTCCTGCCATTGAAACTAGCACTGTCTCTGTCAAAAAGAGATGCTTAAATGAGAACACTAGTGTGCTGTTTATGAAGGCTATATCTCTAACACCAAGCATATCTGCAGACTCTGTTGATTTTCTCCTTGACTCTTTTAACTCAAAAGTTAAGAGTGTAATTGATGATATTGCTCCTGTGAAAGTCAGAAAAAAGAGTGGCAAACAAAAAGCACCATGGAGAAACTCAACAGCAGTGCAATTAATGAAAAGACAATGCAGGAAAGATGAGCGCATGTGGCGAAAGACAAAACTTGTAGTCCATTACAACATCTATAAAGACAGTCTTCGTGCTTTCAATATGGAACTAGGCAAAGCTAGACAGACCTTCTTTTCAAATATTATAAACAGAAACATAAACAACACGCGCACTCTTTTTGCTACTGTAGAGAGACTAACAAACCCCCCCGAGTCACATTCCCAATGAAATGCTCTCAGACAGCAAATGTAGTGAGTTTGCTTTCTTCTTCTCCGAGAAAATCAATAATATCAGAAATGCGATCAGCACATCCTTGAGTTGCTCTGGGGTGAGTCAGATCAGACCACAAACTATGACTGATTTCGAAGCAATTGGTGGTAAAACTTTAGAAGAAACGGTACAGCACCTAAAAACATCAACCTGCGCCCTTGATACACTCCCCACTCCTTTTTTCAAAAGTGTGTTTAACTGTCTAGAAGCAGATCTCCTAGAAGTGGTAAACGCCTCACTTCTTTCTGGGACTTTTCCAAACTCCCTTAAAACCGCAGTAGTTAAGCCCCTCCTGAAAAAAAGAAATCTGGATAACTCCATACTGAGCAACTACAGACCAATCTCAAATCTCCCCTTCATAGGCAAGATCATTGAAAGAGTTGTTTTCAGTCAGCTGAACAAATTCTTGAACTCAAACGGATACTTTGACAATTTTCAATCTGGTTTCCGACCGCATCACAGCACAGAGACAGCACTCATAAAGATAATAAACGATATTCGCCTCAATACAGATACAGGCAAAACATCAATTCTGGTACTACTCGACCTCAGTGCTGCATTCGACACTGTTGACCACAACATACTTCTTGACAGGCTAGAAAATTGGGTTGGGCTTTCCGGAATGGTCCTCAAATGGTTCAGGTCATACTTAGAAGGGAGAGGTTATAATGTGAGTATAGGTGACCATAAGTCTGAGTGGACATCCATGACATGCGGAGTTCCACAAGGGTCAATTCTTGCACCACTACTATTCAACCTGTATATGCTCCCACTGAGCCAAATAATGAAAAATAACAAAATGGATTACCACAGCTATGCTGACGACACCCAGATCTACTTAGCCCTATCGCCTAATGACTACAGCCCCATTGACTCTCAATGTAAATGCATTGAAGAAGTTAACAGTTGGATGTGCCAAAACTTTCTTCAGTTAAACAAAGACAAAACTGAAATCACTACATTTGGAAACAAAGATGAAATTCTCAAGGTGAACGCATATCTTGAGGCTAAAGGTCTAAAACCAAAAAATCAAGTCAGGAATCTGGGTGTGATTTTGGAGTCAGACCTGAGTTTCAGTCGTCATGTCAAAGCAATAACTAAATCAGCCTACTATCATCTCAAAAATATTGCAAGAATTAGATGCTTTGTTTCCAGGCAAGACTTAGAGAAACTCGTTCATGCTTTTATCACCAGCAGGGTGGACTATTGTAATGGTCTTCTCACCGGCCTTCCCAAAAAGACCATTAGACAGCTGCAGCTCATACAGAACGCTGCTGCCAGGATCCTGAGCAGAACCAGAAAATATGACCATATCACACCAGTCCTCAGGTCTTTACACTGGCTTCCAGTTACATTTAGGATCGATTTTAAAGTACTATTACTTGTATATAAGTCACTCAATGACCTAGGGCCTCAATACATTGCAGATATGCTGATTAAATACAAACCCAACAGATCACTCAGATCATCAGGATCAAGTCAATTAGAAATACCAAGGGTTCACTCAAAGCAAGGAGAGTCTGCTTTTAGCTGTTATGCCAGCCGCAGCTGGAACCAGCTTCCTGAAAAGATCAGATGTGCTCCAACAGTAGCCACTTTCAAATCCAGACTCAAAACACATCTGTTTAGCTATGCATTTAATGAATGAGCTTTGCTACTGTATGTCCGACTGATTGCACCTTATCCTATGCTTTTACTGTGTTAATTTTACTTTTTATTCTATGAATATTTTAACTTTATTTCTGTTTTAATTATACTTTTTATTCACTTATTTTTTATTTTGTTTAAGGCTGACTGGGTGGAAGAGGTTGAGAGACGGGGGAGCGCTAAATCGAAATCCCTCCGGTGTGAGGATGATCCGTTTAGATCCGCTCTGACGGATATAGATCTGTATAGCCTTGGTAGTACGAGGAAGGACCGTGTAGATCCGCTCTGACGGTCGAACAAAGTAGAGATAGCCCCGGTGTTCCTGTCCGGGAAGATTTGTCTGTAAGGGTAATGTTTAAATGCACAGTTACCTGACAAATATTTTTTGAGTACTCGCTCCGGTGCGAGGAAGACCCGTTTAGATCTGCTCTGACGGGTAAAACATCTAGAGAACGCCCTCAAGTTAGGCCAAGAAGATTTGTCTGTAAGGGTACTGTCTAAACGCACAGTTACCTGACAAATATTTTTAAAGTAAACCTGACTCTCCATTTTCTTCCACCCCAGATAGGGGATTTCATCTTTATTTTATATTTTCTTTTAATTCCCACTATAACTGTTATACTATGTATATTTTTATTGTATTCACTTATGAATATTTTAACTTCATTTCTGTGTAAAGCACTTTGAATTGCCCCTGTGTATGAAATGTGCTATACAAATAAACTTGCCTTGCCTTGCCTTGCTGGATGAAGACAAGGGAAACTCAGGTAAGTAGCGGGTAAGGAGTCCAGGTACGTATAGACAAGACCAGACAATGGCTGCGTCCGAAAACCTAGGCAGCTGACTCGTTGCCTCGCTGCCTTATCAGACAATGGCTTGTAAGGCAGAGTTTGTGCATGAAGGCACCTCACAAAACTAATTTCGGACAGACTTCGGAGGCAGTGTAACCGTTTAATGATCTACAGCAAAATAGAGAGAGCTTTGGTGAGAACTAAACAAATATTTAATTACTACATTAGTAATTTCTTGCTAGAAATGACATCAGAAGTGGAAAATGTTGGTAAAAAACATACATTTACACACAAACTGACCAGCAAACGCAACTTTCGGATGCCATCTTTTTCCCCCAGCTCAACTGTCACAGAATGGAAAGTCCAGGATTGTGGGATATCAAAGGCAGTGAAGGATACATATATGCTGCCTTAAAAAAATCAATCAGATGAAGGCATTTCAGGAGACAGGAAGTGAAGCTAACATTAGATTCGGACATGCCTTGGTGCCTTCCTGCCTTGAAATATGTCCTCCGAAGGCAGCATTTTGCAGGTTTTGGACACAGCCAATGATGTGCAGGGAGTGAGTGTTCTTATAGTGTCCTTGACGATGAAGTGCAGGTGCGGGTGATTAGTAGACTGTGAACGAGTGGGTGATCTGGGATGCATTCAGCCCCGACAAAACATTGCAAAACGTTTTTTAAACGGAAACGGTGGTGCATTGAACACCCTGTTCTGATGACGCAAGAGTTGCAACTATGGCAGCTAAGAAGGCCATTTTTTGTGTTCTTTTTTAATAATTTTTGGAGCCTGATGAAATCGCTATAAATTCATGTTTAATACTGCAAACACACTCATTGTTACAGTCACTGCCCTTGCTGTCCAGAATAAAAAAGTGAAGGTTTTGTGGAAACTGATGTTCCTAATTATTGTGATCCAAAATTTTGCCAACATGTCTTCTAATATCTTCAATTGTTGCGTATACCAAGCTGCAGCGAACATATTTGTAAACGACTTTACTTGGACCCATTTTGCGAGTTGTCTCTTTACCACTGCACGGTTTATATACATGTTGCTGCTGATTGGGCTGACATTTTTGACACACCCACCAAACAAGAGAAAACGTATCTCAAACCCAGAAACATGACGTTCAACTCGGAAACCGTAGAAAAACGTTGCGTTTGATCTTGAGATTACAGATACAAACTTATTGTATTTTACTTTTACAATGAGCAGAATTATTACAACACAAATAAAAAAATATAGAGGAGGCAGTGTCAGAATGAGCAGTCAAGCAACACACGCACCATAGCAACACATCATGGCAACTACATTTCAGACTGACAGATACGTAAAAGATAAACGGGACATTTGAGCACTTTTTTACTGTTTTGTACGCGCTGTTATATTAATTATAATTCAAATTCTGTTTTATTTGTCACAATATTATTGATGATTGTTGAGAGGGGCACTTTTGATACATTTTTAAAAAGGGCAGGGACTCGAGCCTCCAAAGCCCTCCCCTCTGCACTTGCCTGGTGTGTGTGTGTGTGTGTGTGTGTGTTTTGTAATTTACGATACATCCCATTAAAAATTGACTGGAATGCACACAGAATCTCTTGTTTTTCTCCTCAAATCCTCACGTCTCTTTCCAGGGTTTTTTTCACAGGTAAATACAACTCATTATCTGTCAAAATGACGGAAATCACTTTGAAATAGTATCACGCGATGCTGAAGTTAAACATTTTTGATTAAGGCACCGTATGTTACATAATACAGATATTACTACAGTAATATTTAATCCATGTTATTGCTGTGGAAAGAATCGTGCTTTTGGGGTTATTCATGGTCTGTTGCAAGTACATTGTTGATGCTTTTACACTTTTAAAATGTTTTTTTAAATGTCCTTTTAATGTCCGACGGTTGAAGGGTGAGTAGAATATCTGATTGTACCCAGTATTAAAAAAAACGTATTATTGCATTCATAGAGCGAGCCTTTCACTGACTGTTTACAGCTTAATGGAAGCTACACCCATAAATCATGCAAAGCATCATGGGGCGTAGGAATAAGGTGGATATGTAAAATAACACAATCACCAACATTAAACAGCATATAAATCAAAACTGCCTAATGTTACTGAACAAATGCTGGTGTTGATGAACTGGATCTACTCCATCTGTGTTTTGATCATCATTCTGAATATGATCCAGATGTAGTCTTTGACAAAAACGTGATTCCCTTTCAGTCGGTCACGTTCGAAGTACGTCAGATGTCACCAACGAATTGGGATCACTTCAGGGAGCCCCTATCAGCTTCGAGATATAGAGAACAGGCCAATGAGCCATTGGCGTGCGAGATTTGCATCTCGCGCTCCGCCCCGCGCCGCGGGTATAAACAGGAAGCGAGAGCGAATGCACGCTGTCATTCACTTCGGAGCCGAACGGCGTTGATGAAGCAAGACTGCTTTTCTAAAAGAGAGCCTATCTACAAGAGAGATGCTCCAGAGAACGAGAAGGACGCTTTGTGTCGGCGAAAAGGCACAATCAGCGCGATCGCATGCTCACCGCTGCATCAGCATAACAAACTGCTGTTCTCACAGCAACTGTCGGTTTGGTAAGGGCGTTTGTTTCAGTGAGTGCAGACACAGGACTGCACTTACCTCCTGTGTGCTGCCGCGGTCTTCCCTTGGATGCTTCAGCACTGTTGAAAGAGCGTTTCCTCACAAAAGAGCAACACGGGTGTGACACTGCGTCTTTTTCAAGACGTCATTCCACTCGTGCGTTTCTGGATGAGGTTGTTTCCTGTCCTGACGGCCACGATCCCTCTCACATAAACATGTTGAGACTGTGTTCGTGGGTGATCCATGTTCTCTCAGGGGAACGGGATCACGTCAACGCGCTGTTCATCTCGCCTTCCGCGTGAGGGTTTGAGTGTTCAGCCCGCCGTGTGCCACGGCAACCCAGCGTGCGTAACTCGGCGCCTCCGATGCGTGGTCGAGACTATGATACCTCAAACGGGGTTGAGTCCCTTTGCTTATACCTAGATCTAGTCTCTTTTCTGGTGCACCAAAAAAGGGGCTACTTTGGCTGATAAGCCTGGGTGACCTAAGGATTACAGTGAGGCTTCCCTGTGTACACCTCCGTGGGGCCCCCCACTCCTCTATCGCATCGCAAGCATATTGAGACTGTGTTTGTGGGTGGTCTATGCTCTCTCATGAGGCGCATTGTTCGTCTTGCCTTTTTCATAAGGGCTTGAGTGTTCAGCGCCGTGTGCCGTCTCACGGCCACGCTCACAATCTCACATGTCTGCTGGTAGCTTACAGATGGGATTGCTGGTCCTTTAAAGAAGGGGACCTAGCGTTTCATTTGGGGCTCTAGCAGAGGACAGATGTCAATCGCTGCATCCGAGAGAGGGCTGTTATGTGTTGAAAATGAAGATGATTCCCACTATAACAGTGGGCGCTTGTGCCGAATCAGATTCATACTTGACAGCCATGCTTTCCCGGGTGGCTGAGGCATAGTGCAACGCATAAATCGCCTTGCCTGCCCCTTGCCTTTTCCCAGATGTGCATTGGAAGGCTTTGGCATTGTGGAAATATTGGTGCCAAAATATGGAACACCAATAGGGCCATAATCTGTATAAAGTTTTACTCTCTCTCTCTACCCTCATCGGTGGGGTGGCAGTGCCACTGGCAGGCCACCTCCGCCCTGCTTAGTGCACGAGGGTAGTTCTGAGCCGAGGTTGAGCTGCGCACAGTGCTGGCTCTTGGCTAGACGATGTCCACCCTGGTCCAGAAACACCATTGACCCGGATTTGGTCAGGAACTGTTCTTCCCCCGGAGAAGGGCCGGTTGGTAAACCATTAGTAATTCTGTTCCGCCACTGGTGTTAAAAACAGCCAGTGGTACCCAAAAAAAGTGTGTGTAGCATGTGACGCTACAAAGCCTCGCCGCTCTCATTCCCCTCCCCACAAGAGGGTGAGAATGGCAGTGTGTGACGCTACAAAGCCTCGCCACTCTCATTCCCCTCTTCTCAGCGGCGCGTGGACAACAGTGCGCAACGCTATGCCTCGCCGCTCTTGTTCCCCGCTGAGGAAGGAGGTGAGGCAGACCGTGTGCAACGCCACAAAGCCTTGCCACGCTCAGCCCCTCCTTCATTTGGAGAGCGCGCTTGGCGGTGTACAACGCTCCCATGCCTTGTCAGACTCTGGTGCCTCTCCAAATCGCCAGCAGGGGGTGCCGGCTGTGGGAATGCACACAAGCGGCCTTCCCACACTCGCATACCCCCTCAGCGGAAGCAGGTAGTGTTGCACAGCACACTCAGACCCCACTCCGCAGCCGATATGAGGTCTGGGTTCTACAGCCCGTACTTCATTGTACCCAAGAAAGGCGGCGGGTTACGGCCGATCTTGGATCTGCGGTTCTTGAACCGGTCCCTTCACAGGCTGCCGTTCAGAATGCTAACGCAGAAACGCATCTTCAGGTGCATCCGTCCCTCTCCCTCGACACAGGCCATTTCTGCGCTTCGCGTTCGGGGGATGGGCATATCAGTACCGTGTCTTACCCTTCGGCCTGTCCCTGTCGCTCGATGTCTTTGCGAAGGTCGCGGAGGCGGCCATTGCTCCTATGAGAGTGCGTGGTGTTCTCATTCTCAACTATCTCGACGACTGGCTGATCCTTGCCCAGTAGCGGGAGCAGTTGTGTGAACACAGGGACATGGTGCTCAGTCACCTCAGCCAGTTGGGGCTTCGGGTCAACTGGGAGAAGAGCAACCTCTGTCCCACACAGAGGATCTCTTTTCTCGGTATGGAGATAGACTTGGTTGGCGCGTCCAGTCAGTGTTGAACTGCTTGAATTCGTTCAAAGGCAGGACAGCGGCACCACTGAAACACTTTCAGAGGCTCCTGGGGCATATGGCATCCGCAGTAACGCCGCTCGGATTGCTTCATATGAGACGCTTCAACGCTGGCTACACGACCGAGTCCCGAGATGGGTGTGGCACACCGGACCACTCGACACCTCTGAGGTGTCGCCAAACCTTCAGCCCGTGGTCGGACCCTTAGTTTCTATGGGCGGGAATTCCCTTAGAACAAGTGTCCAGGCATGCTGTTTTCTCCACGGATGCCTCATCCACCGGCTGGGGTGCCACGTACAAAGGGCTTGCAATTTCGGGTCTGTGGATGGGGCCTCAACTGCAATGGCATATCAATTGCCTCGAGTTGTTAGCAGTTCGTCTTGCATTCAGCCACTTCAAAGTGCTGCTCAGAGGCAAGCACGTTCTGGTCTGTACGGACAACACTGCAGCCGTTGCGTACATCAACAAACAGGGTGGTCTACGCTCCCATCGCATGTCACAACTCGGCCGCCATCTCCTCTTATGGAGTCAGAAGCATCTGAGGTCGCTTCGTGCCATTCACATTCCGGGCCTGCTCAATCGTGCAGCCGACGAGCTCTCACGACAGCCAGTGCTTCTGGGAGAGTGGAGACTCCATCCCCAGGTGGTCCAGCTGATATGGAGTCGCTTCGGGTCCGCACAGGTAGACCTGTTTGCCGCCTCGGACACGACCCATTGCCAGTGGATCTATTCCCTGACCGAGGGGACCCTCGGCTCGGATACCCTGGCACAAAGCCGGCCCCGGAGGCCTACGCAAATATATGTTTCCCCCCCAGTGAGCCTTCTCGCACAGACACTGTGCAAGGTCAGGGAGGACGAGGAGCAAGTCCTGTTGGTCCTGCATTGGCCTCCATCAAGAGGGTAGGGGACCTGCAGGCATTTTCGGTCGACGAATCGTGCCTGGAATTCGGGCCTGGTAACTCTCATGTGATCATGAGACCCCGGCCTGGATATGAGCCCAAGGTTCCCATTACTCCCTTCCGGGACCAAGTGTTGAGCCTGCAAGTGCTGCCATCGGAGGAGGCAGACCCAGCCCTAGCTTTTCTCTGTCCCATCCGTGCTCTCCGGACTTACGTGGACAGAACGCAAAGCTTCAGGACCTCAGAGCAGCTCTTCGTCTGTTACGGAGGACAGCAGAAGGGAAAGGCTGTCTCCAAGCAGAGGATGGCCCACTGGATAGTGGATGCCATCGTGTTGGCGTATGAATCCCAAGACGTGCCCAATTAACCCTGCCCGCTCGGGTTAAGAGCTCACTCCACCAGGGGTGTTGCTTACTGGGCACTGGCTCGCGGCACCTCTCTGACAGATATTTGCAGAGCTGCGGGCTGGGCGACACCTAATACATTCGCTAGATTCTATAGCCTTTGTGTAGAGCCGGTATCTTCCTGTGTGCTCACTTCCCATAGTCAGTAACACCGGAGTGCCCGTTCTTGTGTCGGCTTGCTGCGCCATTCCCCTCCTTAGGGACCGGATGCGTGCGCTAACCGCTCCAGTTGAGTTCCCCAGAACGGCGAACCCTGTTGAGTCCTCCGTTACCCGCGGCAGTCGGATGTGGCGGAGCATCCGACGCCAGGTTTAACACTCGTATGCATTGGTGGAACGGGTGTTAGGCTGGGTTCCATATGTTGTGACCCCCACGGCGGTTGCATGTGTGTATTCTTCCTTGGTATGGCTCCCTACGGCGAGCCCATGTCTTTCTCTCAGGAAGGTGTTGTTCCCCGCCTTTAATTGGCCCGGGCCACCCCTGGGACTTCCGTATGTTGTGCTGCCCACGGCCAGCCCATACGTGTAATCTCCACATGGTAACTCCCTCTGGGCATGATGTGGCTTCCGCAGCGGCCTGCACGGGCACGCTTTCCCAGCGTTATCCAATAAAGTCAGCTGAATGGGTCTTGCGGAACAGCAGCTTTTTTGACTCTCCCTGCGTGATTTTCCCCGCCCGCTAACAGACGGGGTCTGAGGGGCTCATCGCTGGGCGCTGGAAGTGGTAGTAACTGTGGCGTTTTCCAAAGGGATCCCAATTCGTCGGTGACGTCCGACGTACGTCGAACGTGACCGACTGAAAGGGAACGTCTCGGTTACATATGGTAACCCTCGTTCCCTGAAGGAGGGAACGGAGATGTACATCTCGTCACCACAGTTGCTGTACCATCACTGCATGGCCGAGTCACTAAGTTCGGCTCCTCAGTGAAAAACAGCGTGCATTCGCTCTAGCTTCTAGTTTATTCTAGTCTAGTTTATAGTTTATAAGCTCTAGTTTATACCCGCGGTGCGGGGCGGAGCGCGAGATGCAAATCTCGCACACCAATGGCCCATTGGCCTGTTCTTTATATCTCGAAGCTGATAGGGGCTCCCTGAAGTGATCACAATTCGTTGGTGATGTTCGACGTAAGTCTCCGTTCCCTCCTTCAGGGAACGAGGGTTACCATACGTAACCGAGACGTTTTCTCAGTTTTTTGCTCAGAATGCAGGAAGCTAGAATAAAACAGGTATTTTGTTTAAAAGCAGAGATGTTGTTTTTTGTTTTGATATAATTTTCAGATATTGATACAACAAAATATTCTGGGGGCCATTTTTGTGAAAATGGTCAAAATTGCTGGCATAATTCACTTATGACTTAGTAAAGTGTCTATCAGATGCGCACTTCAGAATCTTGTCGGAAATTGTAGGTTATCCGGGTACATTCTGTCTACAGTTTTATAATGAATACCGTTAATCGGATATACTGCTCTTTTCACATTCTGTTTTAATCTGCTATATAGAAGGGAAAAAAATAATGAACAAATAATGAACATGAATCAAAACAAAAAAATATGAGCAGAAAATGTAATAAACCAATGAAAACATAATTTTTAAGAACACATTACATAAGTTTACATTTTGTGCAATATAATTTTTTATGTGTTTTTATGTGTTTAACGTTTTGATTCATAACTAAATTTTTTGATTCAAGCTATTTCCTGTGAATGTGCGAGACCTCTAATTCATTAGCCACTAGGTAAATAACTAGAAGAATAACAAAATGCAGTTAACATTAAAACTATTTGCGCTACAATCCAGTGTGTTTATGATTACAATAAATTATAATAAATTAATATGATGAGAAATATTTGTAACACTTTATTTTGATGGTCCCTTTTGAATATTCTGTTGACTATATACTTTCCCATCATTATCTTCAGGTCGATCCTTGAATATGCACAAAAACAAGAGGTGGGATTTAACGCACAAACCAATCATATCCAATCACAACCGATCATACCGCGATGGAGCCATCGCATCCTCTCACGCAACTTTTCCTCATTAATTTAAATTACCCCCCAGAAAACTCACTGCACACATTAAGTCCAATTTATACTTCTGCGTCGAGTGTATGCCGTAGCTACGTCATAGGCTGTGTGTTGCACGCGTAGCCTACGACGTACCCTGACGTGCACCTCTCCAAAAATGTAACAACGCATCAATTCTACACGGGCCAGAAGCGCTGTGATTGGTCTGCCACAGGTCAATAAATACATTTTAAAAAACTGTGATAGGCGTGTGTTTGAGTCCAGAAATGGGATGATAGTTTCATCCTTACATCTGCTATATAAACACAATATTTTGTAGTTCAAAGATTCTTTATGTTAGTGAATAAATACATAGATCCACTGTGTATTGCATTTCTCATTAAAACCAAAGATATTAATCAGTGATTGCATATCAAGAACAGGGAAACATTTGTGTGCATTTTGTTTTGTGATTTCAACAGAACGAATAAAGTCTCCGCAACAGCAATCGATTGAAGCGCTACCTGTGCACGAGCCGATACTAAAAGCAGTGCTACGAGCACTCTGTGTGATTTCAAAAACCCATTCCAGTGCCAGATCGCCTCTTATTTACCTCTACTAATCAACTAGAGATGCTTAATTTGTATTAGATACAACAACTCAAGCTGCAAAAAAGTCGCCATTTATTTGCCGCCATCACTGTTGCTGCTACTCCGACAATGTACACAAACAAGCTGTGTCTTCTTCGGCTTTTGCCTTGATACTGTGGGTTACACCATCAACATGCTGGTGGAGACTGTCTACTAGCGGTCTGCATGTGTAATTGCACATTGACGCGGACAGCAACGCAGAAGTATAAATGAAAACCAACACGTAACTTGCGGCATAGAGGATATGGCGTAGGTCCGACGCAGAAGTATAAATCAGCCTTTAGGGCTCTATTTGAAGTCAATGGGGACACCTGCGGGTGTCGCTGTTGAACAGTAGACTTTATAAAAACGAGTGACTTTTACACCTTTTAATTATCAAATTTTGTAATATTTGCTTTTGTTTTATTTTTGTAATCGATTATTTTGTCATCCAGTTTTTTTCTTAGGAGGCACTGCCTCCCTTGCCTCCTCTGAGGAAATACCCATGCAGTCTACTAATACTCTACTAACACTCTAATGAGAGTTAGTAGACATGTAGAAGTAATGTCACTTATAGTAAACAGAATGTGTTAAAAGGACCATCAAAATAGAGTGAAACTGAAATACCAGTTTGCAACATCAAACAGCTTTACAGACTCTGTGCTGACTGAACAACGTTAACTGGGCTAAAATCACTGTAATACATGGTATCTTTAGGTTTATTTGATTAGAATTCTTGTTGAGTGTCTTACCAGAAAATGAGGTTAGAACGTACACAAGGACAGTAATGCACCCTCCACTGAACAAAGCCAGCAATATGTCACTGTGGAAGGTCTTCCGCACCTCGTCATCAAATAACTCTGTACCCCCGTACAACACCTTCACTTTACTAGAGAGAGAATAAGAAACAGAATATTGGTTGAAAGGGAAGGGTATAGTCAAGATGAGCGTGGGTTATCAGACGATATGTAATAAGAGAAGGACCAATTGAGGGGGATGAGTGAGAGAATGGGCACACATTAGCAGAAGGGAAAAGATTATCGTAATTACAATCGGTGAGCTCTTAAAGGAGTTATTACAGTATCAGAGATACAATGAACATCTACAATGAATGGCCATTCTGTGTCTGGCCATTGGTTCATTTCTAGGCTTCCTATCATTGTCATCCCAGCAGTAATGATTGTCATTTGAAGAGCATCTGCCTTCACTGTGTTATATTAGGGGTGTTTTGCAGATGTAATAAAGCTTTGGGTCATTGTCTGTGATTCATAACTGGTTTTGTTCGGTGACCATACTTCTGGGATTGATTTGCAAAAATGACTACAACCAAAATCGAAACGTCTGACTAACTGACTTCTGTCTTTGACACTAAGGAATACTTAGTGGCTTAATAGACTCCCATTTTGTGTTTAATCATTTATAAATAACTCGTTAGTTTTGCATTAGTAAAGTGAACAGAATCTCCAGCTGCCACACAGAAGAGCGGGAGGACTGAGTGATTCATCACCATTGTGCCACTGAGATTGTCCTTGTAAGCTAATAGCTCAGTTATATGGATGTAAAATGTGTGAAAGAAAATTCTGCCTTATGACAATTTTCATGCACACTTAAACTTTCATTTAATACAGTATATTACTTTTAGAATAAAAATGTCCTTCTTATGTATGGAGTTGAGCACTGAAAGGAAGATTTTTTAAAATAAATATTACATAACTTATTGCATTTGGAAGACTTTTTTATTGTGTGTTTGGAATTACAGAAATGTATTTTAATAAACAACATTATGTAGAAAAATGGTTTGTTGTCACACTGAATTGTATCCCTGATTGCAAAGATAATCCCATCCACTGCATGCAGTACACCAATAAAAAGACATTAAGCTTCTTTGATTTGCAGATTTTCAACAGCTATTTTCCTTAGCAAGTAATCTGAGCAGAAATCTGAGAATCAAAACTGCAAAATATATGTTTGGTTTATGCTTTAAACAAGTAAAATTCCAGCTGGGTGAGAAAATAAACATTCAAGATATAGGGCCCTATCATACACCCGACTCAATGCGACGCCAGGCGTTTTTTGCTATTTTCAGCCCGACACATTTATCATTTTCACGTCGCATTGTTGGCGTGTTGTTATTTTGAGGCAACAAAGAACGATTGCGCCATTGACCAACAAAAACCTGGTCTAAAGTCAATAGCGCAGTATTTTTTGTGTTATTTAAAGGGTGTGTTAGTAATGTGCGCCTATAGGTGGGTGCACAACATGCATACACTCTGCTTATTACACACACAGGGATGCGCAGCAGCACACAAACATTTTTAAATATTAAAAACAAAAGGATTCCTCTCTGGAGAAGCGTTCAGTCTTTCCGCTTGCAAATTCAGCCATGTAAATAGCGAATGCACCCATGCATCATTAAAGGGGTGGTAAACCACGATTTCACTTTTCTAACTTTAGCTAGTGTGTAATGTTGCTGTTTGAGCATAAACGACATCTGCAAAGTTACAACGTTCAAAGTTTAAAGCAAAGGGAGATATTTGCTTTTAAAGAAATCAATTTCTAAGGACTACAGCAAACGGCCGCTAGGGACTACTACACATTACTCCAGGGTTGCTGACATCACCAGCCCCAATATTTACATAAACCCCTCCTCCAAGAATATGAAATAATTTTGTATCGCATTTTGTATCGCCGCGGGGAATAGTTGTTGTGGTAGGCTAGTTAGTAGGCTGGAGTGTTGTTGCCAATGCCGACGAAAAGCTGTTATTTTCATCCGGATTGCAGGTCCACTTTGTTCAGCCTTCCTAGGGACGGGGGTGCGTTGCAGTGCATTTAACATACAACGTTATATGCATGCGTGTATGAGACAGAGGGGAACACGGTCGCATTTGCAGCAGATATATACTGCCCATCATAAATCAAAGCACGAGACAGACGGGTCGGAGGAGAAGACCGGAAAATGTGACATAATGGACAATAGTCGTCTGTATTTGCAATACACGAGCCTGCTGCACATTTCACGGAGGAAAGCTTCCACAATCTTCACGAGTTCAATGCAGGATTCTTACAACGGCTTGTGCTGAAAGATGGATTTAAAAACAGAAAAAAGCCAATGTGTAGTGTTCGTTCTTGCGACAGATATTTGGCAAATCGTTCTAAAAATACAAAAGT
This sequence comes from Romanogobio albipinnatus, assembly GCA_023566225.1. Taxonomy (NCBI): domain Eukaryota; kingdom Metazoa; phylum Chordata; class Actinopteri; order Cypriniformes; family Gobionidae; genus Romanogobio; species Romanogobio albipinnatus. Next base: position 12,621,644 of record CM042253.1, on the reverse strand, counting down.
AACGGTGCCATTCAGTAGCGATCACTATATATCCGCAGTCTTTACTCTTGAGGACTGAACAGGTTCTGCTCGATCATCTTCACTAAAATTGTCTGGGTCTGATTCGGGCTCAAATTGGTATGGTTTTATTGACGCCATTGTACTACCCAAAGCACAGGCTACCGGTAAAGGTAAGGGGCGTGACGTTCCGACAAACGTGCACTAGGCGGTTAGCGAATCACAACACACTGGGCCAGCTAACCAATCTGAACCCATTGCGTATTTTTGAGGGACTGGCTTCATACAACCCGGAAACCATCAGACCGTTTTTACAAGGAGGGACAGAGAATAAAGGTAAAATATATAAAAAATAATGCAATTTTTTAAAAACGAAGCATGAACACATGTTACAGTGTACCCCACAAACACAATCAAGCCTTGTGATGTGTTTTACCACCCCTTTAAAAGACTACGTATTACCCTTTTGGACCATGCGCCAGACGTGGCGACCATTTTTTCAGTCGTTAAACTAGCAAAAGTGGATTCGAACCCGCCCTAAGTGCACCTGCGCCATGCGCTTCAGACCATGCGCTCAGATTTTAGTCTTTAATCTAAGTATTTTAGCAATATAATATCTCAATTATCAACTTGTCTGAATGAATATGCATATGGAAATTATATGCAGATGAGGTTATCAATAATACAAACAATAAGCTCTGTATGGGGAGATAAAGCTTCTGCTAAATGGGATCTATAAAGTTAATTATGCACGTTTCCATGACCATGACCATGAATCTCTTGATGAATCCTCCGGTTTGCATGTTTGTTGAATTGAATTTCCATTTAACCACACATGGTATTATACCACACAAATAAACAAAAAGACTTCTTGTTTATGTAATTCACTGTACCAACAACAAATGCAATCTAGACACCCACCTGGTGGATTGTTGTGAGAGGATGCCCGCATATTGCACCACAAAGTCTCTAAACAGACGTCTCTGTTCTAAAGGTCTGTCTTGAAGAGAGTAGAAAGAGTGGAGAGGAGCTCCAAAATGGATCTCACTGCGAAGAAGGGAGGACTGAAGCTTGTCTGGTGTGAGAGACTCATCCACATACCAGTAAAACTGTGGATGGGTAATCGCCAAGCTCAGGGCACCTGAGAATAGAGGATACTACAATCAGAGTTTTATGAAAAACATTTCAGTTACTGGTTGGATTGATTGTGACAGAGGCCTTGAACATCAAACAGACACCATTTGTTGTTACTTTTTACAATATAAGTCAGGGGAGTCCAGTTCTTCTCCTGGACACTTTTCTGCAACGCTTAACTCCAACGTCAACTAATTAAACACGCCTGAACTAGCTAATCAAGATCTTCAGGATAGCTAAACTCCAACTCCAACTAATTAAACAGGCCTGAACTAGCTAATCAAGATCTCCAGGATAGCTTAAAACTTCCAGGCAACCTCTATAGGACTCTCACACTGGGGATTGGACACCCCTGATATTTGTTAACCAGGGCTAACCCTACTGGAAAATCAGGCCATTAGAGTATAACCCGGTTAAACTGCTATGTTGCTGGTCCAAGGTGGTCTATCAGCTCAGCCTGATCTTCACCAACTGGTCAACTATCTTAACCAGGGGTTTTCCCAGTTGGTCTCCCATCCAGGTACTGACCAGGCTCAGCCCTGCTTACCTTCAGTGGGAAACCTTGGTCTACAGGGTGATATGGCTGCTGATTTTAGAGTTTAGCTGAGCTTATTTGCTACAAATGAGCTTAATTTTACTCTATATATTTAAAAAGTCAAAAGAAATCCTGCACACTATCAATACTTGCAAAAAGTATAAAAAATGTATTGGCAACGTTTTGGTCTCATGACCTTCCACAGGCATATACAAATCATAATGTTCAAACTCAATCACATTTAAAATGATAACATGACCAATCACTGTGGAGAACCATTGATTAGCAATCAAACTCAATGACTACAATGAATACATCATTAGCACCGCAACATCATATATACAGTAGTTACATCAACAATTGCACATAATGACACAAACTCTATATATTTAAAAATATTCAAAATAAATGAGGATTACTGAATCATTGGTAGATGACTCACCATGTATATCAGCTAGATCAGGCCCCATTCCATCATAGTAGATCTTCCCTGCACGCTCACTGGGAAAGAGGTAGGATAGGAGGGAGCTTGGAGGGGAGCAGAAGGAAGGTCCCAGGGGCAAGTCTCGCAACGCTTCCAGTGGCTTCCAGCAGAACTGTTGAAACTGAGGGTGCTGCATTAGAAGTCTTTCCACGTGGTGTATGGTGTGAAGGCGTTCGGGGGTGAAAATGTTGTTATCCTTGTCGCCCTGGGCCACAAAAACTAGCTCTATTCTCCACAGGGCCTGGGTCTGGAGGTAGGAGTTGCCTGCAAATCTTCGCTCCCTCATTAAGGGCAAGTCTGGTTTCCTGTGATCTTCAGCATCACTGAAATTGAGGCTTGCCGCTATCTTAGGGTTTGTCGAGTCTGTCTTTTCCTCTTTCATCTTGTTGTTTTTCTCATTTCCAAACTGTCTGCTGTCATTGTGTACCCCTGTCTCAGTCTGCCCAAAGATCCCAGCAGGTTCTGTGTCATTCGCCATTGCAGAGACGTCCTTCCCTTTTCTGTTTACCATGAGCAACAAAAGGTCCCTCAGAGCATTGGCTTCAAGGTCAAATCCCTCAGCGTCACGTCTGTGCCTGTCCCAAGACCCCAACTGACTTTTCAGGGCAATGGCGAGAGCGTCAAACCGTTCTGCAGAGGCATGACTCCTGACCTCGAATGCGCTGTAGGAAAGGTCAATGTCTAATGGTTCACAGTGAAGGAACATATAAGCCGAGAGGGTGAAGGGTACCAGAAATCCCACAGCTAGAACCAGCCCGCTGGCCCAAGGCTGCGTATACATCCAGCCCAAAGCCCACCACAACCCCTTACAGACCTGCTCGTCTCCATTTGCTTGTTCTGTTCCTTCTTCTCCCTCCTCCTCCTCATCTTCCTCCTCCTCTTGCTCTTCAAACTCGCTTAGATTCCAGGTACCTTGGAGCAACAAGGGTTCATCTTCTGAATCCATGGCAGGCACTACAACAAAGACACAAAACACTTACATTAACGCTTTTCAGCCTTGTGTTTGCTCCCGCTTGTGCCTGGACGGTTGAATACTGAGATAAAGTACACTTGATTTACGGAGCATCCATAAGAGAGTGGCAGGTTATTCTCAGCTGGCCACTGCTAAGACAAGGACACAGCAGTTAAATCTGTCATTCTGTAAGTGTAATAGTGGAAGGTTTTGGCCTCTGGGTAGTGAGTGGTGAAAGGAAATGAAGGAAACAGTGAACCGAGTCTCACAGGCCAGCGATCAGGCTGGCAGATGGTTTGGCCTCTGGTATGAGATGCTGAACTCAGATGTGTGTGTGTGTGTGTGTGTGTGTGTGTGTGTGTGTGTGTGTGTGTGTGTGTGTGTGTGTGTGTGTGTGTGTGTGTGTGTGTGTGTGTGTGTGTGTGTGTTAATATATTCTTCTCATCGAATTGTGAGGAGATTTTATAGTAGGGGAGCCTTGTGAAAACTATATAGGCATATCTGCAGGAATCTTTTTGGGAGGATTCAAAGTTGCTTTGCATTGTGATATTATTTTCATCATAATTTTGCATATTTAAACCTTCCTCCCCCAATTGTCAGTATACCGTGAAAAAATATAATTCCTGTAAAAATAATAAATGCATCCACTAAGAATCACCTTGACACCAGGTAGTCATTGCAAGTTAGTTTTGAGAAAAGATCTAAATATAGATGCCTTACTGAAATGTATTATCTAATGCAGTGGATTCGAAAGCAACAAAATATTCAAAACCCCTACCCACCATACACACTAAGATATTTTAGTATTTATGCTGTAATCATGACAAAGCTGGTTTAAAAATGTATTAACTGTAACTGTGAGTATTGATGTATCAAATTAATTAACTATGATTTATTTTGTGATTCCAGAAGTTTCAAGAACTGTATGTTCTTCAATGAAACATTAGTTACTTTCATTTCACACCTGGATTGTATCTTTTTTTTTCTTTTTCTTTTTTACAGTGAAATAAAAAAAAACGTATGTGTAATAATTGATTCATTTAAATACTTTTAAAGGGGTGGTTGATTATGATTAAAAAATTGTACTTTAGTTAGTGTGTAATGTTGCTGTTTGAGCATAAACAACATCTGCAAAGTTACGATGCTCAAAGTTCAAAGCAATGGGAGATATTTTCTTTTAAAGAAATCGCTTCAACGAGCTTCTTCACGGGTTAGTGACATCACAAACATTTACATCTTCATGCTGCATATATTCTCTGACTCTGAAGGCATCTTACAACAGTTCCCACACAAGCAATTTATCATAACAGAACATGACAGAATATGCTAATCAGTGACTGGAAGATAGTTAACTCCACATCAGCCACATAAATTCATCAACTAACCATTCAGAAACGTCCTGCCTCATTCTACATGTTGTCACTTCTTCTTGAATCTCTCCATCATAGTCCTACTCCGGTTTGAACGAACAGTTTCGGACATTTTCTGTGTGAGGTAATCGGAGCTGCTAACAAGAGCTTTTGAAGCTCCGCCCTCTTCTTGAAAGGGGGCCGGGAGCAGTAGCTCATTTGCATTTAAAGGGACACATACAAACACGGCACGTTTTGCTTACCCTCAAAAAGTGACAATTGTAACATGCTATAAAAATGATCTGTGGGGTATTTTGTGCTAAAACTTCACATACACACTCTGACATCAGAGACTTATTTATAAAAAGAGGCATTATAGGACCCCTTCAAGTCATCTTGACCCTTGGAAGTTTGCTGAGGCCCCCTTGTTGTGACTTTACATTTGTAAGTGTAACACGGCTGTTTTAGAAACAAGTGGTAGTCGGATTTAGGTGCAGCAGAAAAAACAAACACAACAAAAGTAAATCCAGGCAGTAAGGGAATATTCCAGACATGGGCAGAAATAGACGCACACATAACATCCTTAAAGGACAACACAAAGCACATAAAGGACAACACAAGTTAACTAAAGCTGGAACAAGGAACAGGTGAAAGGGATTAGTAGCTATGTTGATTAATGTGGGTAACAATGGAAACAATCCATCGCTGCTTCCCAATTCGCATACTATCCTTACTAAATAGTATTCGAAAAAAATAATTAGTATGTGCCAAATCGTAGTATGTTGAAAAGAGTATTCCAAACATTCCTGGATGGTCTACTATTTCCGGTCAGAATTCGAAGTGCAGATCGATGCGCACTCTTAACAGCTGATATTGCCCACAACCCATTGCGAGATGGACGAGGATTCGATTAGAACTACAAACGCGGATAAAACATATAAAAAACTACAAACATGACAGTTATGCGAGTCCGACGGTTAAGTAGAGAGGGTTAGATAAAGGGGTTTAAGTGAGCAATTATCAGTATTTAACCTGACGAAAATATATTTATTCAGCATTATCCGCGTTATATTTCACCTGCAGCAACATTGTGAACTTTTGTAATGATACGTTTGGCCATTAACTTTTAAATGCATAATTATATTTAAAGGTCCCGTTCTTCGCGATCCCACTGTTCAAACTTTAGTTAGTGTGTAATGTTGCTGTTAGAGCATAAATAATACCTGTAAAATTATAAAGCTCAAAGTTCAATGCCAAGCGAGATATTTTATTTAACAGAAGTTCCCTTTCAAAGCCTACAGCGAACGGCTGGCTTGGACTACATCCTGGTACTTCCTTCATAAATGACGTCGGTAGAACAGTAGAACAGACTAACCTCCGCCCACAAGAATACGCGAAAAAAGGGGGCGCGGTCTTGTTGCTGTCCCACGTGGAGAAGAGGACGGTCGAGTGGAGAAAAGGAAGTGTTGCGTTTGAGTGTGTTTGTTGTCATGTCGTCGAGACGCTGTTATTTCATCCCGGAGTCAAATCACCTTTGTTTGGCTTTCCCAGGGACGCTGTAGAGATCATTATGCGCTAAGCTGCTGTCGAATCACAACACAGAAACCGGGCCACGTTCGCTAAGCTGCTGTCCAATCACAACACGGGAACCGCTGGCACAATCAGAACTCGTTACGTATTTCTGAAGGAGGGACTTCATAGAATAAAGGAACTCATCAGCCCGTTTTCAGGACAGTGAATACAGCGGTATACAGATAAGTAAATTGTGTTAAAAATACTGGGTTTTTTTACACGCGGAACATGAACACATGTTATATTGCACACTGTAAACACAATCAAAGCTTCAAAAAGACACGAAGAACGGGACCTTTAAACTGCAAACACATGAGAGGAGTCTCTGCGTTAAAGACTCACGAATGGCAGATCAACGTGCTACTACATTTCCCTCCGATACGGTCGGAAATGAAACTGAATGTGGAGGATTTGAACTGTGACGATGATTGACAGGGCAGTTTAAACGGTGACGGGATGCACGTAACTAAGCAACAGATTCCGTTATAGATGACGAAGTAGTATGTCCCAAAGCTTGCATACGCTTCTGCTACACACTCAAAAGTATGTACTTTTTCTTCACAAGAAGAGTACATACTTTTAGGTCGTAGTATAAGTAGGCGAATTGGGACGCAGCACATGGGACTAAGGAAACAAGGCAAATACAGGAAGTAAAACACAGGAACCAAGAGAACAGAAACTACATATCAAAATAAGAATCCAAAACAGGAGAACATAAACAGGACTCGTAGCAGTAAGTGACAACACAAACTATGAACAATTTTATCAAATAAAAATGGTATTTATAAAAATCTCTAAAAGTTTTATTAATCTTCATTAAGAATTAACTATTCACCAGTGTTAATTTCAAGTTATTTTAATGCATTTACGCTGTGAAATGATAAGGATTTCTGCTGATATCATCAAAAACCTCACTTTGCCTTCTACACACACACACACACACACACAAACACACACACACACACACAAAGAGAGACAGCGTGAACTAGTGAGCGAGCGAACAGGGACAGAGAGCCAGAGATAACATGCTATCAGCAGCTGACACACAGTTGGCAGCGTCACTGAAAATTAAATCATTCAACTCGTTTAAGCCTGCCTAATTACTGACAGAGAGAGAGAGAGACAGGAGTCCAGTAAGTCTGATGTACAATACAGCCTGAGGCAGCATGAAACTGAGATTGTACCATTTCATTTCCAACATAGATTTCCCCCAGAGCCATGTATGCAAGCGCAAGGCCAGGAAGTCATTGACTTTCACCACGGCGTTAGAGCCCAGGGGCAGAGAGAGAGTGAGATAGAAAGGAGGGGAGGCAGACAGGTATGGATGCGCCATCTCTAGGCTATATCTCTGCCCCACAGAGAATCTGAAGATTTCCCTCCTGGGATCAGATGGTCTGTGGTGGATCGATGCTTGATTTAGGCGCTAAATAAACCCTCCTGGAAAACTGATAAGCTGTTGAGGTAGTAATTAGCATTCTGAGATAGGAGCCATTTAAAAGTCACCTTTCAATGCACAAACACCGTTGGCTAAGCTCAGGCGTTCGCTCTAGTGTAAGCTCAATGGGCTCTTATGAGATGGGTACTTCGTTTTGAAGTATTCGTTTGTCATCTTAAAAGATTTTTGCAGCTTATTTTTAACAAAAAGCTATGGTTAAGCCCAAAATGAAAATTCTGTCATCATTTACTCACCTTTGTGTTTGTTCCATAATATTATACACATCAAAAATTACTATTATTAATTTATGTTTTATTATTATTATTATTTTGTATTGTTAATGCTGAGTAGAAGGTGGCCGTGCTAGAAAATGGGAAAAGGAATCTGTTTAAAAGTATGCAAAGAGATTGAAAGAAAGTCCTTAATTCCATTGGTTTATGACGCCTCAAATACTTAAATGTAATACCTAAATGTAATATTAATCTGTGATTCATACATGGTAAATAATCTTACTGTGTTTGTAGGTCTGTCAATATTCCTTCTCTCAACTTCATAATCAACAAAAGTCCATAAATCCAAGAACTATGATGACATGATATAATTAAACATCTGATATGATTGCAATTGAGCTTTTAGGTTCATTAATGTATGACTGTTTAAAAAGTTTTAATTGGTTTTTGTCTTTTTTCAGTTCAGTCCTGACAGCATATTGTGTTTCTCCACAGGAGAATATGGTTATTTTGAGCAGGATATTAGGTTGGTGGTTTCTCAAGAGGATGGGAACCAACATCTGTCTTCACAGTAGGCAGAGAGCTCAACATCTGCCTCAACAGAGGACAAATTCATTAGGCTCATAATACATTTTTGGAAAGAGAGAAAGAGACAGATAGGAACAGATATGAGGAGCAGAGAAGCAGAGAATCTAAAGCTACGTTCACAGTCATTGAACCTTGAAGATGTCATCATTATATTAAAGTGCCCCATAATGGTTTTTTGAATATTCCCTTTCATGCAGTGATATAGCTGTTTGTGAATGTAAACGTTTTGCAAAGTTGTAAAGTCGAAAGTGCACGATAAATACCGGTAGTTATTTTCTCCCAAAATAAAGAATCAACTCTGAGCCGCCTTAACGAGTCATTTGTGTTTCGAATCCTAATGCATGAGTTTCACACGTCACTAGAACATAAACATTTGCATAATGCCCATCTATGCTGTACGTTGTCCATAATAGGGGCATTTTTAAAATATGTGACCCGTGCTGGCAAAAGGAGTTGGAATGCGCACAGGATAATTTCGAGCTACAGGCAAAACATTTAAACATTTACATTTTGGTCGATTTTGAGGTTTTCACAAAAATTTGTTCATTAAAGGGTTAGTTCACCCAAAAATGAATTGTAGCCCATTTACTCACCCTCAAGTCATCCTAGGTGTATATTACATTCTTCTTTCAGACAAACACAATAAGTGTTATATAAAAAAATGTCCTGGCTCTTCCAAGCTTTATAATGACAGTGAATGTTGCTCTGTTTTTGAAGTCCATAAAAGTGCATCTATATCCATCATAACTGCTCCACACGTCTCCGGAGGGTTAATAAAGGCCTTCTGAAGCGAATCGATGCATTTGTGTAAGAAAAATATCCATACTTAAAACTTTATAAAGTAAATGATCTAGCTTTCAGCCAATCACCTTCCGTATTCAACTTCCCGCAGTTCAAAATGCTTATGCTCTGACGAGCGTAACTGGTGTGAAATGTCGTCAGATGTAGCGTAAGCATTTAGAACTGAAGCTTTTTTCTTATCAGTGCCAAAAAGACTAAAAAAACTCTGTCGATTTTTATCATTCAGGCAAGTGTTATACATCATTATAATCTATTAAGTTTCTACTTTTATTTGTGTACAGTCACAATAAAATGCATGTTGTGCTTTTTGCTAAATAAAGAAAACAAACATGATGCGTGATCTGCAGCCTCTCTCTCAATGACATTCGTACAGATAATCTTCAGAAAATGAACTGTAACTTAGCGAAAACTCATCACACAAACATGAGACATATGTCATGTCAATGAAATGTCATGTTTTAAATGATGTAAATCAAAACGAAAACAAATATTCTCTGTTTATGTAATCTGTTTGAAAAGAGAGAGATGTCAGTCGCTCACGAGCCTCTTCATTATCCGCTAATGCACCACGCCCATTGAGCGCATTCTTTTGAGATTCATATACTGATGCGATCCATGAGAGCAGAGTCAACGTCCACATCAACTCAAAATAAACACATCAAGTGTAGTGCTATACTTTAGCTACATCATTTTGAGACACGTTGAGGAATAATCCTGGAATAATTTACCTAAGAATAAAAGCTGTTTATTTCTAAGAGAAACTGCCAGCCGATTGTGAGTTTATTCTGTTAGTGTATATTAAATGCAAAAAGACTATTTAAATATGAATCCTGCTGCAACATAAAATGTCATAGACATAAGACTGTTTAGACAAGATTTATTTGGCCTGTTTTGGACAGATTATGATATGACAGACAGATTATGAAGACAGATAAGTGTTTACTGTAAAATAGCTAGTGTCACATCAATAAAGCTTTTGTTCGCAAAGTTTTGCTCAAATGCTATAAGTTGTGAGTACAATATGCTACTGTTGTAGCCAATAAAACATATTTTGTTTCAAATTGATGTTTAAATATCATAGCCTAATGTTATTTTTTTATTTAATATATGTTGATTTATGAAAAGTGAACAGCACGAGTAATAAAGGACACATCATTAGATACTTAATATGTCAGAAGACATGGAGTTTGTCAGAAATGATTTTGACCACTTCATTAATTTTTGTTTTGTGGAAAGCCTTTCTTTACAGTGAATTTCGTTTTGTATAAGTTGTATCTTAATTTTAATCAATGTTTTTAAATGAAACATAATGACAGATGAAAATCAAGCAAGTTCCTCATGACATACATAAATTCAATTATATGACTTGTGCAGTTTCATACATACAGAAGTACTGAAAATATAAAAGTCAGTTATAGAATGCAGTTATTGATCCCTTTCATACCCAAAGACAATATTCTCCAGCTGCTTTTTCCAACATTAGTATAGGCTCAATATATCCTAAGAGGTTTCACAAAGTGAAATCTTCCTCACAAGCTAATGATGGTCACTGTTTCCTAGTCTCTCATTGTGAAACTACAGGCTGATTGACTATTTATTACACCAGTACAGAGCACTGTGACCCTTTACAACACAAAAATTGACCAACTGCAAATCTCAGAGCAAATCTAAGTGCCACAAACCCTGTTCTGCGTTGAAAATCCCACTTCCTATTCCAGATCTGTCACAAAAAGATTTGTGAATCTTCCTTGCCGTGTAAAATGTGGTTGCACCACTTTCTGAGATGTATAGCTTAAGGTTGTTGAGAAAATCCTAGAGAATGAGAGTAGTCATGATTAATTCAGTACTCCCATGTGACCTGCAAACCATTTGTTGTATCAGCCATGATACTAAACAGCTTAAGAGACAATGCAAGATGTTGCATTCTGACACCTCGGGTAATGAGACCCATTATTTACAGCACAGCACCATTATGCATGCTTTGCACATTTGCTTTACCGCTTAAATAAACATTAGTTGTCCCCAGATCAGAGGGGGGTAATATCTCTTAAAGTGTCAAATCCCCCAATTTATCATTTACACCACAATACACATCCCTGGTGCTGACCACAGCAGCTTTGCGCAATCTGGGTTAATATCCATTTTGACAGCTGAAGAGCCATGATGGCTATTTTTTGATGCTGAGCAGACAGTCATTCAGCATAAAATATTCTGAAATATCAACATGTCAGTTCTAATTTGTGCCTGCAAAGTAACCTGCATGGTCGATTATATCAGAGTAATTACATTATGAGGTCAAAAACATTCTCATCCCTTAAAGATGCACTATCTATACACCAAAATAAATGAATAGTGCTTTTTCAGGAATAAATGTACTAGTGGCCTAAAAAAACAGCAGTTTTATTCTCCATAACACTTATGAAAAACATGTGTACATATTAATAAAATTAAAGGTCACTTAAAGGGATAGTTCACCCAAAAATGAAAATGCTGTCATTATTTAGTCCCCCTCAAGTTGTTCCAAACCTGTATGAATTTCTTTGTTCTGCTGAACACAAAAGAAGATATTTTGAAGAATGGTTGTAACCAAACCGTACTATGGAAGTCAACGGTACCCCACAACTGTTTGAGTACAAACATTCTTTAAAATATCTTCTATTGTGTACAGCAGAAAGACATTTTTCCGTTTACTTCTTTGTCTTTATCTGTCGTTTGTTCTCGATACCAGGAGTGTAGAGGTAGTAGCAATATGCTCCCTCTATTAGTTTGGCTGTGATAAATGTGGATGATGGTACTGCTGTCCGTGCCCCACATCCTCATTGGTCGCCTTCACCCCCGCACCCAACCCCCCTGGTAACAGCAGTGCGGAGGTGTTAGCTATGTGCTCCCCCTGTGATCACATGTCAAATAGGCTAGTTAGGGGACAGGAAGAATGGGCAATACCACATTTGGATTCTCCTTCCTCTTCTCTGGCACAGAGTTTGGTAGAAGTATCAATATACTTCCCTTTGAATCATATTCATGTTGGAAATGGCATTATGGCACTTCCCTTGGGCAGAAAAGATGCTGTTAAAGAAAATGGAGTGGGAAAGTCCACTTTTCTATATGACGCCCCCCTCCTAGTTATGGAGCTGGGCAGCTGATGGCCTCATAGGCAGTGCTCTGACCAGAGGTCACATTAACCAAACATTTTCCATTAAATTAAATATGTAACTATATTACTTTCTATTAAATTCTGTTGCATTATTTTCCTGTTACCATTGTGAAGCTGCTTTGAAACAATCTGCATTATAAGAAGCGCTTTATAAATAAACATTCATCTGCTTTATTAAAAGTGACGCTCAGTGTCTGTTCATCTTCTCTCTTCCTAAATAAATACATGCATAATCTTGCCCTTATGCTTGTGCTGTAAATTTGTGATTAAAAATGAAAATGTGAATGAAAATTTGTGATTGTTCTTTGGGTGACCCAAGTCACGGCTTGGGAACCTTTCCCGATCCCGCCCCCCTCCCTCTATCACTTTGCTTCCTGTGTGTCCTACTATCCCAGGGATGGGGAACGTCATTCCTGGAGTGCCGCTGTCCTGCAGATTGTAGCTCCAACCCTGATAAAAAAAACTCACCTGCCAGCAGTAATCTTGAAATAATCCTAAATAGATTGTTTGGGTGTGATTGATAAGGGATAGAGCCAGCAGTTGAAGTGGAAAAAAACAAAGGGGGCGGGGCTTTGTTGGGGGGAGGGAGGGAGGGGGTTTATGGGGGATTGGTTGTCTCCTTCGGTTGCAATGGTGTGTTTTTTCAAAATGGTCCAAACATGCAAATTGATTGATAACAACTGCAATAAAGTAGCCTGTAGCTAACAATCACTGAACATGTTCATTGGAATATCTTAAAGCCAGGTTTTCCTAATATCTGTCATTATTAGCAGACCGCATTTTAAACATGGAGAAAACCAATTGTTTAGTCAATAATTCAAGAAGGCCCAGACTGTGGCGAGGACAATTGTTTATGCAAATTAAAGCTCTTTCTAACTTGTACTTGGCCTTATGAAAAAGTAACATAGTTCTTGTAATTGTTTAAAGGTGCCCTAGAATGATTTGAAACAACATTTTAAATTGTTCTCTGGTATCTACATAGAGGGTATATGGCTTATTTAAGGTCAATAATTGTCCAGCTACGGTTTTACAGGTCCATTTACAACTCTAGAAATCTTCCCCAGAATGAAATGGTCTATTTTTGCCTTATTTGGAAGGGTCATGAATATTAATGCAGAGTTCTGCTCTGATTGGCTGTTTCACTGCGGCTCAATGATAGCAGGCACAACTTTACTGACCGTCTTGACGATGGAGAGATTAGGCATTCAACCTTATATATATCAATCAGTATATAATCATACTTCAGTTGTCAAAAATATAAATAAATAAATATCAAATTACTATCATTTCAACTTAAATGGTGGAGAAGGTGACGTTAGCTAGAAGGAACGAGTGAGCTATGTGTAAGCAACTAAACTAACATAGTATGTTACGTATCTATGGTTGCATTTACTAATTTATGACAACACTGGCATGAAATAATATTAACCTTTGTCATTAGACATACTATTTAGTTATGTAAGCCACTTGGATTATCCTATTCTTACCGTATAGCATCTTGCGTTGGATATAGACAACAACAGGAATATTATCGTTAATGTTGTCTCTCTAAGAAACTTTCGATTTAATCAGAAATGGTTTAGACAGTCAAGAAGTGGATAAAATCACTTACTGCTTGCAGGAATATGGTTGGAATTTCCCCTTTCTTCAGTGTCAGACACTGAGCAAAGCCTGTTTGATATTGTCCCAGGTTTGAAAAACTGTCCGTGGTGAAATGGGCAGAGCAAACTAACAACTTTGAATTAAATTGTTGCGGTATCCGATTATAAATAAACATCAACCATGCCTGTTGACATGTTTTATTTGTGGGAAGAGTATGAAACGTCTTCACATCCCCTGCACAGCCTGGAACATAACATTTGTTTCCATGATCTGCCATGTTCGCTATCCTCGCGTCAGGCTTACTCTGGGTTGCCAGGTTTTCACAACAAAACCCGCCCAATTGCTACTCAAAACTAGCCCAAAACAAGCCCAATCTCTTTTCAGGGGGGCATCTCCAGTAAAAATCGCATTTGGGGGGTTAAATATGTGTTTTTTTGGCATGGTTGCCTACTAAAATTCGCATTCCCGGGGCTAAATATCATATAATTGGGGTCGCTTCAACCCGCGGACATGAAAAACCGCAGACTTGGCAACACTGGGCTTACTGCTGCAGAACTCCAGTTGATACGGCGGCTGCGCAGTTCCGCCTGACAGTGAACATGTGCTGGCATATGCAAATGTTGGGGGCGTACATATTAATGATCCCATCAATTGCATCACTGCTGGTGTTATGTTGAGATTCGCCTATTTTTCCGTGGTGTTTTTCACAAACGAGATTTACATATGAAGGAGGAGGCAATGGTGTTTGAGACTCACTGTATGTGATTTACATGTACTGAACTCCTGTTATTTAACTATTGCAAGGTTAATTCAATTTTTAATTCTAGGGCACCTTTAACTATAGCAATTGTTACAATAAGAATATAATTACAGGTAAGACCATTTATGGCTCCTCTTTACCATGATTTGAGCAAAGTTATCTTTTTCTATCTATAGCATTTGTTATGAAAAATAGCAACACAGTTAGAAACTATAGCTACAACATGCCACAGGTGTAACAAATTCTACAACTAGTCAAAATTGACCACAATCTATACAATAGAAGGTGATAAATTCTAGTAAATGTGGTCATCATGAGTTTAAAATGCTTGCAGGATGATGTTTCCCCCCCTTTTCATCAGTCATTTTAGTGGCTGTTTTAGATCATGTTCGACTTTCTCCGTAGCGATTTACTACACTCTCAATAGAATTCACATTGGTTGCACATTTTATCATCAGGGTCGCATAGGAACGGCTTGTGCAAATCTTAACACACTTTTGGAGAACGCATCTACAGTGATCTCAATAAAGGTAAAGTCTTTAAAACAATCTGGTTTAAGCCCCACCCACATTTGGTTTATAGGATATTAAATATTTTTGCCATTGCTGCACACCCCTAGTTAATAGGGTCTATTTTGATTTCATGTTGATTTTCAAACTCTCTTGATATGTTCTGCTGTAAGTGTGTCTGGTTAAAGGGTTAATAGCCTGATTCTATTCCCTGAGTCAGGTGGAAAACAGTCCCTACTAATCTCCCACTGAATGCCGCCTGAGACTTCATCTATTTACTGTAAGCGTGCCTGCTCTGAGAGTTGAAACACTGGCAGATATAGCATATCATGAGCACATTAATTATGGCTGCTTCTTCTGCTGTTGCTGTGCTGTCATTGCCGGTCCCCATGCGTGAAAGACATTGGGACTGTAGTAGCAGCTGAGAAATGGGCTAGACCTGCTCATTTCTACCTGTTTGTTTTTTTCTCTCTCCCTCCTGACTTGAGAAAATGAAAGACAGAGAAAATTGGAAAACGACAAATATAGAAGGCAGTCTAAAGCAAGGTATTTATAGTTTTGCTTTTCCAAATTTGCCTTTTAATACTGTTTTAATTATATGTGCATCTTAATACTAGTTTAATTAAAATTTCAGTTTAAGTTAATCTTACTTTCAGGATGTTAATTTACATTGTGGATCCAGATAATAATCCCAGTCTGTGGTATGTTTCCCAAAAGCACAAGCTCCGTTGTTACCAGCATAGTTCTGTAACAATTCTGTTTCTGAAACCTTAGTTCCAACAAACATTCACAAACAGTTTCGCAAACTTATGTGGTTGGAACTATAGCTCTCAACCTCTGGTTAGAAGTATATTTTCCTGTTAGTATTACATCAAGGCCTAAAAAGATTATGCCCCTGTGGAGCAAAAAGCAGGCTAACATGTAGTACATTTTAGGAATATCAAAATTACTGTACTTCCAAGTCGGTACAGAAAATTTCAAAATGTGACGATACCAACATTTCTGTAGTAGGCCTACCAGCATGGGCGTACATTTCATCTAACAGTTGGGGGGACAATAAACATAAAATTTCTCAAGGGCAATTTTCGAAGGGGACACAAATAATACAGCCAAAATTGTACTTGGAAGTAAATTTGTGGCATTTTGGTGCACTGAAAAATGATCTAAAGTCCGTTTTTCTTTTCTGTGTCATTTTATCTGGCCAACAACACAAAGTAATAATTGTTTAAATATGAGTTATCATTGGTTCACCACACGGTAATATAATTATTAAATTATCTTGCTTCTTCCACATAGCATTGAGCAAAACCCAACACAACGGTAGATTTACAATATTAGCCTAATATCAGTTCAATACATATTTTCAATCTATATTGTTTTAGGGCGTCAACAATCAGTGCATGTGCATAAATGATCAAGGGAACCCCAGAGAATGACGTAAGAGGGAACATGCGATGACTCAAACATCAACTAAAGTAAAATGATGGGGGACAAAATATGCCATGTTCAGTAGAGCAGCATCTCTGAGAAATTACATAGTGGATAAAACAGTTTTCCACTGTGGTGGTCCAGGAGCGCCATCTCTGGCTGTGTCTGGCTGACATGCCGGAAACCGACAAGATCGGGTTCCTTAATTCCCCCGTGTCCCAGACAGTTCTGTTCTGTTCCGCCGCTGGTCCCAGCACCCAGCGCAAATTTTCAATAAAAGAGCAATTCCCTCCATCTCTGGGTCACAAGGGGGCGCGGAGAGTGGTGGCCGGTCAAACGCCGGACCACACTCATCCTCCTCCCTCGACAGCGGGCAGCAGTGGACGTCCTCCTCGCCTCCCTCCTGCCCACATGTGGAATCAGGTAAGTGCTGCACAGCACACTCACCCCACTGTGGACCGCCTCCACGAGACAGCCGCCCCAGCCTTGTACCTGCATTCCACCTCGCTGCCCCACGGTGGGTACGCCAGTGGTCCCTATGGTCCCACTTGCACGGTCTCTGCGAGCCTGGCTAGAGCTCCGCAGTCCGTCTCGTTGGCTCATTCGGACCATCAGGCTTGTCTATGCGATTCAGTTCGCCCGAGCTGTGCTTTCACGAGCTGTGCTCCCAGGGGAGTGGCGACTCCACCCCCAGGTGGTCCAGCTGATTTGGAGACAGTTCGGGATGGCACAGGTCGACCTGTTTGCCTCTCCAGAAACGTCCCATTGCCAGTGGTTCTATTCGCTGACCGAGGGCACACTTGGCATGGATGCACTGGCGCACAGCTGGTCCCAGGGGCTACGCAAATATGCGTTTCCCCCAGTGAGCCTACTCGCACAGACACTGTGCAAGGTCAGGGAGGATGAGGAGCAGGTCCTGCTAGTGGCGCCGTACTGGCCCACCCGGACCTGGTTCCCAGAACTTATGCTCCTCGCAACAGCCCCTCCTTGGCCGATTCCTCTGAGGAAGGATCTTCTAACTCAGAGACGGGGCACCCTGTGGCACCCGCCAGACCTGTGGAAGCTTCATGTTTGGCCCCTGGATGGGACGCGGAGGTTCTAGGTGACTTACCCCAGGGGGTAGTTAACACCATCACTTCGGCGCGAGCACCGTCTACAAGACAGGCCTACGCCCTGAAGTGGAACCTGTTCGTCGAGTGGTGTTCTTCTCACCGAGAAGACCCCCGAAGATGCTCGATCGCGTCTGTGCTTTCCTTCCTGCAGCAAGGGTTGGAGCGTAGGCTGTCCCCCTCCACCCTCAAAGTCTATGTTGCTGCGATATCTGCCTATCATGATCACATAGATGGTAAGACGGTTGGTAAGCACGACCTGGTCATCAGGTTCCTTAGGGGGGTGAGACGATTAAATCCTCCTCGTCCCCCCCTCCATACCCGCTTGGGATCTTGCTCTGGTGCTCCGAGCACTTCAGAATGCCCCATTTGAGCCTTTGCAGTCAGCAGAGCTAAAGCTTCTCTCTATGAAGACTTTGCTGTTGGCTGCATTGGCCTCCATCAAGAGGGTAGGGGACCTGCAGGCATTTTCAGTCGACGATTCGTGCCTAGAGTTCGGGCCGGGCAACGCCCACGTGGTACTAAGACTCCGGCCTGGCTATGTGCCCAAGGTTCCTACCACTCCCTTCAGGGACCAGGTGGTGAACATGCAAGCGCTGCCCCCGGAGGATGCAGATCCAGCCCTTGCTTTGCTTTGTCCTGTCTGTGCCCTGCGGATCTATGTGGATAGAACTCAAAGCTTTAGGACCTCAGATCAGCTCTTTGTCTGTCACGGAGGCCAGCAGAAGGGAAAGGCTGTCTCCAAGCAGAGAATGGCCCAATGGATAGTGGATGCCATCACCTTGGCTTACCAAGCACAAGGTGTGCCCTGTCCGCTCAGGGTGTGAGCACACTCTACTAGAAGTGTTGCATCCTCCTGGGCGCTGGCACGTGGCACCTCGCTGTCAGACATCTGTAGAGCTGCGGGCTGGGCGACACCTAACACATTCACTAGATTCTAAAGCCTACATGTAGAGTCGGTTTCCTCCTGTGTTCTCACCTCAAACGGGTAGAAACACTGAGGGGCCCCGGCTCTTGTCGGCTTGCTGCGCTATGGCGTTATTCTCTCCAGAAGCAAACTCTGTGAGTCTTCCATCACCCTCGGTGCCGGACGTGGCGGAGCGTCTGGCATCAGGCCCCTTGCAGCTGAATCCTTGATAACCGGTTTGGGTTATATGAGTGACCCTGCAGGGATCCCATATATCTGTCCACGGTCGCTCCTTCGGGAAGCCCGTGTCTTTCCCTTGGGAGAGCCTTCCTATCAATGGGATTGAGCCCCCTCTCTCTGTCGCGGGCTACGGCTCAGCCTGTACTCCTACATAACTCCTTCGGGGTACGATGTGGGCTCTGCAGCGTTCCCCTTGGCACGCTTTCCCAGTGTTATCCAATAATCACTGAGCGGGTCATGCGGTGGATAACACATTGGGAATTGGGAACAAATCGGAACAGCAGTGATGGTCTTCCCGGTGTGAGCCCCGTCTCATCATATAAAGAGCTCAGGCGGCTCACACAGGGCACTGGAAGGGGGCAGAGGCCATGGCACTTTGGTATGGATTCCTATTTGTTGGTACTCTGACGTGGCGTTGAGAGTGACCGACTGAATGGGAACGTCTCGGTTACGTATGTAACCCTCGTTCCCTGAAGGAGGGAACGGAGACACCATTTCCCGTCGCCATGTCCTCTGTACCCTGCTGGGGTGCCGGCTACCTACTCGGCTCCTCAGCAAAAGGCTGATTTGATGCAAGCACCTGTGTCTCATTTATACCCACACTGCGTGGCATGAACACCTGGTGCAATCATTGCATGCCAATGTGCATTGGCTCGTTTAGTTTCACTCGAAGTAGATTGGCTCTCACGAGCGAGATTCCTATTTGTCGGTACTCCGACGTGGCGTCTCCGTTCCCTCCTTCAGGGAACGAGGGTTACATACGTAATCGAGACGTTATTCAAGCTGAACCTCCATTGCAAGGACGACTTGAGGAGGACGTTTCTCAGTGATACGCTAGTCAGTTTGATGTTCATCATGAGATGTTTCAGCTGTAATTCCTAACCATCAGTATTAACAAGTGTATGTCCATCAACAAACCCATGTGTATATTTCAAATTTATTCCGGTGCACGTGCGGGAACTGTATTAATAGCAGCGCATACATTAGCCGAGCACTAACATAAATTACTGATATAATTCAAGTTTGCAAAACTATTAATCTGCATTAATAGACAGTTTTAGGTAATAGTGGCCCACAGCTGATTTGCAGAAGTATTTAAGTAAGACAACAATAATGTGAGTTAGCAGGAAACGTACATAATATAAAACACAAAACTACGTATTTTAAACAACCAGTAGAAAATATATACATCAATCCATTCATACTTAAAGGTTGTGATTCTGAGGAACAAGCTGGTCCAAATAAACTGGGAACTGACCCATCTTTCAAGAGCAAACCTTTTGGCAATATAGCGTCTCTTTAAAGGCCATTTTCTCAAAATGAGTTTTTTCTCCTACACTGAGCCAGAAATCTCCACTTCAGCAGCACTTACATACACCAAAGTTTACAGTTTTATTCCTATCTATATTCTGATGGTTTTTACAGAGGGGTGTGTTCATATATAACATTTTATTCAAAATTATATAAAAATGGATATCCAAAATCCCCTCTGTAAAAACCTTTGAGTCTAATGTGTTAAAAAAATGGAACAATAATTTTAAACCTGACATCATCCAATGTTCAGATTTTTTTTCTAGAAATGTATGCAAATGTGTGCATATTTAATTAGAAAATGCCTAATTTCATTTGCATATTAAAATGCAACATTTCAGAAAACAAATTTTGTTTTGCAATTCTTAATGTAATCAATCAACTGGGGAAGTATGGTGATATCTATTAGTTCATTTTTTTACCCTATTCACCTGGGATTGATCTTGCCATTAAAGGGGTCATGAACTGCGTTGTTTTATTGTTTTATTATGCTTCCTAGGGTGCACTTATAATGTTACAATGCTTTTTACATCAAAAATTGTCATAATTTATAAATAAAAGGCATTTTTTTCTACCCTGGTTTTAGCCCTCTGCTCTGAACGCTCTGTTTTAAGGGGTGTGTCTGCTGTGATAGTTCAGTGTAAACACCCACTGCTGTGATTGGCTAACGTCTTTCCGTTTGAAATAGTATTCCTCTCTCTTTTAGCTAGTTTTTACTATTACAGCTCTCGTGGTTAACTAATCGTGAAAAGTGTTGCATTACATTTAGATCTATGGTATTATATTAAGATCTATGGCATTATATTTAGATCTATGGCATTATATTAAGATCTATGGCATTATATTTAGATTGTGGCATGAAAGGTTGCATGATGATCATTGTAGCCGATCACACACATGTTGAGCGCATGAAAGCAGTGATTTCATCATTGCAACTCAGTTCTACCAGAAAGACTCGGGAGAATAAATACTGTGACAATTATCCATTTATTAACAAAGAACATCCTACTACATGAATCATTACATTTCAGATCAGGCATTAGAATGAACACAGTTACTTACATGTTGCATTACTGTCGAGCCCAGGCACTGCACAATATTTTGTAATCCTCAACGGCATGTTTTTTGCTTGGTAGCTCGATCTGGTTTAACACTAGGCCTACATTACA
Organism: Romanogobio albipinnatus; assembly: GCA_023566225.1. Classification (NCBI taxonomy): domain Eukaryota; kingdom Metazoa; phylum Chordata; class Actinopteri; order Cypriniformes; family Gobionidae; genus Romanogobio; species Romanogobio albipinnatus. Next base: position 12,600,378 of record CM042253.1, on the reverse strand, counting down.
TACGCAAATCGGTGGGCGGGGCTAAACAGGTAGTGATGAAGTAGGTGTTGATCTTCTTCTGCGAAGGCGGCGTTTCACCACACTCTGACGTCACAGCCTGGCACATTCTCAAATCGAGTGTTTGCTGAGCCTGGTGTCAATAAAAGCTTTTCTTTGACTAACAAGGACGTTTTTGACTACGAAACTTATAGGATATTCTTATATCACGATGAACTTTTATATATCAAAGGCTGAATGAAAAGTTGATTTCTCAATTCATGGCCCCTTTAATAATGTATTAGGAAAGGATGAAATAAACATTAACTAAGATAAATAAATGCTTTTTTCCATTGTTAGTTTAGGTTAACTAATATACTGTAGTTAACTAGTGTAAACAAATGATTATTTTTATTCCAGTTCATTTTTCAACCACTGTTTGTATTTGTATTAATTTAGTTTGTTAATGATGTCTTTGTTTATAATATACTGTAGGCTACAATAATAACCCTGGCCTGGTCTAAAGGAAACCTATTGCAAGTGGTCCATGTTTTTTTATGCTTTTCCATGATCTGATTTTAACAGCAAGCCAATGTAGACATTCAAAGTCACTGTTCAATTTTACGCTATTTGCCTTGATGGTGCAGTCATGATCCACTTTATTCAGCTACGAAAATACTCAGTTGACCTAAATTGACCCAAAAGTTCCGTTACCAAACTATTACGAGAAAGTACTGTTATTTGCACAGTCCATGGTTTCATCCAGAACTGTTTTAATATCTTTCTCCATCTAAGAAATAAAGAGAATGTAATATTTATGGTGCGGTAGCTTACAGTTGTAGTTCAATACAGTGATAAAAAATCCTTCACACTAAGTGAGGTGGGATTCTAGTCATTTCTTTTTCCCTGGCTGCCATGCAAGTGGTGATATCTAAATAGATTCAGCTGTTGATTGACAGCATGGGGATGAGCTTTTATCAGCTGGACCACAGTGTTGTGTTTGGTTAGGTTGTGAGGAATAGTCTCACGTGGCATTGTGTTTTTTTGCTACACTGTGCAAACCCAGCACGCTCTCTATCTGTCACATTAGTATTCGTGATTGACAAAAAAGGATAGAATGAATCTTGGCAGATTTTAAGATGGCTGGGTAACATAATGAACCTAGATATTTAAGGTAACAACCGCTCCCTAAAAATGTCTAGTAAGCGGTCCTACATTTCTGTCATATTTTGTTGCCTCTTTTAGTACGCTGTGTCGTATAGAGCAATGATTCTCAACTGGTTGGTCATAAAATAGTCATATCACTGTTCTGACTGCAAACAATAGGGGGGAAATGCTAAATGCAATAATTAAAATGCCATAAAGCGCATCAATTTGCCTTTTAGGTCGTTTTGTGAAACAGAGATGCTATTTTGTTTTAACAATGCTGTAATCAACTCTTGCATAGCCAGACTATTAGAATTAATGGGCAATTCACATAGAATGCATTCTTCCCTTTGAAAACGAGGGGAAATTGAATTGTACTGAATTGTACGATTGACGATGATGAATGAAAAAAAGAGACACATTTTAAAAAGTATTTTACCTTGTCACGCCATCTTAAAAATGCAATGCTTGTGTGCAAATTGCTGAAAAACCAGCAAGACAGAAGTACTGTATACTTCCGGTTGGGTATTTTTTTGTCATCAATGCAATCTGCTGATCTCCACACACACCACCCATGTGCAGACTTGCGTGTGAACAACAGTGCATGTGCAACTGATTTGAGCACCTGATAAAGGCTGATTTATACTTCTGCGTCAGACATACGCCGTATCCTCTACGCCGCAAGTTACGTGCCAGTTTTCATTTATACTTCTGCGTTGCTGTCCGCGTCAATGTGCAATTACACATGCAGACCGCTAGTAGGCAGTGTCCACGGGCATGTTGATGGTGTAACCCACAGTATCAAGGCAAAAGCCGAAAAAGAAGCAGCTTGCTGTGTACATTGTCGGAGTAGCAGCAGCAGTGATGGCGGAAAATAGATAGAAACTTTTCTTGCAGCTTGAGTTGTTGTATCTAATACAAATTAAGCATCTCTAGTTGATTAGTAGAGTTCAATAAGCGGCAATCTGGCGTTGGAAGGCATTTTTTAAATCACGCAGAGTGCTCGTGGCCGCTGTTTTCAGTATCGTGGCTCGTGCACAGACAAGCACTTCAATCGATTGCTGTTGCAGAGACTTTATTAGTTCCGTTGAAATCACAAAACGAAATGCACCCAAATGTGTCCCTGTTCTTGATATACAATCACTGATTAACATCTTTGGTTTTAATGAGAAAATAAATACAATGGTGGATTAGAACTCAGAACCACTGGCACGCTTAACAAAAATTCTACCACTAGACCATCAAAAGCTCACACATATTCACCGCGGATCGATGTATTTATTCATTAACATAAAGAATCTCTGGACTACAAAATATTGTGTTATATAGCAGATGTAAGGATGAAACACACACTCCTATCGCAGATTTTTTAAATGTATTTTTGACCTGAGGGAGAGGTTCTGGCAGACCAATCACAATGCTTGCGGTCTGTGTAGAATTTACGCGTTACTTTTGGCCATCCAAAGCGCTTTACATTTTTGCCTCATACACTCGTCAGGAGCAGCTGGGGTTAGGTGTCTTGCTCATGGACACCTCGACACTTGGTCAGGTGGAACCGGGGATCGAACCACCAACCTTCCAGTTTGTAGACAACCTACATGAACCACTGAGCCACTGCCACCCCATAATAGTGTGCGCTATCACAGGTGGTAAACACTTGTGCACTAGAAACTGTATTCCTTGTCCAGTGTCTGTACCGTTTCTATCCAGAAGTTATGAGTGATAAAACTAGACATTTAAATTTATGTAAATATGTGGTTTATGTAAATATATATCTGCATGCTTTCCTCTCAACAAAAAATGACAGTGGTGAGAAAGCGGCAGGTAGAAAGCACCTGATCATAGCGATGTGGATATGTTTGCACCATCTTTGCAATTCACTGGCAACATGTTGACAGATGAGGTAATTAAAATAACACTGTTATGATGATTTGATTATAAAGTGAGACTATAGACTATAGATCTGGCTCTGTCAGAATATAGTTTGAATTAATCCCTTTTCTTTGCATGACACATTAATATTGCAGTACAGAATGGCTCTTTGGCATGTATAAACATTCATTTCATGTGTCATTGGAAGGAAGAGTGGCTCTCGGGAGTGCGCATAAACATTCTTTTGATTTTCCCAGCAAGAACGACCTGAGTCCTTCACGTAAAAATCAGTCTACAGGCATTCATAGACAACCTAGAAAATCAGGGAAGGTCTCATTTTTTTAAATTTCATTACAAGCTTCACACATTGGTAATAAAAAAGCAATGAATATATGAAAAGTCTTACTTATAGCGAGTGGTTAAAGTGGGATTTGGCAGGTGGGGGAACCCTCAAATTTTGTGTAGGTACAACAGGGAAAAATTACTTCACTGTGGGACAACATATTGAGTATCGTGGTATAGCAATACTTGGATAAGAGTGTCACTGTGGTACCAAGTATCACAATACTTATTTACTTGCTATTTTAATGGTTTTATTTTGGTCCATCTACACCTACAGTGATATGATGATGATACTATGTTAAAATTGCTGAGCACCACAATATGGAACACAACCTTGTTTTTCGACAATGTAAATTCAAACATAAAAATGGGAAGTCTAAAACTGATTAAAATTTAACACACCAAAAATGGCTGAAGACACATCTATAACAGAAATAAATCACAACCTAGATAGACATATTGCAGAATCAATGCAAAATGCATAACGTTTAGCTGTATCATAAAACATAAGAAATAATAACAACAAAACAACAATGTATGATGGTCCAAATATTGAGGCAATTCTCACATCCAGTCAAAATAGCTCCCATTGACTGGTACTGTGACTTGACTTGTCCTTTTAACTCCACTGCAACCAGGCCCAGATTAAGAACCCGTAGGGCCCTGGGGCTACAACAAACCCAAAGGCCCCCACAGTAGCCGATCTTGGTGCCACAACATTTCTACCACAGAAATAATTCGGTTTTTTTTTTTTTTACTAAATCTTCAAAGCATAGAGATACAATGAGTATATACTGTCTGAATATTCAAATGTAATATTTAGTAGGACCATATAATATTCCAGGCTGCAACAAATTAACAGTATAAATGCATTAACTCCAGATATGAGGTCAAAGCCAACAGGTTTCCAGAAACAGTAACAACCTTTGAGCATACAACTGCCTTAAGGAGTTTTAGAACCAGTGAGGTCCCAAATTTGAGCTATTTAGGGGGGTTCGGGGGGCATGGTCCTACATGTATGTATTTTAAGATGATTGAAGGTTAAAAAAAATGTATGATATTTTCATAAATATGAAAAAGCTTTCAAAACTATGTTAGTGGGCAGTAGCCTGGGAAAACCCAGACATCTTCCGGCAAATTTAGATTTGCTCTGCAAGTAGTCTGGCAAAGAGCCCATTCAAACCCATTTCTAATCCCTCGAAATCGCGGCACCAATCAGAAACGTTGGGGCGGGCTTTACACAATGACGACAGCGCAGCGACGGTGAAACAGATTCTGTACATTACAAAGATGGATGCAGCTATCGCGGCTGTTTTAAGGGATTTAAACTTTTCCTTTCCGTTAAAACCCGAGCAAAGAACAACACTCGAAGCCTTGATATCTAAAAAAGATGTCAGCGCTGTCTTACCAACTGGATTCGGCAAAAGTCTGATATACCAGCTTGCCCCTTTTGTGGCTAAACGAATGGGTCTTAGCGAGAGCCCTCTGGTAGTGTTAATGTTTACCAAAATATAGTTTTAAGTCCTTTTCAGGTGAGAATGTAGTTTTTTAAAGCTCAAATCTGTGGTTTATTTAGAGAGCGCCTTATTAAGAGAGCGCCTTTTTGAAAATTTGATCTGCCGTTTTCGGAGTTGTGAGCTCTGGTGGATCAGCGGCGCTTAGCGCTCATTAACCCCACCGAGAGGTGCCTTTCCACGGCCAGTCCTTCTGCCGTCTGCCGCTGGCTCTGATGTCTCTGTTGTGGTTAAACATAAGATATGATTCGTCTGGTGTAGATCTAACGGCTGATCTTTGCTCTCATTAATCTATAATTTGTTCCCTGACAGATCGCTTTGTCTGAGGGCAAAGTGAAGTTTCATAACTTTATATCTGTAAGCTATTAAACTTTACCGTTGTAGTCTCCTAGCGCTGACTTTGTTTGACTGAATTGCTTTATTAATTGTATAGCTTCTTATACCTTTTACTTATACTTTTATAATGGCTATTGATCACACATAAACTAACATTTAACAAAAAGAGACTGGGTTGTGTTTTATGTCACATTTCATTTTATTACAGTGATAATCATATCCTATATATGCACACATATTAATGTTTTTTTTAATGTAAACAAAAAGAGGCCTGGTTTTTTTAATATTTTGTTTTGTTATATACATGCATTGAAGATAATATGCATTGCCTGCACTACATTTGTGTGGCTATAATATGTTTAATATTTAAAATATCATTATTTTGTTTTATTGTAGCCTAAAATATACAAATATATACTGAGTGATACTGTCAAGAACGCTGCTTGTCCATTAGCAGAGTAGGCGGATTAGTGTCCTCCCGTCCTCGGGAGTTCGTTCTCCGGAGTCAAACTTGGTAAGTCACGGACGCAAGTCAGAAGTTTGCGTACGAAATATGTCATAAAACAGCACTGCCTCATTTCATAAAAAATAAAAAAACTTAAACATATTAGCCACACAAAAGACAGACAACGCGTAGCTAGGTCTACATTGATTATCTTGTATATTTATAATAAAATGAAGTATAAAACATCCTGCCTCTTTTCGTTTATATTTTAAAAATAATATATTAAACATTAATATGTGGTTTAGGTAAGGTGACCAGATTTCTGAAATGGAAACCGGGGACATTTCCTATTTGAGAACACAAGTACAGACAAGAACGCATATTGAGAAACGGCCAGAGTCTCAGATGTTTCTCCGTCGTTCTGCATACGTCATCTCCTTCGTCACTCTGATTGGTTTTAGGTCTATCCAATTGGGGTCAGAGGCATTTGAGCGATGCCCGTTGGTGACGCCCCTTTGGAAATGATTTGTCTATGAAGCTTTGCCAGACCATAACTCAGTTACTTCTGAGAATGGTCTGGTTTTAACCAGGCTGCGTGGGAAGTGGATTATCTGTCATACCTGCTCACTCCTCATTTCATCACTCTCTCATTTCTATCACTCTCATCATTTCCATCCCTCTTTCACTCTTTTTTCTTCTCTTAGTCTCCTTCTCTTGCCCTGTCTCTTCCCCTCCTAAAGCTGAGCTCTGACGGATAGTCTTTTCATTTTCGTCTGTGTCAGTGAAGAAAGTAAACATAAGGTCAACTGATATTTAGCCTATATTTTATTAAGCATTTTCTTAGACAAGTTAATTCACTGAAGGCTGTGAACGTAAGGTAAATAAGTCTAATATATGAATTCACAATATGTACACAGCCATTCATTATCTTATGCCTAATCTGATGAAAACGGCTTCATTAATGACCTTTTTTAATTCAAACACGAATTCGCGCTCAGCAGCTTCTTTGAACATAAAGCCCGCCTATACTTTAATTTGATTGGTCATCACAAATATTTTGACATTGACGAGCGGTGACAGACCGCAGGCAGCTTAGATGAGAAGATATCCTTGCAGCACAAAAGTAGTGTTAACACCTTATTAGTCAATTATTCCAGAATACACCTCTGAAAAATACAGAGGTCCGGATCCTCGGTGACCATAATTACAGTCGTGTAGCCAGCCTATAGTTTACCTTAACACTTCAGTTCCCTTTCAGACGGTCACTTCGACGTACGTCGGTTGTAACGACGAATTGGGATAACTTCAGGGAGCCCCTATCAGCTTCGAGATATAGAGAACAGGCCAATGGGCCATTGGCGTGTGAGATTTGCATCTTGCGCTCCGCCCCGTGCCGCGGGTATAAACAGGAAGCGAGAGCAACGCACTGACGTCATTCACTTCGGAGCCGAACGGTGTTGATGAAGCAAGACTGCTTTTCTAAAAGAGAGCCTATCTACAAGAGAGAGATACTCCAGAGAACGAGAAGGACGCTTTGTGTTGGCGAAAAGGCACAATCAGCGCGATCGCGTGCTGCATCAGCATTACAAACTGCTGTTCTCACAGCAACTGTCGGTTGGTGAGGGCGTTTGTTTCAGTGAGTGCAGACACAGGACTGCACTTACCTCCTGTGTGCTGCCGCGGTCTTCCCCTGGGTGCTTCAGCACTGTTGAAAGAGCGTTTCCTCACAAAAGAGCAACACGGGTGTGACACTGCGTCTTTTTCAAGACGTCATTCCACTCGTGCGTTTCTGGATGCGGTTGTTTCACCGTCCTGACAGCCACGATCCCTCTCCCATAAACATGTTGAGACTGCGTTCGTGGGTGATCCATGTTCTCTCAGGGGAACGGGATCACGTTGACACGCTTTTCATCTCACCTTCCGCGTGAGGGTTTGAGTGTTCAGCTCGCCGTGTGCCGTCTAGCCACGGCAACCCAGCGTGCGTCACTCGGCTCCTCCGATGCGTGGTCGAGACTATGATACCTCAAATGGGGTTGAGTCCCTTCGCTTATACCCCGATCTAGTCTCTTTTCTGGTGCACCAGAAATGGGGCTACTTTGGCTGGTAAGCCTGGGTGACCTGAGGATTACAGTGAGGCTTCCCTGCCGAGTACACCTCCGTGGGCCCCCCACTCCTCTATCGCATCGCAAGCATGTTGAGACTGTGTTTGTGGGTGGTTTATGTTCTCTCATGAGAGCATAGCCACGTCGGCGCGTTGTTCGTCTTGCCTTTTTCATAAAGGCTTAAGTGTTCAGCGCGCCGTGTGCCATCTCACGGCCACGCGTACTATCTCGCATGTCTGCTGGTAGCTTCAGATGGGATTGCTGGTCCTTAAAAAAAAAAAAGGGGGACCTAGCGTTTCATTTGGGGCTCTAGCAGAGGACAGATGTCAATCGCTGCATCGGAGAGAGGGCTGTTGTGTGTTGAAAATGATATATATATATATACTATATACTATATATATACTATTATATATATATGATATATATAATAGTGGACGCTCGTGCTGAATCAGATTCATACTTGACAGCCATGCTTTCCCGGGTGGCTGAGGTGTAGTGCAATGCATAAATCACCTTGCCAGCCCCTTGCCTTTTCCCGGATGTGCATTGGAAGGCTTTGGCATTGTGGAACTATTGGTGCCAAAATATGGAACACCAATAGGGCCATAATCTTTATAAAGTTTTCCCCTCTCTCACTACCCTCATCGGTGGGGTGGCAGTGCCACTGGCAGGCCACCTCCACCCTGCTGAGTGCACAAGGGTAGTTCTGGCCGAGGTTGAGCTGCGCACAGCGCTGGCCCTTGGCCAGACGATGTCCACCCTGGTCCAGAAACACCTTTGACTCGGATTTGGTTGGAACTGTTCTCCCCCAGAGGAGTGGAAAACCATTAGTAATTCTGTTCCGCCACTGGTGTTAAAAACAGCCAGTGGTTCCCAAATTCTCAAGAGCAGTTCCAATACCTCTGGGTCTCCGGAGTTCAGGAATGGCAGTGTGTGACGCTACAAAGCCTCGCCACTCTCATTCCCCTCTTCTCAGTGGTGCGTGGACGACAGTGTGCGACGCTATGCCTCGCCGCTGTTGTTCCCCGCTGAGGAAGGAGGTGAGGCAGACCGTGTGGAACGCCACAAAGCCTTGCCACGCTCAGCCCCTCCTTCATTTCTGGTGCCTCTCCAAATCGCCAGCAGGGGGCACTGGCTGTCGGGAAGCACACAATGTGCCTCCTCACACTCACCCGCCCCCTCAAAGGATGCAGGTTTGTGTGTCACACACCCAAACCCCTCCACGGACCACTCCCATGTCGTCCACGGGTCCCTGCGTTCCGCTGCGCTGCCCCGCTGCAGGTATGTCTATGGTACCGATGATCCCGCTTGTACGGTCTCTGGGGGCCTGGCTAGCGCTCCCCAGGCCGTCTCGCTGGCTCATCCACACCATCAGACTCGGCTATGCGATTCAGTTCGCCCGGCGAAATTCAGTTTCGGTCAGTTTCGTGCCTGGAATTCGGGCCTGGCAACTCTCAGGTAACTCTGAGACCCCGGCCTGGATATGTGCCCAAGGTTCCCACTACTCCCTTTCGGGACCAAGTGGTGAGCCTGCAAGCGCTGCCCTCGGAGGAGGCAGACCCAGCCCTGGCTTTTCTCTGTCCAGTTTGCGCCCTGCGCAGCTATGTTGACAGAACGCAAAGCTTTAGGTCCTCAGAGCAGCTCTTCGTCTGTTACGGAGGACAGCAGAAGGGAAAGGCTGTCTCCAAGCAGAGGATGGCCCACTGGATAGTGGATGCCATTGTCTTGGCGTATGAATCCCAAGACGTGCCCTGCCCGCTCAGGGTTAGAGCTCACTCCACCAGGGGTGTAGCTTCTTCCTGGGCGCTGGCTCGTGGCGCCTCGCTGACAGACATTTGTAGAGCTGCGGGCTGGGCGACACCAAACACGTTCGCTAGATTTTATAGCCTACGTGTGGAACCGGTTGCTTCCCATAGTCAGCAACACTGAAGTGCCTGTTCTAGTGTCGGCTTGTATGCATTGGTGGAACTTGTGTCAGGCTGGGTTCCGTATGTTATGACCCCTACGGCGGTCCCATATGTGTATTCTCCACGGTACAGCTCCCTACGGCGAGCTTGTGTCGTCTCAGTACGGTGTCGTTCCCCCGCCTACAACAGGCTGGGGCCACCCCTGGGACTTCCGTATGTTGCACTGCCCAAGGCCAGTCCATACATGTATTCTCCACATGGTAACTCCCTCCGGGCATGATGTGGCTTCCGCAGCGTCCCTCCTGGCACGCTTTCCCAGCGTTATCCAATAGTCTGCTGAGTGGGTCTTGCGGAACAGCAGTGTGACTCTCCCTGCGTGAATTTCCCCGCCCGCATCAGAACGGGGTCTGAGAGGCTCTCGCTGGGCGCTGGAAGTGGTAGTAACTGTGGCATTTTCCAAAGGGATCCCAATTCGTCGTTACAAGTGACCGACTGAAAGGGAACGTCTCGGTTACAAATGGTAACCCTTGTTCCCTGAAGGAGGGAACGGAGACGTACGTCCCGTTGCCACAGTTCCTTACCATCACTGCATGGCTGAGTCACTAGTTCGGCTCCTCAGTGAAAAACGTCAGTGCGTTGCTCTCGCTTCCTGTTTATACCCGCGGGGCGGAGCGAAAGATGCAAATCTCGCACGCCAATGGCCTATTGGCCTGTTCTCTATATCTTGAAGCTGATATGGGCTCCCTGAAGTGATCCCAATTCGTCGGTACAACCAACGTACGTCTCCGTTCCCTCCTTCAGGGAACGAGGGTTACCATACGTAACCGAGACGTTTACATGGTTGAAGCTATTCAGTCTGGTTCAGTTAGTTTCGCCATAGAGCCTTTACTGTACACTTGATGTTGCGCTTCTATTCAAACAGATAAAGTGACTGCCTGGCACTCGTTATCACTTCAATAGAATGGCGAAAGTGCAGAACGAGTTTGTCAGCACTGTGCGTGAGCCTGCTCTCGTGCTGCGACAGTTGGATCTATTTATTTATTAATTTATCTGAGGTGCCGGAATACAGTTCCGCAACGTTCCAGCCCACTTTAACCCCTGCATAAGGGCCTTAGAGTGTGTGCACACTTCTCAGTCCTCACACAAGCGCACAAACAGACGTCTAGTTGTTGCGTTTCCAGTAGTCCACTTATTTTTTAACTGTGACACCACGGACTGGGTCAGTGTCGACAATTTGTGGACCAACTTTGTGGACCAATGCACATGTGCGAGTTGTCACAATTATGGACTAGTTTCACTTCCATGGACGTTTAGTCTTTCAATTACATTTTAATTATGTCATTCATTTCTTACCCTCCAAACCCGTAAGACCTTCGTTCATCTTCGAAACACAAATTAAGATCTTTTTGAAGAAATCAGAAAAGTTTCTGACCCCACAAACAGCAACACAATGACCACTTTCAAGGCCCAGAAAGGTAGTAAAGATGTCATTAAAATAGTCCATGTGACTCCAGTGGTTCAACCTTAATGTCATGCATGTGACATTAAGGTGCTCAGCCAATAGTGAGCTGACGTTCTACGGCAGGAGACAAAGATTAACGAAGGTCTTACGGGTTTGGAACGACATGAGGGTAATTAATCACAGAATTTTCATTTTTGGTGAACTAACCCTTTAAGTTCCTCCTTATGCACTCTTCATTTGTCCGGTATTGTTTGTGTCGAAGCCAGCCATTCCCTCGGCTCTACCTCCACTGGCTCCCTACAGCCCCTCACCATCAGCCCTGCCATGCAGCCCTGATCCGCCTTGGGAATTCCGGTCCCCAGCTTGCCCTAGTGTGAGGAGTGCCGGGCTCTGCCTTGTCCCTCGTGGCCCTCAGTTCCACCTTGGACTGTCGACCAATCAGTACTGTCGGTCGGGCTCAAAGAACCACCTTGGCTCCTCCATCACTGCCGCCGTGGGTCGCCTCCATCATGGTCATCTCCTGGGTTGCTCTGGGATCTCATCGACCGTCCGGTCCTCCCTGGATCCTACCACCATCCACTCCTCCATTGCTGCTACCTCCATCATCGCCACCCTGGTCTCTCCTGCCTGCATGTCTGCCTTCATCCAGCCCTTCGCTCACTCCTCATCCAGCTCCAAAGCTCCCTCTCTTGCTTCATCTATTACAGCGCAAGGTTGTGCCTTCCCGGAGGGGGTGTTATGTCAAGTTCCTCCTTGTACACTCTTCATTTGTCTGGTATTGTTTGTGTCATTACACGCTGTGCGTTGCCTATTTCTCACTACTCGACTACTTTGTTTTGAAACCTTTTTAGATCACCATCTTCTTCTGGACTAAAACGTGACAAGTGTACAGAGTACACACCTTTAAAAACGGTGCATACAGTACATGTTTACTATGCTAATGATGAAATTTACGTCACATGCACTGTATGCACAACCTAGCACCTAGTTTAGCGGTAGTTTAGCGGTACTTCTGAACTTTTGTTTCTCAATGAACTGATAAACATCTGTGCAAAACAACTTGCATACAGCCAGCCAATCAGATCGGAGAGTGCCATTTTGAAACAACTGTTGCCATTTTTCAATATGCATCAGACAGCATGTGGACTGCCGTCTGAGGCCATGACTAACAATGCTATTTCTCTCTGTTCACGATAGAGATGCTCAGGCTGTTTTCAGAGTTTGCTGGAGTGTCCCACTGCATCAGATCTGAGAATTCCACTCATTTCTCCAAAAGGTTAAAATGAATCTTTCAGCATTAGAGAGAAACCTCAGGCCATAGAAGACTGATGGATGGTGTGGAATCAAATCTCTGTCAAGGCTGCGGCCCCGCAGAGAGACCTACATTGACAGACTGAGCATATTTTTTTATTTCATATCACAGAAGTTATGCTTTTGAAGAGTCTTTTTTTTTCCATGTGATATAAGGCTCTGAAATATCTAAGGTTATCTGGGAGTTCACTGTTCACTACTGCAGTGTTTTAAATAATTAAAGCAAAGCAAAGATAACAGAGAGAGTTGCTGAATCAAACATGGTGAGAGGGCAACATGATCGATGTCTGATGAAAATGTAGACTGTATAAAAAAAGTTTGCGAAACAGAATACATTATGCAGCGATACATGTTTCAAATAGTAGGATGCTACACATGAACAATGTTTCTTGTTTAATTGAGTAAGGAGAGGCAGTTATTGCCTCTGATGTAAAAACTCTTTTTTTTAATCTATATTTTTGTGTAGAATTGTTTTAACTATTTGTAATCCGATCAATAATGGGGCAAGAAAGAAGTAACAATTGCAGCCAAGGTCAAGTCAGCAGCATTGACTTTTGGAATACAGTACCCAATGCAATGCGCTCCTTTTGCAAAGTGTACAGTGTGTACTATGTATAATATAATGCAGAAATAGTATGTTATTATGCGATATGCTATTAAGCTTTGAGTATAGTTTAAGTGGAGCAAATTTTAACACTTTAATTTTTCATTATTCAATTAACTTTGTACTTTTATAATACAATATGCCAGGGGTGTCCAAAGTCGGTCCTGGAGGGCCACTGTCCTGCAGAGTTTAGCTCTAACTTGCCTCAACACCTCTGGAAGTTTCTAGTGTGCCTAATAAGACCTTGATTAGCTCGTACAGGTGTGTTTAATTGGGGTTGCAGCTAAACTTTGCAGGACAGTGGCCCTCCAGGAGCAGGATTGGACACCCCTGCAATATGCTTTTCCGTTTTGTAGCTGATTGTGACCATATTTAGTTTTGCTTTTGTTTTTTATCAGCCCTGCAAAAAAAATATGATCTACTGCTAAAGGGGGCTGAGGTAGGGTACCAACTACCGCATGGGGACTAAATGCCGCTAGGTGGAACAAACTGTAATTTGCACTACTATCTGTTCAAAATAAAAGAAACCTAGCATTGGGGATTGCTTATTGTTGCTTATTAGCATGAATATTACTATGGTATTGGCTTTTTATTAGTACTTATAAAGCACATATTAATAGGGATGTCCAGATCCGATCATGTGATCTGAAATCAGGCCCGATCACGTGGTACATCGGAATCGGACGTTACCTCACGATCAGGACTCGGATATATATGTATATATATATTCTCATTATTTTTTAACACATCTATAGTTATGCGGTGGCATAGAGTTAGACCCTTTTGACTCCACACAGAAACAGCAACGCGTGCGGCATGGCATCACTTTGTTGCAGAGACGCTATTGGTTAAATAAGGTGAATTAAATAAAAAATAAGGAACATACTGGATCTGTTTTTTCGCTCTTCTTCATTCGTTTTTTATGTATTATTGAAGTATCGGATCGGGACTCGGTATCGGTAGATACTCAAAATCAAATGACTCGGACTCGAGGGCAAAAAAACCTGATCGGGACATCCCTACAAATTAATGCCTTATTCTGCATGACCATAATCCACATCCCTTAATCTTACCCCATACCTAAACTAAAGCAGTAATTAGGGGTTTATTGAGGCAAAAGTCATAGTTAACCGTTAGTTAATAGTGAGAATTGGACCCTAATTTAAAGCGTGACAAATTACCTGCTGTAAAGAACTCTAATATATATATATATATACACACACTCACCTAAAGGATTATTAGGAACACCTGTTCAATTTCTCATTAATGCAATTATCTAATCAACCAATCACATGGCAGTTGCTTCAATGCATTTAGGGGTGTGGTCCTGATCAAGACAATCTCCTGAACTCCAAACTGAATGTCAGAATGGGAAAGAAAGGTGATTTAAGCAATTTTGAGCGTGGCATGGTTGTTGGTGCCAGACGGGCCGGTCTGAGTATTTCACAATCTGCTCAGTTACTGGGATTTTCACGCACAACCATTTCTAGGGTTTACAAAGAATGGTGTGAAAATGGAAAAACATCCAGTATGCGGCAGTCCTGTGGGCGAAAATGCCTTGTTGATGCTAGAGGCCAGAGGAGAATGGGACGACTGATTCAAGCTGATAGAAGAGCAACTTTGACTGAAATAACCACTCGTTATAAACCAAGGTATGCAGCAAAGCATTTGTGAAGCCACAACACGCACAACCTTGAGGCGGATGAGCTACAACAGCAGAAGACCCCACCGGGTACCACTCATCTCCACTACAAATAGGAAAAAGAGGCTACAATTTGCACAAGCTCACCAAAATTGGACAGTTGAAACTGGAAAAATGTTGCCTGGTCTGATGAGTCTTGATTTCTGTTGAGACATTCAGATGGTAGAGTCAGAATTTGGCGTAAACAGAATGAGAACATGGATCCATCATGCCTTTTTACCACTGTGCAGGCTGGTGGTGGTGGTGTAATGGTGTGAGGGATGTTTTCTTGGCACACTTTAGGCCCCTTAGTGCCAATTGGGCATTGTTTAAATGCCACGGCCTACCTGAGCATTGTTTCTGACCATGTCCATCCCTTTATGACCACCATGTACCCATCCTCTGATGGCTACTTCCAGCAGGATAATGCACCATGTCACAAAGCTCAAATCATTTCAAATTGGTTTCTTGAACATGACAATGAGTTCACTGTACTTAAATGGCCCCCACAGTCACCAGATCTCAACCCAATAGAGCATCTTTGGGATGTGGTGGAACGGGAGCTTCATGCCCTGGATGTGCATCCCACAAATCTCCATCAACTGCAAGATGCTATCCTATCAATATGGGCCAACATTTCTAAAGAATGCTTTCAGCACCTTGTTGAATCAATGCCACGTAGAATTAAGGCAGTTCTGAAGGCGAAAGGGGGTCAAACACAGTATTAGTATGGTGTTCCTAATAATCCTTTAGGTGAGTGTATATATATACATATATATACACACACGCCGATCAGGCATAACATTATGAGCTACAGTAGCTTGTCTGTTTGATCGGACCACACAGGCCAGCCTTCGCTCCTCACGTGCATCATCAATGAGCCTTGGCCGCCCATGACACTGTCGTCGGTTGCACCACTGTTCCTTGGACCACTTTTGAGATACTGACCACTGCAGCCTGGGAACACCCCACAAGAGCAGCAGTTCTGAGGACAAAGGCTGCGTCCGAAAACCTAGGCAGCTGACTCGTTGCCTTATCAGACAATGGCTTGTAAGGCAGCGTTTGTGCATGAAGGCACCTCGCAAAACTAATTTCGGACAGACTTCTGAGGCAGTGTAACCGTTTAATGATCTACAGCAAAATAGAGAGAGCTTTGGTGAGAACTGAACAAATATGTAATTACTACATTAGTAATTTCTCGCTAGAAATGACATCAGAAGTGGAAAATGTTTGTAAAAAAAAAAAACGTACATTTACACACAAACTGACCAGCAAATGCAACTTTCGGACGGCATCTTTTTTTCTCCAGCTCAACTGTCACAGAATGGAAAGCCCAGGATTGTGGGATATCAAAGGCAGAGAAGGATACAAATATGCTGCCTTCAAAAATCAATCAGATGAAGTTATCTCAGGATTCGGACGTGCCTTGGTGCCTTCCTGCCTTGAAATGTTTCCTCCGAAGGCAGCATTTTCCAGGTTTCGGACACAGCCATCATGTTCATTTGCTGCCTAATATATCCCACTCACTAACAGGTGCCGTGATGAAGAGATAATCAGTGTTATTCACTTCACCTGTCACCTAATTCAGGCATATTTTAGTCATAATGTTATGCCTGATCGGTGTGTGTGTATATACACACACACACACACACAAACATACACACACACACCCCTTCTCATGTTGTCTTTATTTTTAGATAAGAGTAAAGGAAGCCGAAGTCTGTCTTCTGTTTTCCCTTTAATGTCACTCAGGATGATCATCAATAACCAGCTAATCTAAACACCTGAAGCAGGATCATTTCACTTTAAATTGCTATCAGAGTTGGAGGCCAAGAACAGCTGAACAACCCTTAGCAATTAAACAAACAACAAATATGCAGATATTTAGATTAGGTGCAACTATTATAGTCTGCAAACAAATATTAACCAGGGATTTTGTTGGCATTTTCGAAACAGAGGTGGGATTACTTACTGGAATTGCTGTTAGCTCAGAGTATTGAAACGCTGTTATTGTTTACTTTTAATTTAAAACACTCATCCACATTAGCATAATTATTTTATTTAAACCTCTTTATATAACGGAATCTATTTCTAATTCTGTTCATGCACAAACAGATTAATGTCTTCAGAATTCTCAAAGGGCCACACAAAGAGATTTAGATTTAGTAATTTTTTACTCATCCTCATGTCGTTCGGCATTACTTTTAAACACATAAGGAGATGTTTTGTAGAATGATCAAGCTGCCTTTTACCTTAAAAGTCAATGGGAATATGAGCTCCAAAAAAAATCATAGCACTAAAATGGCAAGTCTTCTGAAGAGGAACAGATTTCAATTTAAAGTGATGGTTCACCCCAAAATGAAAGATCTGCCATCATTTACTGAACCTCATGTCATTCCAAACCTTCCAATTTCCAAAACCTTCCAAATTTTGAAGAATGTTGGTAACCTGTTTTGGTGACCATTAACATAATTTGTATGGACAAAAAAACACATTTCACAAAATATCTTATTAAGAATCGTATAAACAAAGTTTATTACGGTTTTGTAACGAAATGAGGGTGCATAAATGATGACAGCATTTTAGAGTGAACTATCCCTTTAAGCTGTTATTCACTGTACATTTTTTTCTCATTCTGCTCCTTACAAAAAAAGTACTGTTACTTTTGATATGAAACAAAGTCTCAGATTTCAAATTCTGTTTTATGAAATTTGAACAATAAATACTGCATTAGCGCTCTTTAGTGTGTCGCCTCAGATCAAGCGAAGCGGCAGCATGTCTCTTCCGCTTTACTACTAGTTAAAGCACGAAATAAACATGAATGAACAACAGAAGGTATGTTGAAAGAGTACAGTACAACTTTCCGAAATCCGTATCATGTCTCGTAATTGTTCAAATCAGTGTTTCAAGATGTCAGTAAAACAGCTTGTAGACAACGTGATGATATTGTTACATTTACCTAAATTTAAAGCCATTCAATGACTAAACTAGAAAGCTAGAAAAATTAACTCTAAAGAGGAGCATTTTGCTAAACATATGAACTAGGCTATATTACATATTCATTATATACAGTGAGGAAAATAAGTATTTTAACACCCTGCTATTTTGCAAGTTCTCCCACTTGGAAATCATGGAGGGGTCTGAAATTGTTAACGTAGGTGCATGCCTACTGTGAGAGACATAATCAAAAAAAAAATCACAATATATGATTTTTTAACTATTTATTTATTAACTATGTATGATACAGCTGCAAATAAGTATTTGAACACCTGTCTATCAGCTAGAATTCTGACCCTCAAAGACCTGTTAGTCTGCCTTTAAAATGTCCACCTCCACTCCATTTATTATCCTAAATTAGATGCACCTGTTTGAGGTCGTTAGCTGCATAAAGACACCTGTCCACCCCATACAATCAGTAATTTCCAACTACTAACATGGCCAAGACCAAAGAGCTGTCCAAAGACACTAGAGACAAAATTCCAACATGACAATGACCCGAAGCACACAGCCAGGATAACCAAGGAGTGGCTCTGTAAGAAGCATATCAAGGTTCTGGCGTAGCCTAGCCAGTCTCTAGACCTAAACCGAATAGAGAATCTTTGGAGGGAGCTCAAACTACGTGTTTCTCAGCGACAGGCCAGAAACCTGACTGATCTAGAGAAGATCTGTGTGGAGGAGTGGGCCAAAATCCCTCCTGCAGTGTGTACAAACATGGTGGAAAAACTACAGGAAACGTTTGACCACTAAACCCCTGAAGGTGTGCTGTTGTATCTGGCACCAAAATGTTAGCAGCGGATCCTTTAGGTCCTGTAAATTGCGAGGTGGGGTCTCCATGAGTCTTGTTTGTTCAGCACATCCCACAGATGCTCGATTGGATTGAGATCTAGAGAATTTGGAGGCCAAGTCTACACCTCAAACTCACTGTTGTGCTCCTCAAACCATTCCTGAACCATTTTTGTTTTGTGGCGGGGCGCATTATCCTGATTAAAGAGGCCGTTTCCATGAAAGGGTGTACATGGTCTGCAACAATGCTTAGGTTGGTGGTACGCAGTGATGCCAGGAACGCGTTACTCTAATCTGACTACTTTTTTCCAGTAATGAGTAATCTAACGTGTTACTATTTCCAAACCAGTAATCAGATTAAAGTAATTTATCCAAGTCACTGTGAGTTACTATTTTTGTCATTTTCCTTAGTAAAAATATATATTTTTGCTTTCTTCTTGCGTCTCAGCAGGGTTTTTCCTGCATAGAGAATTACGAAGCTGCCTCAGTCTGTCAACAAATCTCAAGACAGGCAGTTACTTGCTCAGATTAGGCATGTCCTGATAATTAAATAATCATCAGAAATATATATTGTCACATGATCCTTCAGCAATCAGTATTAGTATATTATGATTTGCTAGTACAAAGTCATCTAAAGCCATTCCATAGCTGAATGTCTTTCCTCCGCTGTAGCTGTCCATCATTCTCCGTTCAGCATTCAAACTGAACGTCGCGTTCGGTTAGTTAGCAGCACGGTAAAGCTCATTCCAAGATTATATATTCCCATTATAATACTTGATATATAGATAAAATAATGTTATGCACATTACGTTTACAATAAACTATAAATCTTGTAATTTTATATTATTTGTGTAGGCCCATATCATTATTTACATTCATATATAAATATAAATTAAAAATGAAATATAAATTGTTTTTCATAAATGTATTTAATAAGAACACAAAGTAATTTGTACCTTTTCATTAACATGTTTAGATTTTATAAAATGAGTCCCAAGATTCTTTTTCAAGAATTACTTTTTGTAATTGCAATTTTTTTAACTATCCACTCACCTAATTTCATATATATTTTTTCATAGTTTATGATTATATATTTTTATTCATTTATTGTTTTTTCTTTAATGAGTGTGTACTTAGTGGATTCTGGATTGTGTTTAACAAATAAAAGAGTGACCATTAGTTCCACAAAGACAGATGTATAGATATTCTATAGTGATGTAGAAATATATGAATCATACATTTATAACCCTTTTATTTTGCCAGTTTGTTGTGCTTGTTTCAGTTATTTACTGAATTGAATATATATTTAAATATTTAAAGGTGTTAGCTGTAATCTTACACTGCAAAGTGATAATTTAAAAGGGATTAAATTCATAATTATTTAATGATCGAAGCACACAAAAAATGTATAACAAAGCCCTAAAACGGACAATTAATTGGAAAAATCACGAGCCGCGGGTCGGCTGGGCTGTCACAGGGTGTTTTGGTGTTGATTCATGTTCCTTGTTCATGTTTTAGTTGATTATGTTCAAGTTATGTTTCTAAGTTTGTCTTGTTCTTTCACTTCCTGGTTTTGTCATGTTGCATTGTCATGTGATTCCCATGCCCTCATGTGATCTTGTGTCTTGTCCTGTCATTGGTTCATTGTTTAATCACGGTTCACAGGTGTCACTTGTCTTGTCATTAGTCTGTGTATTTAGCCCTCATGTTTGCCATGTGTCTTTGTCTAGTATTGAATGTTGTAACCTGCTGTTGGTGAGTGTTAGTTTATGCCATGCCCTGACTTTGTTTTATGTTTTGCCAAGTCTTTGTTTTAAGTTTTGTTAATAAAGAACTGCACATGGGTCCTTCAACTTGCCTCGTCAGTGGATATATGTTACATGGGCCAAGCAGGATTTGACCATCTCCACCTCATTTTGAGCCAGGAAAAAAACCCTGCTCAGGGAGAGTATTTATGTTAAGTGAAGTCAAGAAAGACCGTCTTTATTAAATTTTTTATTAAAACATGAAGTATTTTTTAATTTCAATTTAAAATGTCAGGAGATACATTTTAGACGTTACTGTTAAAAATGCACTTCCAATAAAGCGAGTGTTGGCAAAAACAGTTGTCATTTCTATGTTGAGGCGGCAGGGGTGTTGTCGGCAACTGCTGAATGTAACTAATAAAGTAACTTGGAATCTAACTTAGTTACTTTTAAAATCAAGTAATCTGTAAAGTAACTAAGTTACTTTTTAAAGGAGTAATCCGTAATCAGATTACTTTTTCAAAGTAACTGTGGCAACACTGGTGGTATGTGTCAAAATAACATCCACATGGATGGCAGGACCCAAGGTTTCCCAGCAGAACATTGCCCAAAGCATCACACTGCCTCCTCCGGCTTGCCTTCTTCCCATAGTGCATCCTGGTGCCATGCGTTCCCCAGGTAAGTGACGCCCACGCACCCGGCCCACCACGTGATGTAAAAGAAAACTATGAGTTCATTCACCTTCTTCCATTGCTTCGCGGTCCAGTTCTGATGCTCACGTGCCCACTGTTGGCGTTTTCGGCGGTGGACAGGGGTCAGCATGGGCAAACTGACTTGTCTGCGGCTATGCAGCCCGATAAGCAACAAACTGCAATACATTGTGTATTCTGACACCTTTCTATCAAAACCAGCATTCACTTCTTGAGCAATTTGAGCTACAGTAGCTCATCTGTTTGATCTGACCACACGGGCCAGCCTTCAATGCCCATGTGCATCAATGAGCCTTGGCTACTCATTACCCTGTCACCGGTTCACCACTGTTCCTTCCTTGGATCACTTTTGATAGATACTGACCACTGCAGACCGGGAACACCCCACAAGAGCTGCAGTTTTGGAGATGCTCTGACCCAGTCGTCTAGCCATCACAATTTGGCCCTTGTCAAACTTGCTCAAATCCTTACGCTTGCCCATTTTTCCTGTTTCTTACACATCAACTTTAAGGACAAAATGTTCACTTGCTGCCTAATATATCCCACCCACTAAGTTTTTATGGCAGCCACAATTTAAATGTTTATATTTAAAAAACAACAACAATTGGTACCAACTGACTTCCTGAATCGTTTACAGCATTAGTAGAGATTTTTTTTTTCCTTGAGAAAATGTGTTGTACTGCAGCTGATATATATCCAAATTATTTGATATTTAAGCAAACTGAATCAAACCTAAAGCTAGTGAATTAAAATAAAATCGAATCTGAAACTTGTGTTAATACCTAGCCCTAATTATAATACTTACATGCTGATTTTTTTTAGCTTGAAACCACCAGGTTACAATATATGCTTTCATGTATGGAAAAGAGCAGCAGGAGTATTCTTCTAAACATCTTCTTTTGTGCTCCAGGAAAGACAGTGCTACAGGTTTAGTGTACCTGAGCCATAAATCATTGTTGATCCTTGCCATTTTTGGGTGAACTATCCTTTTAAAGGACACTTGCAGCACAAACTGATTTAAATGTTTGTGTCTGATCTTCCCGAGGGAGATGAAACCATGCCACTGTGAACATTAATAACATTTTTGTCAAAGTTTTAACTTGTGGATTTTCGCATGATCAAATATGCCGGCCCGTCAGTCCATCTGACCATCCATAATGCATCAGAAATGACCCTCACGGCATTCATATTGAATATATTCTGGCTAAAAAGAATCAATTTGCTCAACTACCTGAACATTTTCCACAGTGGTATAGAGTATAGAGGCTAGAGTTTATGGATGCTGATGTTTTAAACATTGATTCTTGCACAGTGAAGTCCCTTCATAAAGAAAATCCAATAAAGCAGCGGCAGTGATCAATATTAATATAATAAGACTCATGCAAAAACCTCATTGTTTTAAATTAATCGAAATGTTTGGTAATACTGTCCCAAGCATTTCCAAGGTATTGTGTTTATATGTGCACATAAACCGAATCTCACGTCTGTGTGGCAGACTATATAACCTTCTCATCAGATGGAAGCTAAAAATAGTCGAGCCCCCCCTCCCCTTCCTTGTTTCTTTCTTTCTTTCTTCACCTGCCTCTGCTCACCTTTTCCCTCACCCCCCTTCACCACCTCATGTGTGAATCTCACTCTCCAAATCTCCATACACACTGAAGTGTAAAGTGCGCAACACCATAGTTTAAACCAGCATCAATCTCGACAGTGATTGACTGTCTGGAAGGGGCGTCTTTTATGACTGAACAACAGTGACTCATTCGCCCAGTCTCTCTCCAAAATCAGGAAAGTTCACAGGTAAATAACAACCCAGTCCGTTTCCAAGAGACCAGAGCTAGTTGGAGAAAGCTAGTCCGTCTCCTATAGGTCTATTAAATGTTATCAAATGCAGTGTGACAGTGTGAATGTGTGTGTGGCAGAGGAATGGGAGATAAACCGATTGGAGCACAGTGCCAGCGTTTGCTTACGGATGTGTCCACGTCTATTAGATCAGGCGCTCCCGGCTCGCACTGGATGAATGATTCTGCGTGAGAGAGAGAGTTTGCAGATCTGGAGATTGTGTGTTTTTAAAGAACTTTCTATGGACCCAACATCCCCACAAACATGGTAAAAAAACAGAAATCATCTGCATAATGGGGGCAATGAATCCCATCAATAAGGCTTGATAAATGGTTACACTTCAGATTAGGGTCCAATTCTCACTATTAACTATGACTTTTGCCTCAATAAACTCCTAATAACTGCTTATTAATAGTTAGTAAGGTAGTTGTTAAGTTAAGGTATTGGGTGGAATTATGGATGTAGAATACGTTCATGCAGAATAAGGTATTAATATGTGCTTTATAAGTACTAATAAACAGCCAATATCCTAGTAATATGCATGCTAATAAGCATCTGAGAATTGGTCCCTAAAATAAAGCAAATATATAAATGCAGAAAATGTTCTATAAGGGTTGGGCTTATGAAAATAACATTAGCTTATTACAAAATAATAGAAGTCAATGAAAAGTGATATGGAAAGTGGTATTCTTATGAGAAGCAGCTTTGAAGGTGCTGAGTGAGATGAAAACATCACACCTTGGTGATCCGGGTTTGAGAACAACCGAACACTTTCTCTAGTCTTTTACCTTGTTATCTTGCAGTCATAACAACCTAGTTTACTTTTGAACGGAATAAGGCTGATGTGAATTAAAAAGAGTCTTACCTGAGTCGCTCTGGATGGATGTGAAGATGTGAAGGTTTGCACTTCCTCAATGCCAGCGAGTCAGCGCTGCAGTGAAAGCACTTGTCTTTGTTTCTTAATGTAGAGAACACCACAAACTACTTCATCAAATCTTAGTATAACACAAAAATCCTTATATTTCAGTGGCTAGAGGGGGTTTGGATTGGCTTTGCGTTATGTTGGCATCTGTTTGTTTGCACCGCTTCTTCTGTGTGTCTGTACTGTATGTTGTTGTCCTGGCGACAGCATCACTGAGTTGAGCGCGCGCTTCCACTCTCCTCAGCACTACTCGTCCGCTCGCTCTCCCGCTCGGCTTTGTTCCTTTCTCCATCCAAGCCGATTCATCGGCGCTGGATAGAGAGGGGGAGACAGGAGAGATGTTCGTGTGCAATGCGGTGGCTGGGAGGGAAGACAAAATGACAAAAACATGGTTGATGTTACTAGTTACTTCATTCATACATGAATGGTTTGGTCATTTTAAAGCAAACGCTGTAGATAATGTGATTCTGTTGTATGAAGACATGTGCACCCCTGCACAGATGAGGATGGTTTGGTCTTACCTAGAGAGAAAGAGAGAGAGAGAGAGGCAAACACACTGGAGAGGAGATATATACGATAATGAAAGACCAGAAAAGTGCTATCAATAATAATGAGGTAACAATTCAAAGCTAAATGTGAATAATAGCGATAGACTGAATCTTACAAGGCATATTTTAGGATCATGAAGGAAGACTTTACATGTAATATTATTAATTAAATGTATGGTTAACCCAAAAATGTTGTTCCACAGAAGAACATGAAAGTTTTGAGATAACATGAGGGTGAGTAAATAATGACATGTACACCCTATTGTCAAAAAATAAATACCAAAGACATTTATTTTATGCCAAGTATAAATACATTTACATATTTATGTACTGAATATAAATACCCTGCAATTGTACTTTTGATATACTAAATTGGTACTTTAAGTCTGCGAAATTGGAACAACTAGTTTGGTACATAATGCACTTTAGTTATCTGGAAATAGTGCTGAGGTCCAACTAAAGATATGATTGTGCTAAAATGGAACTATAGCAAGTATACTCCAGATACACTTTAAATATCTTGCATTTAAAGAAAGTGATCACACCATCCTATCCTTACTAATAGTGATATAAAAACACATTTTAGGCTTAATATTAAGAAATATGCATTGTGCACAGAAGTACCGGTACTCCAAATAAAGTTGAATTATAATATTAGTAAGTCTCAAGCGATATGTCAGTAAATATGTGTAATATCACCATGACTGACCATGATATAGTACCTTTAGACACACTGTGCCAGATTGGATCTCAAATGAATGGTTCTTGCATGACTAAACAGGATGTCAAAAAAGACATAATGCCTCTAAAGGAACCATTGATCATATTTGATCTGCTGAAGGCTATGATCGTTCAGTGAACCACTCAAAGACTAAAATATATCACACGAGTCACGTGGACTCCTTTTAATGTGATTGCATCTCCTTTTTGAAGCTTTACAATGCTATTGTGTACGTAATGAGAGTACACTTTCATTACTATGTTTTTTAACACACTTTTAAAAAGTGCCCTTTTAATGTAAAATTGAAAGTTCAACTTAAAAGTATATTTTAAATCATTATGAATTAAAAATATTTTGTCATGCATTAAAGAAGTCCACTTATTTCGATGTGTTGAATAAAGGACGTGTAATGTACTTGACTGTCTGTAACGTTACTGTGTTATTCAATACTACATTTAAAGTTCATTTTAAATGTAAATTGGAACATCATCATTACAAATGTGTAATTACAAATATAAATACATGACATACAAGTTTCAATAGAAGTATTTTAGTTTGCTAGAATGCTAGTCAGTAACTATTTGGCAGTGCACATATTTCAATTGGGAGGGTTTTGTTGTGAAAACTTGGCAACCCTGTCTGCACGCGCGCTTGAAGAAGTAAGCGTAAACGATGTTTGCCATTGCTGTAAAAAAGAATTTAAGGATACACAGAGTACTTACCAACACGATCATCATTTCTGAGAGAAATAGTAAAGGTGAATGCATATACGAACAAGTTCTCCGTTTAGGATTAGAACACATTCAACCCAAGCGCTCTTTGGATGCTTAAGTTACTGTTTATCATCTGTTCATCGTCGTCTAAAGCCCGCCCTGACAATGTGATTGGTCCGAACAGCTTCTGTTCGGGCATAGTTGCTCCCCAAAGGATCGAGTCCAGACCGAACTGCCGACCTCAAATGTTGTGGGCGGGGCTGAATTCGGCTGGCATCCAGGCTATGCTTGTGCATTAAACGATGTGTAGGCAAAAAAGTGCATTGAAAATTGTTTAATGCACAGCTAGCCCTGGTTTATCCCGTTTATACCAAGGTCATTTTGCAGCACTGACCACTTAAAGCTGTTATTGATGTTTGCAGCGCAATATTTGACCGGAAGGACCGTTAACGTTAAAGGTCCCGTTCTTCGTGATCCCATTGTTCAAACTTTAGTTAGTGTGTAATGTTGCTGTTAGAGCATAAATAATACCTGTAAAATTATAAAGCTCAAAGTTCAATGCCAAGCGAGATATTTTATTTAACAGAAGTTCCCTTTCAAAGCCTACAGCGAACGGCCGGCTTGGACTACATCCTGGTACTTCCTTCATTAATTACGTCAGTAGAACAGTAGAACAGACTAACCTCCGCCCACAAGAATACGCGGAAAAAGGGGGCGTGGTCTTGTTGCTGTCCCACGTGGAGAAGAGGAAGTGTCGCGTGGAGAAAAGGAATTGTTGCGTTTGAGTGTGTTTGTCGCCATGTCGTCGAGACGCTGTTATTTTCATCCCGGAGTCAAATCACCTTTGTTTGGCTTTCCCAGGGACGCTGTAGAGATCATTAAGTGCATATATCTCCCGTTAAGAGGCGTGACCTTTCCATGCAAGTTACGTGCGCTAAGCTGCTGTCGAATCACAACACAGGAACCGTGCCACGTTCGCTAAGATACGGTCAAATCCAAACACGGGAACCGCTGACACAATCAGAACTCGTTACGTATTTCTGAAGGAGGGACTTCATAGAATAAAGGAAGTCATCAGCCGTTTTTAGGACAGTGAAAACAGCGGTATACAGATAAGTACATTGTGTTAAAAATACAGTTTTTTTTTACATGCGAAACATGAACACATGTTATATTGCACACTGTAAACACAATCAAAGCTTCAAAAGAACACGAAGAACGGGACCTTTAAAATTGACGGTTATTTTCATCAGTTACAGCTTGTTAGATCTAGCATTCTTCCCACTCTGAATCAGACACAGAGATAATAGTGCGTAAGATTGCATCAGTTATTTGAATCATGGCCGATCCACACCCGTAAGACCTCCGTTCATCTTCGGAACACAAATTAAGATATTTTTGTTGAAATCTGAAGGCTCAGTGAGGCCTCCATAGGGAGCAGGGGCGTAGCTAAGGGGTGGCCATGGGTGGCCAGTGCCACCCCTGTTTGAAGCTTGGCCACCCCTCTGGCCACCCCTGTTGTGCAAGCTGAAAAGCACTTGACAATGACTTAAGAGTTGACGTTAAAATCGCCGCTCTCTCACAAAACAGTCTGCGCAAAGTGCGCTATTCTGAACAGCTTCCCCCCAAAACCAGTTCGACGGTAACTTCGCCCTGCAGCGGATTCTTACGATTTTATTGGTCACGACAATCACAGTACTGACCAAACACTGATTCCTAAACCACCTGTCAGTACCTTAACCAATGAAATTAGCTGCAGGGCGGGGTTTCTGGTGAAGGGGTTCGCTTGCGCACTGTCTGAGGTTCTGTCTCTGTGTGACGGTATAAGCGAGCGGTAATATTTCAAGTTCAGCACAAGCTGGTTTTCCTACCTTTTCGGTGAATTTGTTAAAGTTGAGGTACTGCGAATGTTTCCTTAGCAGAAACACGTTAGGGTATGCATCGTCGTTAGTCGGGACTCAGTGGGACTGCTGCATGAATGGATATTGATTTGGGAAACGCAAGTAAAAAAAACAGTTATCAGTTTAAACTAAAGGTTTTGGACTCGATATAGTGTTCCTTACAACTTAACAAAGATCCAGCGATCCATGGATATTGACATGCAGCCAGGAATCATGTTTTCCTGACATTTATATGAGCCTGATTTCGATACATAAATATTGTCATGAATGGAAAATAAAAGTTTTATTCAAATTCTGAATATATCATATATATCATATATCAGATATGTTATATCGCCTAGATAGTGTGCAAAGAGCATTCCCTTTATAATCACTAAAAGCTGTCAGTCATTCAATCAACGTGATCTCAAGTTCTGTTATATTAATCAATTAATTTCTTACATGTCTACACTTGGAGTGTAGACCTTATTCAGAGCAGAGCCATGACAGGCTTGAACATCTGGAAAATGGAAAATTTCCAGGTTTGAAAGTGAGGCTATGAGGGTAAGACGTACCATTTCAATGGCATCCGCTGTAAAAGGCTGTATAAAGCTCCTAAATCACTTATCATTTTCCACAGCTTTTTTGTCTACTGAAACATCTTTGAAATATATTTTTTCAGTGTTTTATAAGCAGAACAATCCAAAAATACATTAAATAACAGTACAACCCACTGAAGAGATGTATGTCTATCCCCACAGCCTCACTTGCATACTAATTTCTTTCATAAAGAAGGCGCTGCTGTGAATAAGGTCTATTAGGTCTATTAGTGCATGTACAGACCTCGTCGCTGGACAAAAACTCAGGTGGTGAGTGGATTCTAACTTCAACACCTGTGATTGGCCATTGCGTTTTAGAAATCAACAAACATGTCTGTGACTGTGATTGGCTTCATTACTCACCAAAGCGAATACCCAGATGCGCATACTCTCTATTAATCATATAAATTAGCTAATGTTAGCTAAAGTTACTGCAAATGTTAGCAAGTTAATTAAAAAAAGGTACCACAAACATTACATATACACTTACATTATGACTGTCACTGTTGTATAAGTAGCTGTTTATATTAATAATAATACAATCGTTTCTTTGTCTGTTTGTCTGAACTGTAGAGAGCATGAAAAGGAAAGCAAAGGAAGATAGGGGGATACATTCCTTTTTTACAAAAAGGACTAGTACCATCAGAATTGAAAATGACAAAGAGGCAGGGGGAAATACTGATACAGAGAGGACAGTAGCAGTGGAAATGTCTGGTGCTAAGAGAGGCGATGAGGAAGCAGAGATTCAGTAACTTTTCTCTTTTTGTAATGATACTTTATCTGTTTTCTTAGGGCAACATTTTGTTTGGCAAAGGACAAAGCAGTAAGCATAAAAAGTTTGAGAATTTGTTCATGTGTGAACGACTTGTTAATTTTGTTTAGGATTTTTTTTCTGACTTTAAGCTTTTTGTCTTTTTCCCTAAAATTATCAACATACAGTACATATTTGACTTATTTTGTATGACATTGTAAATAAAATTATAATTTTTAATTATTTTTGTTCGTTTGTGATCTATATTTTCTGTAGAATTTGCTTTGGTACAGCATGTCATAGTCAGTAGTAATTTTTTTGGCCACCCCAATAAAATCACTGGGTCTTACCTGGCCACCCCTGAAAAAATGTTCTGGCTACGCCCCTGATAGGGAGCAAAGCAATTTACACTCTCAAGATCCATTAATGTACTAAAAACATATTTAAATCAGTCCATGTGAGTACAGTGGTTCAATATTAATATTATAAAGCGATGATAATATTTTTGGTGCGCAAAAACCCCCCAAAATAACGACTTAAATAGTGATAACTGATTTCAAAACTTCTGCTTCATGAAGCTTCGGAGTGCTTGCGAGTCGATTCAGTGGTTCGGAGCGCCAAAGTCACAGCAGTTTGACACGCGATCCGAATCTTGATTCGACTCGCTGATTCGATACACTCCGAAGCTCCATGAAGCATTGTTTTGAAATCGTTTATCACTATATAAGTCGTTATTTATTTATTTTTGGCGCACCAAAAATATTATCGTCACTTTATAATATTGACTTTGAACCACTGTACTCACATGGACTGATTTAAATATGTTTTTAGTACATTAATGGATAGAGTTTAAATTCATTTGCAATGCAGGCTTCCCTGAGCCTTCAGATTTGTGTTCCGAAGATGAACGGAGGTCTTACGGGTGTGGAACGGCATGAGGGTGAGTAATAAATGGCATTATTTTCATTTTTGGGTGAACTAATTCTTTAATTATAGAGAGAGAGAGAGAGAGAGAGAGAGAGAGAGAGAGAGAGAGAGAGAGAGAGAGAGAGAGAGAGAGAGAGAGAGAGAGAGAGAGAGAGAGAGAGAGAGAGAGAGAGATTCGTACCTGGGTTCAGCATCTCTCTCTATTAACAACGACGCTGTGAGTTGAATGATTACTTCAAAATAGCTATACATTTTATTACTAAAAGTCGCGGTGCAGCGTTGATAACAAGGTTTTGTGCTCCTGAATGATTCAATGAAAACAGCGCATTACTATAAAATGGTGATTACTGACTTAAAACTATACCTGCAAGGTTTTATTGCACACCTTCCAGCCAATCAGAACCAAATATTCAGACAGACCATGGTATACATTTACATAAACCATGTTTCAAACACAAAAGATTTTAATCTAATTATGAAATTACATTTACAAAAAAGGACTTAAGCGTCTCAAAAGCACTCTAAAGTTAAGCTAATTGGATTTATTATACATTTTAACTATACAATTTTAATTTAAATGTAAATAACAGTAAATAAATGTCTGAAAACATTACATTCAGTTCGCACTTATATTCATATTTTTTAAACTACTAAGGTATTTTAAAGTATACTATATTTTAGCCTTCTTTTTCACAAGGGACAACGTGAGGATGAGTAAATGATAACAGAATTTTACTTACTAACCTTCTCTGAGAGATGTTATAGCCAATATAGCTTCTGTCACGACCATGTAAAGCCACTAAAACCAGCTTTCGATTGTTAAGCACAAGGATTTCAGAAAGAGACTGTTTACACAGAGAGACAGAAAGAGACTGTTTACATTCCTACAGGAATTACATCAGAAGCTCAACCATCAAGTCCCATCTCTAAAATGGACAATTTCAACTTTACAGCTAAAATAAATTTTAAAAAAAAGAATTATGTATTATATACGACAAAAACGGGGTTTACTTGACAAAAGAGAAAACTTTTTTCCATTTTTGCCATTTATTTTGTTCATTTACACGACGGGTTTTGGGGGTCTGAATGCAAACTTTAAAAAAAAAGGTTTCAAAATGCAAGTTTTTGAAAACAATACCATAACCATCTGTGTAAACCATAGACTGTAAAAAAAGATGGACGACTCACCTGCGCAGTAGTGTGACCGCCCAATACCACAGAATCAGTTAGTACCAAGCATGCCGCACTCATGTTGAAAACGGAAGCTGACGCGCCTCGATCGCCCCCAGGTGGTTGGTCCCAGTATAGGTCATAACCCCCGCCCCTCCGTGTATTCTATGGACGCAAGACAAACTAAACAATCAAATTACACTTCTAATATTTTTTCCCCAAAGATGGTTTCTATAATTTTATGAAGTTTTTAATCACGCTGATTTCATTTCAAGTGTTCGTTTTTTAAATAAGTTTAGTTTTAGTTAGTCATTTGATGCTATAAAAACGGGGGGTGTGACATCATGATTGACAGCTGAGATTGACGGCTTCTCTGAGTGAAGTTGTCACTGAGGCACCAACAGACTTTTTTCAGGGAGGAGATTTGAGCTTTAGCTTTAATTTCTACATTTCCATAATTTCACACCGACATTATGAATTGTTCTGCATCTGCGAGAGTGTGGACGGGCTTTTGATATCGCGGTTCAACTTCCTGCTCTCTACTGCGCAGACTCGGGTCCCAAATCAGTGCAAGATGTCAGCACCATATTCGGACGTTGGTGGCTTCACTTTTCTTTAGTGGAACATAGTGAAGATGTGTTATCCATATTTTTTTATGGTCTATGGTTAGTACAGTTTACTGCAGAACAACTCATTATGCCGGTGTGAAATAAACAGTTATGGAAATGTAGAAATTAAAGTTAAAGCTCCAATCTCCTCATGAAAATCCCGAAAAAAAATCAGTGCCTCAGTGACTACTTCGCTGAGATCAAATAACTAACTAAAACCAAACTTATTTTAAAAACGAAAACTTGAACTAACATCAGCGTGATAAAAATATATATATATATATATTATTTGAAGTGTAATTTGATTGTTTAGTTTGCCTTGCGTGCCGTGCCATTAGAATACATGGAGAGGGTGGGGTTTATGAAAGGGAGCAGTCACCTGGGGTCGATCAAAATGTTTTGGCTTCACTTTTCAGGAACAAGCGCAACATTCCGGCCTCTCTCTTGAATCCAACATGGAAGTGCCGTTAGAGTACAGGCTCCAAAAGGGAGTCAATCCCATAGACCCCCTCATATTAAAATGCTAAACTTTACAGCAGAAAAAAGTGGTTTAGGTTTATAGCCAATTTTGCCCTTCATGACAACTGTGAGGGGGGTGAATTCATAACTATTCCGTTTAAAATATATTAAGCCTTAAAATTCTGCATAATTAAGGGCGTGGCCACTTGAGTGAAAGGTGGATTGCCACTATGGTCAAGCTAGGCGGGTGTGGTTTCAGCAACCAGGCACCTCAGCTCCAAGCACGTCCCGCCTCTTTGCCAATTTTCAGTTATCTGGGAGTGACGGCTGGCTCCGCCCACTTTGGGCTTCAAAAATGCTCTTCAGAAACCAATGGGTGACATCACAGACACTACGTCCATTGTTTTATACAGTCTATGTGCAGGACGTGTGCGGCACACTTGATGTAAACTAAACAGATTTGTGGAAACAGTGACGTCATGTGTGTTCAGTCTATAGGTGTGTGCCAGTACCTGACTTGACTCCCAGTTCACATTTTCAAGACATTTTGCAACTTTATAGTCCAAAAGAGAGAGAGAGAGCTTCTCTCTCCCGCGTGTCTTTTCCTTATGTTTATTTTCTGCCGGCATTTTGTGTTTAATTTTGGTTTCGTATGCTAAATAAATTGGTTATATTTTGATTAAATTCTTGCATCCCACTTTTTTGTCCTAATTAACCTTTGAGCTGGGTTATGACAAATCGGGGCTCGTCTGGGATTTCTCAACACAGGACCTCTCCAGAGATGGAAATTAATTTTTTTGTCCACCAGTCACTGTGGCTGGTGGATTTCAAAAGCCACTGCATGTGAAAATTAATACTACAAGCTCTACAATACTTCAGCAGTTTATTTAATCTCAAGTCTCAATGAAATACTGACATTTTCTCTTTCTCTCTTATACACACACAAACCATGAACTGATATACATTTCATTAAATGAGTAGGGCAGATTAATGGATGTGGCATTTGGATGATTTGTGGTCTTTTATGGCTTCCAGTTTTAGGTTTTTATCACAAAAATATAAAATGTTATATTATTTTACAATTGATTATATAATTTATTTATAAAGAACTCTTTAGTAGCCTATTTGGTGCACTTTAAAGGGATAGTTCACCCAAAACTAAAACATTCTGTCATCATTTACTCTCCCTCATGATGTTCCAAACCTGTATGAGTTTCTTTGTTCTGCTGAACACAAAAAAAGATATTTTGAAGAAAGTTTGTAACCAGGCTGCTCTGGGGGCACCATTGACTTTCATAGTAGGAATGAATCTTCCAATGTGTTCAACATAACAAAGAAATGTATACATGTTTGGAACAACTTGAGGGTGAGTAAATGATGACAGAATTTTCATTTTTGGGTGAACTGTCCCTTTAAGCAGTCATTCTGAACCAGTAATCACTTTTTTGACAATTCTGAATTTCAAAAATGTTATTTTTTTTTATTAATTTACTTAAATTATGACTATATTATTATGTAATTATTTGTCCCATTTCTATCTAAATATTCTTTTAATAAATATCAAACTTTATATGGCAGGATTATTTATTATGTATGATTAAAATGATACATTAATAGTAACATTAATTAGGCTATCTATTAATTAACCTGTCTGAAAATATATAATAATTTTGTCTGCCAAGCTCTTATAATGTATGAAATATTATATAAATATATTATCCATTTAAAAAAACAATAGATACCTTTTAGAAGCATGGATGTGTGTCACCGCTGCTGCTGCTTTAGTCAGTCTGAGCAACTGAAATGCTTCTCTGCAAAGTGTGCAGTTCATCACGAGTTACTGGACAGACCCATTGATACCTTTTTTCTATTCAACCCATATATCTGGAGATCCTCTTGCGTTCAAAAGGTGGACGCGACACAAGCTCGATATGTTTTTAAAAAACCCCGCAAGTTTACAGCGCATGTTATCGAGACTCCGCCGCTATGTCAGCAAAGCCACATTTGTGCCTCCTCCTTTAAAAGTGTCCGCCGTCCAGGTGAAACAGTAGGCTATGCTATTTTTATTTACCCGCTACAACACAAAATCACCTGCATTTGGCTGGTGGCGGGTGCTAATTTCCATCCCTGGACCTCTCATATTGAAAATACATTAGCTAAGGTAGAATAAATGTCTATAGGTGGTTTTAATATCTAACAGACTTTGGCTAAATCTGAAAAATTGTTCGCTCATTTGCTGGCGGTGCATGCGGTGCAGTTGACAGAGTTAATGAATAGTGTTCCTTGTTTATTCTCTGATTCTCCTACGTGCACTCATCTGATAGAACATGACTTTGAGGTGGGCGATGTGAAACCAATAAAACAGAGATTCTAATGGGTAAATGCAGAAAAACAAAAGCAATGGAGGAACAAATAAAGTACATGCTGGAAAATGGCAGCGGATCCTAGTTTTTGTAGCTGGGCTTCTCTCTGTCGACTTGTTCCTATGTCAGACGGCACTATGTGTTTTTGCACTGGTTTCGTAGAGTTAATTCTGTTACAAAACCGTATTTGTTTCCCCTCCCGAAAATGGATGACCGCATCGATGAGGTGGAACCTGCAAAGTTTGTCTGTAAATTTGACCTTCTTAAAGGCTACTGGCAGGTCCCCTCGTCTAGTCCTGCTCGTGACATTGCCGTTTTCATTACTCCAAAGGGTTTATATTCCTATAAAGTAATGCCGTGCCGTCTCATGAATCATGTTGTAGGTGACATGCAGGGTTGCACTGTGTACCTTGACGACGTAGTCATTTATTCAAACACCTGGGATACTCACTTAGAATGTATGCGGGAACTTTTTACTCGTTTGGCGGAGGCCAAGCTCACAGTCAACCTCGCAAAGTGTGAATTTGCGAGGGTGACCGTGACCTATCTTGGCCTTGTCGTTGGACAGGGTCAGGTGCGTCCGGTGAATGTGTAAATTCAGGCAATGGAGCAGTTTCCAGTTCCAACGACTAAAAAATGAGTTGATGTGTTTTCTAGGCCTGGTAGGTTTTTTTGTAGAATTTTGCATTTTGTAGAAATGTATCCAGTGTTGTGGCCGCCTCTCACTGATTTGTTGAGGGATAAAGTTAAATTTGTCTGGTCTCCTGCTTGTCAAAGTGTCTTTCAATGCGTCAAAATGCTCCTATGTATGGCTCCGGTTTTAACGGTGCCACGTTTAGATAGACCGTTTAAATTGTAAATGTGAATGCTAGCCAGGTAGGTGCTGGGGAAGTCCTCATGCAGGAGGATGAACGTGGCATGTAGAGCATGTAGAACAGGTACAGAAAAACATAAATCTCAGGCCGATCCTGAACTGACTATCATGGCGGATACATTGGATGTGTTGGCCGAGTTAAAAATGCTGAGAACGGAGCTTGGGACCAAATTGGACGGAATAGAAAAACGACATCCAATGTATCCGTCTCGTCCTCTGTAAAGACACTGGAGAATAACCTCACTGAAATTAAAACTGCAGTAATGTCTAATGAAAAAAAGAATCGACGACGCGGAAGATCGCATTGTGGCGGCGGAAAGCCGACTGGATACAGCTGATTCTTTCATCACCTCAGGATCTAAACGTCTGAATCTTCTGGAAGCAAAGGTGGAAGATTTAGAAAACCGCAGCAGGAGAAAGAATCTCCGACTGTTCGGCCTCCGCGAGGGTGCAGAAGATTCAAGACCGCTTATGGACTTCATTAAAGAGATGCTGCCTCGGTGGACGGACACAACACCTGACACACCATTCTCTTTGGAGAGGGTCCACAGGACACTTGCGCCAACCAAACCAACCCAGGGCCGTTCTCATTCGCTTTCTTAAATTTCAGGAAAAAGAACTGGTGTTTCGTTCAACAAAACGCAGAGAAATTACCTACGATGGAAACAGGCTATATTTCTCTGCGGAAACTATGCGACAGCCCCGGAAGTTTAACAACGTCAAAAAACTGTTCGCTGATAAAGGGATGTATCATGGATTCCTCGTCCAGCCATGCAAACTGTTCGCAGTTCTCACAGTTAAAACTGCTTCAGTGCACTGTGTTTAATCTTTCATTTTTGAGTATACAAATTGTCGGTCAGTGTAATCTAAGTATTATCAGAAAATGGAAAATGTATGTAAAGTGATAACATGGAATGTCAAAGGGTTAGGCCATCCTATCAAAACGTAAACGAGTGCTTACTTTCCTCAAGAAAGAAAAAGTTAATATTGCTTTTTTGCAGGAAACCCACTTGTCAGACGTAGAACATCAAAAACTTAAGAGAGACTGGGTGGGGCAAGTATTCTGCTACACAACTAAAAAAGAGGAACTGCTATACTCATACACAAACATTTACCATTCTTAGTTAGAGAACAACAGAGTGATAGAGAAGGACTATTTATTTTAATCAAAGGTACTCTGTATGGTAAGGAAATTACTTTAATGAACATCTATGCTCCCAATACAGACACTCCAAAATTTATGAGCAACATTGTTACTTTATTCAATCAGTATTGCACTTGTCTTGGGCTATTAGCAGGTGACTTTAATTGCTGCTTCAATGCAAATCTAGACAGGTCCACATTTTCAATGTGTAAACATAATTCAGCTAAAGCCCTAGAACTGGGCTCCAATAAAGTAGGTTTAGTTGATATATGGAGAGAATTAAAGCCCAGAACTAAAGATTATACATTCTATTCAACAAGACATAGGACGTATAGACAACGTACCGACAAGGACTGTGAACACAAGGGAACTATTTAAAGGGGAAGAAATCAGGAGGGAACAGGTGGGAGAAATCAAACACTAATCAGATAACAAGGGCGAGGGATCAGACAGAGACACGAGCAAATGGCCCAAAATAACAACACACCACATGTGCTCCACAAGACAGGACAGGCATGTGACAGTTGAGGATTTCGGTAAGGGAACTGGATGTAGGTTCAGTGTTTCCCCTACCATTGTTTTGGGGGGGCGCCCAATTACGCATCGTGTTTAAAACTACAAAAATGATAAAGTGAGTGTTATATAATTAAAGGAAACACAGGACATATGTGCATTCTGTGACACTCTTAAATGCTTTTTATGTGTAGTGTCACTATACTACCACTAGATTCTCTGTGTAAGCATGCTCAGAGGTGTGCTTATATTTACACACATTTCTACTAGGGGTGGCACGGTACATGAATAAACATCCGAACTGTTCGGTTCGCTTGTCTCGGTTCGGAGCGTGTGTGCGGCACGGTTCGACGCATGCGCAGTGTAGCCTCGTGTCCGTATGTTACCTCAGACAGCAACGAGTGTCCTTTTCGCGCAAAATAAGAATATGTGTGGACATACAGTAAAAGACAGTAAAAGTGGAGTGCTGCAGGTCACGTCGTGTGTAGAAATGGGAGAGATAAGGAAGGCTGCCCGGAGTTGGAGGATGCGTCAGCATCGTATTCACAGCGCTCGCGCAAGCAGTGCGTTGGCAGGGCAGAAGCAGAGAGAGCTGTGCATTCACACACTGGCAGTGTTTGTCTCGCGCAGCTGAACCTCGGCTCGTTCCGCTCGTATATTGCAAATTTATATTGCGGTTCAGCTGAATATACAGACGAATATTGTCCATTCTGTCTCATTTTCCGGTCTTCTCCTCCGACCCCTGTCTGTGTCGTGCTTTGATTTATGACGGGCAGCATATATCTGCTGCAAATGCGACCGTGTTACCCTCTGTCCCAAACACATATAACATAGTTCACAGTAGTTCATATGATACATGTAACATTAAAGTTAAGATATGCTTCTAGTTTTAATAATTTAAACAGGCCTTTGAAGTTTGGGCAAAAACTTCTGATAGTGTTGTGTTTTTGTGTATTTTATTATTTTTTCACAGCGCTGGATGTCAGGGTGATCTTGAAACACACGGAACACTTCACTACATGATTTCCTGGTGAAATTTGTTATTTTTCATGTTAATCAGGTCAGCTGCTCACGCTGAGTTAAAGCCACAGTGCATTGTTCTGATCAAAATTAACATGATTAACATGTTACGCCCAGGGGCGTAAATTTTATCTAAAAGTTGGGGGGGACAATAAACATGAAATTTCTCAAGAGCAATTTTTGAAGGGGACACAAATAATACAGCCAAAATCGTACTTGTAAGGATATGTGTACCACAAAAAAAATAAAAAAATAAAAAATAAAAAAACATTTCAAACTTATTTGGCGTTTTGGTGCACTCAAAAATGATCTAATGTCCGTTTTTCTTTTCTCTGTCATTTTATCTGACCAACAACACAAAGCGATAGTAGTTTAAATACGATTAAGGTTCACCACACAGTCATATTATAATTATTAAATTATCTTGCGTCCTCCACATAGTATTTAATACTATGATATTCATATATTTAGATATTCAACTGCAGAAGCCTCTGATCTGCCACTTATTATCATATTGAGCCAAACCCTACACAGATCTGACTGAACTTACAGTTTAGAATTAGCCAATTTTTAGAATTTGGGGGCGGGTTGCTTGAATTTTGGGTTCATTAGCCTATTATTCGTAATGAAAAACACAACAACAAAACAGATCAATGACAC
The DNA here is from genome assembly GCA_023566225.1 of Romanogobio albipinnatus. Classification (NCBI taxonomy): domain Eukaryota; kingdom Metazoa; phylum Chordata; class Actinopteri; order Cypriniformes; family Gobionidae; genus Romanogobio; species Romanogobio albipinnatus. The sequence continues at coordinate 12,561,731 of CM042253.1, read as the reverse complement.
ACTCCCTTAAATAGGCGCTTTTAGGCATTGAAACCAAATCTTCGATAATCTTGTCTGTCAGCGGTTTGCTCGTTCGGCTCGTGCTGTATTGAGCAGACACATTCAGTTTTTAATTGCTTTGTCAGTTCTCTAACTGAACTAAATTATGTTATTACTGTACAGTGGAGTGGGGCGGGGCAGCGGTGGGCAAGTGATGTTAACAGTGTTTTGCCTAATCTGTATTAAAGAGAAAAGAATCACTTCATCTGACGTTTAAAGTGAATAAAATAGCCTTGACAGCTACTTACTGGTGTTTCACAACTGCTGTCTGAAGAGCCTTGTTCTCTCCCAAAACTTGTGTGGTAGTTTTTCTACGGTCTATGGGTAACGTTAGTTGAGGTGCGCGGTGGATCAAACCACTGTGAGGCAAGGGGGGAGGGGGGACTCAAAATGTTTCTAAACTTAAAACGCATTTTTTTGTCCCGTTTGCGTTTGTATTGTTTTACTACTTACACATTTATTTTAAGTATATATTGTTATATTATTTACAATACTCAGCATGGTTTTTAGGGGGGGACAGCCCTCAGATTGGGGGGGTCCTGTAACCCCCGCCCCCCCCCCCCCCCCCCCGCGATTTACGCCCCTGGTTACGCCAATGTGTCGGACTCGGTAGACAGAGTAAGCAGGAGACAGCCAGTTAGGAAACAACTCCTACATGATATAAAAAAAAATGTAAATACTGTATCCTAAATTGTGGATAATTAAGCTATATATCATATGCTGAAGTAAATTTTTGGAGCGTTAAGGATTAAAAGAAAAAACAACAACAAGAACCGTACAGAACCGAAAACCGTGACCTTAAAACGTGATACGAACCGAACCGTGGGTTTTGTGAACCGTGCCACCCCTAATTTCTACGTATAAGTACAAGTTGGTAGATCCCACACTTTGCTTGAAACTGTTCTTACGCACTCATTAGGCACAAATCTGTGTGTACGCACCGTTGATAAATGAGGGCCCTGGATTTGGAGTCTTCCTTCATTATAAAAGCTTCCTGCCTTTGCCCTAGAAGAGAGAGAGAGTTTCTCTCGCCTGCGTGTCTTTTCCTTATGTTTTGTTTCTGCCGGCATTTTGTGTTTAATTCTGGTTTGCTAAAAAAATTGGTTATATTTTGATTCAATTCTTGCATCCCAGTTTTTTGTCATAACCTTTGAGCCGGGTTATAACAGCAAATCCGTGTGAACGGGGGTCGTTTTCGACAATGTAACGGGAAAACTTCTCTGTTTTTAGTACATTATTGTCGTGTAAACTTACCCTTAGTTGTAAGCGTGTGACCATAAACACAAATCTGATTATAGAGCTTAACTTGTTTTGAACCAGCATTTCAGAGACAGGCATACAGCATCCTTCACGATGTTAAACAGCATATTTGGTATTAGCGTGACATTTTGATCCCTGCTGGCTTTTTAATTAAAGAAACTGGCATTGTGAAGGCATGTGCGCCGCAGATACAAAAACCCACAAGCATCTTCAATTTTTAAACAAAGTGCCCTTCATCTGACAGTTAACCTTCACATTTTTTCCGACTAATCATTATTTTTTAATTATGCCTGTAGGGTTATGGATACATATGTTCGGTAAGTTAATGGCAAAAGACTGTATACGTTTATGTATCAGGATGATGGCTCTCATTTTTACATAAAAGGGCATTAACACTATGAAATGTTTCCATGCTGCACCAACAGTTACAGGAGAAGACGCTTGCAAGGAAAATGATAAAAAGTAATGAGCTCCATTATGACACTTCATCATATGTTATTTTAGAGAAGCTGCATGCATAATCACCTCTTCTGCTTGTTCAGTGCCTTCACCATGCCGAAATGTCTCATCTCTCCGGGTTTCATCATGTTTAAGCACTGGAGTGTGTGAGACTCGGATGATGATGATGATGATGGAATTGCTATTAGGTCTCTAATATTGCATAAAGAGCGGAAACTTGTTAGTAGGACAGAGAGTGTAGAACTAGAATGGAGCAAAACAGAACACTTTTTCTATTCTGCGGCTGGGTGGTGTTGTAAAATAATAGCATCTTTCTATTGCTGATATTATGACAAATGGAATTGTTTTGTATAGTAATATACCAATATATCATCCAGGTGGATTAATAGACCAATTTGGCTGTTATGGAATTATACACATTGGTTGATGATCAGTTATCAGAGGGGGTCATTTCTCTGCACATGTTCTGTTTTTTTTTATTTTGTTTTTTTTATAAAGATATTTTATATAAAACATTTTAAGCACATCTCTCCTCAAGCTGCTCAAGTTTGAAATTGAATGTAATGTTTTCAGACACTGAATTGGATGCAATTAGCTGAATTTAAGCGTTCTTTTTCTTAAGAACAATCTTTATATGTAATTTCATGACTCTATTGTCTTTGAAATATGGTTAAAGTATGTATTTAAATATATTAGTAATTACACATTTGTTATGATGAAAGTACTTTAATTAATATTATATTATTTGCAAGTACAGTTTTAAAAAATATATAGTTCACCCAAAAATGAAATTAAGCTCATGATTGACCACCGGAAGCTAGTTATTTTAGTCTATAAAATTTTAAATATGGATATTTTTCTTACACAAACGTGCCACTTCGCTTCAGAAGGCCAACCTCCCGGAGCCATGTGGGGCAGTTATATGATGGATGAATGCACTTTTATGGACTTAAAAAATTAACCAACAAGTCACTGCCATTATAAAGCTTAATTAGCCAGGACTTTTTTAATATAACTCTGATTTTATTCGTCTGAAAGAAGAATGTCATGTACGCCTAGGATGACTTAAGGGTGAGTAAATCATAGGCTAATTTAAATTTTTGGGTGAACTAACCCTTTAAAGTACACTATAAGTTCACATTCAATATAATTAAGCTTTTTTTTCACAAGGGCATCGCTCTAAACAACATTATAGTTTCATTAAGTTTATTCTAACAATATGTTTGAACACTATAGTCAATCTTTTTTAAGAAATAACTTTCTGTAGGCGTAAAATGTCTTTTTTTTATTTTGTAAAAAATGCATAAAACAATTTAATTATAGAAAATTGTTAAGAAAAAATAATAATAAATATAGAAGTTACACTGCTTTGCAGGAACAACTTCACCAAAAAAATGAAAAATCTTCATTTACTTGATCCCCATTATTCCAAACCCATTTTGTTTTCATCCGTGAAACACAAAAGGAGATACCTAAGGAGTGTGTGAAGATGCTGATCATGTCTGTCAAGCTCCAAAAAGCACATAAAAATATTGTTAAAGTATAGTACATATCATTTGTGAGCTTTATCCCGAGAAGCCGGTAGCTTTGTAAGATGAACAGACTGACATTTATTCAATTAAAGTACTTTAAAACATTGTACTTGCACGTTTATAAAGCTACTACCTAGCAAATGTAGTCTGACAAGCCAGACCCACATAAAGATGTTGGCCCACCGACTCTATACACAATGTGATTGTCCTGACCAGAGTTTGGTTTTTCCAGCTCGCAAGCCAACTCAGAGTTGCTGGACGACCCTGGCTGCAAATTAGATTTGCTAGGCTGCGTCTAGATTCCTAGGCTATAGCAAATGTACAAATGAAGGTGAAATCCAGACTTTGTTTTTGGACCATACAAACTTATTTTACTTCATGTGCCAAAATACACCAGTCTGCATCCTCACTATATATGTGATTATGGAGACACTGTGTACAGATGTCACGTCCAGAACTCATCACTGTGACTTTTATTTTATTATAAACTGGCTATCTTGGCATATTAGACCAGAATGTTATTGGCTTACTTTTATTTACACAACCTTGCTTTGGTCTGAGATCAGTTTGTAAGGTTTGAGGTTGAAGGAGGGAGAGACTCAGTTGCAGAGGTCATTGGGATTTTAATAATACAAACAATAAACAAAAACAAACAAAAGCTGCCTGAGGGGAAATCTAACAGTCACCAGGTCAGGGAGGGCAAAGCAGGGCAGGACAGGATACGGCAGGACTGGGGCACAGTAAATTTTAGACAACAGTCTAGCACAGGAAAGAGAACACAAGGAGAATATATATGAGAGGAAATGAGGAGGTTAATGAGGGATAATGAACCAATATGCAGGTAACAATAGGGGCGGGGTAAAGAAGACAATAGTAAGCATGTGACTGCAGTTACGCCCACTGAGTGTCAAAAAGACCAGCATTGGTTTGAATGCTGCAAAAAAGATTGACTGTACAAATAGATTTGACAAGAAATCTGAGGTATATTTGACTGCTGAAAACTACAGTAAAGCAAAGCAAAAGGATCGCTGCAATTCAGAAACAACTGGACTCCAGGCAACGAAATGTGGATTTGCAGTTATCATTTTATGTCAATATGTTGAACTTTGGTTTAAAAACATACTCTATAATTGTATTGTTATATATTGTATAGACAACTCATCAATTACATATTATACATCTTATATTCTGCATAATTAGGTGTTTTTTAATAAACTCTGACATACGTTTTAGGGCTGGACAATACGACGATATACACTAATGACGATATACTGTATGTACTAATATTGCCAAAAGCATTGGGACTGCAAATCATTGAATTCAGGTGTTCCAATCACTTCCATGGCCACAGGTGTATAAAATCAAGCACCTAGGCATGCAGACGTTTCTACAAACATTTGTGTAAGAATGGGTCACTCTCAGGAGCTCAGTGAATTCAAGTGTGGTACCGTGATAGGTTACCATTGTGCCAAGTGTAAAGTTTAGTGGAGGGGGATTATGGTGTGGGGTTGTTTTTCAGGGGTTGGGCTTGGCCCCTTATGCCGAGTTCAGACTGCAAGATTTTCAAACTCGTTGGATCACTGCTCTTTTCACACTGCATGACTATCTGGGCCAGCATTCAGTCACTGCTGTGTTCACACTGCACAATGGATCGGCGTGACTGCATGACTGTACAAGAGGAAGAATCACCGGCAGCTCTGTCCCTTTCGCAAATTACGTTTCACAACAAAACACACACGAGAAGTGAGAAGGAAACAACGCGAGATCACGCGTGCGTCAGACCAGAGTTCTCGTGCGAGACTGGAATTGTTATTACAAATATAGACTGCAGTGCAGAAACTTGCGGTTCAAATTGTCTGTGCACTGATTTGCATCAATAGGGAGGAAAAACAAAAAAAGATTATGGCGGAGGAAATGGTTGGGGAGACACAGGGAGCAATGATAGTGTTCTGCAAAGAGAATTGGAGGTACATACATAGTTTTGCAATGTGCTACTGTTGCGGCTGGTCAAGCAAATGTTTGTGCTTTGTTTCTGTTTGATATAATTGTAAATATATCTATTAAAATACTGATATTCTGGTCTATAACTCCTCCCCGAACCTCCCGCTGTCCTGTATCTTGTTCTCTCATTGGCTGTCGGTCATGGCCGATGTATTTTTCAGTCAGAAAACAGTTCACACGTCAGCACCAATAGCCTCGTGGGCAGTGCGCTGACATATAGCGCTGTTGCGCTTCGGGCGACCTGAGTTCGAGTCCCGGCTCGTGGACCTTTCCCGATCCCGTCCCTCTCTCTCTCTCCCACTTCGCTTCCTGTCTACCTACTGTCCTATCATAATAAAAAAATCTTAAAAAAAAAAAAAAAAAAAAAAAAAAAAAGAAAACAGTTCACACAGCAGGAGTTTGAATCGCCGACAGGTCCAGATATTTAGCATGCCAAAGCAGGCGTTTAGCAGGCGTTGGCGACTCATCGGCGAGTCTCTCTGATCGCGTCTTTGATCACTCGCGTGCACGAGCACCGATTTGCCTATGATTTCAGGCATTTGTTGGCGATTTCGTAAAAACCTGTTGGCGAGTCAAAATCGGGGCTAAAATCGGGCAGTCTGAACTAGGCATTAGTTCCATTGAAAGGAACTCTTAATGCTTCAACATACCAAGACATTTTGGAAAATTTCATGCCCCAACTTTGTGGAAACAGTTTGGGGATGGCCCCTTCCTGTTCCAACATGACTGCGCACCAGTGCATAAAGCAAGGTCCATAAAGACATAGATGAGACATAGCGAGTTTGGTGTGGAGGAACTTAACTGGCCTGCACAGAATCCTGACCTCAACCCAACAGAACACCTTTGGGATGAAATAGAGTGGAGACTACAAGCCAGGCCTTCTACATCAGTGCCTGACCTCATAAATGCGCTTCTAGGAGAAGGGTCAAAAATTCCCATAAACACACTCCTAAACCTTGTGGAAAGCCTTCCCAGAAGAGTTGAAGCCGTTATAGCTGCAAACAGTGGGAAACTCTAACCCTACGTATTAAGAATGGGATGTCATTAAAGTTCATGTGCTAAAGGCAGACATCCTAAAACATTTGAGCAATATAGTGTTTATCGGCTGATACCAATATAGTGGCAGATACTGTCACATGTATGTTATGTTTTCATTCAGTTTTCATTGTGTTAAATTTCATTCTTAATCTCTCAGTTTGTTAATAAGTTCAGTCTTCCTCCGTCTCCTGCCTGTTTGTCTCCTTGGTCTCACATTTGATTAGAGTCCTTAGTTCAGGTGTGTCTTGTTAATTAGTATCATTAGTTCCTCTGTTTGTGGTGTACTAAAAGGGTTACTTCAGCAATTTAGAATTAAGCTTTGTATCAGTAGAAACCCGGTAGCCTATATTAAAATGATTGTGCTCCCCGCACGCCCTCATATCCCCCTGAGACGAGAGATTTGTGTATTTTTTGTCTGAAAAAAAAAAGCCTCTGATTATGCAAATATCATCATTTTGCGTCATCGGAGGCTTTTTTGGCCAGAGGTTAAAGACTACAGCCAGTAGTAGGAGCTAGTTCCCATAGGGGTGGGATCTCACTCACAGAATGTAAGACACAGACGGCCGCACGGACATTCATAACGGAGCGGTGCGGACCTAAGCGAGTGTTCTCAATTAATTCCTATGAAGGTTAAGCTTCCATAGGCATGAACTGAAAACACGCCAGACTGATGTGGCCGTGAATGACTGAGGCCGTGAATGAATGCCGGTCGGCCGTGCACATTTTAGTTTCGGTTTAAAATTAGCGCCAATTCGGGGGGTGGATTGCTTGAATTGTGGGTTCATGAAAACACAACAACAAAACGGTACAATGACAAACTCCCTTAAATAGGCGCTTTTCGCTTTGAAACCAAATCTTCCGCGATCATCTGGTCTGTCAGCTCCTCACTCTCTGATGAATGAAATCTGACTCCTGCTGAGACTCTCATTCGGCTCGTGCTGTGTTGAGCAGACACATTCCGTTTTTAATTGTAGTATCTGCTCTCTAACTGAACTAAATGATTTTATTACAATAAAAATCAAAACAACAGCGGGGCGGTGCCACGGTGGGCAAGAGATGTAACCGGTAGGCGTGGCTTGGGAGTGGCCTCATAGGGCAGCGAAGCAAGTGCATTCTGGGAGTTGATGTCTTTCATCCATATAAGCCAAAAATAAATGTTCTGGCTTTTCTCAGTCTAGAAGGCACCAACTTCTAAAATAATTTCACATTTCTACTACATAAATTACCCAATTCAAATACAATTAATCTTTCCAGCAGTGAAGTACCCCTTTAAGCCCTGTGTTTAGTTATGTCTAATTGTCTGTCGATGTCACTATATACTGGTTGTTCTGTCCTTGTTATTAATAAAGACTGCTGCATTAAGATCCAGTTTTATCTCTGCTGCAACCAAGATATCAAGAGTATAGCGTCAGTTCTGGCAAGTCACTTTGTCAAGCTTGCATCAGCTGACTGTCAGTTGATCACGTCTACCTATAGGAATACGACATCTGTCGCAGCATACATATATAAGCTCCTTCAGTACTATCAGCAGCTATCACGTTTCTCCAGAGCTCATTTACCCTCCTCCATCCCCAGCTCCTTTACCCTAAGGGGGGTTATAGCTGTTCTCCCTGCTCTTATCCATGCTAGGCTCCATGGACGCGCAGGGAGTTCTTGCCCAGAACAGAACCATACCGCCAATCCGAACTGTATGCTAATAGTCAATCAATCATCTTTGATGATAGTGGTCCTGACAGAACGCGACAGATATTGTGCATCCCTATTAAATAATGTTAAGTAATATCTATTTAATAGAATATTGTTGATTTTTTTGTTGTTGCATTAATCCCCTTTATAAACCCTTTATTAATTATTAATCCCATTCCACACTTCAATGTTCTCTTGCTAGACCATTATAAATAAGAATCTTGTTCCTAAACACTTTTTCAGTTAAATGATTGTTAGGCTGCATTAACTAGGTCAGCCGGAACCAGGAACACTTCCCATAACACCTGATGTACTCGTTACATCATCAGAAGAATGGCATCTACGCTAATGATAGTCTCTCTGTTTTATCCCGAGGTCTACTGCAGTCAGCCGGATCCAGGCCGTATCCAGATCAGATGGTGGACCTGCGCCCAGACATGACCAACGCATGACCCTGAAGTGTCTGCAGAGACCGTGTCAATTAGACTCTCCCTTAAATTGCCTCGTCGACACGGCATCCTCATCATAACTGATCATTAAACACTGACTCTTCCCCACCTAACATTATATTTAATTTGAACATATACTCTCCCAATCAGTCCAAAGCATGCTGGGAACTAAAATCCACTGCCCAGTTTCAGTTAATGCAACAGAAATGATTAGTGTATTCCCAACAAAAAGGGATTAAGTACACTTTAGTTTTAAAAATATTAGGTGGGTTGAAAGCAATTAAATTAAGTTGCTTTAGCTCATTTTGATTTCAAGAGGCAAATATATATATATATATATATTTTTTTTTTTTTGGACTGCCTCAAATGTGGCAAGGGGTACGTGTATATGAGAGAGAGAGAACTGACTGAAACGGGACGTGTGGATGAATGTGAGGATGAAAGATTCTAGATGCTGAGGAAAATAAAATGCTGAAGTTTCCAGCCTGCAGTTTTACTGAGATTGCCTTTAAATCTCTCTTCTCAGGATCTGTCATCTGCTCTAATCGCTAATACCTGGAATCCAATGCCACTCGGAGCTGATAGATGGAGGTAATTTGAAACAGACCCATATATGACCTCAACCTCATGAGGCTCGGTGCATTTACAGAACGGCAAAATTACCCCCAGTCAGGATAAAAAGTTAGCCGAATCAATGCACTGCAGAAATAAATTTATTTTAATCGGTCATTTAGCCACATCAAGCAGCATGTATTGATCTTCCATTGATCTGTTGCCACAGGATTCAGCTTATCCCCAATAATGAAGCTGCTAATTACACTTTAAAAGAAGTTATGATGTTTCAGAAAGTGGTGTTTGTATAACAGTCTTAAAACTGCTTCTGTTATTCCTACAGAGACTTAAATACAGCCTGTATTAAAGTTGTGATGCATTAGCACCGCTATTGATTTCAACAGTCGCTGCCTCAAGAGGCAAATGTGACAGCAAGCGTTCTTCAGTCAGATTCACAGGAGGCCTAGATCTGAGCTGTTTGTTCTGCATGATCTTCACAAAAAGAATTCAAATTTTAAAGTAAATGTGAAAAGCGGCGCTTGCCTGTGCCACAATGCTAGTTTCAATTTCATTTCAATTTATCTGTATAGTGCTTTTTGAAATACATATCCTCCCAAGGCAGCTTTACAAAGAATAGTGTCTTCCTTCAGAAAATCTGAAACAGGTTCTCTTTCCATGTAGGAGGATAGATCACCCTAAAATAAAAATTCTGTCATCATTTACTCACCCTCGTGTCGTTCCAAACCTGTAAGTTCTTCTTTCTTCTTGGAACAAAAAAGAAGATATTTTGAGAAACGTCTCAATGTTTTATGGTCCATATGAAAGTCAATAGTCAAAACTGCTGACATGTGGTTGGCAGGGTGTTCTGGATGGTTGCAAAAACAAACAAATCTTGGCTTATTTTTTCTACCCAAATCCTGGGTTGAGCCTATTGGGTCATTTTTTGGGTTATTTTTTCAGTGTTTGGTAGGGATGTGACGGTGAGGACATTTTCCCACTGGTTAATCGACGTGTGACAACACCAGTAATACCGGTATCACCAGCGGGGTTTTTTAAATCACTAATTCTATCTAACCAAAAGTAACATGCACACGACTGCTCGGGCTTTCTTAACGCAACTGAAAACGCGCCAGTGCGCACAGACCGTGAATGACAGCTCGTCTGTAAATGAGCGCTCTGTGAGGCCATGAATGAATGATAGTTTGTCCGTAAATGCACGCTCTGTGAGGCCATGGGTGCGTCTAAATCAGCTCCCTAGTTCAGTAGTCAGGGCACTGATCAGGCATTGATCAGTCTATGATTGAGACGCACGCCATGAATGAATGACAGTTCGTCCTTAAAGCCTTGTTTATACTCGACGCGTCCGCATACACGGCAAAAATGACGTCATCGAAGAGTGGCAAGTGGACAACGTTCAAAGTTTAAAGCAAAGGGAGATATTTGCTTTTAAAGAAATTGATTTCTAAGGACTACAGCAAACGGCCAGTAGGGACTACTAGACATTACTCCAGGGTGTGCTGACATCACCAGCCCCAATATTTACATAAACCCCTTCTCCGAGAATATGAAATAAGGGGGGGGCGAGGCCATTTTGTATCGCAGCAGAGAAGCGTTGTTGTGGTTAGTAGACTGGAGTGCTGTTGCCAATGCCTACGAAATGCTGTTATTTTCATCTGGAGTGCAGGTCCACTTTCTTCAGCCTTCCTAGGGACAGGGCAGCGTTGCAGTGCGTTTAACATACAACGTTATATGCATGTGCGTAAGAGACATGAGGGGAACACGATCGCATTTGCATCGGATATATGCTGCCCATCATAAATCAAAGCACGAGACAGACAGGGGTCGGAGGAGAAGATCGGAAAATGTGACATAATGGACTATATTCATCTGTATTTGCAATACATGAGCCTTCAGCTGCACGAGTTCAGCTGCACGAGACAGGTGGGCACGCGCGGCTACCGCGGCACATCTCGCGGAGGAAAGCTTCCACAATCTTCGCGAGTACGGGCTACAACCTGTAAGTGTGATTTATTTTTCGTCGATGTGTTTTCTGTAATAGTTCGTGTTGTTAATTGTAGCCTACGTTGTAGCAAGGAAGTACACAGATGACAGCGCTGTTTGGCTCTGCAAACCAGTTTGCTAAATGCTCATTCATACTTAACGTTATCCGACAAACACGTAACGTTACAAACTTTTAAAATCTCAACAGCGAACTTGGCATTAGTGTAAATGATTCTTTGATTAGAGCTTTTATGTATTGTTTATCTACAGGCATGCTAAACATGGTTCTGTGTTTGATTTGAATACTATAGTAAAGCCAATGTTTAGTGATCGTTCTTGTGACAGATATTTGGCAAATCGTTCTAAAAATACAAAAGTAACGGTGCCATTCAGTAGCGATCACTATAGATCCGCAGTCTTTACTCTTGAGGACTGAACAGGTTCTGCTCGATCATCTTCACTGATTCGGGCTCTTGGTATGGTTTTATTGACGCCATTGTAGACAAAGCACAGTCTAGTAGCCTGAGGCTACCGGTAAAGGTAAGGGGCGTGACTCTTCCGAGAAACGTGCACTAGGCGGTTAGCGAATCACAACACACTGGGCCAGCTAACCAATCAGAGCTCATTGTGTATTTTTGAGGGACTGGCTTCATAGAATCCGGAAACCCTCAGACCGTTTTTACAAGGAGGGACAGAGCAGTGTAGAATAAAGGTCAAATATATGAAAAATAATGCAATTTTTTAAAAACGAAGCATGAACACATGTTACAGTGCACCCCACAAACACAATCAAGCCTTCGAAAGAATGTGCTTTACCACCCCTTTAATGAAAAACACAACAACAAAATAAATGACAAACTCCCTTGAATAGGCGCTTTTACGTTTCCCCTTGAAACCAAATCTTCCGCGATCATCTCAGTCAGCTCCTCACTCTCTGATGAATGACTCCTGCCGCTGCCGAGACTCACGGTCGGATCATGCTTTATTAAGCAGACACGTTCAGTTTTTATTTGTATTGTCTGTTCTCTAACTGAACTAAATTATTTTATTACTATTAAAAAATCTAAACGACGGTGGGGCGGTGCCACGGTGGGCAAGTGATGTAACCGGTGTTGAGTCTGAACACCGGCAACACCGACTATCGTAGCAAGCCTAGTGTTTGGGTAGATTTTGCGTTACCCTGCTCCTGGGTCAGACATAACAACCCAGTGTTTGGGTAGTTTTTGCGTTACCCTGCTCCTGGGTCAGACGTAACAACCCAGTGTTTGGGTAGTTTTTGCGTTACCCAGATCCTGGATAAGACGTAACAACCCAGTGTTTGGGTAGTGTTTGCGTTACCCAGCTCCTGGGTCAGACGTAACAACCCAGTGTTTGGGTAGTGTTTGCGTTACCCAGCTCCTGGGTCAGACGTAACAACCCAGTGTTTGGGTAGTGTTTGCGTTACCCAGCTCCTGGGTCAGACGTAACAACCCAGTGTTTGGGTAGTTTTTGCGTTACCCAGCTCCTGGGTCAGACGTAACAACCCAGTGTTTGGGTAGTTTTTGCGTTATCCAGCTCCTGGATCAGACGTAACAACCCAGTGTTTGGGTAGTTTTTGCGTTACCCAGCTCCTGGATCAGACGTAACAACCCAGTGTTTGGGTAGTTTTTGCGTTACCCAGCTCCTGGATCAGACGTAACAACCCAGTGTTTGGGTAGTTTTTGCGTTACCCTGCTCCTGGGTCAGACGTAGCAACCCAGTGTTTGGGTAGTGTTTGCGTTACCCAGCTCCTGGGTCAGACGTAGCAACCCAGTGTTTGGGTAGATTTTGCGTTACCAAGCTCCTGGGTCAGACGTAGCAACCCAGTGTTTGGGTAGATTTTGCGTTACCAAGCTCCTGGGTCAGACGTAGCAACCCAGTGTTTGGGTAGATTTTGTGTTACTCAGCTCCTGGGTCAGATGTAGTAACCCAGTGTTTGGGTAGTTTTTGCGTTACCCAGCTCCTGGATCAGACGTAACAACCCAGTGTTTGGGTAGTTTTTGCGTTACCCTGCTCCTGGGTCAGACGTAGCAACCCAGTGTTTGGGTAGTGTTTGCGTTACCCAGCTCCTGGGTCAGACGTAGCAACCCAGTGTTTGGGTAGATTTTGCGTTACCAAGCTCCTGGGTCAGATGTAGCAACCCAGTGTTTGGGTAGATTTTGCGTTACCAAGCTCCTGGGTCAGACGTAGCAACCCAGTGTGTGGGTAGATTTTGCGCTACCCAGCTCCTGGGTCAGACGTAGCAACCCAGTGTTTGGGTAGATTTTGCGCTACCCAGCTCCTGGGTCAGACGTAGCAACCCAAAGTTTGGGTAGATTTTGTGTTACCCAGCTCCTGGGTCAGACGTAGCAACCCAGTCTTTGGGTAGATTTTGCGTTACCCAGCTCCTGGGTCAGATGTAACAACCCAGTGTTTGGGTAGTTTTTGTGTTACCCAGCACCTGGGTCAGACGTAACAACCCAGTGTTGGGGTAGTTTTTGTGTTACCCAGCTCCTGGATCAGACGTAACAACCCAGTGTTTGGGTAGTTTTTGTGTATCTCAGCTGTTTTATTGTCCACCAGGCAAAAATAATTTCGAAAATAAATAGCACAAGCAATTTGAGGTAGGCCTATCATTCATGCCCAGAACAGTGCAAGACGAGTTATTTGTCGAGGGGTTTCCTCAATTCCCTTACTCGAAGTATGAGCAATAGTAATAGTGATTCTTGCCTTGAAAACACCACTAGTGAATAGCAAGAACAAATGCAACAACAAAGATTGAGACACAAAATCAATGTATAAAAAAACATGCAGTACACGCTTATTTCTACTTTTGCAAATAAAAACAAGACTTTGTAGTCAAAGATCATGAAGGGGATAATAAAATACACCATATACAGCTCGATCTTGGCCATACTCTTACTCAGGTACAAACACATTGGTTTTTATTATGAAGTCCTACTGTGAATGCATTCCATTTTATACAACAGTTATGGCTCTCTAATCTGATTGGACAAGCAGCACTCCATGAGTAATGACATACATCAGATCTGCAGCGCTTCACTGCTCCAGAAAGACTGTCAGTCTGTGTCCTTGCTCAGAGATTCACAACACTGACAAAGTAACTGGCAATATTTTCTCAAATGTAAGTTCCTCAGATGTTTAATTAACAAAATAATTTATATTAAAGTGATGATGATATATATAGTGACAGTTCATCTTTGGATCATTCCTTTAACCATTTAAGAAAGTTCCTTATGCGCCAGAGAAACAAGCATACAGCCATATAGAATATGAATTAATAGAATATGAATATTGAATTTCCGTTTTGTGGTATCTCTGTATACTTCTGGCATGGCTGTTGAAGAGTAATTGGCTGGTGAAGTGGATTTACTTATTGTAGAGTTAACTAAAGTTATCATGAGCATTGTAATGTTTGAAGCGGATATCATAACAAATGTCAGTAGACCAGGAAGATTTAAAAACAAGCGTTTCATTCATAAATCCGTAAGATCTTACCTTCATGTTGTGGAAATGCAAACCGGAAGACACAACACAACGAGCACAGCGCAGAAAAGGGGCGGGCTACATAAGATCTATATATGACTCAGAAATATGCTAATATATAAAAATAGTAAATAAAAATGTATTATAGTTTAAATGTATATTAAATGCAATTAAATGGAACTTAAGAATGTTTTTTGACCTGCTAAAGTACATGTTAATAATATTGTCACATGTCTGTCTTGTCTTGTTTAGCACATGTGGTGTTTTTGTTATTTCCTGTGTCATGTGCGCTCCTGTCTTTTGTCTTGACCCCACCCCTCTTGTTTTCTGATTATTGGTTTATTTGCCCCACCTGTTCTTCCCCATTACCTGCCTTGTTTGTCCCCTATTTAATCTCATTGTGTCTTCAGCTGGTTCGTTGTCATTGGTATGTCTCCTGGAATTAGTAGAATTAACGTTATGTTCAATCCCGCGGGAAATTCAGACCGGTCACACCAATACTAACAAAAGTCCAGCAGAACACGTGTTCGCAATGTTCAGAGGATTAAACGGACTGAATGAGAGGAGGCGGGTGCGTGTCACTCGCTGTCGGTCGGAGAGGAGAGCGCAGCTGATATCGATACTGTAGAAAGTATTGTATCGTTTCAGATATTTCAATATCGATACATAGCGAAATATGGATATTTTTGAAAACACTAGTAGGCATACACACAGGTTCGAAGACTCGTTCTCTCGCCTCCTACAGTGCAATTCGGCTAGGTATACATCCGTGCTAAAATATCAAGGTGAAAGTCATCATAGCTTGCGTAGTATAGACCCAGCTCCGAACCCGACTTTGAGAATAGATTAACGGCAATAATTTTTTTATCGCCCGATAAGAGTCGTTAACGCCGATAATGGCACACCACTAATTTTTATATTGTATTTAAATAAATACCCATTTCTTTGCACTTGAGTCCTCGCTCCCTTTTCATTGTACCACACCCTGACAGAATGAACCAGCCATTAGAGGACTCCGCTAAGGATGGGTATCTTCCTTTTTCCATCTCCCCCCACTGAACCCTCCAACTATCTGCGGCTCGCCAGATATGTTAACTTGCGTTACATCAGTCAGCAGGGAGCTGACGTGAGGGACTTTGCCTGCAGTTTCCTCATAGAGGTCGATCACATGGTCTACACGGAGGCGAAAATTAAGAAGGTATTAAATATCTGTTTGGATATGCCTCTCAGCCCGGGGGAGATGGAGAAGCCTACTGACTGTTCCCTGCCATCTACAGTCAGTGGAGGCCCCAGTCCTCCAATGACCTGGAAACGGAGAAGGAGGAGGAAGAACAGGCCCACTTCATCAGACACCTCCGTTGAGGAGGATCCGACTTCGGTGGTCCCGAGTCCAGTGGTCCCGAGTCCGGTGGTCCCGAGTCAGGTGGTGGTCCCAAGTCAGGTGGTGGTCCCAAGTCCGGTAACAGTCAGAGAGACTGCTGGCGACCGGGAGGTTGAGACCGTCAGTCCTGACATGGCCAGGAGGGCTGTGCTGTGCTGGGGTTTTATGTGGTGGCGGTCCTGCGTGCTTAGGAGCACAGGGCTTCCTTCAGAACTTCGGAGGTTCCTGAGCAACCCACGGTCATCCTGGAGGAGTTTCCAGAGCTGCCAAAGTGCATTGCCTTGCCATGGCTAGCCCCTGACCAGAGTCCAGAGACGGCTCAAGCCACTGACCAGCATCCAGAGATGGCTCCAGTCACTGACCAGCATCCAGAGACGGCTCCAGTCACTGACCAGCATCCAGAGACGGCTTCAGTCACTGACCAGCATCCAAAGATGGCCCCAGCCACTGACCAGCGTTCAGAGATGGCTCCAGCCACTGACCAGCATCCAGAGACGGCTCCAGCCACTGACCAGCATCCAGAGACGGCTCCAGCCACTGACCAGCGTCCAGAGACGGCTCCAGCCACTGACCAGCATCCAGAGATGGCTCCAGCCACTGACCAGCATCCAGAGACGGCTCCAGCCACTGACCAGCATCCAGAGACAGCTCCAGTCACTGACCAGCATCCAGAGATGGCTCCAGTCACTGACCAGCGTCCAGAGAAGGCTCC
This sequence comes from Romanogobio albipinnatus, assembly GCA_023566225.1. Lineage (NCBI taxonomy): Eukaryota > Metazoa > Chordata > Actinopteri > Cypriniformes > Gobionidae > Romanogobio > Romanogobio albipinnatus. Next base: position 12,545,117 of record CM042253.1, on the reverse strand, counting down.
AGCCACTGACCAGCATCCAGAGACGGCTCCAGTCACTGACCAGCGTCCAGAGACGGCTCCAGCCTCTGATCAGTATCCAGAGAGGGCTCTAGCCCACGATCAGAGTTCAGAGAGGACTCCTTCTCCTTTTGTCTCGAGTCCAGAGACAAGCCCAGAGCCCTTGCTTTCTGTTTCAAGGCCAGAGAGGTGGCCCCCTGAACTGTGCGCGCAGCCCTGGCCCCCTGAACTGTGTGCGCAGCCCTAGCCCCTTGAACTGTGCGCGCAGCCCTGGCCCCCTGAACTGTGTGCGCAGCCCTAGCCCCCTGAACTGTGTGCGCAGCCCTGGCCCCCTGAACTGAGGTTGCCGACCTGGCCCCCCTGACTTGTGTGCGCCGCCCCAGTCTATCCCTCCTGTCCCACCCTGGTCTGTCTCTTGTGTCCCACCCTGGTCTGTCCCTCCCGTCCCGTCCTGGTCTGTCCGTCCCGCCGTAGGGAGGGGGTAATGTCACATGTCTGTCTTGTCCTTGTCAAATATCATCATAATTACTTATATTGTCTTTTAAATATACTGGCAAGCATTTATGGTAAACTAAAATATACTTTAATCCAACAGTTGTTCTGACTAACTCTTTTTAGTTAACTTTACTTAAACTGGGCAAATTAGCGTGAGGGCGCAATTCCATAAAAGTGCCGATGGGAGTGGACAGTTCTGTGCATGATCTACTGACAGCGCGAATTAAAGAACACAGACGCAACCGGATCATTTCCATAATGACCAACACACTCTACCATCTGGTTTAAGACATGCTTTTTTTGGGGCAGTAAATAATGGTGCAAACACCAGTAAACTGACAAGCGCAAACCTTAGTAAATCACCTTGTGTGATTTAAATACTCTACTCTCATAAATTTTGAGTCTGAAAGGGAAACTCCTACAAATTATAATGAGCTCTTTTTGTGTATGGAAGCCTCTTCTGAAATTGACTCTGATTGTCCAAAAGGTTTTTTTGTAACTTTTCTTTATCACGTCGACACATTCTTTTTGGGTTTTATGTCTAAGACAAGAATCTAATTAATGCAAGTTTTTGTATAAACCTTCTTTTATTTATTGGGAAGTTTTATATCCATAAATGTAAATATATGAAAAGTAAACACCACTTTAACTTTTTCAAACAAGAATTGAAGAGGTATTTAAATACAACTTCAACTAATAATAATAATCTTCCTTAATATGTTTTTCTTAATTTTTGTTCCCTCTTCTTTTCTATTTTTCTTTTCTTCTTCTCTCTTTTAAAATTTTTTTTTTAGGATTATTATTCAATAGATTTAATTAAATGTATTTTACATTTCCTCTGTAAAAGTATTGAACCATAATTTCCTTTTTTTTTTTAAGATTGTTTATATTTCTTGTATGTATTGACTTGTTCTGTTTGTTAATATTGCAATATAAATTTTGAGGGGTTGGATGGACTCTGGAATCCATCAGAGACCGAAGGCATGGGCGTAAATTTCATCTAACAGTTGGGTGGGACAGTAAACAAAAAATATCTCAAAGGCAATTTTTGAAGGGGACACAAATAATACAGCCAAAATTGTACATGTAAGTATATAGCCACGTTTCCACTGCAGGAACTTCCCCCAGGAACTAGGAACTTTGGGGTGGTACTCTGTGTGTTTCGACCGCAGGAACCAGGCTTTAAATGAAGTTCCAGGTAAATATTTCCCCCTCCAAATGGCCCTGCTCGCGAGGTAGTACTTTTTCAAAGTTCAGGAACTTTCGGGGGTGGGACTTGTGCGCTGAACATGCTGATTGGTTGAGGTCACGCAGCATTTTATTTCAACCGATATTTTTTAAAGTCTTTTGCGAGGTTCGTTCTGCGTTCAGTAAATATCAGTCTTGCTCTTTCTGTCCGATGGCGCACCTTGTCTCGCACGGTCAATGCCCGTAATAGCTGATAATAACATACATTATCTTATTTTAAATCTAGCTTTACGAGCTTTCAGAATACGCTTTAGTATCAGTGCTCGTCTCTTTTCCGCCGTTTTGTTAATTACCTCTTTAGTAAACCAATACATAACAAGCAAAAGCAGCGCTGCTTGCATCTCCTCCATACTTGTTATTGTCGCAGACAGTATCGCACAAAAATAATTACTGTCCGTCACTGACTGGGAGGAGCAGTCGCGCGTAGTCCCACGTCTCTGGACTAATTTGCCTAATCTTCATGGTGCTTTAGACCGCAGTGGAAACGCAGACAGTAGCAGGTCTGGGGGGGAAAAAGTTCCGGGTAATTTCAGTGGAGACGGGGCTTATGTGTAGTGTTGGTGCACTGAAAAATTATCTTAAGTCTGTTTATCTATTCTCTGTCATTGTATCTACAACACAAAGCAATAGTTGTTTAAATATGAGTTATCATAGGTTATTATTAATAAAATGATCTTGCTTCTTCCACATAGTACTGAGCAAAACCCAACACCTCAGATAGAGGGGGGATTGTCCCCTTCTCCAGTTATCTTTCTCTAGTTGCAATCACTCGTTTTCCAAAGTCACCTTGAATGTTTAAAGGTGCACTATGTAGCTTTTCCGTCCGCTAGAGGTCGCCTGTTCAAAACAAAGGCATAGTGTGATGACGCCACATTTGAGCGCAGAATCTTGGGACATGTGGTCTTCACCTCACAGCCGGTGGAAAAGAATCGGGATAGGACTCATGTTCATGGATGCGATTATTAACGTTTCTGTAGTATGAAGCAGAGCAGGACCGAGTGTTGTGGAGCTGAGCAAGGCCGCTGGAGCGATTGTTAATAAGATGAACGCAACACACGCCTCGCGAGCAGCGGGACTTTTATTATGCCACAGTCGCCGGCGCCACTTCTGCTTTTCCGGTCAGTATGAGGTAACGCAGCTCTGTTTATCATATTAGATACATCTGAGTGTGTTGAAAATTATGTTATGACGTTACTCTGTTCGTTTGCTCAGCGGCTGCCATGACGCTTTGCACACTGCAGTAAGAGTAAAGCGTTTCTGAAAAATAAAAGCGGAAACCGAGGGGAACGCAGATATGACGCAATTGACAGGCGACTCCCTCACACGTCCTGGTTCCTTTGTTAAAATTAGGGATGCACCGAAATGAAAATTCTTGGCCGAAGCTGAATACTGAACCTGGGTTTTCTATATATATATTTTTTTTCCATTTATTTTGCCATTTTTTTCACCATTGCTTAAATGATCTTTTTTACTATTTTATCTTGCTTTTAAAATAAATTACAGTTGTTGTTTTTTTACAAAACTACAATTTAAAAATATTTATTTAACACTGAACATTTGTAGCATTCCAGCAGACATTATACAAACAAAGCACAATATAACTTAAAAAAAAAAAAAAAGCAGAACAGTGTCCGCAAACGGCCATTTCTGCATCTTTTTCGGACACTTTAAAGCCTTCTTTAAGCCTTGTTAATACTCGGCGCGTCCGCACGAGTGTGGGGGTGTGCGTGGCAAAAGTGACGTCATCGCAGAGTGCCAAGCGGACGAGGCGCGCAGTCAGCGGAGGCTGGCGCTGCGGAGCCAGACGAAAGTATAAACGATGCTTAATGCTTCCACACTTCCGACATGTGCTGCATTTAGAAGCACACCTCTCTCTCACGCGCTGGTTGCTATATTTGATTGCGTCATCAAAAACGTCATTGTTCGGTAAAATTTATTCTGTCTTTTCACTTATTATTTTGCTATTTTGGGCCGAATAATTTCGGTTGCCGAACATTCAATGCATCCCTAGTTAAAATAGCATTTTCTCACGATTTACAAATAGTTGGAAACATTTGGGATATTGTAAGTACTCAACTGAACAAAATATATAACACTGGCCTAGTGGTTTTTGGATATTTTACTGAATTTTTTTTACATAGTGCAGTTTAAGTAAAGTTATTAAACGTAATTTCGGGAGGAGTATGCCCATCTAATTTTTCAATTAATACCAAGGTATAAAACCAGCAGCTTACCTCTTCCCGTTGTTAGTTCTTGCAGCATCCCTCCTCCTCCCCGGCTCCTCCTTTTTGTACAATTTTGCCTGTTATAGGGGGGCAATCAGAGCTCAGGTAGAATATCCTCTCCGAGCCCCTCTATAGCAGACAGCAAGCCAAATCTGTTTACCACCTTCACCAAGATTATATGGGCACATAAACTCGTGAACTGTCAATACAACTGAAACATTTGAGAACATCCAACCGATCTCACGACAATTCTACAAGACGGCTAATTCGTACACCCTCACTCGTAAGAATTTGTACGATTTGTACTAAACCCACCCCTAAACCTACCCGTCACCGGGGTTTAGACTAATCGAGTGAGGTTGTATGAATTCAAAGGAATTAGCCACCTCGTAAAATGCGTACAAATTGGTCGTGAGGTAGTTGAGTTTATAAACTGATGTTGATTTTCCTTTAAAAAATTTTTTTATTGAACTCACCATTATGGTGATCAGTGTTCCCTTTGGTTGGGCTCTTGGAGATTATTCTATCTCTCAATTGATGCAGCGATGCAACAAGATATCAGTTGTTTGGTTTAAAGGGAATGGAAGTAATAACTAGGTTTTAAAAGGTGACCTAACTTATAACTAAATCATAAATTAGTCTATTTTTCATGTCAAATGGTGATCTTATCAAATGTATTGCTAACACATGTCATAAACACCTTGAGAAACTTTTAATTGGGTTCATACTGTATAATCCCTTTATATTTTTGACAATATCTAGTACTTGACATTGCTTGAGTCACACAGAGACATTCAGCATGCAAAACACAACAATAGTAGCTATACTAAGTCAAGAGTAAATCTAAAGTAAATTATCAAGTACACTCTACAGTTCTTTTTAGTTACTATAACTCTCATATAAGTGAACTATACTAACTAAACTTTAGTCCATACTATTCCTATTTCACTGTACTTCGTTTAAAGGTCCCATGGCATGGCATTTTTCTATTATTTTATAATGTTTCCTGAGGTGTACTTATATTGTTAGTATGACTTTTACATCATAAAATGTCATAATTTAGAAATAAAAGGCATTTTTTCAATACTGCTGTTTGCCCTGTGGCTGAATGCCCTGCTTCAAGAGGCGTGTCTGCTGTGAGACTTCAGTAAAAACGCCCACTGTTGTGATTGGCTGACATCTAGAACGATTCAGTCCGATTTGGTGAACTGATTCGGTTCACTAAAAAGAACAGGTTCAAAAGAAAGATCGTTCGCGAACCGGACATCACTAACGTACCAGAGACGGAGCTCAGCAATCGCTAACAAAGTTATTTATAGTACCTACTGAGTTATGAGAGCGCTTTCAGTCAGCGCTGTGAGTTTATTGTGTTTGTATCTGAGAGTTCTGAATAAACACGAGTCCCAGTCACACCGAGTCCGTCTTCATCATTATTACCAACTTTGTAACACATGCAAAGTACCATTACAGCTGTCGAGATGAACGAGTTAAAAGTAAGTGTTGATAATAGCATTATTTTTCAAATAAAATAAAAGCGTCAGTGACGCGCGTTGAGTACACAGCGCAAACAAAGACACAACAGCAGTAATCAAATGTTATCCAGTTTATTGTGGGGCTAGGCTGGCTAGCCCGAATATGCTCACGCCTACCCCCCTTCTGCTTAATCTCACGCCGCGTTTGGTGCCTCCGCTGTGGGCCAGATGCAGTACTGGGGGTCGGGGATGTTGAAGGCCAACGGCCAGTGCAGCCCGAGCTTCAGCGTGTGTGAGGCCGATGTTGAGCAGAAACTCACGACTGTATGCACATTTTAGAACCGGTAGATGCGACGAGGACGTACAAAAACACTGACTCACAAGATAGAAAACACTGTTCTGTCTGGAGAGAGAGAGGCCGCATTGTGTGCACGAATAATAAATAATTAGCTACACATCAGAAATTACTGATCACAGATCAGAAGGAACTGAAAAAAGACTTCTGTTTTCATTTGTACATCCAAACACTGAGAAACTGCCAGCATTCACTCGTTCACAAGGAATGATCTCTCGAGCGTTTGCATGGGCGTGCCAGATTCTCTGGGCGGAGGAAAGGGAGGTAACCGTTCCTGCTTGGACGTCAAACCAGGAGACTTCAGGATTGGCTCGTCTGGCCTGTCATTTTCTCAAAGGCAGAGAGAGACAGCCAGAACTCGGGTTTACACCGATCAACATTTCTATCCACTTGGGGACAATATTCAGGCTAGGGGAACTCATATTAATGTTGAAAAACCTCATAAAATGAAAATTTCATGCCATGGGACCTTTAAGGCAATCGGTTTGCATGCTTTCTTTTTAAAGTAAGTCTAACTAATTATGTTTTACAGTGTTTATCACAGTGTTATAATAAAAGGAACACTGTGGGTGTTTTTGCAATGTCCCAAATTCTAACATGAAATTAAGATTTATTAAGAAATGTTGCTGGTGTTTCTTCATGCTTCCTTTAATGAATCAAATCAATTTAAAGGTATCTTCAACATCACTTTCTGTCCTATCTTTTGTAAAACTCTATAGTACAAAAATAATTAATAACAAACTTTTGTCCCACATGACATTATTTTGGTTGGAAACTAACAGCACAGACATCAGTTTCATCAATGGGTTGGATGAATTGTGATGTTTTGTGGGTTTAGATTGTTTGTGTCAATCTAAAACAAAAAAACACCCTGTTTGATTGAAATTACATCACCATGAGGAACACCATCCCATAATGCCTGAAACACAGTCACATTAGCGGATTTCTGATCTTATTTAATAAGGGAGAGCTTTAAGGATCAGGAATGAGGTTTGTTGTTGTCATGAAGGGTTTATCAGTTCAATTACTGTACATCCTCCTTGTTTCCTTCTGCAGCATCAAACACATTTCATTTCTGTAAATAAACTGAAGGCAAATATGGGATTGACATTTACTGGCATGCTACTGATGTCGGTTGTCATAATGGGCACCTCCCAACTCCCATAAGTGCCTGCAGAGCTGAAATACCTGCTCGTCTCATATTCCCATTCAATCTGAAATTAGATCATAAACTGTCAGGATTCACTGTGACAAACAGGAAACAAATGGCTGCCTCAAATAATATTGGTAACACTAGAATAATGGTCATTAGTTAACATTAGTTAACTACATTAGTTAACATGAACTAATAATGAACTACACTTACAGTATAAAGCATTTATGTATCTTTGTTAATGCTAATTTCAACATTTACTAATACATTATTAAAATCTTGTTAACATTAGTTAATGCACTGTGAACTAACATGAACAAACCATGAACAGCTGGATTTATATTAACTAACGTTAACAAAGATGAACAAATACAGTAACAAATGTACTGCTCATGGTTAGTTTGTGTTGGTTAATACATTAACTAATGTTAACTAATGACCATTACACTAAAGTGTTACCATAATATTTTACAAAACCCCATCTATCTATCTATCTATCTATCTATCTATCTATCTATCTATCTATCTATCTATCTATCTATCTATCTATCTATCTATCTATCTATCTATCTATCTATCTATCTATCTATCTATCTATCTATCTATCTATCTATCTATCTATCTATCTATCTATCTATCTATCTATCTATCTGATCCATCCGACCAACCAATCATCCATCTGTCAATCTATCTAACCAACCAATCCATCCATCCGACCAACCGATCCATCAATCCAACCAACCAACCAACCAACCAACCAACCAACCAACCATCCATCCATCCATCCATCCATCCATCCATCCACCCACCCAACCAGCCAGCCAGCCAGCCAGCCAGCCAGCCAGCCAACCAACCAACCATCCATCCATCCATCCATCCACCCATCCAACCAGCCAGCCAGCCAACCAACCAACCAACCCATCCATCTAACCAACCAATCAATACATCCATCCAAACAATCCATGCATCCATCCGACCAACCGATCCATCGTGTATAGTTGTCATTTTCCTTCTGTAAGTATTTTTCTAGATATTATCTATGTTTTATATCTTAATGACACACAAGCAGACAACCAAATAAATGATTTCAAGAAAAAAAAAAAAGTATTAACTTCCTTCCTGTCACATGAGACTGCCAACTTCCTACCCCTACTTCCAGGAAGCATAACGAAGGCAAACCCTCCCAAAGAAAGGTCATTTTCATGTTACTAATAAGTATTTTTTGTTGACACATATCTACATAATCATGAAGGTCTCTAGAATCATCCAAACAAAACAAATCTTACTACAGATCTATAGTTTTTTGTATACTTAGTCAAAAGTCCAAGCGGTAACTATAGTTGCCGGTGGGCAAATGACTTATAATGGGGAAATGGGGTATACTGTGCTAACAGGTTAATAAATCAAGGTTTTTGGTCTTGTTTAGTGCTTTTTGCTTTCATAATATCCCACCTAAAACATAACTTAACCCTTTAACTAGCATCTCTACTGTACCCTAAATCATTTTATGACTAGTAGCTTACAACCATTGTAATGTGGAAATTCAGTCAAGTAATGAGTTTGCATTTACATTATTATAAGAAATCACCTACTACAGTCAGCCATTGAATACTATGGGACTAATGATTTTATTTTTTTTGTAAGATGTATTTTTTCGTCAATCTATTTATTTATTTTCATTTAACTTTTTGATACACAATGCCCTGTTAGGGCAACTTAATGGCTGCACTTTGTTCTGTGCCATGTTCCACCACTTTAAGACTTTATTTGTTGTTTGTTGTGCTTTCATAATCAAAGATAAGATAGAAGCAGCTTTTTTTGAGTTTGATTGAATGTTCTTCGACTTTTATACATAATAAATTTGATTATGAATAAAAATTGATCTGTTGAAAGCAGTTATTTTGAGTTAGATGCTAAATGTTCTCCTCTTATTCATATTTGACATTCAAGGGGTGCATACAACATATCTGCCCACCGGCAACTATAGTTGCCACACATTCAAATACGATTTTCAAGAAAAAATACAAAAACCTGGGGAAAATAAATGCAGAAAATGTTCACATAGGACACTATTAACATGACTATATGCATGAAACCATTCAGAAAAAATGGGGCACAAATGGGTTAAGTATTTATAAAAACTATACAAACAAAAATGCTCTTATAGTTACTCCAACACTTAAAAAGCTAATTATGACTTAAATTATACACTCTAATAAATTGCACATACAAAAATGCTACAAAGAACATTGGAGGATATTTAACAAATTATGACTCAAACAATGGATGAACAAACAAAAATGCTTTTATAGTCACTCCAAAACTTAATCAAGCAAATTAAGACTTGAAGGATCAACTGTAATAAATTGTTCATACACAAATGCTAGAAAGAATGTTCAAGGAAATTTACCAAATATTAACTCCATAAACTGTGAAAAAAACACTCTTAAGCACCTGTAAAGACACTTAAGCAAATTATGACCCATAAACTGGATTAACTATACCCTCTACAAACAAAAGTGCTATTATGGATACACTGTACTTACCACCACAAAATTTAAATATATAAGTTCTTGTAGCTCTACCCCTATCTCAAATAATAAAAGATGAACAGTTGTTTCTGGCATTTCTATTCACCTTCAAAGTTGACGCAGCATTAAAATTTGGCTCATCTGGACTTCCTTATTGTCAGTTAAGTCATGTTAGTAATATGTAGAAAACGAACTAGCTAGCTAGTGATAGCTTAGTGACAGCAATAAAACGTCCAATGCCGTCCAATATTAGTTGATAATATTGATAATATGAAGTAAATTTATTTCGTTTGACACCTTTATGGCTGAGAGGAGAAGACTTACCTCTATACTGGGCTTTCTTTTGATCTTCTGCCTTTCTCTTTTTCCGTCCCTGTGCACTCGAGGGTTTAGACCGCTTCATTTTTGATGAACGCGCCAGTGATGAGCACTTGCCTGACCTAACGGCTGAACGCCTGTGCTCGACAATACTCACCATCAATTCAATCTAATAATCAGGTTAAGTAATTAAACGTGTGGCTGAGGGGGCGCCCAAGGATGATCATGTTTAATAAACATTATGTTTTATTTCGCTTGTTCTAATTTTATGCTTAATGGGAAGTAAGTCTAAGGGCGACACTAGAGGGCGCCTGGGCCCCCAACACATTTGTCGCCCTAGGCAACGGCCCTGAATCCATCCATCCATCCATCTAACCAACCTATCCATCAATCTAACCAACTGATCCATCTATCCATCCAACCAACCAATAGATATCAATCTATCTAACCAACCAACCAATCCATCCGCTCAACCGATCCATCAATCCAACCAACTGATCCATCCATCCAACCAACCAACCAACCAGCCAGCCAGCCAGCCAGCCAGCCAGCCAGCCAACCAACCCACCCGCCCATCCATCCATCCATCCATCCAACCAACCTATCCATCAATCTAACCAACTGATCCATCCAACCAACCAATAGATATCAATCTTTCTAACCAACCAATCCATCCATCCGACAAACCGATCCATCAATCCAACCAACTGATCCATCCATCCATCCAACCAACCAACAAGCCAACCAACCCAACCCAACCACCCACCCATCCATCCATCCATCCATCCATCCATCAATCTAACCAACCAACCAACCGATACATCCATCCAAACAATCCATGCATCCCTCCGACCAACCGATCCATCCATCAGACCAACTGATCCATCCATCCATCTATCAATCTATCTAACCAACCAATCCATCCATCCATCCATCCATCCATCCATCCATCCATCCATCCATCCTATCTATCTATCTATCTATCTATCTATCTATCTATCTATCTATCTATCTATCTATCTATCTATCTATCTATCTATCTATCTATCTATCTATCTATCTATCTATCTATCTATCTATCTATCTATCTATCTATCTATCTATCTATCTATCTATCTATCTATCTATCTATCTATCTATCTATCTATCTATCTATCTATCTAATCTGAGCCGAATCCAAATATTTGTCATCAGCATAGGTGCTGCATGAACGTTATGTATTCCTTCAAGCACACATTTTCCTGTTTTTGTGTTGAGACTGCAATAAGTCACCAGTTTTCTGATGATGGGCAAAAAATAGCCTGCGTGCCCACGGCCTTGACATGAGTGCTGACAGAGCGATTTTTTGTTATGTTTGGATGTTTGCGCAATTCCTCAGGGAAAGATCCACTACAGCACGTCTCCCTCTGAGGGAGAAACCACAGAATGAGGTTTGTTTTCTCCTACAATTATAATCTAATTTTAGCTGCTAAATACTTCAGCACACATCGAGGAGATGATGACCTTTTATGCTGGCATATCAGAAGGCCGTTCTTCAGCACTGGGTGTTCACCTCTCTTGGCCAGATCTCTGTGTGAGGTCCATATGACGGCAGCCTCTTTTGTGAGAAGGAACTCCCGTGTCAGTGTCCTGAGGCAAATCCAGCTATTACTGCATTCATTAGCTGGGTTTCAGCCTGCAGGCTCTGCACTAATAGACTACCTACACTCTGAAAGTAATTTGTATATTGATATGTTTTTGTTTGTATCCGTAGTGCAATACAAGGATTGTCCCATTTATTATGGTAACTTGCCAGACGCTGGAATAGAGAATTACAGTGCATTATGTTCCCTAGGAATCGAACCCATGACCTTGGCTGCGCTGTTAAGCTACAGGAAGGCAAATGAGAGAAGCAAATAATGCACTCACAATATAAATTAAAATTATGTTTACCCAGGGATAATGCAACTACTAGGCAGTTTTTTTAATGGGCCTTCACTTTATTTTCCCCCATAGCTCCACTTATAATAGTTTTTTTATAACCAAAACATTTGGAATTTAGCCCTATCAGTTCGAGTGTATAAAGAACGGGCCAATGGCGTACAAGCTTTGCATCTGGCGCTCCGCCCCGCAGTGTGGGTATAAATATGGAAGCGAATGCAGTGCACATTTGTTGTGCCGAATCATGACTCGTACAGCGATGGTACAGCAACCGTGGCGATGGGACGTAACGTCTCCGTTCCCTCCTTCAGGGAACGAGGGTTACATATGTACATACGAGACGTTCCCTTTCAGTCAGTCATGTTCGACATTATGTCGACGTCACCAACGTATTGGGATCCTTATGGAAAACACCACAGCTGTTGCCACTTCCAGTGCCCTGCGTAAGCCCCTCAGACCCCTGTCTGTTGGGGCGGCAACTTATGCAAGGAGAGTCACTGCTGCTGATCCGCAAGACCCACTCAGCAGAGTATTGGATAGCATTGGGAAAGCGTGCCCAAAGGAAATGTTTCAGTGGGACTACTGTTCTGTATTTGAATGAATTCAAGCAGTTCACCCCCGACGGGACGCGCTTCTCTGTGAGTCGCGCTGTCTGATTGACCGAGACCGAGCTGCATACAGAGAAAACCGATCCTCTGCACAGGATCATACATGTATGTGAAACGTAGTACGCATGCCGCTTAATTAAATATTATAGGTGGCGCTATCAAGCCATTTTGCCACACCTAATTCTGAAACAAATATCAGATGAAGATTTCCACCACTTCTGATGCATGTGCAAAGTTTTATGAGTTTTTGAGCATGTTTAGGCCCTCAAAAATGCGATTAATTTCGGAGAAGAATAATAATAGACAGAGCAATTCCAATAGGGTGTATAATACACCATCAGTGCTCGGGCCCTAAAAAGACAGAAATTTGCCAAAATCTTTTTTTTTTTACAGTAATACTATATTGATGTATATTCTGAATAAAAAAAAATCTAAGAAACTAGATGTAACCAAACACCTACACAACTGAACACCTACACATTACCATCCATTCAAAAGGAAAACTTAGGAATAATTTTGTACTGAAATGTAAACATGGACTACGTAACAAACTGCAGTGAATTATAAGCAGTAGAGAGTGTCATTCTGGTTTTGTAAAGAAAATCATGATATCATCATTGAAATCATTGTATAATGCAACCTGACATTAGTGTTTTTTGAGTCTACATTTTATGATTGACAAAGTGTGTTTGTTGGTTGAAAACCTTTGCTAGGGAAAATAATGTGTTTTGGGAGTTTTGCTAAATTTGGAGCTACAGACTACTCTTACTATTTCTGCCATATAAAGATATTGTAAAATTAGTAATGCTAGTTAATATTTCTGCATGTCTACAAGCAAAGCGGAAAGTACTTTGGGCAAGCTCCAGTAGCAAACCTGAGCATGAACTTTTTATGTATCTTCAAAATGACAAATCTGACTAATTGGAGTCAAGAAACATCCAATGCGTATAATTTTGAGAACCGATGAGAATTGTCTGGAAAAGCTCCCATTTGGGCAAGTCTGGAGAATCATGACGTTAATGAAGAGGGAGGGATTATCGTTAATTAGCCAAAATCTATAGAATACAATAAGACCAAAGGGCATCATCTCAACAATGTGACAAGCTGTTGAACAATGGCAGGAAGTTGGTGTGCTGTTCAATCTCTGGCACTTTGTGTGTGGTTTTGTGCTTTTTGTCATGCTGTTCCACAGTGGAGTAATCTGCCCCAGAATCCTCAAGCTCTGATGTTACAGAAAACTGATCACCTGGTTCAACAACAAGCTAGTCAACAGTTTCCTCAGCAGGTTCAACAACAAGCTAGTCGTCAGTTTCCTCAGCGGGTTCAACAACAAGCTAGTCGTCAGTTTCCTCAGCGGGTTCAACAACAAGCTAGTCGTCAGTTTCCTCAGCGGGTTCAACAAATCAAATCAAATCAAATCAAATCACTTTATTTGTCACTCTACCATATGCACAAGTGCAACAGTAGGTGAAATTCTTAGGTGCAGTTCCGAGCAACATAGCAGTCATGACATGACATGTACAACATTTAAGCAACAACAGATTACACATCTGATGCGCACACAATTACTCACAGCACAGTATACACTACAATAAACAATAAATAATTTACACAATGTGAGTGTAGTTCTCACAGCTTTAAACAATATACACATACTTACAATATACATATACTTTAAACAATATACACTAAACATACACTAAACAATATACATTACGCTATAATAATAATATACAATGTATAGTATAAATATTATTTACAGATTGAAAAATTGAAATCCAAAGTGCAATAGATGCTGTATGATAAATAAATGTGTATATAATGTGTGTGTATCTACAGTGGGTTGTGCTGAGTGATATTCTGTCCAGAGTGTGTTATGATACTGATGGATCAAGAGTTAAGTAGTCTGATTGCTTGTGGGAAGAAGCTGTTCTGGAGTCGGCTGGTGCGTGTTCTGATGCTGCGGTACCGTCTGCCTGATGGGAGCAGTGAGAGCAGCCCATGGTTCGGGTGGCTAGAGTCTCTGATGATCCTCTGAGCTCTCTTCACACACCGCCTGGCGTAAATGTCCTGGAGGGAGGGAAGCTCACCTCCGATGATGCAGCTGGCCGTGCGCACTACCCTTTGCAGGGCCTTGCGGCTGCGGGCGGTACTGTTGCCGTACCAGGTGGTGATGCAGCCAGTCAGCAGGCTCTCTATGGTGCAGGTGTAGAAGCGTGTGAGGATGTGGCGGTTCATTCCAAACCTCCTCAGCCGTCGCAGGAAGAAAAGGCGCTGATGAGCCTTCTTCACAACGGCCTCGGAGTGGACGGACCATGAGAGTTCCTCTGTGATGTGGACACCGAGGAACTTGAAGCTGCTGACTCTCTCCACCGGTGCTCCATCGATGGTGATGGGGCGGTGTTCTCTCTCATTCCTCCTGAAGTCGACCACCAGCTCCTTGGTCTTGCTGACGTTGAGGGAGAGGTTGTGCTCCTGACACCACCGTGTCAGAGTGTGCACCTCCTCTCTGTAGGCCGTTTCATCATTGTCGGTGATAAGACCTACCACCGTCGTATCATCAGCAAACTTGATGATGGTGTTGGAGCTGTGGATTGCCACACAGTCATGTGTGTACAGGGAGTACAGGAGTGGGCTGAGAACGCAGCCCTGAGGGGCTCCAGTGTTGAGAGTCAGTGGTGAGGAGATGTTACTGCCCATTCTGACCACCTGGCGTCTGTTTGACAGGAAGTCCAGGATCCAGCTGCATAACAAGCTGTTTAAGCCTAGAGCCCGGAGCTTAATGTCAAGTATGGAGGGCACAATGGTGTTGAATGCTGAGCTGTAGTCCACAAACAGCATTCTCACATATGTGTTCCTCTTTTCCAGGTGGGAGAGAGCAGTGTGTATAGTGGATGAAATGGCATCATCAGTGGAGCGGTTTGTGCGGTATGCAAACTGCAGTGGGTCCAGTGAGGGGGGGAGAACAGAGCAGATGTGGTTTCTGACTAGTCTCTCAAAGCATTTACTGATGATGGGGGTCAGAGCAACAGGACGCCAGTCGTTTAAGCAGGTGGTTTTTGACTGCTTAGGTACAGGAACAATAGTGGACGTTTTAAAGCATGTGGGGACCACAGACAGGGAGAGGGACAGGTTAAAAATGTCCGTGAAAACTCCAGCCAGTTGGTGCGCGCACGCTCTGATCACACGGCCGGGAATGCCGTCTGGACCCGCTGCTTTACGGACGTTCACCCGCCGGAAGGATCGGGTTACATCCGCGACAGATACGGAGAGTGCACTAACCTCTGTATCTTCAGCCGCAAGCTCTCTCTCCGCGAGGGCGGTGTTAGTTCCCTCAAAGCGAGCATAGAAGGTGTTTAGCTCGTCCGGGAGAGAGGCAGCGGTGTTCACGGTGGAGTTTGTGTTCCCTTTATAGTCCGTGATGGTGTTAATTCCCCTCCACATGCTTCTGGAGTCGGTGGTGTTGAATTGTCCTTCAATCTTGTCCCTGTACTGGCGTTTTGCTGCTCTGATGGTTTTCCGGAGGGCATAACTTGCTTGTTTATGCTCCTCCGCATTACCGGAGTTAAAAGTGGAGGTCCGCGCATTGAGTGCCGCGCGAACATCCCCATTTAGCCACGGCTTCTGGTTAGGGTACAGCCGAATTGTTTTGGTCGGAACAACGTCTTCTACGCACTTACTGATGAAACACGTTACGCTATCAGCGTAAACCTCGATGTCGTCATCAGAGGCCGACCGGAACATCTCCCAGTCCGCGTGATCAAAACAGTCCTGTAGCATAGAATCTGATTGGTCCGACCAGCACTGGATGGTTCTGAGGGCGGGTGCTTCCTGTTTGAGTCTTTGCCTATATGCGGGCAAAAGGAGGATGGAAGCGTGATCTGATTTGCCGAATGGTGGGCGCGGGAGGGACTTGTAACAATCCTTGAAGGAGGAGTAGCAGTGATCCAAAACACGGTTCCCTCGCGTGTTGAAGCTAACATGTTGGTGGTATTTGGGTGCGATGCGCTTGAAGTTGGCTTTGTTAAAGTCTCCGGTCACAATAAACGCAGCTTCAGGATGCGCGGTTTCCTGCTCACTCACTGTCCTATACAGTTCCTTTAGTGCCCGGTCTGTGTCGGCTTGTGGGGTAATATACACAGCTGTGATGATGACCGCGGTGAATTCCCTCGGTAGCCAGAATGGTCGGCACAGAAGCATGAGAAATTCCAGATCAGGAGAACAGAAAGACTTGATAGAATGTACGTTCCTCTGATCACACCAGGATCGGTTAATCATAAAACATACACCCCCGCCTTTGCTTTTCCCGGAGAGATCTTTTTCTCTGTCCATTCGATGCACGGAGAACCCCGTGGTTTCGATGGCCGAATCTGGAATCTCAGCGGACATCCAAGTTTCTGTGAGGCAGATAATGCAGCAGTCCCTCGTCTCTCGTTGGAAAGAGATCCGCGCTCTCAGCTCGCAGAGTTTATTGTCCAGAGACTGAACATTTGCCAGTAAAATACTGGGAAGCGGGGGTCGGTTTGCGCGGCGTCTTACTCTGATGAGTACGCCGGCTCTCTTCCCTCTTCTCCGACCGCGTTTGCGCGGTCGGGCCATCCAGACAAAGGGATCCGCTGCTGTGTTTGTAAACGGCGGTTCGTCACTGAAGAATTTAAAGTCCGGTTTTCGGTGTGCGATTGCCGAACCAATGTCCAAAAGTGTCTGTCTGTCGTACGTAGTAAGGCAGACAACATCCAAGCCAAAAAACACAAAAACTATAAACAGAACAAACAAAAAACTACAATGTTTCAGCAGAGCTCGCGACGTAGCGGCCATCCTCGGCGCCATCTTGACTCAATAATTCAATAACAACAAGCTAGTCGTCAGTTTCCTCAGCGGGTTCAACAACAAGCTAGTCGTCAGTTTCCTCAGCGGGTTCAACAACAAGCTGGTCGTCAGTTTCCTCAGCGGGTTCAACAACAAGCTAGTCGTCAGTTTCCTCAGCGGGTTCAACAACAAGCTAGTCGTCAGTTTCCTCAGCGGGTTCAACAACAAGCTAGTCGTCAGTTTCCTCAGCGGGTTCAACAACAAGCTAGTCGTCAGTTTCCTCAGCGGGTTCAACAACAAGCTAGTCGTCAGTTTCCTCAGCGGGTTCAACAACAAGCTAGTCGTCAGTTTCCTCAGCGGGTTCAACAACAAGCTAGTCGTCAGTTTCCTCAGCGGGTTCAACAACAAGCTAGTCGTCAGTTTCCTCAGCGGGTTCAACAACAAGCTAGTCGTCAGTTTCCTCAGCGGGTTCAACAACAAGCTAGTCGTCAGTTTCCTCAGCGGGTTCAACAACAAGCTAGTCGTCAGTTTCCTCAGCGGTTTCAGCCTAAGCAGCCAGTGGCGTAGGCAGAGCCCCTTGACAAATGTGCTGTAGCTGATTTTGAGCAGATCCAATGTGGCCCACCTGGTATCAGTGGTGCTGAGTGTGAAGCTATCAACTGCTGCTTTAATGGACAGCAGTGTTTCTATGGGAAGGCAGGTAAGAGTGAGTCATTGTAAGGGTGTTATGTTAACCTGTTCCTCAGTAATAACCTGCTCTTGTTCCAGTGACTGTCCAGTGTATAAGAGATGGTCAGTTTGTGGCTAGTGGTTAGTGGCTAGTGGCATCACTGGCTCCTCTACAGGAAACTGTATGCTCTGCAGCCTTGCCTGAATCCTTAATATTATTATTAATTTATTTGTATTAGTGATTTCTGTGACTCAACCCTTTCCCCCTCTGTTAGATCTTCATCCACTGTAGTACAGCAGTGTGCCATCCCTCTTCTGGCTCCTGTGAGCAAAGTTGCTCTAGGAAAAGTGAGTGCTTGTTGTAAACTGACTTCAGGAACCATGAGTTGTTGTTTTTTTAGTTTTGTTTAAAATGCCTCATGAATCTTCATTTCTTTCCCAGGAAGAGATGTTAACTTCAAGACCATCTCTAGTGGGCAAACTGTGGTGTCTAGTGGAGAAGTTAACCTGGTCATGTGACTTTAGTAGTTTTAATAAACTTAACTCAACCGTGTCTCTTTGGTATTGATCTTTCATGACTGTCAGTTTGATTTATTAGGCCACACAACTAAACCAGGGTTCCCTGGTTGTACTTGACTTAAAGTAAACAAGCCAAGCTTCTGCCCAAACCTGACCTATTTGCCAAGTTCCAGTTACTAACCTGGGTCCCTGTTCTTAATGGTATCAAATTAGGGGTTGTTTTGGTCTCTACTTGTGGCTTTATGGCTGGACTAACATAACTGGTTGTATTGCTATTCAGTGACTCACCCACACACTCGTTGAACTGTTTAAGTCCTGCAGCCACTTTTATTTTTTTATTATTTTTTTTATTTATTTTTTTTATATATATTTGGTTGTGAGATTTTGCAAATCTTACAATTCCTCTCCTATGCTGAAGTCTTCTCGTTAGTTTGACATGTTCACCGGCAGCCGATTAATGACTGTTGCTATCATTTTACTGAAGATAAAATTCTGGCAATGTTAAATTTGGCACCCAGTCCTGCAGAGTGACTTCTCCTAGGACGGCTGTCAAAATGTCTTAGTTTGTCAAGACAGCCATGAGCATTAGAGATTTCTTGTAGAATATTATTGAAAGCTGAAAAGTCAGCAAATGGGATTTTCACATGATTTTTTGGGACCTTCAAGATGTGAGGCAACAATGTTAGAATTGTATCAGCCACACCCTTATTTGGCTGATAAGCAAATTGAAAAGGATCCACTAAATGTTGACGCCTTTCGACGCTTTTAAACACAATAGGTTAATGCAATTGGCCGATAGTCACTAAGCTCTGCTGTTTTTTTTTATTTTATTTTATTATATATTTTTTTTAGAACTGGTATAATAGATTAAGTTTTCCATATACTGTAGTTGGTACTACATGGTCTAAAGATGTTTGAAATCAAGTGAAAACGTTGGCTAATTACTCAGCACAGTTATTTAACACTCGTCCACAGATGTTTTCAGGCCCTGGGCTCTTGTATCGATTACATCTTTGAAACAGTTTCTTGACATCAGCCTCTTTGAGTATTATTTGATGTCAAGAAAGTTCTCTCATTATTAATACTATCCTCATCCTCACTAGTACCCTAACAATGTGAAAAGAACTTCCTTTACTCTTATGTGGTATACTAATCATTGTCCAGATGCCTTCCCATGCCTGTTTAGAGTTTCCCTGTAACATTTTATCTTCAATTTTGCGCTTGTATAGTGCCTTGTCCACCTTAATTTGTCTTTTTCTCTTTGCTAAAACATGATTATAATATGCTATTTTCTTCTTATTTGATAGTCGTTTAAGTTTCTTTGAAACCCATGGCTTGTTTGGAAATAAAGTGTAGGTTTTCATGGGTAAAACTGACTCTACACAGAAATGTATATAATCTGAGACCACATTTGTATAAGTATCCAGATCTGGGGAATCAAATGTTTCCCACATAGTACACTCAAAATATCCCCGAAGGCACATAATACTTTCTTCATTCCAAATCCTTACAGTCTTAACCTGAGGCTTCTCTCTTTTAAGAAGCCTTTGATATTTTGGCCGCAATTTTACAATGTTATGATCAGCTCTTCCCAATGGAGGCAGAAAAGGCATCTTTAATGTTGCCATAACACTTGTCCAATGTCTTATTTTTCCTTAAAGGGTTAGTTCACCCAAAATTGAAAATTAGCCCATGATTTACTCACCCTCAAGTCATCCTAGGTGTATATGACATTCTTCTTTCAGACGAATGAAATTCAGAGTTATTTTTAAAAAGTCCTGGCTAATTCAAGCTTTATAATGGCAGTGACTGTTGCTCTGTTTTTGAAGTCCATAAAAGTGCATCTGTCTGTCATATAAGGTGCTCCACACGGCTCTGGGGAGTTAATAAAGGCCTTCTGATGCGACTCGATGCATTTGTGTAAGAAAAATATCCATATTTAAAACTTTATAAAGTAAATTATCTAGCTTCCGGCCGATCGCCTTCCGTATTCGTACGGAACAAGTGCAATGCCTCTCGCAGTTCAGAATGCTTAAGCTACGTCTGACAACATTGCACACCATTTACGCTCGTCCGACGTAGTGTAAGCATTTTGCAATAAGCAATCATGGGCTAATTTTTCATTTTTGGGTGAACTAACCATTTAAACAATTTTTCAGTTACAGTTATTAAAATCTAAAAGTAAATTTGGGAGCATCAGGAGACAGACTATTGAGCCTTTGTGAGAGTTGATATAACACATCCGATACTTTAGCTGAATTTGCTCGAGGATGTATATAAACCACTGAAAGACAGCTTTGGAAACTCCCAAGGAAGGTAGAATGGTCTGAGTGATACACTCAATAGTTCGATATCTGGAGTACAGAGAGATACTCTTACACGGAACGTGATGCTGAAAGAGGCCACAGCCACCAGGGAATACTGTTCCCAGAAAAGGGTGTACATGGTCTGCAACAATGCTTAGTACATGTCAAAGTAACATCCACATGGATGGCAGGACCCAAGGTTTCCCAGCAGAACATTGCCCAAAGCATCACACTTCTTTCTCCGGCATGCCTTCTTCCCATAGTACATCCTGGTGCCATGTGTTCTCCAGATAAGCGACACACACGCACCCGGCCATCCACATGAAGTAACAAAAAACGTGATTCATCAGACCAGGCCACCTTCTTTCATTGCTCCACGGTCCAGTTCTGATGCTCACGTGCCCACTGTTGGTGCTTTCTGTGGTGGACAGGGGTCAGGATGGGTACACTGACTGGTCTGCGGCTATGTACATAAAACAAATCAATGTTATGTAGCTCAGTATGATGTGCTAATGTTGATGTGCTTGAAAGGGCGTTTGTATTAGTTCTCGCATGTTCACTTGGGGCGGTACTTCCGCCTACATCTAGTGTGACCTTTTTGACGTGATTGCACAATCACAGGCGAGCCGCAGAGCAGCGCAAGACGAAAAAAAGTTGAGTTGTTACAATTACGATACTAGTATCGGAAATATCACCAGGACATTTTCATTTTGAAGTGAACTAATCCTTGAAAGAATGTATGATATTCATCACAGTATCCAAATACATTTACATTTTACATTTATGCATTTGGCAGACGTTTTTATCCAAAGCGACTTACAGTGCCCTTATTACAGGGACAATCCCCCTGGAGCAACATGGAGTAAAGGGCCTTGCTCAAGGACAGTCTGGTGGTGACCGCTGGGATCGAACCAGCAACCTTCTGCGTGTCAGTTCCATGGTTTAACCCACTGGACCACCATCTCAAATAACACAGTACTTTTCTAAATGGAGCACAAACTTAAAGTCATGAAGACTGTAACTCACGTTTGCCAAAACAAATCAAACTTTTGGATTTGTACAACATAAATAAGCAATGCGTCTGAATTGTTGCATATGCTTGCAGAATAGAACATCAACGGCTGGCCCAGATCAGTCACAAAAAAGCCTCCTTCAGTCACCTTTTCATAATTCACAACAGCTTTCCCATATATTTGCCTCGTGTTGCAATTACTTCATGCCTTTCCCCCCCTATTACTCCATATCAACCTCTGGAATGTGATAGTGTGTAATTCAGATGTGATTAATCGCTGCTGTCTTTGCAGACGTGTCGGTGCATTACATTTACATGGACTGACACCAGCAGATGAGTTTTATATGAAAACTTCTCCAGGTTAACCTGATTTTAATACTCGAGTGGCGAATGAATAGCATCTCATTTGCATCTTCAGTTTGATGATCCATTTCCTCTGAAAGGCAAGCTGTGTCATCACAGCTCCGTTAATGCAAACTTTAGTGTCTTTATGCTCGGGTTCCCAGAAACCCCAGTGCTCTGTTTAAAAATACATTCAAAAATATGTTTGTCTGACCTAATTAAACCCAGCAGATATATATGACTGTTTTCCTGCATCGCATTATCTAAAAGAAGTCAAGTTTTTCCTACACGTAACGCTTTTCCCTCTGCATTTCGTTTGATTGCCGGTGGGCACTCAGCTGGGGAAAAAAAATCAGAGCAAGCTGATAAAATTTGTGACTGTAGAAAGAAATTACTCGCTACTTTTTTCACTCCAGCACAGATAAGTGCAAAGAAAAAGCATGTATTCGGTGTGACTATAAGAAGAATAATGCGAGATCTGCACAATATTGAAAAATCTGCTCTAGTCAATAAGGGGAAAGCGGAGAGGTTTTCATTTGATTTTAATGTTGCTCTGAACAGTGAACAGCACATCAACATGTATCACAAAAATAAAATGGCAGCAAGGCGCTTAAAGGCATTTGTCAAAAAATGGCAAGTTATTTCGAATGATTCACAGCGAGCTCCCGCACGGACAATTACTCTCGCTCACACAAACACACATACGGATGCGGACACATGCTCGACAGGAAGGCTGAATGAGTTTTGTATCATTAAAACACACTTTTCTTTAAGCACACTTGACAACAATGAAAGAATGCTAAACACACAGATAGTGGAGACGTCACTTGGGACTAGAGGGAGATGGACAGTGTTTCATAGCCTGTCCAGGTCATATTTCAACCACCAAGTCAAAATGGAAATTACAAAATGATAAAGAAAATCAAGCCTGTTTTTTATACTACACTATTAAGCACATTTCTCCCAAATGCTCATTACTGTCATGTGAAATGATATTTTAATTTTAGTTATACATCAATGTAGAATTTGTTGTGCTGGCTTAAATTTATGGTGGGCCTTTTGTTACGGTAGTAAAAATATTCCTGTAATTTACAATAATAAACCAAAAATTTGCTGTGTCATTTTACAATATACTGTATATATAAAATTTAAGTTTATCAGTCTGGCAAGTAAACACAAACATTTACTAGCCAATGGGGATTCTATTTTGCGTAGAGGGTTGAAATAATAATAATAATAATCTCAAAAGTAAAAAAAAAATCCAACATAATGGTAAAGAGTGGTAATGGAAAATGCATTTTTTCTTGTATTATGGAAATGAGAATTTGATTTTTGTCTTGCATTATAGTTACAAGAATTATCTTTTTTTTCTTACTTCATTGTAATGAGAATAATTGTTTTCTTTCTTTCATTAGTAATGAGTAAAACATTTTCTTGCATTATGGTAATGTGAAATATATATTTTTCCTGCATGAAGATAATGAGAATGAGATTTTGTGTTACAATATTATTATTATTATTATTTTTTTTTTACAATACAACAATTTTCCCCCTCGCATTATCATTAGAATTAGACTTTCTTTCCTGTATTACAGTAATAGGAGTTTTGTTTTTTTATTGCTTTATGAATGAGAATTCCTAATTCTCATTGCCGTAAAGCAAGTTTTTCATTACCACAATTACCATGATTTTTTCTTACATTAAGGTAGTGAGAAATTGGCAAAATGTGCTTTATTGTGAAGTAAATGTTACAGTGCAAAATCATAATGTTCTTAAAGACAGGCTTTCTTGACCTGAATATGTTATTGACAGGCTCCATAAGATTGATTCAAATACTATTTAGGCTATTTAGGATCAGATTGCAGTGCTTCAGCAAACACACAGCATCATGTAATCAGTGCTGAGATTGCAACGGGGCTCATTAAAATCCCTTTCTACAGATCTTACTTCGCTCGAGCAGCCTACTAAGTCATTTGCTCAAATGTCTTGAAATGTATTACATCTGTACAGTACATCCCCACGGCATCACACACATATAGTGGAATATTCTCAAAATATGGGGCACAACACAATTTAGCGGTATAAAGTTTGAGGTCAACAAATGCATGCTTATTACATTATCAGGTATTTGACAATGTATATAAATATGTTTATATTATTTTTTAATAAATCCCGTTCTATAGCTTCTCTTGCTCTTTCTGGCACGTCTATTTTTTATGGTTGATTGGTTGGTAGAGGAGCGCAATGTTAACACTGCGTCCCAATCAATAAAATCATGTGACATTGCCTCAACATAAACACCCACACACATTAATATTGGTTTTAACTGGCAATAACAACAACTAACAAATTCTCTACAGATTTTCATTTTGCACTTTTTGTATTTGACACTAAATGCTTCAAACAGCCATTCAGACGGAATGTTTTCATTTCTTTGTTCTTTCTCATTTGACCTTCTTTGACACAGCCTTACTCACTCTCACAATAAATATTCATACAAGCATAAATATTACATGGTAGTCAAGTCTCCGGCACATCCGAGCGTGGATTGAAGTGCTTCAGAGCACAACCAAACACAATGGCTCTTTGTTCTATGGCTGTTCACGCCGCACTAGCGTTTATTTGCACCATGTCTAGACGTCGCTCACGGGATACATTATTCAAAATGTAACATGATAATTGAGTTTCTTTCATCTATCGCACTCACATCAAATATTATATCTCTGTTTTGTTTTTAGCCCATATTGGCTGTGAAATTAACTTAAGTTCTTATGTACAGTATTGTACAACCGTGCCAACATGCATGAATTTGACCGAATCTAATAAAGGGGCGGTTCTAGATTTACTGTAAAGCTGCACAACACATAAATTACATTATATTTACAGCATATTAATGGAGTAGTTTACTCAAACAAATGCCATTATTTACTAACCATCATATGGAAGCTTGTTTCCGCCACAGAATAAAAAATAAAAAAGCTAATTTTGACTTTTTATCTAAAAATTCGGACTTTTTTTCCCTTGCAATTGAGAGTTTATATCTCGTAATTGTGACTTTTTTCTTACAATCAAGAGTTTACATCTCGCAATTCGGACTTTTTTCTTGAAATTGAGTTTATATCTCGTAATTCTGACTTTTTTTAACAATCAAGAGTCTACATCTCGCAATTCTGACTTTTTTCTTGAAATTGAGTTTATATCTCGTAATTCTGACTTTTTTTTACAATCAAGAGTTTACATCTCGCAATTCTGACTTTTTCCTGAAATTGAGAGTTTATATCTCATAATTCTGACTTTTTTTTTACAATCAAGAGTTTACATCTCGCAATTCTGACTTTTTTCTTGAAATTGAGAGTTTATATCTCGTAATTCTGACTTTTTTCTTACAATTAAGAGTTTACATCTCGTAATTCTGACTTTTTTCTTGAAATTGAGTGTTTATATTGCAATTTTGACTTTTTTCTTGAAATTGAGAGTTTGCATCTCGTAATTCTGACTTTTTTCTTGAAATTGAGTGTTTATATCGCAATTGTGACTTTGTTCTTGAAATTGAGAGTTTATATCTTGTAATTGTGACTTTTTCTTGCAATTGAGTGTTTATATCGCAATTGTGACTTTGTTCTTGAAATTGAGAGTTTATATCTCGTAATTGTGACTTTTTCTTGCAATTGAGTGTTTTTATCTCTCAATTCTGACATTTTCCTGCAATTGAGTGTTTTTATCTCGCAGTTCTGACTTTTTTCTTGCAATTGAGTGGTTTTATCTCGCAGTTCTGACTTTTTTCTTGCAATTGAGTGTTTTATCTCGCAATTCTGACATTTTCTTGCAATTGAGTGTTTTTATCTCGCAGTTCTGACTTTTTTCTTGCAATTGATTGCATTTATCTCGCAATTTTTACTTGTTTCTCACAATTCTGACTTTTTTCTTGCAATTGAGAGTTTATATCTCGCAATTTTGACTTTTTTTTACTATCAAGAGTTTACATCTCACAATTCTGACTTTTTTCTTGAAATTGAGCGTTTATATCTCGCAATTTTGACTTTTTTCTTGAAATTGAGCGTTTATATCGTAATTCTGACTTTCTTCTTGAAATTGAGAGTTTATATCTCGCAATTCTGACTTTTTTTTACAATCAAGAGTTTACATCTCGCAATTCTGACTTTTTTCTTGAAATTGAGCGTTTATATCGCAATTCTGACTTTTTTCTTGAAATTGAGAGTTTATATCTCGTAATTGTGACTTTTTCTTGCAATTGAGTGTTTTATCTCGCAATTCTGACATTTTCTTGCAATTGAGTGTTTTTATCTCGCAGTTCTGACTTTTTTCTTGCAATTGAGTGTTTTTATCTCGCAGTTCTGACTTTTTTCTTGCAATTGAGTGTTTTTATCTCGCAGTTCTGACTTTTTTCTTGCAATTGATTGCATTTATCTCGCAATTTTTACTTGTTTCTCGCAATTCTGACTTTTTCTTGCAATTGATAGTTTATATCTCGCAATTCTGACTTTTTTTTTCTCGCAATTCTGACTTTTTTCTTGAAATTGAGAGTTTATATCTCGCAATTATGAGAAAAAAAGTGTCTTTTCCCCCTCCGAATTGGACTTTATAACTCGCAATTGTGACTTTATATCACAATTCAGAGAAAAAAAGTCAGAATTTCGAGATATAAACTCCTAGTTGTGAGATAAAAAGTTGCAATTATCTTTTCAAATTTTTTATTCTGAGGCGTAAGCAAGCTTCCATACCGTCATGTCATTCCACATCAACATTCAGTGATTAATTACTTAAATTTCAGTCTGTTCCTCACACAAAACTATTGCATGTGTAGGATGGACTAGTTGTATGATGATTTATGGTGCCTTCATGATGCTTTTAGTCCATTTTGGAGATTGAATGCACTAAATGTTTTCACTGAATGTAAGAAGCAGCGTAGACATTCTTCAAAACACCTCCTATGTTCTATAACAGATACAGTAGAACGTAATACGGCTTTTGAATGACATGGTGAGTAAATTATGAGTTTTAAAAAATCTTAATCGTTTTTTCATTGGTAAACTATTCCGGTTATCAGTCATGTGAGTTTATGAGAGTTTGATTTGGTGTAAGAATGGTCTTGGGATGTTCTTAGTACCATTTGAGACATTACTCGATTCTTATAACTTTAAATGAAAGAGCAATTGTCAATGTCGAAAAACCTTTATGAAATGATGTGATGACTTGATATGTTCACTATATCTGAGCTACGGAGTACACACACATACACACACATTCTTGTATTATCTATCTTTGAGAGGACATTCATTGACACAATGCAATCTCTAGCTCCTTACCCTAACCTTACCCATCACAACTAAGTGTCTACTCTGTATCCTTACCCTAAACCTAATTATAACCTTATCCCTAAAACTAAGTCTTGACCCTCAAACAGGCCTTTAAAGGGGTCTCAGAAAATGAGGACTGGCCAAAATGTCCTGAATTACTCTCTTCGTCCTCACTCCGATGGTCCACTATCTCCTCACAAAGATAGTTGTACAAGTACACATTCACTTTCGACCTCTGTCAAGCACACAGTTATGGAATCAGTGCATATACAGTAGAAATAAAGAGCATTTGGAAAACTGTACATATTTTGTTGAATGTTCATGCTGGCAGAGGCATTGAATTTCTTCAGATATTTGACATATGTCATACACTCACACATACCACACACACAAACATGTAAACACTTTCCTGGACAGAATTTTCAAGAGAACGTTTGGCTACCAAAGATGAGTCTCCCGGATCTCTGAGATAATGTTACTGGCTTTCTTGAGGGCCTAAAAGAGAAGGAGTCAGAAAGAGCAGTATTGGTAACACAAATACTCCATATTTTTCATAAATCATTACAATTGGTCACCCTTTACGCCTGTCTGTGGGTTTTGATAATATTTAACAAATGAAAAGTATTAAAAAGGCTTCTGAGTAAACCTCAAACAGTCTGTTAAACCTCATAACTCCGCCTCGTCTCTATCCTGAATGAAGTGCAGCACACATTTTGAACCTTCTCTGCTTGTTTGAAATGCAATGGTAACTGAAGAACTGTTTTTTTAATAAGTACAGCGTTGTATTTACTCAAGACACAAGATGTCTATAAAGGCTAAAGTTTTATGTATTTGAGAAGTGGAGAAGTGTCTTTGTCTAACGTTTGTTGTATAGTTATAGTCAGTACACGGTCTTATGTAACATTTAATCTTTTACAACATGAGAATATGGCCAAAGGACAGAAAAAACACAACACCCACATAGCTACAGTAAACTTTATAACCTGTAAGTTGATGAAAACATAGGGCTCCAGCGCAAACCCCCCTTTAAGATGCAAGGGAACTTCAGACTATAACCATATTGCATCTGATTAATAACTTATTAATGAGAGAAAGTGCAAACATTTAAACGTTTTGAATGTTACCTTGTTATTACCATGTCATTACTAAATTTCTCCCATTTTTATTAATAAAAAAATGAGAAATTCTTTGAAATGTCCAATTATACAAGGAGATATAATCTGAGAGTGACCAGTATTAACTGAAATCAATAGATTTAACTAAATTAATTTGTATTTATACTCGTGACTGCTCAAAAACAAAAAAATTGTACTTAAATAGGTATTATTTTATATCTCTTATGGGTCAAAACGAACATACCTGCTTTATGAGGTTTATATGTGTTTCACACGCACACCAAACGTACCTCCAGCATGTGTGCAACCTCTGTGCGCTGCTGAGCGGTATCCTGAGACTCGATGAGCAGTTCGTGTAGCAGAGGCTGTTTGTAAAGCTGACCGACCAGCTCACTCTGCAAATGCTCTTTCACAAAATTCACCAGGAAATGCATTACCGTCTTTGGCACACTATAGAAAACGGGAAAAAAAATATCAGATGCAAAGTGGCTCCTGGTTGTTTGGCTCCCACAAAAAACAGAGCTGACCTGTCCTGGATGCTCTTGCGCACGATCAGGAAGTAGCAAATGATGAGCCGTTGGATGACCTCACAGTCCCTCTGCTCTCGAGTGCTTAGTTTGCGGGATACTGGCACGGCCTACGGAAAAATGACCCAAAATTGTTGGTCTTTTCTGGCTTTCGTCAACTGTGCAGGTCCAGTTTGCTTCTGTAGTTTTGAGACAGCAAAGACATACCGTGTCCAACAGGTTGACGGCTTTGATGGGGCTTCCAAACCCAGGCACGGGGCTTTTCTCCTCCGACGGCATCTTCTCATTCTTCCATCGCTTACCTGCATCGCCAGTCTCCGCCTGCAAAAGAGACAGATAAAACAAAGAATGATCCTGTTTGGATTTGGAGAGAGAGAGAGAGAGTTTTAGTACCTGCTGGCTGTTGACCGATGCAGACACTTGGGCAGCGTCTGTGAAATCAGGATGTTTGGTGTTTATATAGGCTAACTCGATTGCAACCAGATTATGAACCTGAGAAGAAGCAAGCACATTCCATGAGTTAACAGGATGACAAATTTTCAGAATAGGCAAAACTCATGGACGGGCTGTCATAGCCAAATCTTTGGTCACCAGTACCAATGCCAAACGTTGGTTTCATTGGTGCTAACAGTGTAAATCTTGTGGACAATGTGAAACATGTAATGAGTCCACCTTCATTGTAATTTTCACATCCGTGGGCGTTACAGTGTGGAGAAGCCCCAAAGAGGCTTAAATAATTGCAATAAATTTTTTTATTTTATTATTATTTAGTAAAAGTATATCATTTTATTTAACGTTTGTCTGACAACACTATTTAGTCGTGAATGTATTCAAAATACAGCAATGCCTCAAGTACATTATTGCTTACATTTATTCAATACTAATGGACACACACATACATACATACATACACATATATATATATATATATACATACACACACACACACACACACACACACACACACACACACACACACACACACACACACACACATATATATATTAAAAAATATATATATAATCATATACACACCGATCAGGCATTACATTATGACCTAATATTGTGTTGGTTCCCCTTTTGCTGCCAAAATAGCCCTGACCCATTGAGGCATGGACTCCACTAGACCCCTGAAGGTATGCTGTGGTATCTGCCACCAAGATGTTAGCAGCAGATCCTTTAAGTCCTGTAAATTGAGAGGTGGGGCCTCCATGGATCGGACTTGTTTGTTCAGCACATCCCACAGATGCTCGATTGGATTGAGATCTGGGGAATTTGGAGGCCAAGTCAACACCTCAAACTCACTGTTGTGCTCCTCAAACCATTCCTGAACCATTAGGGAATACCATTTCCATGAAAGGGTGTACATGGTCTGCAACAATGCTTAGGTAGGTGGCACGTGTCAAAGTAACATCCACATGGATGTCAGGACCCAAGGTTTCCCAGCAGAACATTGCCCAAAGCATCACACTGCCTCTGCCGGCTTGCCTTCTTCCCATAGTGCATCCTGGTGCCATGTGTTCCCCAGGTAAGCGATGCCAGCACACCTGGCCATCCATGTGACATAAGAGAAAACGTGACTCATCAGACTTATTTATGTATAACCACCTTTTTCCTTTGCTCTGTGGTCCAGTTCTAATGCTCACGTGCCCACTGTTGGCACTTTCAGCGGTGGACAGAGGTCAGCATGGGCAGCCTGACTGGTCTGCAGCTATGCAGCCCTATATGCTACAAACTGCGATGCACTATGTATTCTGACACCTTTCTATCAGAACCAGCATTAGCTTCTTGAGCAATTTGAGCTACAGTAGCTCGTCTGTTTGATCAGAAAACACAGGCTAGCCTTCGCTCCCCACATGCATCAATGAGCCTTAACTGCAGTTTTGGAGATGCTCTGACCCAGTCGTCTAGCCATCACAATTTGGCCCTTGTCAAACTCACTCAAATCCTTATGCTTTGCCCAGTTTTCCTTCTTCTAACACATCGACTCTGACAAAATGTTCACTTGCTGCCTAATATATCCCACCCACTAACAGGTGCCGTGATGAAGAGATAATCAGTGTTATTTACTTCACCTGTCAGTGAAGTAAATAACTTCATTATGACTTCACCTGTCAGTCATAATGTTATGCCTGATCGGAGTATATCAGTATGGTACAGTACCGATATATTGTACATCCCTAGTAAAAAAAGAAAAGAAAAAGAGAAATATGTTTTACCGATTGAATGCGATGTAAACACAGTAGGCTAATACTGAATGTAATGGGGGGGGGGGGGGCAAAAAATAAATCTGATAAGTATCTAATTATGGATCTGTGCATTAGGTATTGCATTGTAAATACAGTCTAACAGACTTCCTCATCTTGACACTTGTGAGGTCTACCAAGGATCTGTTGACTAATATTCTGAAAAGAAGTTGACTATCAATAAATACATAATAAAACTGTTAGTGGTAACATAAATACTGCATGAAATACATTTGGTACATTATTATTGAAGTATTTTATTTTATTTTAAAATGTATATATTTTGGTCTTTAATAATTTTGATGTTTCTCGTGATCGTGATTCGGTTACTGTAACACAAGTCCTGGAGGCAAGTATAAGTTAGTGTAGGTGCAGCCACAGGCATATGTTCCTACCATTTCATTGGTAATGGGCAGACGTTTCCTGAGTAAGCTGGTAACCACCTCCACTATTGAATCATGTAGTTTGGGAAACCGCAAAAGCTCCTTCAGTCATAAACAAACACACATACATATGGTAGGTTAGCTGCCAATTATTAAAACATTTTTACACTCTCTGTGTGAAAGAGTAAAGCATAATATTCTCCCAAATATTATGAGAATCAAATCTGTTCCCTCCAGCACACGCTATGACATAAAATGTATGTATATAATAGAGGAAAGCGAAAAGAATGTTTAATGTAAAACAAATGTACACAGTGAAGGCAGCAGGACAGAGAAGATAAGAGCAGAATGAGGAGAGAATCCTAATGCCGGCTGTTCTGAGCCTGTGTGTCAATCTGTGATGCCTGTAAAAAGCTTTCACTCTCCTCTTCACATTTCATTTTGTAGAAATTCTGAACTATAAGGGCTTGTCAGGGGAAACAGAAATGTCTTGCTTGTTTGAAATAAGAGTTTGACGTACTATGCAGACATTTCAACATTCACGTCGCAACGCTTCCTCCATAGGTCACTCAGAACACAGAATGCGTCACTCAGAAATCATCACAGCACAACCACATTAGCATCTAACTAGGCTGGGGTGCATTTTCCATACAACAATGCAACTCAGTACTTAAAAGGTTACTTCAGCGATTAGAATTAAGCTTTGTATCAGTAGAAACCCGGTAGGTTGCTACACAACCTACTATTCCATTTCCTGATTTTTTCTGCATGTTCTGCATCAAATATTAAAATGCAGTGAAGCACCTGTGTGCTGTAGGCAGAGCAGTGCTGGATGATTCTCTGAAGTTCCTCGTGTACGAGCTCCACACAGCGCATGCTGGGCTCCTCCAGTCTCTTGATCTGTTTCTTCACCAGCAGCTCAAAACTGACCTCAGGAACAAACAGCGCTGGCCGAGGACCCTACATCCATCACAACAACAAATTTAACATTCGAGGCTTGGACCTCACACAAAAGCTATCCGAACCAGAATTTATTTGCAGTTTCTAAAACTCTTCATGTCGAGGACATGACTCTGCTTTGACATATAACATTGTCTATTTGAAAAATAATTGTCATTATTTGGCAATTGTAATTCGGTTTGGTGATTCTTATGGCGTAGAAATTACACACTTTACTTTTTAGAAAGTGAGCAGAGTACTGTATATGCTTATCTGTATACACACACATGCATGTATAAACATGTAAATATTATACCGTAGCGTTTCGAATAGCTGTGAGAATATCTAGCTCGGTGAGTCCTCCAAGTGGGTCAATGGACTGCAGGGTTCTTCCAAATGTCTCGTGGAATATATAACAGATACGAGCTCCTCCACATCTGCAATAAACAAATGCTCAGTCAATCCATGAAAATTAAAAATCATGCAGCACTTTAGGGCATCAAAGGCATGTTGGAACGTTCACACATTCACACAGCCAGAAAACGTCAATACGAGGCACTTAATTAATCGATGGCTGGTGTGGACTTAGCTAGATATGAGAGATGAACAGCATTTCATCCAGCAGTGAACAGGGTGTAAATAAGGAGTTGGGCAGACTTGAGGATTATCTGTCTGTCAAATTCAGCCAAGCACACAAAGTAAACATGGTGTGCTTGATATCTGTCATGAGTTTTAGTGGGAAAATGACAGACTGAGACGCTGCTGAAGTCACCGAAAAAAAGATTCAGCAGGAATGTAGCCTTGGTAATAACAATACGTCAAACTCGATAGGATGGTGCAAGATGGCAAGTTGTAGTAAGTGGCTCGAAAGATTACAATTATGACCCATTTTTTGACTGTCTGATGATGTTTTTTTTGCCAAAAATGCCAGGAGCTTTCTCAGATCACAAGCTCAAGCCTAATTGGTTGGCTTTGTGCAATTTCTTTGTGTCTACTGTTGTATTGAAGTTACAAATAAATAGGCAATTCTTACTTTTAACTGGGCCAAAAAAATAAGGCCTTTGTATATTCACATAACAAAATGACATGATTGTAAACAAAGCACCGAAGGAAAGAAACATTTAAAATACATGGATGAATTGTTTGCAACAAGATCTATAACAAGCATTCAGAAAATATATTTCTATTTCATGCCAACTTTAAAACTTTGTTCAAGGTATAGATATACAATGATTTAAAGGGCCTATTTCCTACATTGTTTAGTTGTAGGTTTGTGGCGGAAGAGGCATGGTCTGTTTGCGAAGTCTGTAGCGGGAGAGAGAGAGGGCGGAGCCGAGCGTTGAGTAAGTAGGTTAAGTGCAGATGACTAACACCTGTGTCTCGTTGCAGTAATTGTCGTGGAGACCGCATTTAAGCCGCTGCTGGGAGAGAGAGGAGAGAGAGACCGGGACTGGGACTGCAAACGCCTGCCTACCACTGCCAGAGTGCCGAGAAAGATATTGAACCTGAGAGCAACGTTGCCTGTTGTTATTTGAATGTTTTGAGTTTGAACACCCTCGTGCGTATCACAGTCTTGAGGATCGTGAGATCAAAAAAAGAGTGCAATCCCAGTTATGCCGACCCCGTCTTCTTCCTTCCCATACCTACACGAACCAACACTACAAGGTTTTTAGGAAATAAAGAGAAGCACTTGAAGAATTTTGCACCTTTAATCTTTTTTCCACCCTGGCTTCCTACAGACTCACTCTCACTCACTCACCGACTCACTCACTGACCGACTCACTCACTTACTCACTCACCGACTGACTCATTCACCGACCACCCACTCACCGACTCACTCACTCACCGACTCACTCACTCACTCACTCACCGACTCACTCACTCGCTCACTCACTCGCTCACCGACCGATTCCCTCACTGACTCACTCACTCATTCACTCACTCACCGACTCACTCACCGACTCACTCACTCACTCACTCACTCACCCACCGACCGATTCCCTCACTGACTCACTCACTCATTCACTCACTGACTGACTCACTCACCGACCACTCACTTACAGACCACTCACTCACTGACCACTCGCTCACCGACCACTCGCTCACCGACCACTCGCTCACCGACCACTCGCTCACCGACCACTCGCTCACCGACTCACTCGCTCACCCACCCACTCACTCACCCACCCACTCACCCACCCACTCACTCACTCACTGACTCACCGACCACTCACTCGCCGACTCACTCACTCACTCACTCACTCACTCACTCACCGACTGACTCACTCACTCACCGACCACCCACTCACCGACTCACTCACTCACCGACTCACTCACTCACTCACTCACTCACCGACTCACCCACTCACCGACTCACTCACTCACCCACCCACTCACTCGCTCACCCACCCACTCACTCGCTCGCTCACCCACCCACTCACTCACTCACCGACCGATTCCCTCACTGACTCACTCACTCATTCACTCACTGACTGACTCACTCACCGACCACTCACTCACCGACTCACTCACTCACCGACTCACTCACTCGCTCACTCACTCGCTCACCGACTCACTCACTCGCTCACCCACCCACTCACTCGCTCACCCACCCACTCACTCACTCACTCACCCACCGACCGATTCCCTCACTGACTCACTCACTCATTCACTCACTGACTGACTCACTCACCGACCACTCACTTACAGACCACTCGCTCACCGACCACTCGCTCACCGACCACTCGCTCACCGACCACTCGCTCACCGACCACTCGCTCACCGACCACTCGCTCACCGACTCACTCGCTCACCCACCCACTCACTCACCCACCCACTCACCCACCCACTCACTCACTCACTGACTCACCGACCACTCACTCACTCACTCACTCACTCACCGACCACTCACTCACCAACTCATTCACTCGCTCACCGACTCACTCACTCGCCGACTCACTCACTCACTCACTCACCCACCGACTCACTCACTCACTCACTCACCGACTCACCCACTCACCGACTCACTCACTCACGGACTCACTCACTCGCTCACCCACCCACTCACTCGCTCACCCACCCACTCACTCGCTCGCTCACCCACCCACTCACTCACTCACCCACCGACCGATTCCCTCACTGACTCACTCACTCATTCACTCACTGACTGACTCACTCACCGACCACTCACTTACAGACCACTCGCTCACCGACCACTCGCTCACCGACCACTCGCTCACCGACCACTCGCTCACCGACCACTCGCTCACCGACCACTCGCTCACCGACTCACTCGCTCACCCACCCACTCACTCACTGACTCACCGACCACTCACCGGCCACTCACTCACCGACTCACTCACTCACTCACTCACCGACCACTCACTCACCGACTCACTTTTTTATAAAAGTGCTAGTTATAAAAAATAATGCTTCTGTATTTTTGAAAAAAATATGTTTAATATTACAGTAATAGTAAACATCTTTAATATTAGTCTAGTCAATTAGGAATAATGTTGCTGGAGAGAATGAACGAACAACCGTGAACTGAAGCGCTTAGAAGGTTAATTAACAACTAAACGCATCATATATGAGAACAATCCGATATTTATACAAAATAAATATAATATTACAACTTATATTTGCACAAAATCACGCATAGGTGAAGGCTTATAACTCCTGTGGATGCTCTTCCCCTGTTTGAGAGCGCGCGCTGAAACTGAAGATGTTCACCGGTACAATGAAGCACTTCGGGTTAT
Source organism: Romanogobio albipinnatus (assembly GCA_023566225.1). NCBI lineage: Eukaryota > Metazoa > Chordata > Actinopteri > Cypriniformes > Gobionidae > Romanogobio > Romanogobio albipinnatus. Next base: position 12,508,852 of record CM042253.1, on the reverse strand, counting down.
TGACTTAACGAAACGCATCCTATATGACATTAATCAGATGTTTATACTACAAAGACGTAATATTACGACTTACATATGCTTAAAATGACGCGAAAGCACAAGCGAACTTGACTGTGCTGGTCAGAATGCGTTGTTGACGCTTCCCACAACAGCGCGCTGAAACACAACAACTAAACCCTGAGAATTCACAACGTTTTATAACAAAAATATTCTCATTACAGTGTTATGTATAGGACAGTCCCAGTAGTTATTAATGCTGTGCATTTCTGTTTGAAATGCGCGCTGAAGCTAAAGACCGGTACAATGAAGTGCTTTACTGCATCGTTAATTAACTAAACCAAACGCATCCTATATGAGATTACGTACACAGAATAATAATAAATATAATATTACAACTTACAATGGCACAAAAGGCTGTGAATGCACAAGCGAACTTATGTGCTTGTCATGAAGGTGTAACTCCGTGGGCGTGCTCTTCCCTCAACAAACGCGCTGAAACACAACGTTCTTTTACAGCCGTATTCTATTCTCATTATCATTTTATGTAGATTATATTAGACTTGCGCTGCATATGTTGCACATTACTGTATTTTCCTTTTCAAAGTGATTCCAATCATATTTAGAGCAATTCAAACCCATCATGGTGGACAGCGCGTCTGTCTCAGCTGAAGGAAATAATACATTATCTATCGGCTTGAATATATCGGTCAAATTTTCTTATTGGACCGATAACGATATCATCAAAAATAATCATTTATCGGCCGATCCCTACTCTTAAGTAATTTATAATAAACACTTTAACATTCTGTAAAAAAAATTTGAATGGTCAATTTTGATTTCATGGTGACTTTAAATGAACTTGTTTTGCAGAAAACATCCTAAATTATGTGCTGCTTCATGTACTCACAATTCAGAGGTCTGGATGTGCCTGGCAGTGCCTTCGATGGTGTTGCAGTAGTCGGAGGCGAACTTGGTGACGATCTGCAGCAAGGTGGCGCTGTGGTCTTCCACAGGCTGCCCGTAGCTGTTGAGTCGGGTCTGGTACTGGGAGTTGAGCACCGTGACTCGCGTCTTGAGCTCCGGGAGACAGTCCCTGATGTGATGCATGAGCAGTCGGCTCAGGGTGCGAGCCAGGTAGCGAGAGCCACAGCGGGAGGCTAATGACGGGTAATGGCGCTGCAAAAACGCCTGCTCGTCTTTGCTGGAGTCAGTGAGACTCTTTTGGGTGTTCAAGTCATGCTGGCTCCTGGTGAAGTAAAAAAAAAAAAATGATAGGATCCAAAGTGATCCAAAGTGACAGCGAAGGCATTTATAATATTACAAAAGATTTATATTTGATAAATGTAATACATACATTTAATAAATGCAAATAAGTGCTGTTCATTGAACTTTCTATTCATCAAAGAATCCTGAAAAAAGTCTCACGAAAATATTAAGCAGCAGTTGTTTTAGCATTGATTATAATAATAAATGTTTCTTGAGCAGCAAATCAGCATGACTTCTGAAGGATCATGTGACACTGAAGACTGGAGTAATGATGCTGAAAATTCAGCTTTGAATTCAAATAGAAAACAGTTATTTTAATTTGTAGTAATATTTCACAGTATTGCTGTTTTTACTGTATTTTTGTATTAAATAAATGCAACCTTGGTGAGCAGAAGAGACTTCTTTCAAAAACATTTTAAAAATGCATTGTTTTCAAACTTTTGACAGGCACTGTATGTTTAACTGCTGTTTATAACTTTCCACAATCCTCTATGTGTGATTCAGCAGTAGGGTGAAAACATAAAAATGACTTCTATTTACTTGGTTATCTCTACAGCTTTTTGGATTTGTTCGAGATCATTAAACATTATGCAGCCAGTTTCTTTAGGAGGAACCTAAAATAAATTATTGACTGCACAACAGCTGCCTTTGTTTTTGTACAGTTTTTGAAAGAAGTCTCTTTTGCTCACCAAGGCTGCATTTATTTTAGAGCTGGAATATAACTGTTTTTGCCATGTATTGTGATGCTAATGTGAACGATATTGCATCGATGCATAAAAACAGAATAATCTTTTATTTTAATAATGTAATTAAATAGGCCTATTATGCATATTAATACTGTTTTATTGTAAATAAAGTAAGCCACACTTATTATATATTAATAAAATAGTTGTGTATGTCCTCCTGGAGCAAAGCACTTGCATCTGATGTTTTGGTTTTTACTAAGGCTTCTGCAGGTTTTATGAAGGTAAATGTAAGACCTTTTTAAGTCCAATTAAAGAAAATATAAGGAATGAACTGAAAGGAACATAACACGTCAATATGTTCTCGAAATAGTCCAGTTGGGTAGTGCATATATTAAATAATAGTTACTGAGGTGATAAAAGCACCAGATTTTACATGAAGCTTCTTTAGGACCTCCTGAATGATTTCAGCCTAGGAGCCCAGCTGAAATATTGAAATTTAGTGTCAAATCACCAGTGATGCCAGTAACGCGTTACTTTGTAACTTAGTAACTCTAATCTGACTACTTTTTTCCAGTAACGAGTAATCTAACGCGTTACTTTTCCAAACCAGTAATCAGATTAAAGTAATGTATCCAAGTCACTGTGAGTTACTATTTTAGTCATTTCCTTAGTAAAAATATATATTTTTGCTTTCTTCTTGCGTCTCGGGGAGAGTATTTATATTAAGTGAAGTCAAGAAAGACTGTCTTTATTACATTTTTTATTAAAACATGTTTTTTCAGGAAATATTTTTTTCAATTTCAATTTAAAATGTCAGGAGATACATTGTTGACGTTACTGTTAAAAATGCACTTCCAATAAAGTGAGTGTTGGCAAAAACGGTTGTCATTTCTATGTTGAGCCGGCAGGGGTGTTGTCGGCAACTGCTGAATGTAACTAATAAAGTAACTTGTAATCTAACTTACTCTTAAAATCAAGTAATCCGTAAAGTAACTACGTTACTTTTTAAAGGAGTAATCAGATTACTTTTCCAAAGTAACTGTGGCAATACTGCAAATCACTTAAAAAACTATATTCATTAAAAAAAATAATTTTTCCTCTCAAGTAAAACTTCCAGGGTAATGGCCTTTTAAGACCACCGAATAAGCTTCCTTTTGTTAATTTGTGCTCAGTGTAAAATAGAATGCCAAGACACCTTATACCTAAAAAAACCCTCAAAAAGCCCTGTATAATATAGGCGGAATTATTAAAAAAAGGCAGCAAAATTGCTTAAATGTTAAGAGATCTTGATTTTCTCTTTTATTTTTCCATTCAAGGTCATTCATACAGGGAGTGCAGAATTATTAGGCAAATGAGTATTTTGACCACATCATCCCCGTTATGCATGTTGTCTTACTCCAAGCTGTATAGGCTGGAAAGCCTACTACCAATTAAGCATATTAGGTGATGTGCATCTCTGTAATGAGAAGGGGTGTGGTCTAATGACATCAACACCCTATATCAGGTGTGCATAATTATTAGGCAACTTCCTTTCCTTTGGCAAAATGGGTCAAAAGAAGGACTTGACAGGCTCAGAAAAGTCAAAAATAGTGAGATATATTGCAGAGGGATGCAGCAGTCTTAAAATAGCCAAGCTTCTGAAGCGTGATCATCGAACAATCAAGCGTTTCATTCAAAATAGTCAACAGGGTCGCAAGAAGCGTGTGGAAAAACCAAGGCGCAAAATAACTGCCCGTGAACTGAGAAAAGTCAAGCGTGCAGCTGCCAAGATGCCACTTGCCACCAGTTTGGCCATATTTCAGAGCTGCAACATCACTGGAGTGCCCAAAAGCACAAGGTGTGCAATACTCAGAGACATGGCCAAGGTAAGAAAGGCAGAAAGTCGACCACCACTGAACAAGACACACAAGCTGAAACGTCAAGACTGGGCCAAGAAATATCTCAAGACTGATTTTTCTAAGGTTTTATGGACTGATGAAATGAGAGTGAGTCTTGATGGGCCAGATGGATGGGCCCGTGGCTGGATTGGTAAAGGGCAGAGAGATCCAGTCCGACTCAGACGCCAGCAAGGTGGAGGTGGAGTGCTGGTTTGGGCTGGTATCATCAAAGATGAGCTTGTGGGGCCTTTTCGGGTTGAGGATGGAGTCAAGCTCAACTCTCAGTCCTACTGCCAGTTTCTGGAAGACACCTTCTTCAAGCAGTGGTACAGGAAGAAGTCTGCATCCTTCAAGAAAAACATGATTTTCATGCAGGACAATGCTCCATCACACGCGTCCAAGTACTCCACAGCGTGGCATTGCAAGAAAGGGTATAAAAGAAGAAAATCTAATGATATGGCCTCCTTGTTCACCTGATCTGAACCCCATTGAGAACCTGTGGTCCATCATCAAATGTGCGATTTACAAGGAGGGAAAACAGTACACCTCTCTGAACAGTGTCTGGGAGGCTGTGGTTGCTGCTGCACGCAATGTTGATGGTGAACAGATCAAAACACTGACAGAATCCATGGATGGCAGGCTTTTGAGTGTCCTTGCAAAGAAAGGTGGCTATATTGGTCACTGATTTGTTTTTGTTTGGTTTTTGAATGTCAGAAATGTATATTTGTGAATGTTGAGATGTTATATTGGTTTCACTGGTAAAAATAAATAATTGAAATGGGTATAAATTTGTTTTTTGTTAAGTTGCCTAATAATTATGCACAGTAATAGTCACCTGCACACACAGATATCCCCCTAAAAAAGCTAAAACTAAAAACCACTTCCAAAAATATTCAGCTTTGATATTAATGAGTTTTTTGTGTTCATTGACAACGTGGTTGTTGTTTAATTATTAATGTTGTAAAATGAATCCTCAAAAATACAACTTGCCTAATAATTCTGCACTCCCTGTATAGCTATCTACTTAGTTCATAGTTTGGTCTTTAGTTTTATGTTAGGCTGCATCACATCACATTATTTGTCTGTGACAGTACATAGATGTACTTTCAGTTATTTTGGTTTCCTATTGTAGATGTGTTGCAAGTCCGAATGTCTTGATTCATTCATTCTTTTATGCTTACATAACATTCATTTCTGAAACTTCAACATGGAGCTGAACTGGGCTCTATGTATTTGCCAGAAAGACAACTCTGAACCCCTGAAATGTCCCTTGCAGACACCTGGGACAAGTGGTGATAAATCTGATGCCTATAGATCATTTTTTGCTAATGTCGAGCAATTCAGGGAGATTGACAATCTTCCAACTAAACTCTATTTTGGGAATGATGAAACTGCTAGCAATTTTGCTTCACATTCTGCTTCTTGGCACAAATCTTGCTACCTAAAGTTGTACAATTCAAAGCTTATGAAAGCGACAAAGAAGAACGTGCGGAATGCTGTTGAATCTGGAGGGGGAAAGCCAATGAAACGCCAACGACTGGATGTTCGAAAGTGCTTCTTCTGTGAGGGTGGCACAGATCAAGGTGCTCTCCATGAAGTATCAACATTTGATACTGACAGGAATATCCGAACCATGATCACTGAGCTTAAGGACACAAGGCTTATGACAAGGATAATTGGAGGAAATTTAATTGCAATTGAGGCAAAATACCATTTACCATGCCTTGTAAAGCTGAGAAATCACTATCGTGGACTCGCTAGTAAGAGCGACCAATGTCCAGAAAACATAAAAGAAAAAAATGAAGTCTCGTTCTTTCATTGAACTTCAGGACTACGTTGAAAAACGTGTTGATTCTGGAGTCCTTCTCTTTATGCTATCCACTCTTTGTATGTAAATCGACTTCAGGAACTGGGTGACAGGAAGCAAGTCAACAAAACCAGACGCAAGTCAACAAAACCAGACGCTTTCCAGATGCACAAGAACAATTTGATGGAAGGAATACAGTTCTTGTTTTCGAGGAGGGCATGAGAAATATGCTAAGGGAATCTCTGAGGAAGAGAGATATTTAATATTTCATTGATAATGATATACTACTAATATGACATGTTACAAAGTTTTTTTCCAAGGGCTCCTAGGCCAAAATTAGGCCCATCGACTCTAAGGAAACGATGCAAACCCTGCAAAATTTGGTGCTTTTATCACTTCGGTAACGGTATTTTCACAACGCCACCGGACTAAAATGTTAATGACTAAGCCCACAATGAGTTGTATTAGTGACACTTCAAAGTTTGAAAATAAAATTTCCAACAGATCTCCATAACTTTTTAATGATTATTTACAAAAAAATAGCTTGTAAAAGTGATTGTATGATTAAAACAAGGACAAATATCTGCCACTGGGTTCATGAAAATAAACTTAATTAAATTGTAAGTAATTTTCATACCCAATGACAGATATTTGTTTTAAGCATAAACTCACTTAATTTTGTTCAATTTCTCTTTTACTTAATGACTTAATGACTTTATTTTGCATGTCATTAAATGTATCTTGATTTAAGGATGTTTTGAATTTGTACTGAGGGAAAAAATCCTGAGAAAGAACATCATTTTTTGCAGTGCATGCAATTTAATTTAGCAATTTTTTGCAAAAAGTTTTTTTAATTCAATATAAAAAAAACAACAAAAAAACAACTACCACTTTGACATTTCAAAAAGTTCATAAAGATAAAACAAGCAGTTTATTCCAAATTTTCTGAAGAGACTCAATCACTTTATATGATGAACGAAAGTCTTGCGGGTTTGGAATGATATTAGGGTGAGTAAATGATGACAGAATTACATTTTTTGGGTGAACTATCCCTTTACGTGTTCTGACCTACTTCAATTTATTCATTCAAAATTGGACAAATTCTGTGACATTCCGCATTATACAGTAAATTCAAATTTATGAATGGATTGTGCAATTCCAACTACATTTTCTGCATCGCAGAAATCATAGGGCCCTAATTTAATGCCATGATATTGAACGTAAGACTTTCTGATCTAATTTAAGACATTTTTAAGGCCTTAAACTGTGGAAGGTCAAATTAACACTTTTTTAAGACCCGCGAAAACCCTGTTATATTAGATCCGTGCATTAGGTCTTAATATAATAATCTGCTGCTGTCTGTATAATTACTGTGCGTTCACACCGCCACTGGCGAAAGCATCAAAATGGCCGGAAGTCATTCATTTTCAATGGGAGCTGGTGGCGAGCAGTGGCGCAGTGAGTCTTGGACGATTTGGGCATTGAGGAGAGTTGAAATCAGGGGCACGTTCAAGCTCAAACCGGTGTGCAACGTTTTGCTATGGTTTCCAGGTTGAATGACAGGTTTGAGATGCATTTTCTCTTGTTTGGTGGGTGTGTCAAATATGTCAGCCCAACATGTGTATTAACCACTCGGTATTAAAGAGACAGTTCACACAATGGGTCCAAGTAAAGTTGTTTACAAATGTGTCCGCCGCAGGTCAGTATACGCAACAATTGAAGATATTAGAAGACATGATTGTAAGAGTAAGAGATTTATAGTAAAAATATAGCATATCAACATGATGATGTAGTTATTTATATTTTTAGCTTCATTGCAAGGAAAGTTTATTTATATACCAAATTTCATACACAATGGTAATTAAGTGCTTTACATAAAAATGAGAGAAAATACAAGGTATTAAAAAAGTAAGAACTAGAAATAAAATGATTTAAATTAGAATTGATAACAGGAGATTAAAAAAGTTAATTAAATGGGATGGGGATGTTCTCTTTTATTCTGGATGGCAAGGGCAGTGATTGCATCAAGCGTATTTTGCTGTATTAAACACATATTTATATCGATTTCATCAGGCTCCGAAAACCCAAAGAATGGCCTTCTCAGCTGCCATAGTTGCAACTCTTGCGTCATCAGAACAGGATGTTCAACGCAGCAACGTTTCCGTTTAAAAAAGGTTTTGTCAGGGGTGAACGCACTACAGGTCAACTTTATGGTAAGGAGCTATGACGCGGTTCAGCGGCAGCCAATCAGAATGTAGAAGTGTTCCACTTGATAGGACTCCAGAGAGCGCAGTCCTGTAAACTCTGGTTCCGACCACATTAGTTCCCAAGCAAACTGGTTGATCATTGCTGTGACGGGTTTGATAAGAAGGCACGCAGCACTGTTTATAGGCAACATTTTCGCTCTAGAACGCTTGTTTTTCAGCAGGAATGCAATTTATTTGCTCAAAACAACAGCGATTTGTAATGTAGGCTGCACACAAATTTATGTTAATTAAAGACCAAGGCTAGTAAACGTCTCCTATAAACTGCATGTTGAAATTAGACTAGCACTTAACCATGAACACAAAAGCCACACAACACAAATGGCTTTAAATTGGTTTATTTAGTTAGCAAACATGTAACTATAACTGTTAAGTTCTTTCCATCAATCCTTTTTTTTACTTTCACATTTAAAAGTTTTCATGAGATTAACTTATACCCTACTTGCGGTCAGTCTGCACAAATACCGATCAACATGATTTTTTGCTTTGCGGCCCCTTTAAATACAGTTGAAAAAGACCTAGCATTCGATCTACGCCTGAGCGTCAGCACGTCCACAAATCTTTCTACAGAGTTGTTGACGAATTTTGACGCTCTCGTCGGCGGTGGTGTGAACGCACAGTTAGTGTTAATCAGTCAAGAGAGAGAAAAAGGAGAAAAAGATGAGAAAAAGATGCATTGTGGTGCACCAAGAAACATTTTATAATCGAATCGTTACCCTCTGAATCATAATCGAATCGAATAGTGAGGCAAGTGAAGATTCAAACCTTATTTTATTTGATCAAAAATACAGAAAAAAAATAACATTATGAAATATTATTACAGGAATTACATTTTAATATATTTTAAAATGTAATTTATTCCTGTGATGTCAAAGCTGATCCTTCAGAAATCATTCTAATATGATGATTTGGTGCTCAAGAAACATTATCATCAATGCAACTTATTTGAAGTAGAAATCTTTTGTAACATTATAAATGTCTTTACTGTCACTTTTGATCAATTTAATGTGCCCTACCTGGATAAAAGTATTAATTTCTTTCAAAACAACAACAACAACAAAAACAACAACAACAAAAACTTACTGACCCCAAAGTTTTGAATGGCAGTGTATATGAAACATTTTAGAGAAGGAGCAAGTCACATTACACTTTGATCAAATATCAAAACATTTTTCCTTTTGGTTGCATGTTGACTTTATATAGAGAGATTGCTGGCGTCATTAGGCATGAATTGTTCTTTGACAAATGAAAGTGTCTTCGGCTCTTTTATTATGGTCAAAGAGAATTTCTAAATCAATCTGCAGTGCATTCTTACAGGATAGAGTGAGGTCAAAATTGTTAATATACTGCCCACTACTGGAATAAAAAGAAACTTCTACATTTGGTTGCTTCTGTCAACAAAGTCCCAAGTACTGTGCACATGATAACTAGGAATGCACATTTTTATAAAGAAAACTTAAATTATGCTTTCCTCTGCAAAAACTATTGCCACACTTCTGTGGCATTGTAGATGGTTGCTAGGGCAGGTTTAGGGTATTTGGATACAAATCTTTATAGTATTTTTGTTATGGCTCAGGTTCTTCCTTTTATATCATCCATGCACCGGTTAAAAAATTATAAGTCAGAATTCTCTTGAATAACATGATTTGAGGAGTCATTCAAGTCTGTAGGCATTAGACTAGATGTAATTTTGGGCCTTTTCATACACCCGGCGCTAGGTGCGATGCAAGTGTTTTTTTCTAGTTTCAGCCCGATGCATTTATGATTTTCACGTTCAGCACCGCGTTGTTTAAATAGCAAATGCATTTGCGCCCAGCAGCACACAAACCTTTTTTTATATTAAAATAAAAGGATTCCTTCACTGGAGAAGTGTTCAAGCTTTCCGCTTGCAAATTCCTCCATGTAAATAGTGAATCCGCCATGGTGCGAGCGCAACTGGCTTTTAAAGGGAATGGGAGATCAGACTCTGATTGGTTTATTGCACGTTACGCCCAAAACACACCCATGACTCTTTAAGAGACTAGGTACAACCCTTTTGAACCATGCGCCTGGCATGCCAGCCGTTTTTTTCCGTCGTTAAACTATAATTTTATAAGGACACGCCCTAAGTGCACCTGCGCCATGCCCTTCAGACCATGCACTTAGATTGCTAAAATAGGGCCCTTAAGGTTAAGGATTAGTTTGAATCTCTGACCTCTTAAGCATGAGCTATAGTAACAGTTATTAGCCTTAGCAAGCACTACTGATATAATAAACCATAAATGACTGACCAATATATTGCACTGAACATGTCTTTTATTTGATGCCAGTGCTTGCTTCCCATAAATGCTCTCCCAGGAAATCTTCAAGTGCTTTCCTGTTTGACTGCTCGTTGTTGAATCCTCAAAGAGAGCGTAGGTTAATATTAAAGAGACGTTGGCCTGCAGCTATTTCTGATTAAGTTAACAAGAGTCGAGAAATGAGAAGTGTCACTGTGGTTCTTCTCTCCAACTAAATTGTCTGCCTGTATTCGCACAGGCCCCAAAGGACATGCTAAAGCCAAAGCTGAATAAACCAGAGATTTATCTCCAACACGGCTCTGTTAGCTGATAGCGGGTAGACGTGGTACCCTTGGGTGCTTGCGCAGGGGCAGGAGAGGAGAGGAGAGGATAACAGCGTAGGGAATGTTACAGTCACTGCTCCTTAGGGGTATGATAGAGGAACTCGGAATTACACTGTTAAAATGTTGCAATGCTTTTTCACACGGTTGATTAAGTTTCTACTGCAGTAAAAGAAGTCGAAAGGGCCTTATGCTACACTTTTGTAGCACTTTATTTGTTCCCTGAAGCCCATTTAATGTCATTCAGGGTGTCATGTGCATGTCGTAAAGTTCTTCTACATGGTCATTTTTTCGGCCGCTCTCTAACCCTTATGCTTAAACATGAAGTCCTAAAGGCACAGTGGCAAAAACAGCCTATGTAAACGAGTTTCGTAATGATCTCTCCGGTCTCATGAGAAAAAACAGAATCTGCATTTTTGCTAAATGTGTGAAATACATTGCTGCAGGTCCAAATTGGTGTAATTTCAAGGTGAAATGACCACCTTTTTTGCTAAAAGAGCTACAGGGCTCCATGATTTTTGTTTCGTGCCACCGAGTTGAAATTTGTGAGGGCACAGTCAAAATTTACAAGTAAATTTATTTATTTATTTTTTTTTTTAAGAAATTCATACTTTTATTCAGCAAAGACATTGTCTATAGTATTTCTAATAAATGCTGTTCTTTTGAACTTTTTGTTCATCAAAGAATCCTGAAAAAATGTATCATGATTTTCACAAAAATATTAAGCAGGACCGTTTTCATCATTGATAACAATAAGAAATGTTGGTAGCACTTTATTTTACAGTCCTGTTCTCCATGTACATATTATATACTTATTATAGTAATTACAATAACTGGGTAATATCTAGGTACTAACCCTGAACCTATCCCTAAACGTAAACCATGTTGTTACCTTAAATTACCAGTACTTTCTTGGGTGAAAAAACAAAGTACACGTACTGTAAAGTGTAACTGAAATGTTTATTCACTGAAGAACGGAGTAATATTTCACAATATTAAGCATAAGGGACTTCTTTCAAAAACATATAAAAAAAAAAAACATATAGACCCCAAACTTTTAAATGTTAGTGTCACTGTATCTGCATCTTATATACACATTACTAGGGATGCTCATATTGACCGTTAAACCGTTAACCGAAAGTAAGAATTTTGACCGATTAATACTATCAGTTAAGAAAAATATGCTATATTTGTTAACTCACGAGGCGCGTCGACACGTACAACCACACGTGCCTACACAGACATATTTCGCAAAATGAAGTAATGGAAAAGAAGTAGGCCTACTGTATTAAAATACAGCAGTAGTACAAGCTCCTGACTGGTGGAAAGCAAATGAAAGGCGCTTCCCGAGGCTGGCCACTCTAGCGAGCCGTTATCTCTGTATTCCCTGGGCATCAGTGCCATCTGAGAGGGTGTTTTCTGCCGTGGGTCTAACTGTCAACAAGCTGCGCTCCAGACTAACCCCACATCAAGTAGACATGTTACTTTAAAAATAATAAAAACCATACAAGGTGTGGATTGAGGTAGGCCTGCTATTTTTATTTGACGAACAAAACTTAGCCGAAAAAAAAAAAATCTGGTTCTTCAAAGCTTCAAAGGGATTCAGTGTATTTCCGTTTTGTCATCTTAATTTGTTGATTATTTAAGAGAAAAATATTTAGTGTAGGCCTATTTACTTTATGCTTTTTATTTAAGTTATTTTATTCTGTTTTTCTCTGTTGTCAGAAACACTGCAAGTGCGTGAAAATATGATAATGTGTAAATCCAGGTTCTGTTGTGGTTGAGCTGTTCTATATGCTGCTGTTTGCACGGTAAAATTATTTTTAACGGGTCACAGAAGCGCGTCAATTGTATTTAAATATTATAATCTTATCAGTTAACGGTTAATATTCGGATAATGAGATGAAAATTACCCCAAAAAATGAAAAATGAAAATTACCCAAAATGAGCATCCCTACACATTACTATTAACAGTTATAATATGAATAGCAAATTAAAATTCATATTAAATGGCTTAAATTAATTAAAATACAGTGGACTGAAAAACCCAATTCTCACATTTCTTGAGCATATTTAAATTATAAGTTAAAAGAAGGCGACAAGTATGTGATATTTGATATATGTGAAGAGTTCCCTTTCGTTCAGTCACTACGACATAATGTTAGTGACTAACGAATGGGGGTTTCGCTTAGAAGCCAATTACCTTCGACAATTTAACAGCGCCCAATGGCAGTGCCAATGCCATGGGCATGCGGAATTTGCATGCGTAACTCCCCCCCCACCTCGTGGGTATATAAGGAAGTATGCTGGCAACATCGCATTATGTTTCTGCTTTGGAGCCAAGACTATCTCTTCACTCCTTCAAGCCTGCTAACTGAGTCTTTGTCAGCTTTCGAGATGAGCAGCTTTCCAGAGGCGTTGGTGTCTACGGCACGTTCCAGTGATCGCATACTGCCTGCCTGCTGATCTGCGCAGTGGTCTGCTTGACAGCTGGTGTGTGGTCCCTGGGTGCTTCGGCGTTCTCTGCGAAGCTTCCTCTCACAAATGAGCTTGCGCGTGGCACGTCCTTTTCAGGATGTCTCGCCCGTGTACTTCTGGGTGTGGCCGGTTGCTTTCATCTTCCGATTGGCACAATCACTGCTTGGTATGATTGGGCGTTCAGCATGCTCAAGCAGCGTTTGTGGATGCGTCATGTTCCCACTGTGGGAACATGACCATCGCGGTGCTGCGGTCGAGACTCGAGGATCTTCGTAAAGAAGTGAGTCCCCTCTACCACACCCAAATCTACCGTCTCCACGAGAGGCGGTACTTTGGCTGGTGGTCAGGGTGACCTGAGGGTGACGGTGTGGAACAAAGCCCCGACGCTCATGCCTCGGGCCACACCCCCCTCTAGCACTCCGCAACCCGTGAGTGTCCAGACGGAGATCGCGGGGCCTGCTCCGCCCCCCCCGCGTTTCTCGTTTGGCACTCCGGAGGATGATGTAATGTCGGTCACCGCATCACAAGGTGGGCTCGGTGGAGTTGATCCGGGGCTCGTGGACGAAGGTGACCGCATGCTCCCTGGGTCAAGTGATGTCCAAAAATGTGGTCCAGGAGCGACATTTGTGGCATAACCTGGCTGATATGCGGGACAGCGAGCAGACCCGGTTCCTCGATGCCCCCATATCCCAGGCGAAGATTGTCGAGGCAGCCCTTGCGCCCCTCCGGCAGCACGGGGTTCACATCCTGAACTACCTCGATGACTGGCTCATAATGAGTCACTCTCGAGCGCAGGTTTGCGAACACAGAGATCTAGTGGTCCATCACTTAGCCCGTCTGGGCCTTCGGGTTAACTGGGAGAAGAGCAAACTTTGCCCCGTGCAGAGGATCTCTTTTCTTGGTATGGATATCGACTTGGTCGCCATGTGCGCGCAGCTTACGAGCGAGCGCGCGCAGTCTCTGCTGACTTGCCTCCGTCAAATCGAGAGCGAGAGTGCGGTTCCACTGAAACTATTTCAGAGGCTCCTGGGGCATATGGCATCTGCAGCCGCGGTGACGCCGCTTGGATTGCTACATATGAGACCGCTTCAGCATTGGCTACGCGATCGAGTCCCGAGATGGGCATGGCGGTCTAGCACGCTCCGGGTATAAGTGACTCGGGCCTGCTTACAGACGCTCACCCCGTGGTCGAACCTCAGTTTTCTACGGACCGGAGTGTCCTTAGAACGAGTTTCCAGGCATGTTGTTGTATCAACAGATGCCTTCTCCACGGGCTGGGGTGCCATGTGCAATGGACAAGCAGCCGCGGGCTCCTGGACAGGACCCCAGCGCCTTCTGCATGTCAATTGCCTCGAGTTGCTGGCAGTATGGTTTGCCCTGTACCGCTTCCTAGCATTGCTGAAGGGTCAACATGTACTAGTCCGGACAGACAACACGGCCACAGTAGCATACATCAACCACCAGGGCGGTCTACGCTTCCGCCGTATGTCTCAACTCGCCCGTCATCTCGTCTTATGGAGTCAGAAGCACCTGAGGTCCCTTCGTGCTGTCCACATCCCGGGAGAACTGAACCGTGCAGCCGACGAGCTCTCACGGTTTCAGCCACTTCCTGGAGAATGGAGACTCCATCCCCAGACGGTCCAGCTGATATGGGAACGGTTCGGCGACGCACAGGTAGATCTGTTTGCCTCCCACGACTCTTCCCATTGCACCCTGTATTATTCCCTGACCGAGGGCACACTCGGCACGGATGCACTGGCGCACAGCTGGCCTCGGGGCCTACGCAAGTATTTGTTCCCCACAGTGAGCCTTCTCGCACGGGTTCTGTGCAACATCAGGGAAGACAAGGAGCAGGTCATGTTGGTCGCCCCGTATTGGCACGGCCAGACCTGGTTCTCAGAACTGCTACTCCTTGCGACAGCCCCTCCCTGGCCTATTCCTCTGAGACTGGACCTCCTCACTCAGAGACGGGGCACCCTTTGGCACCCGGCAGGTTTGAGTAGTCAACTAACTGCGGTGGTCGCTACCATCACTTCCGCTAGGGCAGAGTCCACTCGGCATGCCTATGCGTTGAAGTGGAACCTCTTCGTCACCTGGTGTTCTTCCCGCCAAGAAGACCCCTGGAAATGTCCGATCGGGTCCGTGCTCTCGTTCCTCCAAGAGGGGTTGGAGGGAAGGCTGTCTCCCTCCACCCTCAAAGTCTATGTGGCTGCAATATCTGCCCACCACGATCTCTTGGGGGACAAAAAGGTAAGTCAGCACGACCTGATCATCAGGTTCCTGAGGGGAGCGAGGAGACTGAATCCTCCTCACTCTCCTCTCGTTCCCTCTTGGGACCTCTCAGTAGTTATAAGTGCTCTGCAGAGGCCTCCCTTTGAGCCTTTGCAGTCGGTTGATATTAAGTTTCTGTCGATGAAGACGGCTCTGCTGACGGCATTGGCCTCAGTTAAGAGGGTAGGGGACCTGCAGGCATTTTCGGTTGACGAAGCGTGCCTGGAATTCGGACCGACTAACTCTCACGTGATCCTGAGACCCCGGCCCGGATATGTGCCCAAGGTTCCCACCACTCCGTTCCGAGACCAGGTGGTGAACCTGCAAGCGCTGCCTTTGGAGGAGGAAGACCCAGCCATGGCATTGCTCTGTCCAGTACACGCTCTCCGCGCTTACGTAGACAGGACGCAGTGTTTCAGGAACTCAGACCAGCTCTTTGTCTGTTATGGTGGAGAGCGGAAGGGAAGAGCTCTCTCAAAGCACAGGTTGTCTCACTGGATAGAGGACACCATTGTTTTGGCTTACCAGCAGCAAGGTCGACCATGTCCCCTTGGGGTTAGGGCCCACTCCACCCGGAGTGTGGCCTCCTCTTGGGCTTTAGCGTATGGCGCCTCGCTAACAGACATCTGCAGAGCTGTAGGCTGGGCGACACCGAACACATTCGCCAGATTCTACAATCTCCGAGTGGAGCCAGTGTCCGACTATGTACTCGCCTCTACTAGTGGCCGGTAATGGACCAGGCTCAGGTGTCTTTGCTTGCTCGCCATTCCACTCCACAGACTGGATATGTGCGATATTCTCCTCAGGTGAGCTTCCCCGAGAGCCCTGAGTTCCTCCAGCACTGTTGACGCCAACATCAGTTCAGTCTGCCCTTTCAAGCCCAGACCCTCATGTCCGGCCAGGTGCCCCGTGTGCATGGTTCCCCTCCGGCGACCCCCACACGAGTACTTCCACCGTAAGCCTCCTCAGTGAGCAGGTGTCTTTCCCTTGGCAAGTCCCTGCCACCCCTAGGGTTAAAAGTCCACCCTCTGGCTGGTACCCTAGAGTTCTTCCATATGCAGCCCTTAGCGGGTCATATGTGTATTCTCTAAGTCCTCCCCATGGGTAGGCATTTTGGCATATCTCCACTGGAATATGCTTCCCAGTGTACCTTGGTAATCCTGTGATAAGTCTTACAACAGGGTACTCACACTTACACAGGGCACTGGAAGACAGCCGAGTGGCGTTGTTATATTGGGACCCCCATTCGTTAGTCACTAACGTTATGTGACTGAACGACTGACTGAACGAAAGGGAACGTCTCGGTTACGTATGTAACCCTCGTTCCCTGAGGAGGGAACGGAGACGTAACGTCCCTTTGCCACCTCCGCTGTGCTGCTGGAACGCGGAGTTCAGTCTTGGCTCAGCAGCAGTAACATAATGCGATGTTGCCAGTGTACTTCCTTATATACCCACGAGGTGGGGCGGAGTTACGCATGCAAATTCCGCATGCCCATGGCATTGGCACTGCCATTGGGCGCTGTTAAATTCTTGGCGTCTATAAGCGAAACCCCCATTCGTTAGTCACTAACGTTACGTCTCCGTTCCCTCCTCATGTTCTCCACATTCATTTTGCAATAATGTTGCAATAACATTTTTTCAAAAATGTTCATTTGAATGACAACTGATTGTTATGAATATGAAAATCTGCTCAAAATGTACATCCCTTGTCATGTCGCACTGAGGCCAAATAACTTCACATTCACAGTTATTTTTACTGCATTTTGTTTGCAATATAAATTAAATGTTTGCACTGTAGAGCCCTGAACATTGACTTTTAATTTCCAAAGAATGAAAAAAAATCTAAGATTATAAGGGAAGACTATGAGTGAATAATGACTTAAAGGGATAGTTCACCCTAAAATGAAAAATTAAGATATAATTTACTCACCCTGGTGATGTTCTATTTTTTTGTAACACATGGTGAAATTAAATGTGTTTTAAATGTCCCGCTCATGCTCATCCATATAATGGCAGTGAATAGCAACCAGCATCAAGCTTTAAAAAAAGATGCAAAAGTATCACAGAACGATCCTATGCAACACGTGTTGTATATCCCAAGTGTTCTGGGGGTTAGGTGAAAAACAAACCAAAATTTTATGTATTAGGTAACGAATATCCTGATCTTTGTCGTCTGTCTCACCCAGAAAAAGCACACAAGTTGTGAGAAATCAAGATTAACAAAAACAAACAAAAAAGTATCTGTGTACTTGATCTCCAGACCGGAACTCTGTTTGTCTGATGACAGTCAGAATGGCAGTTGACAGTTGTGAACACGATAAATTCTTGTCACGACAAACACAACTGATGAATTCACCTCAGAGAAGTTAGTACATGGATTGCATTTCATGTCACGATTTTCTTAGTCTTGATTTCTCACAACATGTGTGCTTTTTTCTGGGCTAGTCTCATAGACGCTCAGCCGTGAACAGAAGACCAATGGCCAAGGTCAGGATTTTTGTTAATTAATACATTCAATTTCAGTTCATTTTTTACCAGACCCTTTCGTATACCCCCAGAACACTTGGAATATAATGACACGTCTCACCGAACCATTCTGTGTGGTACTTTTGTGCCTTTTTGATGCTGGTCGCTGTTCACTGTTATATGGTCGAATGCAAATTATTTTAAAAATTTTGGCATACTGCATTAGAACAACACTAGGGCGAGTAAATGATGACTTAAATGTTCATTTTAGGGTGAAATATCCCCTTAAATATAAGTCTGTTGCGTTGGAGGTTGATTTAAAATTTTAATTTAAAATCAGGATAGGATACGTTTACATTTCTAATCTCATTCAAATCTGCATTGGGGAATTTTTTTTTAATAATTTTCTGCATTTTCAACAAATGTCTAAAGTAACTGACCTGTTAACCACACCAATGATGCCCAGTCTGACTGGTATGACGCGGCCCAGCAGCACCTCCAGAGCATCTGTCCCCGCGTCCATCAAATCCAGCTTACTCACGACCAGCAGCGTCCTGTGACCTGAGCGCAACAGCCAATGAATACATTCCCTTCCCACAGTGCCATTCAGTGGTATAATAATAACTTCTCTGCATGTCGCTCACCATCTGGGTCCACCTCTCGTGCCAGTTTAAGAGCATCAGATGTTGCGAGGTCAGAGTTTGCAGGAGATACACACAGGATGAGGGAGTTGGGGTTGGAGATGTAGGACAGAATCATTTCTTGGACTTGCGTCTCAATATCTTCAGGCTGGTCACCAACTGGGACCTACTCAAAGAACAATCACATCATATGACAAAGATTGAGTGGGTGAAGGAAAGAATGGATTTCAATTATTTTATCTTTAAAAGTGCGAACACATTTACAGTTGACTGGAACATTTCAATAGGAATCCATGCGATTGGGAATTCTGAGAGAGGGCGAATGATTTCCCCAAGCAAGCTTTCGCAATGTGTTCAAGTTTTTCATTAGTCTCGCGTAGCCCGACCTTCAGACTGACGGCAGAAGGTCTGGACTCTATCGCAGCTTTCATTGATCAAGGACCGCCCAAGAGGACGTTTGACTGACATGTAACGCAACCAATCACAGTTAATTTTGTTCTGCGTCATGTTTAGGGTCCCTGCACTAACAGACCGTGTGCATCTATAAATTATTCATTAAAGAGCATTGTGCAAGTTTACTGCAACAATGGAGCTGCAAACTTCACATACTTTAGAAAATCCAGCGTTTAGTTGATTCTGGTAGCGCTCATTGTCACAGTTGTAAACACAACAGCATTCTTCTTTTGCCTTTGACCTTCTCTGAAGAAATAAGGGCCTTGTTTACTAATGTGTGCACAGTTCTCATTTGTAAAAAAATATTTTTATTTAAAGGATTAGTTCACCTCAAAATGAAAATGTCCTGATAATTTACTCACCCCAATGCCATCAAAGATGTCCATTTCCAAGGAAAACATTACAGGATTTTTCTCCACTCAATGGACTTCAATTGCAACCAAAATGTTGAACGTCCACATCAATGCAGTTTCAAAGGGCTTTGAAGTGCTTCAAATGGTACTGCGCGATCCCAGCTGAGGAATAGGGTCTTATCTAGCGAAACGATCGGTCATTTAAAAAAAAAAATTGAAACGTGTATACTTTTTAACCGCAATTGAACGTCTTGTGCTGGTCTGCAACGAGCCAGACATTACGTTGAAAAGGTCAAATGACCAATCGTTTCGCTAGATAAGACCCTATTCCTCAGCTGGGATCGCGCAGTACCATTTGAAGAACTTCAAAACCCTTTGAAACTGGATTGATGTGGACGTTCAATTTTGGTTGCAAATGAAGTCCATTGTGTGGACTGAAATGATTTCCTTAAAAAACATGAACATCTAGGATGGCATTGGGGTGAGTAAATTATCAGGAAATTTTCATTTTGAGGTGAACTACTCCTTTATCAGAGATGTATCTCTCGTCTGTCATCTCTCATTGTACAACTAGTTGTTCAATTCGGTTCCTTACACACTGCGTAGAATTTTTGTAAATGCAGATATCCATCCCGTAAATAACTGAACTGTGTACAGAACATGATTAAGCACTAAAAGGAGAATTGACAACTGAATTTAGCTGCAGTGTGTATGTGGTCTATAAAGCTTTCTAGAAATACAGAAGAGTTAGATATAATCCCTGCTTAAATTTAAGAGTGTTTTCTTCACATTGTGTGTTTTCAGCACTGATTTTTATTTAATTTCATATTAGGAAGAACTAGACACTGGATTTGACTTTGAAGTTTGTCAAGGTTCAGGGCACCAAAACATGGAAACATATTTAAGAGACAGCAATAAAACCGGATATGTTTAAGCCAGTCCCACCAGTGATTTTTGCGATCAAAATGACTGCTTTTGAAGTGGATTTTTTTTTTTTTTTTATTAGAATACCACATTTACAATATTATGTATTTTGTTAGATGCCCAATAGTCATACATGGCACAAAGGACAAACAAAATGCATACTCTTAACAAATTCTGATATATTTTAACATTTAAAGCAACCTATGGACAATTTTTTTCAGACTTGGAAAGAGGGATATTGAGTGCGGTGTCGGGCTGGGTATTAACACAAATTTCACAATTCGATTCGATTTTGATTCACAAGCTTGCAATTCGATTTCAATTTCAATTTGATTCAATATTGATTATTTTGGATATTTTTATCAGGTACAATACATGGCAAATTTTCTCAAGGAAAACAAATCTCTTCACTAATGCTGTAAACTGTTGGAGTCAGTTGTACCTTACTATAATATTGAAGGTAAATATGAACTGATTTGTATACGAACACTTAAATTACACTTAAAACATTTTTTTATTATAATAAAGTTATAGGAAATATAAACATTTAAATGGTGGCTGTCATAAAAACTTTCATAAGAACATAAAAACTGTCATAAGAACATAAAAAAATTATAATGAATATGTAATATGATGCATATATTCATCAAAATGCTCCTCTCTGGAGTACATTTTTCTCACTCGCTAATGAGTTTATGGACACTGGATATGGTTTTTCTGAGGTAAATGTGATGTTACATGACATTGTTTACAAGCAGTTTTACTGACGTCTTTCCGCGGTTGAAACACTGATTGAGCGATTCCATGTGACATGATACGGATGTCGGTAAGATGTACTCTATCTTTTAAAACACTTTCAGATGCTCATTCATGTTTATTTTGTGCTGTAACTGTTATTAAGGTGGAAGAGAAAATCAGTGTATGTGCCACTTCTCTTGAGCTGAGCTGCGCCAGCGCTATCTCACGCCACAGTGCCAAAACGGTATTTATGTTTTTGAACTTCGTAATAAAATGGATGTAATTTGAAAATTTTGAGTTTCATATCAATAGTAACAAAGCACAAAGATTATTGCGATTGATTGGATGGGAAGCGCACTACAATATCACGTTCATTCATTAACTGAAAACAGGATGACTAATCAATTCTTGGGATTTAAGAATCGATATCGGATTGTAAAAATGAGAATCGATTAAAATCGAGAAATCTGTATTTTTTACCCAGCCCTAGTGCGGTGAACATCCTTACTGAGTCTTCACAAATCTGATATAATATAATTTTTCTAAATTGTAATGCTATTAAATAGCTAGCTAGGCTTGTCTGACGGTGTACTATTTAGCTTTAATAACATGATCATTTAGGGTAGACAATATGTCCAAAAACTCATAGGCAAAACAAATACTTGTCGAATATAAGTAAAACATTTCTCAAGTAATTATTCAAGTAATCTAGTAAACAGCCAGTAATAAAATAAAAAAAGAAACAAATGACAATAGGACAAATAAATAACAACATAAAGATATAGATACAAACAGTGCTTTAAGTTTGGGTTTTTCTGTTGCTGTTTAATTAACATTAACGACAAAGGCAGCAGCAGGTATATTAGGTTACTGTCACTTTAAGACATCCAATACTGACAAGGTCCCAAATACTCACAGGTCCCAAACTACCAACAAACTGTTTGTTTACTTAAGACATTACTGCCAAGAAGGACATTTAAACATAATTAGCTATGTGTGTAATTGACCGTTCAAGTGCAATAAGCCCTGAAAGGAACACAATTTGGTACTCGAGCACACAGAAATCCACAGCCAGTATGACATCGGTCAGTATGCCAAGCAGTGTTCATTTTCACAGCAAATTTTGATTTAGTTTTAGTCATAGCCTTTTGACTAAAATGTCATTTAGTTTTAGTCATATTTTAGTCACCTGAATTGTTTTTAGTTTTAGTCTAGTTTTAGTTGACTAAATATCATAAGATTTTAGTCAACTAAATCTACAGTAGATTTAGTCTCCTAAAATCTAATGAGTTTAGTTAAATTGCAATACATTAAGCATTTAAGCATTACATAACCGACTGTCACTTGAACTGACATTTTGACATCATTTTGTTTTTGACATTAAAAATACACAAAAGAGCTCAATTCACTTTGTTTTTCTTTCTTTTTTTAAAACAGCTATATAGTTTTTATAACTTTGTATTACTGTTTTAGTTAGTAGGCCATATCAGGTTAAGCTAAAGCTTCAAATAAGTTTGTTTATTTAATTGTTTTAATTTTATTTATTTAATTTCAAGTAATGAAGATTTTTTTAAATGGTTTTAGTTAACTATTATAACCCTGATACTTTATTGAATATGTGTCAAATACTGGTCTTTCCTCCTGGATATGAATTAAATGGGAATTAAATTAAATACAGTTTATTGTGTAACCAAAAACGAATATATAATGCGTGACTTTAATGATAAACAAGTTCGAAATACACCAGGACTCTTATTTTGAAATGTATACGCCTCTGTTGCAGTTGCAGCTGCATTCAAATTCAGATGAGGAGATAAAATATGCATTGTTACAACCGTCTAAAACATATTATTGTATAAACATCGTAAAGTAAACATTGTCATTATTCATCAGCATTAGTTCATAAACAATTGCCTGGCATAAATGTGCGCTATTCATTGATTGTGAGCCGCTCTGGAGCACTGTATTGGGGATGCGGGGATGAGCCTGAAGAAGCGCAACAGCGTCGTGTTCTCCAACGGTTAGATCAGCACGTTCAAATCAAATGTGCGCATCTGTTACACAATACATCAGTTCTGACTGGATCTCTTCCCTAATCGTCGCTCCCTAACATTTTCGTCTCGTTTTTATTTGTTGACGAAAATAACAGTTGATTTTCGTCATAGTTTTTGTCATCCAACACTAGTTTTTATTTAGTTATCGTCTCGTTTTCGTCAGTGAAAAAAGGTCGTTGACGAAAATTATGACGAAAATTATTCGTCAACGAAATTAACACTGATGCCAAGTTCTGTCAGGATCACTAACTGTCTGTCTCCTCTCCACCAATCAGCTGGTGGGCGTTCTGGCGCAATATGGCTGCCGTCGCATCATCCAGGTGGATGCTGCACATTGGTGGTAGTTGAGGAGATCCCCCCCTTCTATATGTAAAGTGCTTTGATTGCGTAGAAAAGCGCTATATAAAAATGTAACAAATAATAATAATAATAATATAGCGCTATTAAGCCTCTTAGTTCAATTAGGACATTTAAGTAGCTTTTATAAAAGTGCCTTAGAAAAAAACATTACTGGTGTGCAACTTGAAACAAAACAATGGCACTGACATATTTTAAAGGTGCAGTTTGTAAATTTGAGTGTCATCTAGTGGTGAGGTTGCGAATTGCAACCGCTCACCCCTCCCTTTCGAAGCACATAGAGAAGCTACAGTGGCCAACACAGGACAAAAATGCTGTCGTCGGAGAGAGCAGAGTGTGACTAGTGCTCTTTAGAGCAGTTTGTCCGTTTAGGGCTACTCTAGAAACATGACGCCGCAAAATGGCAACTTCACTGTAAGGGGACCCGTGGTGTATGTAGATAGAAATGGTTAATTCTAAAGTAATAAAAACATAACGGTTCTATACACCACTGAAAACACAGTTATGTATATATTGCATTTCTGTCAATAGATCCTCATAAATGCTAGGTGCAAGGCGTGGCCTAATGGTTAGAGAGTTGGACTTGTAAACGGAAGGTTGTGGGTTCGAGTCTCAGGTCCGGCAGGAATTGTCGAGGGGGGAGTGAATAACCAGCGCCCTCCTCCACCCTCAATACCACGACTGAGGTGAGACCCTTGAGACGAAGCTGCAATATGGCTGCCCACTGCTCCGGGTGTGTGTTCACGGGTGTGTGTGTGTTCACTACTGTGTGTGTGCACTTGGATTGGTTAAATGCAGAGCACAAATTCCAAATTCCGGGTGTGTGTTCACTACTGTGTGTGTGCACTTGGATGGGTTAAATGCAGAGCACAAATTCCAAGTATGGGTCACCATACTTGGCCACACGTCACTTCACTTTATCAATTCACTTTTTCACTTTAAATCCTACACACTGCACCTTATATGATATGTATATGATATGTTATAAGATATGTCAGTGCAAGTTCCTTTCATTTAAAACAGCTTAAACATACATTTTCGTCTGGGACTATACTTAAACCTTGTCTGTGAAACCGGGGGTGTATGGTGTCAATTACTGTAAGAATTTTAGTTTATTGGGCTCAGATTTAGTTTATTTTAAAATAATTAATTGTACTGAAATAACATGTTTGATTGACATAATTGGATTTTAAGAGATAAAACAGAATATAATGCGTATTTTTATCTAAAATCAAATGAGTTTGTTTGCATTACATGTGAAAATAGCATGTACAGTCATTGTGGTTACCTTAGTGATGCCAGGCAAGTCAACCAACGTCAGACTGAGTACATTTGGGGAATAGATCTTCAGGTAAATGGGCTCTGGACTGATGCCCTAAGGAGGAAAAAGAGAACAACTAAATGAGATCATTAAAATCAGGGCCTTCAAATGGTATGACGTGTGTGTGTGTGTGTGTGTGTGTGTGTGTGTGTGTGTGTGTGTGTGTGTGTGTGTGTGTGTGTGTGTGTGTGTGTGTGTGTGTGTGTGTCAAACTGTGTGAAACACTGAGAAGTGCCCTGCTTCCACTGCACCTTATTATTGGTACTGCGATCTGTTTCCTCCTCAATCTCTTTCCGGATGTCATTGAAATCTGTGAAAATCTGAGCAAAGAAAAAACAGCATCTTTATAGAGTCGACGTGATGAGCTGGGTTTGAAAGTGTTCTGAATGACCCTATTTTTTGAACTTAAGCCCTATCCGGACGGGACTAGTTTTCTAAACGATGTTTGTGTTACAGTTCTTATCACCCGATGTCTGTGATTTCACGTTCTGGGACTAACATCTCCGTGTTTATTACAGAGATGGGAGTGTGTGTTTTCTAGATGTGGGCATTACAGAAGGTCACCTGCTGTGTTTGCGTGCATCATGCATGATATACAGGTCATTTTAATTAATTACGAATTATATAACTTTAATTCTTTATTAAAACCCTATTTAAATGAACTTCACATGATTTATTAAAAGTTTAACAAAAATTACTTATTTAGGACCCTATGAAATACGTATATAACAAATTATGTGGGGGGAGGGACGGGGGACGGTTTCAAAAAGTTTTCTGGATTCCATTTTAACGGTTGAATTAAATTTTAATAATTAAAAAGGATGTATAATTCATAAAAATTTTTTTAATTTTTTATTAATTTACATGAAATGGGTTTTTTTTCCAGAAATTCTGTTTGTATTAAAATTTTTATGGCAATCAAATGAAGGCATAAAACATTATTTTAATTTATCTTTTAATCATGTGAAATTAAACAAACTTTTTGTCAAAACAATGTACTGCTTTACTGTAAAAATTAAAACATGGAAGAAAAATGTATTATTCCCTTAAAATTAAAATGTATTATTTTAGTTAAATTTATATTATTTTGTCCAAATGTATTATTATTATTACTAGTGTTAAATTATTATCACATTGAGACGTAGCTAAATTCCACTGTACAACAGTATTTTCTATGATTTTAATATCATTGTATTTCTGTCAATTTCTTAAAGTTAAACCAAACTTTTATTTTGACGGGTTGAGTTTCTGTGTGTTTATGATATGAAGATAGTTTCTCTGTAATTAAATGGTAAAATGCTCATGAAGTGACTCTCAAAGCGGCCTTGGAGATGAAGTTCATGCATTCACAGACCTGCATCATCAAAAATGTGACAAATTCTGTGAAATGCATTATACAGTAAATTTCATTTTTCTGATTGGATTCCGTGTTTCCGTCCGTCTATTTATAATAAACCCACATAAGTGAGCAGAGAAATCTAAACAAGTATCTTACTTGACACTAGAGGTGTAGCAGTACACGTATTCGTACCGAACCATTTCGGTACAGGGTTTACGGTACAGTGCACGTGTGCACCGAATGCAATCTTATACAGTTAACAGTAGGCTTGTTTTAATCCGAGTTCCCACATGAACATATTAAGTATTCTGTCGATTTAATAAATGCCGTTTTGACACTCTTTAATGTGACGTGACTGATCACTCTAGGTGCATCAGTTCAAGTGGCGGGGCGACGCGTGTGTGAACGTGAACATCTCTTCCTAAAGAATAAATATGGATTAATATCTTAAGGTATGTTGAGGATACATTACAACTTACTGAAACATATCATATGTTGTGTAATCGCTCAATCAGTGTCGTCAATAAAACAGCTTGAGAACAATGTCATGTAGCATTGGAGCAGTCATTCAGTGTCCACAGCTGTTAGTTCACTAAAGAAATTAACTCTTTCGCTAAATACATGCACTATATAGACCCTTTTCACATTTCCAGGTTTCTCAGAGCGGAAGTCGTCATAGTTGGGTTAAATATAGCTGTGAATGAGAGAATACATTAAATATTTTTTTTGTGTGCCCATTTGCTCAAACAGCAAAAGAAAAATACCACAATTGTGATTTCACAACTTTCAAAAAAAGGGAAAAAATAGAGTGAGATTGATAACGGCAGTCAAAAGAGAGAAATAAGTAATTTTTTACCATCACTCCCATAGACGCTGTATTAGAAACACACTCACCGCAGCGGTAACTTATTTTTTGTAATTTGATGCAAAAGTAATATAATTCAAAGTATTAGTGTTATAAATGTACATATATTAAAAAAAAAAAAACGTTGCGGGATCACAGTCTGAAAAGGGTCTATTAGCCTATATATATATATATATATATATGGGCGTCGGAACCATTGTATGTGGGTGGGACAAGACCCACCCACTTTTTACGATCAATGATATTGGACCCACTCACTTTTATCGTCTCTAACGTTCAGCACGTGTGTTTACCTACCCCTTATCGATAAACGCTTATTATTAAACAAGTTAGATGCTTTATTTCCACTTTTCTAACATTTTCTTCATTTTTATTGAAAATAAATGCCTTTCCGATCTGATATGTGATGGGAAAAGGGAGAAGATTGAGTTCGGCGAAAGGCGGAGGAACCGCGGGTCGATTTGTGTCAAAACTAGATGGTGTGTGTCCTACCCCAACACTACTGTCACTCTCAATATGGCGATTTACGTAATTTTGTCTTTCTGAACTATACGTTTAGCAAGCAAAGCGGTATATTTGTACTTAATGTAATTGGCATCTACTCCATAAAAAAATTTCTAAGGACCCACCCACATTTTTTTTGCTTCCGACGCCCATGTATATATATATATATATATATATATATATATATAATGTATGTTTAAATAAATCTGTCACGAAAATGACAGCCACTGTGTATAAATGATTATATTTCAACAACGAACTGGAGAAAAAACATAATTGTATAATTAGATGTAGAAGTTAATGCAAAAACTGGTTTATGTAATGTTTACATGTTTGCATACAATGTGTTATTTTAGTGTTAATTATTATATCTAAAAAATAAATAGCAACTGAATTTAGGCTAATAGTTTGGGATCTGTTGTTCACCTTTAATATAGGGTGATATAGCAAGTAAGGGCTCCCTATATATTTTACAGCATTATCTTTAAGAAACTATTAGTTATAATTGAATTAATTTAATAAGGACAGACACATTTTTTTTCAGTAAACCACTGTTTAATAAAAATAAATAAAAAGCAATTTTGTCAAACTGCTGTACCAAACGCGTACCGAACCGTGACTTCAAAACCGAGGTACATACTGAAACGTTGGTTTTGTGTACCGTTACACCCCTACATGACACTGATTGGCATTCTTCGCAGTTTCTGCGATTTGGCTACTTTGAATAATGTTATCATTTTATTTCTTGGTCGGATAATATACATATTGAAATTAAATGAAAGCATGTGAAAGATTAGTGCACAAACGGTAGCTCAGGAGAAAAGTTAGTATAATACAATATTGGCACAGACATTCATATTCGAATGACAGACATTCGCATTCGAATAGGATGAGATTTCTCCGTTGAGAAACCGTTGAGTTTGCAGAAAAACAGTAGGTAATTTGACCTGGAATGTTTACTGAGGTTGTGTGAGAAAAACACAGACATGGCAGATTCGGACAGGATTAAAATCACAAAGTACGCTTGTGAAACGTTCTACCGTCCTCCTCCATGAAAACTAGTTCCGTCCGAATACGGCTTTAGTGTCAAGTTTTTAAATTACCTGGTTTTTGCAGTGAAGGAAGGTTCCCCATTCCTCTGCTTTGATACCTTTAGAAGACAGAATGAGACAGAATGAGAGAGAATAGCACGGACAAAAGACAACACAAATCAATATAAATGACACTGAATCGGCAGAAAACCTCATCCCATTAAAAACCTCAACAGAATAAAAGCATTTTACAGGCTTTCACTGCAGGGTGAGCTGACGTGAACAAATTGTGAAATCGATATTCAACCAGAAATGTTACAGTGGCCGGATACATTAGTACACAACTGAGAGATTGGAGCCCAAACATGCATTTGCTCTAGTCTCAAAGTGGAAACAGTAGCAGTTGTTTTACTTACAAATGAAAGCACAACAGATGGGAAAACAATCTAGGTTATGAAGAATGACAAAACAGAAGACAGAGCAAGTGCTGTGGGATGGGAACCACACCAGGAGAGTGATTTGGACAGATCATGCAGACGAACATGCGTTGAAAAACAGAGACCTGGATAGGTGTTTTGAGAGTTTTGTTTAGCTCCAATTCCTGAGAAAGCGAAGAGAGGACAGCAGAGAGAGTGTTAGGAAGAAACGTTACTGTAAGCATATTAGGAACAAATTCACAGAAAGATCAGAATACATCAGTGAGCAGACGTTAAAGAGGTCATGACATGGAGTTTTTATTATTTTAATATGTTCCTTGAGGTTCACTTATAAGGCAAATGGTGGTCGCACCAGATATTGACTTTTTTTGTCCGTCCACACGAAGCCAGAGCTTTCCCTATCCGATCTTTTTTCCCCTCATTTCAAGAAATATCTGCGTACACACGAGAGCACTGAAACCGACTCAAAACTATGTAGTATACATGCCAGGCCAGTATGTGGC
The DNA here is from genome assembly GCA_023566225.1 of Romanogobio albipinnatus. Lineage (NCBI taxonomy): Eukaryota > Metazoa > Chordata > Actinopteri > Cypriniformes > Gobionidae > Romanogobio > Romanogobio albipinnatus. The sequence goes on along the minus strand of CM042253.1, from coordinate 12,479,618 downwards.
GCTGTAATTCTGCTACAGAAATACACTAAAAACGGAGAAGAAGAGTTGTCGCTAGAAGGGGTACAGCAATGGAAGGAAGTGAGGCAAAATCTCACAATAAAATAACAATAAATGTGCTACTTACCAGATTGTGTTTTATTAACACCTACACCTACCCCAACCCTATACCTACCCTTACAATAATGCAAATACAGTAATTAAAAAACGCAATATTGATGTGCGCATGCCCAGTGCCCGTAGTTGTATCCCTTCTAGTCTTTACCCATGCAGGACGTGGTGTGATACGTGTCTCCGTGTGGAGAGGTAGATGGATAATCTCAGCAAAGGAGAAGTGCTCACTAACACAGATTTAGACAGATTTGTGAACAATATTTGAGAGAAATAGGCCCTTTGAGTACATAGAAAAAGTCTTTGAGTTTCAGCTCATGGAAAATGGGGGCAAAAACAAGAGTGTTGCGTTTATCATTTTGTTCAGTGTGTGTGTGTGTGTGTGTGTGTGTGTGTGTGTGTGTGTGTGTGTGTGTGTGTGTGTGTGTGTGTGTGTGTGTGTGTGTGTGTGTGTGTGTGTGTGGAAAAACTATTATTTATTTTCAACCTCCATTCTGACCTTCTGTCTAAAATAAGCTGATTTTAAGGAGCGGCTCCTTAAGGGCTTGTCAGTAAACGGCCACTGTTATGATTGGCTAACATCACTGCATAGTAAACAGTATCAACACCCACTTGATATTGCAAGTGAGTTTGTTTATATGTTTTGAAAACATTATCCATATAAAACATGTCATTTACACACAAAGCATTAATCATTTACTAATGGTTTGTGATGCCGCTGCTGTAAGATCAGTCGGCGGCTTCAACAAAAGTTTCTTTGCGATTTTGAATTTTTCAATATTATGTTTTTTACTGTATTGTAAAAAAAAATGCATTATAAAACCTTACAGACTTACAGAGTTTGAACGGTGATGTTAGTATATATTAATAGGTAAATGTTTAAGTATATTGGTGAAATAGTGTGCATTTTAGCATGTATTCTCATAAAGTGTATTGTACTGAACTCTTCTTAAAAAATGTTTTCCCTTTAAGAACATTGAAAATATATTTGACTTACTTCTATATTAAGGCATGCAAAGCTAACACATGTGCTAGACATGTTCTCATGTGGAAAAACTACAAACTTGGATATGTTTTTTTTTTTCTTTTCAATATATTCAAAACTTTCTGGCTATGTCATAAAAACTTGCCTTTGATTCCCAAAAATGATGTCTAGGTCAGTAGATCACTATGCTTGAGATACAATCTCTGTGTCTTCAGTCAACAGAATACAGCTCTGATAAAACCTTTAAAGAGATACATTTGTAAGTGGTTACCATTGTCTTGTTTGCGCCTCTCTTCCAGCGATGGCACGTTCACCAGCTGTAACACTAGAGGGCGCCGTGTCACTATTCCTGAACCTCGGGGCAAGAAGTCTCGTCCAACCAAACTCTCCAATACTGAACTCTTTCCACTGCTCTGTAGATTTATTTGAAGAGACAAACAGAACACATACTTGACTTCATAGGGAAATAATACTGGCACTGTGTTTACATGTTGTCCTACTTCTGTCATGTACCATCACATAACAGAGATCATACGTTACGTACTAGTGAAGGTTTCCATTTCAACACACTGCATAAAGACTCAAATTCAAACTATTCACTGTTAGATTAATGACTCGGTCACCTGTGATCCCACGACTGTGATCTGAGGAAGCTGGATGATCTCGGCTCCAACTGTGAGGAAAACCTCCTGCAGTCTGTTAATGATGGGAATAAGAGTTTCCATCTCTGCAAGAGAAAGAAAATAGATGGACTGAGTGTAAAATTGCTATTCATGAACAACAGATTGTGGCTAATCAATAGAGATGCAGAAGCAAAAGACACACACACACACACACACACATATATATATAAATAGAGAGAGAGAGAGAGAGTCTGTGTTATCCTTTATTTATATATTTACACACACACTGTATGTGTATATATGTGTGTGTGTGTGTGTGTGTGTGTGTGTGTGTGTGTGTGTGTGTGTGTGTGTGTGTGTGTGTGTGTGTGTGTGTGTGTGTGTAAATATAAAGGACAATCAGAGAGATATTGCTGTAGATATTTACACACAGACATATTGTGGGTGTATTTACATGTTACATGTACGTGTTTAACATGCATAAAGAGCACTAGTCTGTACAACCCATCCATGCAACTAATTTAATCATTAATTTGCCGATATAATTAATTTTCAGTTATATTGAATATTTCCCGACAGACATGAGCCTTGCGGGGTGTGATGCTGACAGCAGAACAAGGTTACAGGATAGGAGAAACGATTAAAAAAAACACTAGCACAACCGGTGCAATAATATCCTTACCGTGTGTCGACCCTTTTACAAAATTACACAATCACAGCGTTTTAACGCTCACTCTCATGCTGGAAATATGGGGAATACAACGTACAGTCAGAGGAAGACCGACATGTTTTGAGGTTTCGCTTTTCTGCGCCCTTACCGTAGGCTGTCAAAGATGGGCTGGCGTCAGTTACAAGAAATTCGATTGGCTAATGTGTATTGGTGACGTTGGCGTATGTGTTCAGCTCATTGGACGAAACACCTATCAATCAAAATATGCCGTGGACGTGCCTCCACGCCCCTTCCCAACATCAGGACCCCTACAATTTCATCCGTGGCCTTCAATATAACAGTGGCATTCAATTACAAGACATAAAATAAATAAATGTATGTATTAAAAAAAATAAAAAGGTTTGAAATACGTCGAATCTAGGATATTTGTGTAAAATCATATTACAAATGAGTTAAGGAAGTAGGCTGGTGAGGCATTGAGGAAGTGTGAATGAGTCAGATATTAGACACAAATTATCAAAATGTGCAAATCACATGACAGAGGGAGGGATGAGGATCACGGGATGAGCCTCTCCCTGTCCTGCTTTTTTTCCCGATTAAAAATGCACATCCACATATATTTGAATTGCATAGAAAGTTTTATAATTATGTTAAGATTACTAGCTTAATTCTTTAATTCAAGTGTCTGTCAGTATGTCCATAACTACTTGGGATCCCAGCGAATAGAGATTTAGCACATTTGTTTAGATTTGTTGTACGTTTATTTAAAGAGCGAGAACAGATCAATATAACGTTTAATGCTGTATAAACTAAGCTGTTATAAAGTGGTTTAATTCATTTCCTCCTCCTCCTGCCATCTTGGAGTCATTTTCGAAAATGAGGGAGGGCTTTTCCAGCTGAGCTAGTAATGGAAAGTCCGATTCATTTTAGCGAATCGGTTCGTTCGGACAGTTCATTTAACTAAGTCACTGATTCATTTGAGGCATATCGCTCATAAGTGTTCTCGGAAGTCTCCACGTTATATTTTGTATTAAAAACAAACGATTACATTAATTGTTTGGTGTGTTGTTAAACGCTGACCGTGTCGCCTACCTCGTAGTTTTCTCACATAAGCAAATTCCTTGCGAATCGGTTCGATTGAATCACTAAATTGAACCGATTGAAATCCGATTCGAACATCAATATTTTGCGTCAGTCCCTTGTGACTCTACAGTCATGTCCTGTTCTGCTAGGAAGAAACACATAATGCTCGACAACAGCTGATGTGCTTCTGGATCATTAAAAACACTGGGTGATTTTTGTGTCAGATCGCTTTTCGGGAAGATTCGGACGCGCAGCGAATATCAAGACAGCCGCGACGGTAAACGCGAGGAAGGTAAACAATCTTGACAGTTTGTTTTTCCTCACAATATCTGTCAAGGCGATCGGTACATAGAATATTAGATACATTTTGTTTGTTTTTTTACACTTATTAATTTCATAATGGATTGAATATGTAGGCTTATCGTTCTGACTGGTTAGTATTTTCTGTATCATCATGTCCTAGTCAGACAAACTACTGTAGGTCACGCACACAGAATAAATACTTTGTGGTTTATAAGGCCGTGTGATTTTCGTTCCTGTAATGCATTTGTTACAATGTAACTGCCATGTTTTCGCAGCAGTGACGTCACGTGATTCAATGAATCACGTGCATTCATTCTTTGTACTTCTGCCACTGAACACTGAAGGTGTACAGTTTGATCACTGCTCTTTTTTACCTTCGTGTATAGCAAATCTTGATACCAGTGCTGCAACTATTAACTGTGAAGTGACTATTGTAGGGTAATCAGAAGCCTAAAGATTAGTCTGTGCTTTTGTTTTTATTTATTTTCATTATTAGCTTAGTGACTTTAACTTGTGCTTTACAATGTTAGAATGTACTGTGATTTTACCCTTTTTTGCACATAATAGGCCTATTATATCTAGCATACACGTTACATTCACTATGTTTGTTTTCATTACCTTCAATATGAACGTTGTTTGTAGGACAATATTGGGCAGGATGTGAAATAACATTTAAATTAAAAAACATTTATTCAAATAGAATAATGTAGAAAATACTGAGATAAAAAGAGGTTGTGTATGTAAATATATAAATAAAGGATAATTAGATAGATATTGCTGTAGATATTCACACACAGGCACATTGTGTGTGTATTTACATGTTACATGTACGTGTTTTGCATGAATAAAGAGCACTAGTCTGAATAACCCATCCATACAACTTAAATTGTTCAATTAAAAAGGCATTAAATAAATGTATTTATTTATTTAAAAAAAAAGAAAAAAAGATTTGAAATGCGTCGAATCTACGATGTTTGTATGTCACCATCCAGCCCAAAAATACAGAGATATGATATTTTGGCCATATATCGCCCAGCCCTACCCTATGGCATGCTTTAAATGCTGAATTTTTCATGTTTAGGTTAAGCAGTAATGATATATTATTATATCACTTGTTAAAGGGTTATTTATTTAAAAATGAGTACATTCAGTCCTGTGCTACTAATTCGGTTTGTTGGCGTCCCCCAAAAATGTTTAACACCAGCCGCCACAGCATGAATCTTATTATTTGTTACATTAATTTCCCATTAAATATAGGGCAAATAATGCTATGAAAATATGTAAAATATGAACATTGCAAATCAATATAAATTCAATAATGACATTTATTGTCATTATCGAATGGGTCTGTCATTGTTGATTTTATCCATTAGTTCTGGCAGCTTCCGTGACATAAATCTATATAATTTTACGTATCAATGTGTCATAAACAGTCACAGGCCTGTATTTTGGGACAACAGCTGTCTAAATTATAAATCTGACTTTGTGAATTAATTCAATACATTAGTGACCTCATGACAATTCATATATTAGTCTAATTAATTGAGTATAGTAATGAAATTATAAATATTTAAATATAGGGGCATGTCACACAATATATCGCAATACAAAAATGCAACGATATGTATCGTGGATAGTGACAATCTGTATTGTGTATAGTTCACCCAAAATAAAAATTACCGTGTGAGATTTTTTATGTCAGTAGTACTACATTAAACTACTGAATATAATGTATAATAATGCAATGGGGGAATATTTGTGGTTCTTGATCATGCCAAATGTCTTATGTTGCCAGTAAAAAGTGGCATTATTTTAAATATATCTAGTCAGTGACAGAGTGCAAGCATATTCGTCTAAAATAATTCTGTATTTTCAGCTTCAGAATCATGAATATTTTTATTCTGGTGTCACCATTGCATTGGATTACCAACACCAAGTCCAAGACAATTCATTCCCACCCCCAATGTAACACCAAATTTAGCATTTTAATCAACAGCAGGCTACATTTTTTTGTTAACCATTTGGTCTTGGAGTATCGCAATAATATCGTATCGTGATATGTATCGAATCGTGACATGAGGGTATCGTTACACTCCTATTTAAATGTAAACTTGACATATTACATATTCATTAGTGTTCATTTCATCAGTTCAATCCAAATATCAAATACAATATGATTTAAATAGTGGCTTCAAATAACAAAAGAGCCGTTTCACTTTTTACAGTGTAGGTTTACCTTTTTTCTGTGGAAAATAAAGTATCTTCTGCTACTGTCTAATATCCTTCTCTGCTTTGTAGCGTTCATCTACACATCATGTCTTCTCGTAAGAAGGTGCTGCTCAAAGTGATCATCCTAGGGGATTCTGGGTAAGTGTTTGTGCAACATCCTTGCGGTATCAGTGAGTTTTGGATTGTCATAATCAGGCTTCATGGAGCTCAAATGCTCTTATCAGTTGTGACACTTTGTCCTCTGTAACGTAGGCCTATATTTAAGGTAGCTGTACAAACATTATTGCCTATTGACATCACTCAAGGAATTCCCCTGACTTTCTATCGTCAGTTGGAATGTGCTCAGGCCTGATGGCCTATCACACTATCTCCGCAAACTTTAAACACTGCAGCTCAAAGATCATGTTTTCAGCTGCGCATGTTTCTGAAGCATTGCCTATTGAATCCTTTTGTCCCGTTTGTCTTTGTCAGAGTCGGGAAGACCTCTTTGATGAACCAGTATGTGAATAATAAGTTCAGTAATCAGTATAAGGCCACTATTGGAGCTGACTTCCTGACCAAGGAGGTGATGGTGGACGACAGACTGGTCACCATGCAGGTTTGCATCTATGATTACATTTTCCGTTTGGGGACAGTACAATTGTTTTATTTATTTTTTAAAGAAACTAATACTTCTATTCAGCAGGGATGCATTAAATTGGTCGAAAGTGACCATTTATAATGTTAAAAGATTTCAATTTAAAATAAATGCTGTTCTTTCAAACTTTCTGTTCATCAAAGAATCCTAAAAAATGTTTTTTTCCCCCCATAAAAATATTATATATGTATGGTTTCTGAAGGATCATTTGACTGAAGACTGGAGTAATGATGCTGAAAATTCAGCTTGATCACAGGAATAAATTACAATTTTAAAACCTATGAACATAGAAAGTTTTAAATTGTTAACAGTTGTTTTAAACATTATTACTGTTTTACTGTATTTTTGATCAAATAAATGCAGCCTTGGTGAGCAGAAACATTAAACCATTTAAAAATTCCAAACTTTTGAATGGAAGTGTAACTATATGGGTGAATCTCTCAAAGAAATGTCATACTTCATCCTAAAAAAAATGTTGCATAACATGTTGCGTAACATTTTTTAAATTATTATTATTTATTAAATTTATATAGTGCTTAATACACATGTTTTTAATCAGTTTTACTTGCAATATGAAAAATTAGAGAAAAAAAGTTGCTTGAACACAAGTGCAGTTTTTATTATCCCATAGAACATCTAAAAAAAATGCTTTCGTATCAAACTGCCAAAGTCACGTGACTTCGGTAAACGAGGCTTTGTTACATCACAACTGTTACGAAATGTTTCGATATTTCAGTGGTTCACCACTAAGGGGAGATGATCTCTGTGAACCCATGAACCAGTGTCTATATATCGTTAGCCTCATAGCATAATTGCCTAAGTAATTGTTTGCCCAAATATGATCTGGGCAATTATGCTATGAGGCTAACGATATATATATATATTTTTTAACCTAATCTGGGATCAATTTGATAAATTTGACACATTTAATGACACATTTGTATAATAAAAAGGAAGAGTTGTAGTTAAAAGTCTCTTATTGGTTTGAATAACCAAGCTCTTCATAAAACGAACAAAACAAGCCCTACTATTTAATAAAATATCACATGCTATAAAAGACATTTCAAGCGCTTCGAAACAGTGAATCATTTTGCAATTGGTTCAATTGATTCAAAGTTTGAAAAAGCTATGTTTCTCTAGTGATGGCAATTTCAAAACACTGCTTCATGAAGCTTCAAAGCTTTATGAATCTTCTGTTTCGAATCAGTTGGTTCAGAGCGTGTATCAAACTGCCAAAGTCCAGTGATTTCAGTAAACGAGGCTTCGTTACTTCATCAATGTTTCGAAGCGTTTCGAAACACTTCGAAATGTCAATGGTTCACCTAGGTTCACCTGTGAACCCATGAATCATGAGCCATCCATGCAACAAACAAGCCCTGACAATTTATAAAATAACATATAGACATTTAATAAGTAATTTTATTGGGTGATTAGTTAATTGCATTTGAAAGATTTTACTTTCAATAAAACATTTGCAATAGATTTGTAAAAGGGTATTTCTATGCATGTTTTGCCCATAAGGTTTGGCCTGGGTTTTTGTTGCATTTACACTGTTCTTACCAGCAGGGGTCACCGTGGAGACGGGTGTCGGATTGTTTCGAAGCTTCGACTCAATACGGCACATTTGCTTCAACTGTTTCAGTAGCTATGTTTCCATCCACCTTTTGGGCATTTTGGGGTATCGCATATCTGAATGGAAATGCCAAGATGGGCATAAATTCTAAAAATGCACATAAAAAACATACTCGTTTGAGTCGGGTGAACTTTCTATTCGATACGAAAACATGCTCATAAACTACGATGGAAATGCATTTAACTAATAAATTCCTCGATGCGCATAAAAAAAAAATCATGTGACTTTCGCGATGTACACGACTGCGTTCCCAAACAGCAGCATCTGCCTCTGAAAGTTTATTGAGTTTCTCTGAGACGCACATAATTTATTATATATGAAAATCATTATATATGGTGGCTTCTCCTATGTTTTTTAGTGATTTTTTTAGTGATAGTTTATCAGGAAGTGACGATTATGTTCTCTTCGACACACTGGATGGAAACGGTGCTTTATTCGCAAATGTTTTATGCAATATTGCAACTTTGCGCATAAGTTACATTTGCAACTTTGGATGTAAACATACAGTGAGGAAAATAAGTATTTGAACACCCTGCTATTTTGCAAGTTCTCCCACTTAGAAATCATGGAGGGGTCTGAAATTGTCATCGTAGGTGCATGTCCACTGTGAGAGACATAATCTAAAAAAAATAATATTTTTAACTATTTATTTGTATGATACAGCTGCAAATAAGTATTTGAACACATTTTGAACACCCAAAATCTCGCAATACATGGCCCCGGTCATCCTCTCCTTAATACAGTGCAGTCGCCCTGTCCCATGTGCAGAAAAACACCCCCAAAGCATGATGCTACCACCCCCATGCTTCACAGTAGGGATGGTGTTCTTGGGATGGTACTCATCATTCTTCTTCCTCCAAACACGTTTAGTGGAATTATGACCAAAAAGTTCTATTTTGGTCTCATCTGACCACATGACTTTCTCCCTTGACTCCTCTGGATCATCCAAATGGTCATTGGCAAACTTAAGACGGGCCTTGACATGTGCTGGTTTAAGCAGGGGAACCTTTCGTGCCATGCATGATTTCAAACCTTAGTCTTAGTGTATTACCAACAGTAACCTTGGAAATGGTGGTCCCAGCTCTTTTCAGGTCATTGACCAGCTCCTCCCGTGTAGTTCTGGGCTGATTTCTCATCTTTCTTAGGATCATTGAGACCCCACGAGGTGAGATCTTGCATGGAGCCCCAGTCCGAGGGAGATTGACAGTCATGTTTAGCTTCTTCCATTTTCTAATGATTGCTCCAACAGTGGACCTTTTATCACCAAGCTGCTTGGCAATTTCCCCGTAGCCCTTTCCAGCCTTGTGGAGGTGTACAATTTTGTCTCTAGTGTCTTTGGACAGCTCTTTGGTTTTGGCCATGTTAGTAGTTGGATTCTTACTGATTGTATGGGGTGGACAGGTGTCTTTATGCAGCTAACGACCTCAAACAGGTGCATCTAATTTAGGATAATAAATGGAGTGGAGGTGGACATTTTAAAGGCAGACTAACAGGTCTTTGAGGGTCAGAATTCTAGCTGATAGACAGGTGTTCAAATACTTATTTGCAGCTGTATCATACAAATAAATAGTTTTTAAAAATCATATATTGTGATTTCTGGATTTTTTATTTATTTAGATTATGTCTCTCACAGTGGACATGCACCTACAATGACAATTTCAGACCCCTCCATGATTTCCAAGTGGGAGAACTTTGCAAAATAGCAGGGTGTTCAAGTACTTATTTTCCTCACTGTAGCTAGTGTACCCATCACTATGTTTCTCACATCACTATTGACTTGACAAACAAGAGACTCACTAACAGCATGTTGACACAAACAAAGCTAGACAAGAGACAAGAGGGCTATAAATACGCAAAGACTAACAAGATACACCTGACAGTAATCAAGATGATAAACCAATGGCAAGACAGAACTGAGAATCACCTGACCAGACAAACCAATGAAAAGAGCCAAATGACATGACCAGATCACATGACATAATAACAGGAAACATGACTATGGCAAATTTCATTTGGTTACATTACTTATGGAAATTTAGATGCCAAATATTTTGATTTGGGAGTAAATAAATACTTTTGGTCACACTTTAGCTTACCGTCCAATTCTCACTGTTAACTACGACTTTTGCCTCAATAAACTCCTAATTACTGCTTATTAATATTAAGGTAGTTGTTAAGTTTAGGTATTGGGTAGGATTAAGGGATGTGGAATATGTTCATGCAGAATAAGGCATTAATATGTGCTTTATAAGTACTAATAAACAGCAAATATATCAGTAATATGCTTGCTAATAAGCAACTAGGTCATCATAGTGAGAATTGGACACTAAAGTGTTACCATACTTTCTTAATATTTATTGAAAATTCACATCAGATTCACCCATGTATGCCTATAATAGCAGTATTTTTAGCTATTATATGAATTGTTTGGAAGCTGCTCAGAAAGAATAAAAGGCCAGCGTGCTCTGAGGATGATGATGTCATTTCCTTAACAACCATTGTTTTGTGTACAATGCCTCATGGCAGTAATCATGTCTGATCATGTGATGTGGTTAAAGGCTCTGCATGGTAGGCAATAACAGTCATCTGAAAAAATGTGAAATCTCTGTAATTACTCATAGCTTATAGGCAGGATATCGTCTCAAAGTTGTACACTCATTCTGATGCAACCGTTTTTTTCTGATCCAACATGCCGGTCATGTGAGATAAATAAGTCACATTTAGTGACATGTCTGGTAATCCCCTGGTATTTCCCTGTAGGCACAGTTTCATGTTGTTTACTTGTTTTTCTAACCTGTATGACCAGTCATGTGATGTAGATCCCTCATGCCCAAACAAGCAGGGTTTGTGAAGTTATTCCTGTAAAATAATTGGTTAATAAATACTAATTATTACAACAATAAGATATTGTAGTTATGTCTGAGCATATTAACCCATATTAGTCTTTAGAAAAATCGAAGTATTATTAAGTGTTATTTACCATAACTCATTTGATTTTCTTCCTTCAGATTTGGGACACAGCAGGTCAGGAACGGTTTCAGTCTCTGGGCGTGGCTTTCTACAGAGGGGCGGACTGTTGCGTGCTGGTCTATGATGTCACGGCACCCACTACATTTAAGACCATGGACAGCTGGAGGGATGAGTTTCTCATTCAGGCCAGTCCACGTGACCCAGAGAACTTCCCCTTCGTTGTGCTGGGAAACAAAATCGACCTGGAGAACCGACAGGTCAGTGTGCAGACCAAATGGAGCGGCAATGCTAGGATGGTTATAAATGTCTCGGTTTTAAAGAGTTGAAAATGAGTAGAACGTGTGCTTGAGCAATGGGTTTTGCAATGGTCGAGATATAGATTTAAAGGGTTAGTTCACCCAAAAATGAAAATTATCCCTTAATTTACTCAAACCATCCTAGGTGTATATGACTTTATTTCAACCAAACACAATCAGAGTTATATTAAAAAATATCCTGGCTCTTCCAAGCTTTATAATGGGAGTGAATGGTAAGCCCATAAAAGCGCATCCATCCATCATAAAAGTACTCCACACAGCTCCAGGGGGTTAATAAAGGCCTTCTGAAGCAAAGCCATGCGTTTTTGTAAGAAAAATATCCATATTTATAACTTTATAAACTATAATCACTGGCTGCCGACAACAGCCATACGCGAGTCTAGTTCCGGCGGAAGAGTGACCTCTGACCGGACGCATGACTAGTGACTAGGGATGAAACGGTATGGAAATTTCACGTCACCATTATAGTGCCCCAAATTATCACGGTTATCAATATTATCATGGTTTGGTTCAAATGAGATGAAAGTGTTCAAAAAGAACAGATGCACACACTTAAAACATTTCAACAAGTTTATATTTGAAAATCAACAAACAACAAATAAATAAAGAAGCTCTATGCACTTTTTTAAGTAAGATTCTATTCTGTGGGATTTCCTTCCTTATAATGGCCGTCATCAATAGCAACGCATAACTCATAAATAATAATAATTTGGTGTAAATATAATCTCTAAAATTATCTCTCTAAATATATTCAAGCAATATTCTCATCAGTGTTCAGCTATGATGCATTTAAATCTAGCATATTTTGTGTAAGAGCCCAAACAGTATCCTAGTGAAATAATGCATATTCATATTTTCATATGATTTGACAGTTTATTTTATTAAATATTAAAAGGTGTGCATCATCATTACAGGTTATCGTCACGTCACAGACAAGGAGAAAACTAGTGCGAGGACTCAAGTGCAGAAATAAGGATTTATTAACAAAATAAAACAAACAAAACAAAACCCACGAGGGGGGCAACATAAACTAGAAATAACAAAAACAAACTGAAAACTTACTAAAACAGAAATCACAGGGGAAACGGGAGACGCAGACATCACAACGATACGACCAGGACTGAACACGCAAAGGAACTATTTAAAGGGGACAAATCAATAAGGGAACGAGGGAACACAGGTGGGACAAATGAAACCAATAACGAGATAACAAGGGGGGTGGGATCAAGGCCAAGACAGAGCACATGCCCAAAATAACAAAACACCACAAGTGCACACGAGTCATGTTTTCAAGTCATAAAAATGTGTGCTTTGACATTTTTAATAGATTGGCTGAAGTGTCTCTGGTCCGCCTGCCGAGCTGATGTTCTCTACTATAATGAATATGAACATAACTTTTTAATAAGCAGGGGAAATTCCTGACTTTGAACGCATAACTATTTACATGCTTAGGACGTTTGTGTTGTGTACAGGGAGACTTCAAATGTAAAAACGCTGACTCGTTAGGCAATGTTTTCTCAGTAAAATCATATAATTTCCTATTGATTCAATAGAATGCATGAGACTAATAGGGAATACCAACATGACGGCTTCACTTTTTATGAGTCATTTATATAGATCAATGGCCGGAACTAGACTTGTGTACGGCCGTTACCAGAAACCAGTGATTACACTTTATAAAGTTATAAATATTGAGATTTTTATAACAAAAACGCATTGCTTCTCTTCAGAGGGCTTTTAACCCCCTGTATGGATTACTTTTATGACAAATTGATGAACTTTTTTGCGCTTCAAAATCTAAGTTACCATTCACTCCCATTATAAAGATTTAAAAATAAATAAATAAATAAATTGATCAAAAGTGACAGTAAAAGACTATTTCAATTGAAATAAATGCTGTTCTTTCAAACTTGATTCTTTAAAGAATCCTAAAACAAATGTATCATGGTTTCCACATAAATATGAACTATTTTCAACATGATATTAATAATAAATGTTTCTTGAGCAGCAAATCATCATATTAGAACGATTTCTGAATGATCATGTAACACTGAAGACTGAAAAGTAATGATGCTGAAAATTCAGCTTTGATAACAGGAATAAATCATATCTTAACATGTATATTCAAACAATTCGAAATATTTCACAATATTCCTGTTTTTACTGTATTTGTGATCAAATAAATGCAGCCTTGGTGAGCAGAAGAGACTCCAACAACATAAAAAAATCGTACCCAGCCCAACCATTTGAGCAGAGGTGTACGTAAAACGCTTAAAGGTGCCCTAGAATGATTTGAAACAACATTTTAAATTGTTCTCTGGTATCTACATAGAGGGTATATGGCTTATTTAAGGTCAATAATTGTCCAGATATGGTTTTACAGGTCCATTTACAACTCTAGAAATCATCCCCAGGATGAAATGGTCTGTTTTTGCCTTATTTGGAAGGGTCATGAATATTAATGCAGAGTTCTGCTCTGATTGGCTGTTTCACTGCGGCTCAATGATAGCAGGCACAACTTTACTGACCGTCTTGACGATGGAGAGATTAGGCATTCAACCTTATATATATATCAATCAGTATATAATCATACTTCAGTTGTCAAAAATATAAATAAATAAATAAATATCAAATTACTATCGTTTCAACTTAAATGATGGAGGTATTGACGTTAGCTAGAAGGATCGAGTGAGCTATGTGTAAGCAACTAAACTAACATAGTATGTTACGTATCTATGGTTGCATTTACTAATTTATGACAACACTGGCATGAAATAATATTAACCTTTGTCCTTAGACATACTATTTAGTTATGTTAGCCACTTGGATTATCCTATTCAGAATAATTCTTCCCGTATAGCGTTGGATATAGACAACAACAGGAATATTATCGTTAATGTTGTCTCTCTAAGAAACTTTCGATTTAATCAGAAATGGTTTAGACAGTCAAGAAGTGGATAAAATCACTTACTGCTTGCAGGAATATGGTTGGAATTTCCCCTTTCTTCAGTGTCGGACGCTGAGCAAAGCCTGCTCGATATTGTCCCAGGTTTGAAAACTGTCCGTGGTCAAATGGGCCGAGCAAACTAACAACTCTGAATTAAATTGTTGCGATATCCGATTATAAATAAACATCAACCATGCCTGTTGACATGTTTTATCTGTGGGAAGAGTATGAAACGTCTTCACATCCCCTGCACAGGAACATAACATTTGTTTCTGTGATCTGCCGTGTTCGCTATCCTCGCGTGACGCTTGTTTACCTGCAGAGATGATGCGGCTGCGCAGTTTCGCCTGACGGTGAACATGTGCTTGCTTATGAAAATGTTGGGGGGCGTACATATTAATGATCCCGTGTATTGCATCACTGCTGGCGTTACGTTGAGATTTGCCTATTTTTCCGTGGTGTTTTTCACAAACGAGATTTACATGTGAAGGAGGAGGCAATGGTGTTTAAGACTCACTGTATGTGATTTACATGTACTGAACTCCTGTTATTCAACTATGGCAAGGTTCATTCGATTTTTCATTCTAGGGCACCTTTAAGTTAAAATACCCAATAAATAGCTGACAATATTTAAAAGATAAAAATAGAAAATGTATCAGACGAGATTGAAGTCCTTTACGTTGAGGTTTCAACGCCACTTTGACTTGCACATGTAAAGCGTTGCAGGTAGTGTCATGACAGAACGATTGAACAAGGTTGCTTGGTAGCAAGCAGACTGGACACTGTACACATGGTAAGCAATGAAAATAGTGACCGCTTTTTGATCTCAAATCAGAATTCCTGCCGTTTGCTTTGATGCATCTCAGAAAGCACATTTATTTTCTCTGAATGTCAGGATCTGCCTTTGGTGTTCTGTCGTGCCATCTTGTTTTGATCTTTATGTCATGCAGATTGTGCTGTAATCATCGGCTTTGCTTAGAAAGGTCAGCTGCAAATGAGGGCAACACTGAAATTGTTTGAACTTTGTTTGCAAAATGCTTGACCTGTGCGCATTGCGCCATCTGGCATAATGCTGTAGCTTGACGCTCCAGCATTTATTCCTGTGATCAAAGCTGAACTTTCAGCATCATTACTCCAGACTTCAGTGTCACTCAGAGATCATTCTAATGTGCTGATTTGATGCTCAAGAAACATTTCTGAAAACAGTAGTGCTGCTTAATGTTTTTGTGGAATCCGTCATACATTTTTTCCATGATTCTTTGATGAATAGAAAGTTAGCAAGACAGCATTCATGTAAAACTGAATTTTTTTAAATATTATAAATGTCTTTACTGTCACTGTAAAGAAAAAAAAATAGTATTGACCCCTATATTTTAAATGGTACTGTATGTAAAAGGGTCCCTATTTACCAACAATCTAAAAAATAGCAAGGTTTCTGTGGGTCTTAAAAGGGTCTTAAATCAGTTTTTTGATTGCCAGTTTTTCAGATTGAATTCATAATTTCATCCCAAAATCATTTGTATTTTGAACAGGTGACAACAAAGCGAGCACAAGCATGGTGTCAGAGTAAGAACAACATCCCCTATTTCGAGACCAGCGCCAAAGAAGCCATTAACGTGGAGCAGGCCTTCCAAACCATCGCTCGCAATGCCCTTAAACAGGTAGAGATCCTGTTTGATATAAGATCCTTTAGATTCTGTTTGATATAAGATGAAAAAAGCAAATAATCAGTAATTTCTCTTTCACCTTGTTTGAGAGATTCACCCAAAAATATAAACATTGGGTATTGTCACACTTTACTCACCATCATGTTGTTTCAAAACCTTTAAGACTTTCTTTTATAGAACACAAAATCAGAAGTTTAGCAGAATGTTCACACTGCTCTTTTCAGAACAAAAAGCACCAAGTAGTTTCTACAACTCATATGCTGTATTCCAAAGGTTTATTGGGCTGCTGTCACTTTAAGACCTAATGCACAGGCCCAATATAATGATTTGAACATAATTGTTTATGTTCACTTAAGACATAAGCGACCGTGTTACCATGATACTCACATTTTGACATAATTTTATGTGTTGGTGTTTGTTCGAGCACAAAAAGAAAGAGAACTGAATTCTGTGTTTGCGTGTGATTTCCGGTTGGTGTCTTCTTGCACTTGAATGCTTTAAAATCGCTAAAACGCATGCAAATGATAAACTTTCACTCTATAACTTTGCAATTAATCCGTGAATTAGATTAGAATCATATGCATTCCAAACCCTAGGGCCATACGGATCATGGATCAACTACAATCCATTACACCTGTATTTATCATGTTCATAACTTATTTTATTACCATTATTCTGTTAATTATTTAGGATCAAGTTACCTCTGCAGACACTTCCTGATCCAGCTCAACCAACATCAGAATGAACCTCATTGGTTCTAGCTGAAGCTCAAACGTGATGAGTGACACTAGAATGAACCTCATTGGTTCTTGTGGAAGCTCAAACGTGATGCGTAACTCGAGAATGAACCTCATTGGTTCTTGCAGAAGCTCAAACGTGATGAGTGACACTAGAATGAACCTCATTGGTTCTTGTGGAAGCTCAAACGTGATGCGTAACTCGAGAATGAACCTCATTGGTTCTTGCAGAGGCTCAAACGTGCTGCGTAACACAAGAATGAACCCTCATTGGTTCTTGCCGAAGCTTAAACGTGCTGCGTAACACAAGAATGAACCCTCATTGGTTCTTGCCGAAGCTTAAACGTGCTGCGTAACACAAGAATCAACCCTCATTGGTTCTTGCCGAAGCTTAAACGTGATGGTAAATGGTAAATTGACTGCATTTATATAGCGCTTTTAACAGACCTACGGCCATCCAAAGTGCTTTACATTTGCCTCACATTCACCCATTCATACACTCATTCACACACCGACAGTAGTGTCAGCCATGCAAGGCGCCATCCAGCTCATCGGGAGCAGCTGGGGTTAGGTGTCTTGCTCATGGACACCTCGGCACTTGGTCAGGTGGAACCGGGGATCGAACCACCAACCTTCCAGTTTGTAGACAACCTACATGAACCACTGAGCCACTGCCGCCCATAATGCGTAACACAAGAATGAAACTCATTGGTTCTCGCTGAAGCTCAAACGTGATGCATAACACAAGAATGAACCTCATTGGTTCTCGCTGAAGCTCAAATGTGATGCATAACACTTTTTGGAGCTTGTAACATTCGGGCTGTTTTATGTGTTTATTTTATGGAAAAGTGCAGCATGAACATTCTGCAAAAATTGTCCTTTTTTTTTCACAAAAGAAAGAAAGTCACACACGTTTTGATTTCATGAGGGAGAGTAAATGATCACAGAATGGCCTTTGTCGTTACATAAACACTTAAACTGAAATGAATCTCAATTTACAGGAGACGGTGGACACGTATGATTTCCCTGACCAGATCAAACTAAGAGACGACGGACCTGCGTCTACCAGCGATGGCTGCAGCTGCTGAAGGAAAGACGGAACTGGGGAGGGAAAAGAACGAGCCAACATGGGAAAGGAAGAGAGGGAGAGATGGATAAGATCCAGGCCTGTAATTCTAGCGCCCATCCTCCCCTTTCCCTCCTTTGAAACCTCTGGGGTGTCAAATGCCACATGTGAAAGCTGAACATCCATTTACTTGCTGAACTCCAAGTCACATGTGGTATGATGAACTATCAAGGAACAGGAAGACCAATGTGTTGCATATCCTCTGACATTGCATTTATTACAAGTCCTACTATCACTACAGCTGTCGAAGAATTTTCCTTGTCACTACCCCTGCTGTCTGTGCAACTCGATCGCAAGCTTTTCTTTACTCCAAAATGATCCTTTTGTCCGCTAGTTCATTGTGCCTTTATATTTTGTAACTTTGAGTTATTGTTGTTTCACTCCTATGCTGAACGAACATTTGTTAAAAATGCGCACATATGTAATAGGGCTGGGAAATATATTAAATAGTTATAAAAATGTATACATTTTGTCTTCAGTATAAAATTAACCAACATTTGTTATGATTTTTTTAGCCATAACTAATCATAATTCGATTTTCGGTTTGTTTGCACCATCACTCAAAAATATGAATTTCACATTATTTAAAATGTGTTCGTAAAACTATATGAACAGTAGGGAATAATTTTTTTTATTATTGTGCACATAAATAAAAATGATTTAATATATTTCCTAGTGTCCATATAGGGAAACGGTGTGGAAAATTATGATTTTTAACCATATTTTTACTGTATTTTACTTCAAACGTGCACCTTTACACGACACCATTTTCAACTAAAAATGGACGAGATCCGTTTCCTCTCTGGAGAAGCGTTCAGTCCTTCCGCAATTTCCTCCATGTAAATAGTGAATCCACCATGGTGCGAGCGCAACTGGCTTTTAAAGGGAATGGGAGATGAGACTCTGATTGGTTTGTTGCACATTACGCAAAACACACCCATGACTTGTTAAGAGACTAGTGCTGCGTTCCAGGCAGGTTTTTGAGCCGGTAAGGTATGACTTCAAACCATGACTCACGACTTTGTAGCGTTCCAGGCAAAGTCACGCCAAACTGCCTGAGCGCTAGGAATTGTGGTAGCTCGATGTAAGCAAAGCATGGCGGACCGTACGTGGCTTATGCTCATTTACAATCATTTCTATCGCCAAAGGTGCTTAATCCTTGCTTATTTGAGGGAAACAGAGGAGAAAAACGGCACGCAAGAGAAGCTGTTATACCTTTTATTTTACATTATTTATTCATAAACACTGCATCCGTAGGGGCTGCCATTGTTGTTTTGTGGGCTATGTGACGTCAGAGCTCGTAACTTTGATTACATCGATCTAGTATGAGTTAACGAGTGGGAAGTCATGGGTTTGACTGCCGTTCCAGTGCACTTTCACGGGTTGAAGGTTGGAAAAACACGGGTTATGGGTTGCCTGGAACATGGCATAGGTACAACCCTTTTGGACCATGCGAATGGCGCGCCAACCATCTTTCCTGTTGTTAAAAACTGAAGCCATCGCGCCTCGATCGCCCCCAGGTGGTTGGTCACAGTATAGATCATAACCCCCACCCCCTCCATGTATTCTAAGACGCGAGACAAACTAAACAATTACTAAACTAAACAATTTTTTCTGTCATTTTAGGCAGTTTTCAAGTGTTCAGTATTTAAATAAGTTTAGTTCTAGTTAGTTATTTGATGCTATAAAAAGGGGGGAGGGGGGTGACGTCATGATTGATGGCTTCTCTGAGTGAAGTTGTCACTGAGGCACCATCCGACTTTTTTCGGGATTTTCTGGAGGAAATTGGAGCTTTAGCTTTAATAATCCATAACTGTTTATTTCACACCGACATAATTAATTGTTCTGTATCTGCGAGAGTGTGGGCGGGCTTTTGATATGGGACACCTGCGCCATGTGCTCAGCTCGTTAAAATAGGGCCCTATAGGGGTGTAGTTTCTTTACAAAGTGACATTGTCATCTACTGGCCTGGCAGCAGAATACAGCGGGTTTTTTGTCATTTCCGTGGATTCGTGTGGACGGGGATCGTTTTGACAATTGGGTCGTCTGTATGCGGTAAATGCAAAGGAAAAACTTTTCCGTTTTTAGTACATCGTTGTCGTGTAAACATGCCCTTAAAATCTACTTGGCAACAATTGCTGTTTGCTTGAAATCAACGGAAATTTCTCTCAAGATTTCTTCTCATCTCCCCAGCCCAACTATGTAATATGTCATGAATTAAAGGTGAATAACTATGTATTAACTTAAATCCTAAATATCCTAAAGGTACTGACATTTGTTAGGTTCACTTCAACACATAGGAGTACATTGTAGTCTTAGTTGGATTGTAAGTATTCTGACAGTGTTTTATAGCCAATTTCTGTTTCTGAAACCGATTTGGTAAGAATGTTACCAACCATGCCAGGTAGGATGGTTTACATGTAGAGCTGTTGTAAACAAATCATTTCTCCAGTGTTTATGAAGAGGTCATGTTTTAAGTAGCACAGTAATGATGTTAATGTCACGCTTGACTCTGTTTTGATTTGCCTTTGGACATTTACATGTTAGGCTTGTGTTCATTAATATATCCATACTCAACCCAAGAGCATTTGATATGCCAAAATGCATAAAGAAAAAAGTAGGCATCATTTTTTATTTTGGCCAAATGTTAGAATGACTTCAAAACCAAAAAAGCAAAATAAAGATGCATTTACAAGCAAGCTGTTGTCGATTCCACTCGATTTTCATTTTTCTTAAAACAAGACTGATCAAGCTGATCAAGAACACTTTTTATTATCATCGTTTTGACCATTTGCACAGAGTATTTACAAAGTTGCACTAAAAGCCCCACCGGTTTCCTCTGATGGGAAAGCAATGGTAAGCATCGTGGCCTCTTGAACATCAGAGCCCAGTCTGATGTGAGGGGGACGTCTGACTTTTTTTTCCCCCTCCCTAAAAGTCCACATGAAGTATATCCTACTCCCTGGCCTGGACTTTTCAAACCATGTATGTGGTAGAGGGAGTTCAATGGAGCTGGAGTTTTTCCATCAGTCTAGTGTGTTTTAGTCCATATATGAGGTATCCATGGCCTCTGTCTCGGGATGAAGCAGGCGGCTGGCCAGACGCTCAATGTCATCCAGACTGAGCTGTCTGAGGGAGCGCTCATAATCCTGGGAACCAAAACAAAAAAAAGGAGAAAAAATTAACCAGGGATCAGTAAATTCCTAACCAAATCAAACACTCATATGTCCCTGTTTACACCTGGTATTAAGATGCGTTTTGATCGCTCGGATCACAAGTGGATGACGCTAAATACAGGTGTAAACACACTTTCTGCCACTTCCAGAGGTAGTGGAAAACACATTCAACCCCCCACCCTCTGCTAGGGATGTCACGATACCAAAATTCCAGTAGTCGGTACCAATACCATAAACGGTACTCTGTACCAATTTCGGTACCACGGCAAAATGTTTTTTTTAACCATTTAAATAAAATGTAAATTAAATTCAATGAGTTTATTATTTATGATGATTATCATTATAAGTAGATAATACTTGGGATGCACGATATTGGATATTTTTCAACTCATTTTGGCCGATATCGATACCGATATATGTTTCTTTTTTCCCCTTTGTTTGGAAACCACCATTTTGAGCAAAAACTTTTTTTTTTTTCATTCTGGTTTCAGATTTCTGAGGTCTCCTTACTAAAAGGATACTTGTTAAAGATAAATAAATGTTAATAAAGTTATTTTTATAATAAGAGTATATTTTCTCTTCAAATAACAATATTAAAGTCTGATGCAGTTGTAACCTAAATATTTTATTTTTGGATTTAAAGTCTGTGCACATGAAGTGGGGGTGGCATGGCATAGTTGATGCTGTCTTTAGCTTCAAAAAAAAAAAAAATACAATTATTTTAGTGCTCCTTGGATTATTTTTCATCATCCATTTCATAAAATTGTATTACAGATTAATAAATTGTATATAAAAGTATTTAATTTACAAGTGTCATGCTTGTGATTTGACCTCATTACTGCTTTATTTATTCAGAAAAAGAAGTAACTATTTTACTTTTCATTTTATTACTGTAACAACAGCACCCCCCTCTACATATATATAACATTCTACCGGGCGGGCACTAGGACCTGGAGGAGCTTCTGCTGCTGTGGAGGATGCTGCGCGCTAGAGAGTGGGGAGACGCGATTGTTTTGGGCTAGTTTTGTTGTGAAAACCTGACAACCCTGCGTTGACGGTCACGTCCTTCTGTACGCGCATTCACAAATTCAAGGCAGCATTTAAAAACTGACAATATAAAATCACCATACATGCAATGCATTTGCTTGTTTTTGAATGAGCTTCAAGAATGAGCACACGGCTGACATGATCTTATCGCTATAGCACTCCTTGCACACGCGAGTTATTGCAGGCGTGTATCAACACGTTATCATATCGGCAAGGCATATCGGCATAATTTGGTCATACCGGCCGATGCCGATTTTTATATTTTATGCCTAATGTTGTGCCGATAATATCATGAATCCCTAAATAATACATAAACATTTAAAGGCTGTAAGCTGTTTAAAAGTAAGCATTGTTTATAAAAAAGATCAAGTGAAAAATAAGCAACCATCCTGGCTTAATTATTATTATTAGTAGAGACGTATTATTATTACATAGAGACATAGCTAAATCTACTGTAGGCTACAACAGTAGCCTAATATATTCTGGCAATGTCTTCATGTTAAACCAAACTTTTATTTTGACGGGTTGCCGTGAAAACCTTTGAGTGTGTTCATTACATGACAGTTTTCTCAAATGAAACGGTAAATTCTCATGAAGTGACGGTTTATGTGTTCGTGTCCTCATATAGAGAATGGGAACGTGACATCAGCAACGCAATGCATTCGTGGACTTTAGGACACAGACACTACATTAGAGAATGAGTAGTAGTGGAGGTAGACTTTAAAACTTTGTATTATACAGTGAAAAACAATGGTCAATGCTTGCTGTGTTATGAACTGCCATAGCCGCTCCTATGACCTGCGTGGAAAACGGATCTCAAATGAAGCACACATTTTTAATTTACCAGCTTGGAAATAGCAAGGAAATAAACAACTCTCGCAGAAACCGATTGTTTCGTGTCTTAAGATGTCAATGTGTCGCCACAAGCCGCAGGGTTTAATTTGAAGTTGTTTGTGCATGTTTTTTTTTACTCTAATAGAATTGGACCCCATTCACATGCATTATACGACTGACAGACGTCAATGGTTGGAGTTAAAAATCTTCATTTGTGTTCTACTGAAGAAACAAAGACACCTACATCTTGGATGCCCAGGGGGTAAGCAGAAAAACATAACATTTTCGTTTTTGGGTGAACTATCCCTTTAATGCTTTAACGTTAAGGAATAAAGGGCGATATGATATATGTTGATTGAATAAATTATTCACTGGCTGAGATCAAGCTATATGTATTTATCATTTTATCTATCAAATACAGACTTTTTAATTAGGCTATTAAAAAATAAACTGCAAAAGACTGTTTGTAGGCCTGTCACGAAAACAAATTTTGCTGGACGATAAATAGGTCAAGAAATTATTGCGATAAGCGTTAATATTGTCATTCTGAGACCATTCATCTAAAATAATGATAATGACATAATGCAGGTACACCTTTTCAAAGATCAATAAACTTTTATTTCTAAAGACTATTTAACACTGAAAATGGAAAATTTTTAATATCCACAATAAATTATCAAAACTAAAAACAAAAGCAATGGACTCTGTCTGTTAACAAAAAATTAACTTGAATAAATACCAAAAACAATAAATAAAATGGATAAAAACTGCAACCGATGATTGTGTTTTAGGTGCATTTTAGGGGTGGCACGGTTCACAAAACCCACGGTTCGTATCACGGTTTTCGGTTCTGTACAGTTCTTGTTGTTTTTTCTTTTAATTGTAAACACTCCAGAAATTTACTTCAGCATATGATATTTAGCTTAATTATCCACAATTTAGGATACAGTATTAAAGAAATCGTTATATCATGTAATCATGCACAAACTGAATTTGATTTGACTTTAAGCACATTATTGGGACCATATCTGAGGAAAGCTAGGTGAGATTTTGATACAGCAAGAGAGAAGACATTGATGACATGCTTTTCATTTATTTGGCAAAAAAAGGAGGATATGTATTGCTATCTCTACAGGAACTTATGTGCCTTTTTAGCACACATTTGTGCACTTGAACTTGAAGCACACAAAGATTAAGCTGAAGAATTAACTTGCATTTATCAAACTGCCAACTTCAGTGTAGCTTTAATAAACTCTACGCGTCCGCAGGAGCATGAGGGTGTGTGCGGCAAAAATGACGTCAACGCGGAGCGGGCGGTAGTGCACGATACCCCATTTTGCTTGACGTTGTGCACGTCAAAATTTGTAACTTTGTGCGCGGCGAAGAAGCACGAGTTCCAGGCGAATCTGGCCGAGTATGACGTCTCATCACGCCGGCACCCAGTCTGCGCGTCGAGTATAAACACCTCCCCAAACGGACGAGGCGCGCACGCAGTCAGCAAGAGAGAGAGCGAGAGAGAGAGACGAGGAAAACAAACAAGCATGCAAGTGGAAATTATCGCGGCCGGAAAAATTAGAGCAAATATTTTTTATTGTGCGATTAATTGATTTATTGACTAATCGCAACAGGCCTAACTGTGTGGTCTTGTGCGTGTGGTGCGATAGAAGGCGGACGTATGATTTCTGATTGTATGAAATGTGATGAATATGTGCAATGGCCGCACGACTGAGCGCTCATGTATGCAAGTGTTTAAAATATTAGTCCATTCATTCTACTCTTGCAAGCAAGAGTTCTTAAAAAGTATTAACGTAAATAGTCGTTTTTTTCTCTGGTGATTCGCATTTGTTATCATTGTACGCTCCTGAGCGTGTCCTAAAACATGACTATCCATAATGCAATGCGCAATGATGGAGTTTCCCAGACTATAGTGACACACGGCAAAGACTACAAAGACAGCAAGCGAGTGTCACGTGCGTGTGTGCCCACGCATCTGCACCCGTCATTCACACAGAGACGCAGAACATGCAGGAGTAACATTTAAATAGTATTTTGCAGTTTAATATTCATAGACACTAGTATACATTCGGCTACATACTGGCGCCTTGCGCTTAGATAAGCGTGGAAGCCACTGAACGCAGCTGCGGGTACCGAATATACTCGTACTACTGAAATGCTGGTATCATAAAAAAAAATTAATTTCAGTACTGACTTGGTACCGAAGTACCGGTACTTGTGACATCCCTACTCTCTGCCTACTGACCTAATGCGTGAACATTTGGGATTTAAACTTTGTCGGCTGGAGACCCATTTTTGGTTTGAAGATGAAAAGCACACTGTTCTCACACCTGATTTCTAAAGGCCTGTTCACACAATTTTTGTGCGCGTTTATCGCCGACGGCCTCGTGACTAAAAAAAGGGCGCCAATGTGAGTGTGCACACCGAAGGCTAAAAACACGAGGCGTAAAAGCGCCATTAAAAAAAAATTAAATAAAAAACGCCTCGGGTTCGTTTTTTTATTTTGACGTGGCGCGTTAAAAGCGCTTTTGTTCACATGCCTGGAGCTGCTGAAATGACAGTAAAACACGACTTGCCAAGCACACTGTTACGACGAAGAAGTAGTAAGTAAAGAAGAAAATTAGCTGCTAATGCTGCTTGCCAGTTAGCAAAAAGTGTGTGAATGGTTTTGGCCATAGACATAATATGTCTATGGTTTTGGTAAGCACGTAAATACGGTCTCTCTTCTTCTTCTGTGTGACAAGCAAGTGTCAGAAGCGTAAAGTGCCGCAGCACCACCCTGTGTACCGGGAGCGCTATCTACTGAATTTGCATGTTCACTCAGCGCATCGCCAGTGAAGATCGCTTGGGTGCGAACACTCAAGATGGGCAGAAAAAGTCACAAAAAATGCTGGCAATAAGCACACGCGATATTCATCCCGATGTGTACAGGCCTTAACACACACTCACAGTGTTCGGCGTGACTCCGTATGTTTTTCCGTTGTCTCCGGTCATGTTCATATGTAAATTGCATGAGCTTATTTTGTCCATTAGATCAAAAGATCTGCCCATACAGTGACCCACCCATAGACCCTCCACTCGAAGAAATAAGGACAGAAGTAGGTGTAAACGTGTGTCTCTCTACTTGTGATTCGATTGACCAAAACACATCTTAATACCAGGAGTAAACAGGGCCTGAGAAACATTTATGATGCTCATGTCTTACACATCTAACAAATGTAATATTTAATTCTGCTTTCTAAAGACTAAGGAAATCAAGAGCAGTGTTGTTATTGTTAACTAAAACTATTAAAATAATTTTCATTAACTGACAAATCTGAAATAAACAAATTAAAATTAGAAACTTTGTGTTGGCAACTAACTGAAATAAAATAAGTTGAAGTACTGAAAATATAAAATAATGGTTGAAAGCACATAGCAAAATGACAAACAAAAATTAATATAAAAAGATTTCAATGTATAGAAATTAATAATATAATAGAATATAAACACTAAATGGAGTTTGTGGTCCAGTGGGTTAAACCACTGAACTGATATGCAGAAGGTTGCTGGTTCGATCCCAGCGGTCAGCACCAGTGTGTCTTTGAGCAAGGCCCTTTACTCCATGTTGCTCCAGGGGGATTGTCCCTGTAATAAGGGCACTGTACGTCGCTTTGGATAAAAGCGTCTGCCAAATGCATAAATGTAAATGACAAGAAATGAATCCTTTTTTAATTCCAAAATGAAATAAAAGATATTATAGCGAATGTGTCACCTTTATCTTGCCAACTACAATATTCTCTATAAATCATCTAAAATGACATTTAATATAATAGTCATTTTAGATCTAGCAACATAATAAAAAGTGTAAATTTTTCCAGATATTTGTATTGTTTTATTTGGCATTAGTATAATATAAAAGCCATGTTTTAGCTATGCAAACATTTGTTTTTTTCCCCCCTCATATAGTACAACTGGTTTAAAGGATCCCTATTAAGCTTTTTTACTTTTTCACCTCTCTTTAGTGTGTACTGTTGCTGTTCGAGCATGAAAAAGGTTTGGAAAGTCCCAAAGCACAAAGTCCCTCCAGCCGGAGTTATTCTCTACATCAATGTCCGTTTCTGAACTCTCTGAAATGCCTCCATTGTAGTCTTGAGTATTCTTCTGGGATCACGTCACAATATTCCTCATTTAAAGAATTCCCACCCAAGGCATAAGCGAAATAAAGGAGACATGGCCTGGTTAAGACTACCTTAATTTATTTTGAACACTGTTCCTGAACAGTACCAATGCCAATGTTTCTCTGTCTGCTGCACATTTTACAAAGGACAGTTTTTAGGAGAGTACAATGCTTCTTCTGAAAGACGATCTGTCGTTTCTGGATCACAACCTGCTAGCTAAGATGGTGTTGATTCAGCTTTTACCTACAAGTGTATAAACATGCATTTTTGTTCACTAATGAGTTTTGTTTTTTTAACTGCTTCGTGAAGCTTGTTATGAAAAATGAAATTGGTTTTGAACCAATGGCCCGGAGCGCATATCAAACTGCCAAAGTCACGTGATTGACATATTATGCTGCCTGAATCATAATGTTTCTTCATTGGCCAGAGGAGAACTACCCCCGACTGAGCCTGGTTTCTCCCAAGGTTTCTCCATTCTGTCACCTTATGGAGTTTGGGTTCCTTGCCACTGTCACCTCTGACTTGCTTGGTTGGGGTCACTTAATATCCAGCAATATTATTGATCCGACTGTACTGACGCTGCTTTATGAGAACTGAACTGAGCTGGATGATGACATCACTGTTTTCTGCTGAACTGCTTTACAGCTGAATTGAACTAGGTTTGTGTCATTAAATCATTATTTTCCTGTTTATCACTGTAAAGCTGCTTTGAAACCATCTGTATTGTATCAAACGCTATATAAATAAAGGTCACTTGACTTAAACAGAAACTCAGTGAACCCATGAACCAGTGTCTATATGGTTTTTACCTGATCTCAGATCAGTTTTATAAAGTTATACATTTATAACGACACATTTGTATAATAAAAAAGGAAAAGCATAGTTAATTGTCTCAAACATACTATTTCCTTTAAGTGGAGCAGTGCACCGCTACTTCCGGTCCCATCACGACGCAATCAAAACTAGCATCTTCTCGCAGGTGTTGCTGCAGCGATCCGGTGCTCTAATACTAAATAATGACTTCCTTACCTCAGATTTGACAGTTTCCTGACACTAAAAAAAATAGAGGAAAGCATGGGTGAGACTGATATGGCGGGATGAAGGTCCTTCTTTTAAAATAATATGCGTTGTGTGTTGTAGGCCTATGCATTTCCAAACTGGGGATGTTTAACTTGCGTCTCATATCATCAGCCTGCTGAAATGTTCCCATCCAAGTGCGCATTCTGAATAATAAATACATTTCTAACATACCGCAGTCCAGTGCTCGTCTTCTCATGAACAGTGTTTCTCTTACCAATCATATTTCATATCTGTTGAATTTGCATTTTTAAATTAATTTGACTGATAAACATCCTTACGAAAGTTAACCATTGTTTTATTATAGTAAGAATGTAGAAACCATGTTTTTTTTTTTGTGGACTGACTACCATTTGTATTAGTTTTACTACAAATACCATGG
The DNA here is from genome assembly GCA_023566225.1 of Romanogobio albipinnatus. Taxonomy (NCBI): domain Eukaryota; kingdom Metazoa; phylum Chordata; class Actinopteri; order Cypriniformes; family Gobionidae; genus Romanogobio; species Romanogobio albipinnatus. The sequence goes on along the minus strand of CM042253.1, from coordinate 12,450,892 downwards.
TTAAACTACAATAACCATTTTTTTTTATTTTATTTGTAATAAAACCATGGTTAATGTTCATGACAGCAGTATTAAATTGATGAATGAATATTCTTTTGTGCCTTAAAGAAATTTAACTTTGTTTAACATTTAATTAATCTTAAACAGTAATACGTTAACAGCGTGACTGAATTTTGGCATACATGTGTGAATTACATATAGGCTACAGTGAAATAATTGCCAATGAAAAATGACAGAATAATGACTAAAATATTTAATACAAATAAATAAATGTTCATTCAGATCTTATTCGTCAGGTCTCACACACACTTCATCGCGGTCACTATTTAGACGAGCACTGACACCGTGTGGCGAAATAAATCACATATATTTACGACCCTCGGCTTACGTTGGATTAAAAAACTAAAAGTTCAGCAGAGTTTGGAAAATCCTGTACACAGTAATGATCAGTTTATCTCTTGTCCGGTCTCTGAAAATGTCCTTTTAAAAAGGTGTTTTTAAAGGGATAGTTCATCCAAAAATTTTAATTCTGTCATTTATTCACCCTCAACTTGTTCCAAACCTGTATGAGTTTCTTTGTTCTGCTGAACACAAAAAAATATATTTAGAAGAATGTCTGTAACCAAGCAGATAGAGCAACCATTGACTACCATAGTAGGGAAAAAAATACTATGGTAGTCAATGGTTTCTCTATCTGTTCAAAATCTCTTCTTTTGTGTTCAGCAGAACAAAGAAACTCATACAGGTTTGGAACAAGTTGAGGGTGAATAACTAACAGAATTTTCATTTTTGGGTGAACTATCCCTTTAATTCATCCTCCAGATGCTCTTTTTAAGTGACGTTTGTTCAGCTAGATGTTAACAGCACATTGAAAACATGCATAACCGGAAGAAACAACGCAGTGCTTCGACGTGCACTTCCGGTATTCAGTTCCTCTGTGATAAAGGCCTATTGGCCTGACTGGTCACGCCCTCCATAAAACACAAAAACAAGCCCTGCAAATGAATAACAGACACTTCATATTTAAAGTTATTCAATGATTTGTATATTCCATTTAATAGACTAAACTTTAAAGAAAACATGCAATTGCTAAAAGGTGTTACATATGATGCATGTTTGGGAATTTACACAGTTTTTACCAGCAGTAGGCTCGCTGGAGCCATATACCTCCAGTCTTTGTGCTAAGCTAGGCTAACGGTGGGTGCGTAAAATAGAGTTATGGGATGCACGGAGATTAGAATGGTATGTATGGACTTCTAACTCTGGGGGATACAGTGAATAAGCTAAAGTCCCAAAAAAGTGGAGTGTTCCTTTAATAAAACAATCTGGTAAGTAGCAAATGTATTTATTATTTTATCGTGAGATTTTGCCTCACTTCCTACCATTGCTGTACCCCTTCTAGCCACAATTCTTCTTCTCCGTTTTAAGTGTATTTCTGTAGCAGCATGTATACTACATCGTTTTGAGTCGGATTCAGTGGTTTCGTGTGTACGCGGATATGTCGGACGAGGGAAAAAAGATTGGATAGAGAAAGCTCTGGGAAATAGTTTTGGGAAATAGTCGTGATTAGCTAGTTGGTTTCTTCAATGATGCATCGTACTATGGTAGTTACGCAGAGAGTTACGTTGTACGGGAAACACACCCCAGAGCGTTACTGACAGACTTAGGGCGTATTCACACTTGACGTCTTTTTTGACAAGAAAAAGTTGACAAGAGCGCTCTTTTAGTAAAAAAAAAAGCTGGCAGCGGTTGGTTCAAAATAGCAGCCGAGGGCGTCTTTTGTTGTTCAAAGATGCGCTGAGCTGCAGAAAGACGTCGACGTTGGCGTTTAAAAAAGTGCTCATGACTTTTTTGAAAACACGGTTTACGCCATAGGATTATGATGTAAAACAGACACTAGCAGCTTCAAAAAAGACGTCAAGTGTAAACGAAGAAAAGAAAGGTGCTGCAACAATGTCAAATATGATCACAAATCATGTATTTTTTAACATTCAACCATGAAAACCTATTCTAATAGAGACAAAAAACTAAATCAAGACTGAAAAAGTAATATCTCCTCATAATATCTCGTCTTTAACCTCTTAACCTGCGCCCCTATTTTTGAGATTTTTTTGAAAACGACATACCCAAATGAAAATGTCTGCAGCTCTTAAACCCTATGGTATATATTCAATCTGGTCTTATTTTAAACTAGACACTTGAAATGTTGCTACCCAAGAGTCATAATAACTCAAAGTAATATGGGAACAGCATAATATACATGTAAGTGACACGTTTTTTTTCCTTCTTTTTTTCATTTAGGGAAAAAAATATGAGAATTGAGAGCCTGAAAATAACTTAAATATAAAACTGAATGTCTAATCATGTCATGATTCAAATATGAGGATGATTCTCTAAGTAATGTAGCTTCTGTAAGCTTTTATGTCAGGAAAAGCCTCGGCGTCCTATCAAAAAGGCCATTTATTTCAGAACATTTGCAATTGTAAAGAGTAGTTTCTCATTCAAACAAATCTGCAATAAACTGCTCATTATAATGGATAAACAGTTACTGAAAAACTAAAGAAACTATTTACAAAAATTACAAAGTGTAAAAAACAAATTTAGTTGATAAGAAGTGTCAGTCAGAGTCTGCGCGCTCCATTCGCGTGCCGGTGTTATGAAAGCCTAAGCACTAGTAGTATTGACTAGTAGTATTCACCAAATCCTACTTACATAAACTGCGCAAGATAATGCCTTTTGATTGGTTACCAAGTCCGTCAATCAAACCTTTGTTGGAAAGGCATTGGCTAGGCACCGAGTGCCTTTATCCAACAAAAACTATGGGCGCAATGATTGACAGCTCACCAAGCCTGTAATGCGCATCATATAGAGGAAGCATCACAGGAGAGAGACGAGGGAGGGTTTATGTCACAGAGAAGAGACTATTATTGCAGGGGGAGTTTGCCAGAAACGAATTAGAGTCGATATTTCATTGAAAATGGACATGATTGATTACGCTAACTCAAAACTCTCTTGCAAACAACGGAGGATTTTTTGTTTTTTCCCTATTTTTTCGTTGTTTTGGATTAAAAAGTGGGATGCATTTTGAAGAGTGGACCCTTACACGAAGATGTATGCGGGTGTTTATTGGATTCGTCCGATCTGATCTGAACGACAGGAGATGAAAGATGAGTACAGCTAATATTATGCTAATGTTTACATGGCCGGTCCTTTAACATTTCATTTAACCCTTTCCTCTCTGGTGTATTTATTGCAAAAACAAGTTCAGAACATGAATCTTGAGTGTTTTAGCTTTCAAATGATGCATAGTTTATGATAGTTGATTAAATATTTGTATAAAACAAAAGTAAATAAAAGTACAGACACGCCCACCCCCACCCACGAACTGGTGCGGGTTAAGAGGTTAAGGTCTTTGGGATCGAAAAGTTAACAAAACAAAAAAAATGACATTCAAATGACAACAAAAGGTAATAAAAAGAAAAAGAAATAGATGGCTAGAATTACACTGTATAGTTAGAAAATATTGCAATATAATTTATTTTTGTCTTGAACGTACCTTAATAAGTTGCTCCTGCACTTTTGCTGCATCGGCTGGGCTGAAATGTTTGGCCAGGACAGTTGACAATAACTGCCATACGCCGCTGCCTGCTTTATCATTATAACAGCTGCTGGTTCCCCCCGCGCCGCCGCTCCTCTCTCCCGCCGGACGCACAACTAGATTCAGCTTGGCCTCCGGTCCGATGGAGTAATCACTCAACCTGTGTTCATCTGTAAACAGCAAAACAACCGTCACGATGACATACACAACACATTGCATGCAAACTGGCAATGACTGGAATGCTGCATCAAAATCTGAAGAAGAAAAAAACACTGCAGTAACAAATCAAACTAAATGTTAGTGTTAGCTTAAATGATGAATGTATGTATTGTTTAACGATCAACATATGACAAAAACCTTTTACCTGCGAGTGCTTTTCCTTTATACAACAGTCTCTGCTGACTTGGAGGGATGTTTAAACGCTCTGATACCAACTCTTTTACCGTCGACACCTTTTCATTTTCTGTCACCTGTGCATCAAAAGAACACAGCTGCTGACAAAAGCATTGTATAAAATAACCGACACAGATCATTTAAATATTTACATGACCTGTATCTGCATTATTTGCATCGACTGCTTTCTGTGTGTCAGTCTAACTGGGGTTATACAAGGGTTATTTCTAGTAGGGCTGGGTATTGACACAAATTTCATAATTTGATTCAATTTCGATTATTTTGGACATATATCATGTACAATACATGGCAAATTTTCTCAAGGAAAACAAATGCTGTAAACTATGGGAGTCAGTTGTAGCCTACTATAATATTGAAGATAAAAATTTACTGATTTGTGTACAAACACTTAAATTACACTTTTTATAATAATAATAAAGTTATATGAAACAAACGTTTAAATGGTGGCTGTCATAAAAACTTGCCTGCTTTATTCAAACATGCATTAAATATTGAAGAACATTAAACATTATAATGAATATGTAATATGGTGCATATATTTAGCAAAATTCTCTTCTCTAGAGAAGAGTTTATGGACAATGGATATGGTTTTTCTGAGGTAAATGTGATGTTCCATGACTTTTAACATGTTTTACTGACGTCTTTCCGCGGTTGAAACAATGATTGAGTGATTCCATGTGACATGATACAGATTTCAGTAAGTTGTCCTGTATCTTTTAACACTTTCAGATGCTCATTCATGTTTATTTCACGCTGTAACTGGTATTAAGGCCGGAGAGAAGATCAGTTCATGTTTGCTCCTCCCTGCCGCTTCTCTCGAGCTGAGCTGCGCCAGAGCAATCTCGCGCCAAAACGGTATTTATGTTTTTTAATTTCGTAATAAAATGGACGTAATTTGAAATCTGAGACTTTTTTTCATATCGACAGTAACAAAGCACAAAGATTATTGCAAATTATTGGATGGGAGGCACACTACAATGTTACTTTCATTCATCAACTGAAAACAGGATGACTAAACGATGCTTGGGATATAAGAATCTATATCGGTTCGAAAAAAATGAGAATCGATTAAAATCGAGAAATCTATATTTTTTTACCCAGCCCTAATTTCTAGGTCGCCCTCATCTTTATTAAAAAATAAATTAAAATAACTTCCTCTTTCACTTGCAATGACATCCATTCTCTGATGATCTCTGATGATGGCGCAAGGGCGGGACAACCTGCCACTTACATGAGATCAACCAATAGCAAACCACAACCATCCAATTCTTTCCCCATGGACAAAATCAAGTCCCGCCCTACATTTGTTCTTGTTTGCCGCTTCACTCGCATAGTCTTTTCTTCCCTATTATGAAGTATATCACGATTGTTTCATGCCGACTAACTAAATCAAAAACAATTCAAATGAAACATGTTACTTCAAATAAAAAAAACTTTAAAGGGTTAGTTCACCCAAAAATGAAAATTCTGTCATTAATTACTCACCCTCATGTTCCAAACCCGTAAGACTTTCATTCTTCTTCAGAACACAAATAAAGATATTTTTGATTAAATCCGTGAGATTTTTGACCCTCCATTGACAGCTACCACTTTGACGCTTCAAAAAGTTCATAAAGTGATTGTAAAACTAATCCATATGAATTGAGCAGTTTAGTCCAAATTCTCTGAAGAGACACGATCACTTTATATGACGAACAGATTTAATTTCACATATAAACATTGATCAGCAAACATAAACAGAAGCTCAACTGAGCCGAAATGATGCGCAAGAACATAATGAACGTAACACGAGAATGAACCTCATTGGTTCTCCCACGCTTCCGTGTACCACAACTGATGTGTAAGTTAATCAATGTTTATGTGTGAATAAAAGCCTAAATTCAATCTGTTCACCATATAAAGCGATCGAGTCTCTTCATAAAAAATTAGACTAAACCACTCGATTCATATGGATTAGTTTTACAATCTCTTTATGAACTTTTTGAAGTGCCAGAGTGTTAGTTGTGTTTCTGTCAATGGAGGGACAGAAAGCTCTCAGATTTCATCAAAAATATCTTCATTTGCGTTCTGAAGATGAACGAAAGTCTTACAGGTTTGGAACAACATAAGGGTGAGTAATTGATGACAATGTTTACATTTTTGGGTTTAACTGACAGTATTTTAACAAAACATTAAACTAATTTTAGCTAGTTACCAAGGCAGTATTTCACAATTTCATTTAATTTAGCTTGTCTGCTTGAAACTAGAAGTGGAATAAAAATGCACATACACATAAAATAGTATCTTGGTAATACTAAAATAACAGTGTGTTATACTACAAACAAAAACATCAACAAAGTACTCATCTAGGTCACATCTAATCCATTAAAGGGATAGTTCACCCAAAAATGAAAATTATCCCATAATTTACTCACCCTCAAGTCATCCGAGGTGTATATGACATTCTTCTTTCAGATGAACACAATCTGAGTTATATTAAAAAAAAATATCCTGATGCTTCCAAGCTTTTTAATGTGAGTGAATGGCAGCCCAACATTTGAGGCCCAAGAAAGTGCATCCATCCATTATAAAAGTACTCCACACAGCTCCGGGGGGTTAATAAAGGCCTTCTGAAGCGAATCGATGGGTTTGTGTAAGAAAAAATATCCATATTTAAAACTTAATAAAATAAAATATCTTGCTTCCGCTGGACCGCCTTCCGTATTAAACTTACGAAGAAAGTGTAACGCCTCTCGCAGTTCAAAACGCTAGATATTTTACTTTCTAACGTGTTAAATATGCATATTTTTCCCATCAATTTGCTTCAGAAGGCCTTTATTAACACCAGAGCCATGTGGATTAATTTTATAATGGATGGATACACTTTTTGGGCTTCAAATTTTGGGTTGCCATTATAAAGCGGTGAGATTGTGAATTGCAATTACCCAACGCTCACCCCTCCCTTTCGAAGCACGTAGAGAAGCTACAATGCCTTACACAGGACAAAAATGTCGTCTGAGATAGCATGGAGTAGATAGCGCTCTGTAGAGCAGTTTGTCCATTTAGGGCTACTGTAGAAACATGGTGGCACAAAATGGCGACTTCACTGCAAGGGGACCCGCGGTGTATGTAAATAGAAATGGCTCATTCTAAGGTAATAAAAACATAACGGTTCATTATGTAAGGTCTTTATACACCACTGAAAACATAGTTATGTATATTATATTGCATTTCTGTCAATAGATCATAAATACTACACACTGCACCTTTAATATAACTCTGATTGTATTCGTCTGAAGGAAGAATGTCATATACACCTAAGATGGCTTGAGGGTGAGTAAATCATGGGGTAATTTTAATTTTTGGGTGAACCTTTAACTCACGTTTGCCTGATCTAAGCCACTGACTGTGACTGGAAACTCTCTTTCTACCTAGACATTATTTCTGTGAATCACAGACTAGCTCAACATCACATATGAACTCAAAACTGCCATCTAGGTAGGCAGCTCAATAGGTTTGGAGAGAGAGTAAATGATATCTAATGAGCTACAGCAGAAATACGTGTTTACATCATTGTTTCATTATATATAGGTTACTGGGTAGCACATGTTAGCATTACATGTACAACATAAAGCCCCGGTTTCACAGACAGGGTTTAGATTAAACCAGGATTAGGCCTTAGTTCAATAAGGGCATGTAAGTAGCTTTTATAAACATGCCTCAGAAAAAAAAAACATTACTGATGTGCATCTTGAGACAAAACAAAAGCACTGATATATTTTTTTAAGATATGATAGTTCAAGTTGCTTCCAGTTAAAACAGCTCAAACATGCATTTTAGTCTGGGACAAGCTTAAGCCTTGTCTGTGAAACCGAGGAGAAGATGAATAGAAAGCTGCAGCACAGTGCTATGCTAACACAGCTAACACAGCCAACACAGCCACATTACTACTACAAAACACCAGACGACTCGTTGAAGCTTACCTGAACATTACACTCTTTTCCTTGAAGAGGCTTTACTGTAATAATCATCTTTACATTTATAAAATTAAATACAAAACAAAGAATAGATAATTATCTCACTGGACATTCGTGAACTAGCAGCCGACGTCTCCCACGGACATGATGTCGATGACACCGCAACTGCGCACGCGCGGTGAGTGCGCCTCACCCAGTTCAAGAACGTGCTTTTTAATGACTTGACAAACAGGAAAAATTAGCATTATATAAATAATATAAATATATTTACTAATACGACTAACACTTAATATTTTCAATAAAAATGAACATGTAATGTTTGCCATTTCCTAAAATACATCAAATGAAACATAAAAAGTCATACAATACATAAAAGTATCTCATACTTACCGGTAAGTTGCATCTGAGGTACACCAAACCAGACCTTCTGTGTGGGGTCATGAAAAGAAACCATGCCAAAATATATTGAAAATAGACTGTAGTCTTGTGCTAGACTATAAACCAAAACTCAGATCCTGAACAGGACAAGGTTACGCTTTATTTTAATGTGTCTGTGTGTTCCAGTGTTATTATACATTTAAGTACTGAGTAATATTAACAATTAAGTACATGTACTCACTATAGGGTTGGGGATTGGTTTAGGGTGAGTTTTAGA